>OX387386.1:20000-721696 GCA_947563715.1 Lycia hirtaria | reverse complement strand
CGTCACTCTCGCGCTTCATTTCTGACGCGAGCTTAGAACGACAGATCATTCTAGAAGTTCTCCAAAGAACTGAGTGTCTGACGGCGAATAACACTGACCGTGGCACTGTGCCCCGTGAATGTGGCAGTGCATCCCAACCATGAGGCCAAAGCTGCAGTCAAGGCAGCACAGTTGTCCCGGTGTCGCGGCACAGTTTAAGGCGTGTTTCTGTAGAGTCGAGGCGCGGCAGCTAAGCCTTTATTCATTCCAATGATATAAGTTAGCGACGGCACTGCTGTGTAGGCAAAGGCCTCTCTAACAGTGAATGCATGGACTGCCAATTATAACCTAAATAGGTATATATGTATAATATGTATTATAAATACATATTTTTGTGTGGCTCCTTGTGCACTACTGCCTCGACTCTCCTGGCGTGTGAGTGACTCGAGCAGCGTCGCATTTAAGGTCTGTACCCTAAGGTACGCCAGTGGTGGGGGCCCAATTTTACGTACTCAATATTAATTTACAATTCGTTTACTTGCTTGTTCACTTTTACAAATGGCCGTAAATAATAAGCTATCCCGGTCTTTGTTCTCAGTACTACTTCTTTTAATATGTGAAATCCTCAGCCTTGGCGACAGCGATGCTAGTACTAAAATTTCACGCATAAGTACTGGTAGAAAAATAATTTCCCACATAGGTAGCATAAATGCGACGCTGGACTCGAGTGAATACTCGATCTTTATATTGTGATAACCGCAGTAGCAGTGACAGCTCGAAAAAGCTCCCAACATAATTTTCGAGTTATATCCTTTGCCACGCTTTTCGTCAATCGACGCCCTGTGATACTTCTCGCCATTTGCTACAAGTTTGTTATTTCGTTTATTTTGTTACTATTATTGTAGATTGTATTTTTAGATTGTATGAGTATATTTAAGAGTACGCTTGAATGGATGCACGTGGTTGAAATAAACGTCTTTCTGAGTAGTTGACTTCTTGGGTTTATAATTTACCTATTATTTCAAATGTAAATAAACAATATCTGAAGAAAATTATTATTTTACTATGTAAATAAATCTTCAAATGTAGGATTGTTTTTGTTGTTGACTCAGCCTTGGCTAACCTGGCTACAAACGCACTAACACTCCACTCTTACCGAAATACGAGTAGGTACATATACTAAGATCTAAATATATATTCATACAAATATATTCACCCCTGCCCGCGGAGGGGTTAGAAGAGACCACGCGGTTGCGTTTGTTCTCAGCTGAGAGCAATTGCGGCAACCATCTTTCAGAATTTTTTTTCATGCCTAATTTATCATGCAAAATTGAAACGATGGTACCTTTTGAGACCCCTGTGATCTCAACTACTCGTATTTCGCGCAATTTTATTCTTTGGTCACTTAACACCATATCGTGGATTTTATCGATCATTACCGGAGTACTCGCGTTTACGGGACGTCCTGGGCCCTTATTCTGTATGACCATCGGCCGCGTTCACGTACGTGACGTGCGTGCATTGACAATGAAAATTAGCCTTTAAGTTTAAAAAGCCAAAGTTATAGTAAACCTCTCTCGCGGCCGTTTACCCGCACGTTATCTAGAATAAGTACGTAGACCACAGAAGACAGAAGTAAAACTTTACTTCTGTCTTCTGTGACATAGACAATAGTTACAGAATAACACCGCGCGAATCTGCTTGAACTGTCCGTTAGTCCGCCCGCGACCGCGATAGAATGCGTGCGCGTCCCATTCTAAACCCTTAACCCGAACTTTTGAATGAAGTGATACCTGAGTATTTTCTCTTGTTTCTCTTTCTGTGTGAGAACCGCCACCTCTCATAAAGTCAAATTTTCATTGTAGACGCACAACGTCAAATTCACGTTATACGGCCGATGGTCATACGGTTGATATACGGCCACGTTTAAATTAATTTATTCAATTATAAACTGTTACAAACACAGGGGCAGATGAGCCATGAACTAAATCCAACTCAGCTTTTATTGTTTTTGCTGAAGCTTTTAAATATTAATGTATAATCACCGGTCTAAACTCACTTTTTTCCATTTATTTAAATCAACACAAGTTGTTTACTTCAACTGATGATAGAAACGAAACCAATCGGTGAATATGGCTGCGACTTTGACAGAGATATGTTAGGAAATACGCTTACTAAAAACAAACTTATAGCGATGCTACGAGTGCCATCACTTATAATTTCTAAGTACCTACTTATTGACCTGCCCAGGTATGTAGGCATACTTGTACTTATAAAGTATTTGTGTATTAAGACTCAAATTAATCGGAATATTATAACTCCGTGAACTGTACATAGAGATACTATTGTACAAAAAAATCGAGGCCAAGTGCAGCGCGAAAAAATAATTCAAATAAGATGCAAATTAAGGGTCCAATCACTAAGATACTTTACACTAGATACTACATATTATATTTAATAGGATCTATGTAGTATTATTTTTAACAGACATCCAAAAAGGAGAATCAAATCGACTGTATGCTTTATTTATATTTGTTACCTGATTATTTCGCCAATTACATTTGATTGTGATGATTTTTTTAAAGGTCTCATACAAATTTTATTAAAATCGGTTCAGTACTTTGGTTTTTAACAAATTCAAGTAAACGAAATTGAGTACTGTTTCAGTTTCTTACTCTATAATAATTTTATATATTATGTAATTAAACAACTTTATGTTTAAAATGTACATACAAACATGGTGTATAAACACTCTATACATTTAATACTAATAAACGAAATAACTAACAGAAAGAAGTTGTATATTAAAACAATCACGTGACATTTCAATTTGACATGTTTGGTACCTTCATTTGATCTCAATTATGTTTTAGGCGCTTAACTTGGTCTATTTCTATGGCCCCGTAGTAACTACGAAAAATCCTTATAAATTTACCATGCCCGTCTGTTTGTCTGTCTATATTAATTAAACTTTGAAAGTAGACATTACCAGTAAATCACTACAAATGATGTAGTAAATTTTCAAAACTGAAAATAAGGGCCGTGCCACCCCTTATGTGGAAAGGAATGTACCCATGTATAATATCTTCGGATAGGTCTATTAAAATGAGATTTTATATATAAAATTCTTCTCAAATATGAATGTGTGAGATATAGCCCGCTAAAAGTTAAGAATTATGTAATTACAACTTTCGAGATATAGCGGTATATTATGTTAACACTTAATGTGATATGTAGCGATATATTATGTTAACACTTAATGTGATATAGCGATATAATATGTTAACACTTAACACTCACTTAATATTACTTTTTATCATTTTGACATTACGTCTAATAAATCGATGAACGCCGGCTGCACGCACGAAAAAGTATGACTCATTGTCCCGTTACATCATCATTTCATCAATGTTTTGTTTTGACGTTGTCACGTTAAACTATCATCAGTAAACCGACTTTACAGACAACATTTTTTTTGTAGAGATAATAATTGAAACATCTCCTTCAATTAAAATCATATTTTAATAGGCATAGGTTCTTCTATACTTTTGCCAGTTAGCGGGTTAACCGCTAACGCAATCAATTCAGATTATTGGAGTCGCTGACACAACTACTTAGTTATATAGTTATCATTTTTAGTAGGAATAAAAACAAACTCTGTAAAAAAATAATCGACAAACGGGAAGATTTAAACGCAGGAGATGATAGGTAATGAAAACTCATGTTATGTGCAAGGTATTTTAACCACGATTTATTACATAAAACACCGATCGAAATAACCTATCAGCAATTGAATTCACTAGAGGCCGTGAGGTCGCTAGCCGCTACATCCGGCGAGAGCCGCGCGCGGCCGCCGCTCCGGCCACCCGGCCATCCGGCCGCACCGGCCGCACCGGCCGGGCCGGCCACCCGGCCGGTGCGGCACGCGCCCGCGCGCGCCTCAATCAAACAAAACTAAACATAAATACAACAATTAACATTTATTTCAATCCATAGAACCATAATTAAATTAATTTCAACATAAAATACTACTCGTTGATGCACATGTATTTGTTTGTAGGTCGTTGCCATAGTAACGTGAGGAGACCGGAGTATATGAACAGAGAGAGAGGGGGGGGGGGGGGAGGCGGGGCGGGGCGCAGGGGGAGGGGCGGCCACGGGCAGGTCATACCTTGCCGCGTCCTTACACGACTCCTTATCGCGATACCTTACATATACACATCATATAATTTAATAACCATAATTATATCCATTTTACAATTTCTGGCAATTTTATTTTATATTACAATTGTATGTATAACATATTATTTTATACACAACATTGCATACCGTAGTCATTGTATACACTTTAACAAACAAGATGGATTTATCAAATGCCGAGCGGCCATGTAACATTAGTTATAATACATATACAATATAATATCATATTTGATATGAAACAGTGCATTCAAGATCGACCGGCGCACCTTATCGTATCCCTCATTATGTAAATCTTTATAGAAAAAACGTTTTATTGTTCTCGCTTTGTATTCATAAAATACTTTCAAATGCAACAACTTCTTAGTCTTAATTTATAAACATTATTTTCTTCAATTCAATAAACATTCAATTGACTCAATATCAACGACAAAAACCTACAAAAATATATTATAACATTAGCACGAGTCAAATATTAGGTATAGTGCAGAGGAAACGTCCAAAACGCGTCGAATGCGCGGTGGCCGGAAGCGGCGCGGCGCGGCACAGCGCGGGCCGGCGCGAGCGCGGCCCTAGCGACCGCCGGCCATCGGGGGCTGCCGGCGGCCGACCCCGGGCCGGCTCCTCTCGTCCAGTGGCTCCTACCCATATTGACAGTATCGCAACTCTCTTTAAACTAAACAAAATAATATAAACTTTCAAAAACGTTAACAACTACAGCCATAACAAAAATAGACTAATAACAACTACTCTACGGAAAACTACATACTACTTAAACTATTCACTAAGTAAACTCGAAACGAAACTAGTGTTCGCTCACTACGGATACGGAAACTCGAGTGGTTAATCCGGCTCTAATCTCATTACGATGCTAGGATAGAAGCGCGCACGGGGCGGATCCGAGTGTTCGAGCGGGCCCGGGCCCTACAATACAACTAGCTATGTACAGACGCAGCCACTACAGGCGCATGCGTTGCAACGCGACGGCGCGCCGCTTGAGCTAGTGGCGGTCGCCACAATATAAATATTCAACAACATTAACTTACATCTTACGATACACACCTGCGCACGCGGCGCGACGCCGACGCACGCTCGGGACGGTACACGACATACATTTTCAAACAACAACAACTTTACTCGAATTATTTTGGTCCGTGCGTCGTTATAACCCTGTCGATGTCGACGCGACCAATGATCGAAACGAACGGAACTTTGGTTACGATTCACCTATTAAACTAACTAAGTTACGGTAACTGCAACGACGATTACTCATAATATATTTAAACTTAACATAAGAGTCACACGGCGGAAACGTTTCGATTTGCTTTTTACTTAATGGCTATGTCATCGAGCTATCACCACTCTTAGATCTATTTACTTATAATTAGGTCTCGTTACTGTAGTCTTTAAGGTAACCGTAGAGCAAATCGAAGCGGTCTTGACAAAGAACAGAGCAGTGGGGCGTCGAAACGAGCGCTCGAAACGGGAGCCGGCGGCGGGCGCGACGTGAGCGCGACGTGAGCGCGACGTGAGCGCCACGCGGCGGCGGTGTTGTTGAAGAACGCAGGTCGTGCAGACAGGCCCGGCGGCGGCGGCGCGCCGGCGACCACCCAAGACCTGCAACACCAACACTCTACTTAGCTCCTATAAACAGGCGGTTCACTGTCGACCTGCTGTCGTGTCTAACTACACATTATATCGGATTCGGCTTTGGATATCAAGTACCTAACCCAACAGAAATTACTCTAGATGATTATCTAATAAGTTTACTAGAAATTGAACACCAGGTAACACGTAGTCAATTTTTACCTTCGAAAAATGTGGATCATTGCGTTGTTAATATTTCTAAATTAAATCAATTCAATTCATCTGACGCGCTGCACATGGTCCCATTTTTTGCATTATGTTCACTACTCCCATACCGTTGAGATTCGTTACGTAAGTTATCTAGATACCTAACTTCGATAAAAAAAATGACAATGCAACAATGTATAGAGCATAGAGTCAATCATAGAGCTAACTGATGGAGCAGGAAAGATGGGACTAGAAATACCAATAAACTTTTTTTCTTTATTAGTGGGGCTGCGGTTACTTCGTTGTTTTGCCCAATGTCTATCTTTAAAATGTTTTTTCTCTTGGATATAAAATAATAAATTCGTTCTATAGGTACATATTAGCGTGTGTGAGTGATGACACATGCCGGTCTCAACGGAAGACCAGCTGACTTCTACCAGCACTACGCAGAGTTGGAACCAACTTTTGACGAAAACGCTACTTATACTTGTTATTAGTATTACTTTTATTTGTAAATATTGTTTTATTATTTTGTTACAAATAAAAACATGTCTACATCCTGATGGTACATCTTTAAAGGTTTAGTTGTATTAGAATTAGTTGCCTATGTTAAATGTTTTTCACTAGATAGATACATTTAACGCCAATGAAGGAGCCGAATGGAAAATGGTAGCCACGAATTCACTAATAAATGCATAATATGTCTAAAAAGAGGTTTTTCTAGACAGCGCAAGAATAATGCTAATGTTTTTCGGCGGCATGTAGGTATGTGTACCACATACTATGTTGTAGTATACTCTTTCTAAATAGATTCTTCGAACTGTCAATAGATTTAATTTTATGAAATTTTAAATAATTAACTCAAACTTGACTCCCGGTTCCATCTTCAGCCCCTCGTTACCATGTGTACAATATAAGGTACCCAACAAAGCAAACTAGCCTAGGCTCGCCTATCGTCGCGCTTTTCATCAGGAAGTTCCAATCCATACATCTCGGTTTCACCATCGGATCAGCTCCATATCATATACACTGCATTATCGTCTGATTTACATACGAATGCAAAATTTCAGCTCAATCGGAAACCGGAAAGTAGGTCAAATTTGAACTTGCAAGGTTAATTAGAGACAGACAGCGAGACAGGTGAAACTAAATAAAAGCTTGTGTAGTGTAAGGTATGTGGTACTAACGTGTCGTGTGGCGTGTTTGTGCTATGGTCGGCTAGGCGGCGCTGCGGCGCTCTATACGTCCGCAAATTTAGACAACTTCTCGCGCAGGATGTGGTTCTCTTTCTTCAATAGCTCGACCTCTTGCCGCAGACCCATGTTCTGGAAACGTACAGAACATTCCATATAACAAAGCATCAAGGATAATACTAATGTTTACAATAATCATACTTTAAGTGTAAAACTCACTTCAAATGGGCATTTTTTTTAAAACCAAACTATTAAATTATTTAGATGAAATAACTAGGACTAGCAGACAGTCGGCGCATTAGCAAATGCCAAAAATTCGTACTCAACGATATCGGTCCACGTTCTTGATGCGTACTGCACAGGAATGGAATTCTTTGCCACCATTTCTATTTCCTGAGAACTACAACCTCAGAATCTTCAAGACTAGAGTGAATAGATATCTTCTAGATCAACGAGCTCCATCCTCGGCCACACCGTCGCTTAACATCAGGCGAGTTGGTGGTCTATTGTAGATCTAACATAAAAAAATATCTATAAGACCAATTTAAAGTATATCTTTTCAAACAAAAAAAAAACAAATCGTTTAATAAATGATGGGGTTATGCGGTAACAAACATAACAAAAATATGCCCAATCGTTATTGCCATCAGACGAACCCCGTGTACGTTCGCTCCTATTTATATAAAAAGTCTGATTGCTTCCTTCATTACGCAGGTATGTATAAAAATAAACTAAAACTGAGTGTATGTAAAAGTAAGTTTGTCTATATAAGTATGTCTATATATATATATATATATTGTATGTATCTGTGACGTATGAGATGAGCCGCATCAACATTCTCTAACAGAAAACGATTAAATTGATTGTTTGCTCTCGTATGACACTGCATGGGTTCTGTTTATCCATAAGCGTCATAATTTGTTCGTGGATTTTATCGCATTCAATTTAGGTTTTCGTTGATTCTACAGACATTGAACGTAGAGGAAAATATATATGTCTACAGTAGATTCACTAATTTTGGTACCTATAAAAATAATTAGAAAATTACGGGATACCAATAATTGCTTATTATTTTTTTATGTCAACTTTTTACGGCCATTATCAGCCAGTTACAAATACAACAAAAGAGATTTACATCAAAATACGAAAAAAAAGTTTCCGACATAAAATTAAACCCCTTTAAGACTGCCAATTACACGATGGAATTATTAAGTTGAGGTCCTCCCCCAGAAAGACTGCACTTAAGCACTTAAGCTCGATACTCATTACCGGCCAAGTAGAGTTGTGTAGTAGAGTTGACTAGCGAGTTGTGAAGTACTAATCTGGTGTGAACAGTTGACTCCTAGTCCACTGTGCTCATTAAATTAGTACTTATCGACTCGCAAAGTCTACTCTACTACACCATTCTACTTGACCGGTAATGGGCCCGAGCCTTTAGTGTCATGTATGGTCCAAAGTGCCTAAGCTTACCAATACTCGTATAAATAAGTAACGCACCTCTTTCTCGAGGTATCCGGCCCGCAGCGCGATCTGGTTCTCCTTCATACGTCGCGCATCCCTGGACCGCTTGGCGGCCATGTTGTTCTTCCGCCGACGCGCCCAGTACTTGTCATCCTTCAGGTCATCGGGCACGAACTGCCGACCACGACGATATGTTAGCACGAGGGTTCTTAACCCGCGCTGCGCGTGCGCA
The DNA here is from genome assembly GCA_947563715.1 of Lycia hirtaria. Taxonomy (NCBI): domain Eukaryota; kingdom Metazoa; phylum Arthropoda; class Insecta; order Lepidoptera; family Geometridae; genus Lycia; species Lycia hirtaria. The sequence continues at coordinate 712,840 of OX387386.1, read as the reverse complement.
CCCCACAACCAATAGCTCTAGCGGTGATCCGACGCTTTGCCTCAGGTCACGGCATTAAGCTTCATTAAATACACCCGATAACCACTTTCAATATACCAATAAAAGCTGTCTTGGGCTTACATTCCTAACACACCATCAGTCATTGACAGTCACGAGCGTGATGCGTTACAAATTCTCGCAATGTTTCTTTTCATTCAGTGAGACTCCACTTCGTATTTAAAAATACTGTGAAATCAGAGACTGATACGAGTGTGAGAGGAATTTATGCCTGAAGTTGAGTACAATAATGTTATAACAGAAAAATATCCAAACTCACTGTTGTTTATTTCATATTAAGGAAAAAAATATCATTTTTACAGCCTTAAAAGAAGTAGTCATATATTATAATCATTATTTTTCTAGAATATATTTATAATATATATTTATAATGAATATATTTATTGCATTATGTTTCATTTCATGGATCAAATATTGAGGCTCAAGTTTCTTTTATTGCGTTTACAAGGCTAGAGTAAATATATATCTTCAAGATCTACGCACTCCATCCTCGGTCACACCGTCGGTTAACATCAAACAAGTTGGTGGTCAAACGTAGATATATTTAATACGAAAAATATACTGAAGTAACTACGATTAATTAAGTTTTTGTGATTTTCTTTTCACTTCGATAATTGAATATGTAGCTTAATATTGTTGTATCCAAGATTTAGAATGCAAGTGCTCAATTATTTCGCTACCTATCTACGACATTAATATTTGTGTCCTAAACTCATATTAAAAGTTTTTTTTTAAAGTCACCAAACTAGATCCCACCTCCATTTAGGAAACAATAGCCCGGAAAAAAGCGATAAGTCGATACTTTGGTATAAGCACATTTATATTCCCAAACAGATTGATTCGATAAATAAAGCAAGCAGAAACAATTAAAATAAAATAGTAGAAAATCTATTTAAAAAATGCAGTATATAGTTGCGCACTAAGTATGTTATATAATTTCTGCTTTGTTTCAATAGATTACTAGTTTAAAAGTAGTGTAAAAACTGTAAATCCTGTCAAGTTTCTTCCAGGATACATGCGCGCATGTCCTCACAACTACTACGGTCACTCGATTAATATATTTTGTTCCAAGGTAGTACGATAACTAAGCCCCCAGCCACATAATATATGATCTGAAAGAGTCAAGCATCGTTCCGAATCCGGCTCACAAAATCAAGTAAATAGTAAAATCAATACAATCAGTGAAAAATAATAATAATATAATAATTAGAAACTTATAGTCAATTGATTTGTTATACGATCTACTCGTACATAGCTAGTCTCAATTTACATTAGATTTAAAGATTTTACCATTCACCAGGATATCATTACTTGCTAACAAATATACCAGAAAAAGCGCATCACTATCGATCAGTCTCATGACAATTTCTTGACATTGATTTCGTTAACGTGAAGATTGGTTTATGAACAACATTTAATGATTTATGAACGTGGAGCATATTTTTTCTGGCAAACAAATGTTATTAGTAATTTAAAAAAATTGTTGGGTTAGTAATTTAAAAGCATTAATAAAGCAGTGTCCGGGTACAAAGTGGGGTCGAAAACAGGACAGAGTCAAAATTACAGTCAGGGCTTGCTCAGGCATAGTCGGGAGCGGCGCATATAGGCTAAAATACCATGATAGTTAAAAGGAATTGGAAAATAAATGAATACGTGATTCCACAAAGTGAATGATCTGTTTTTGTTTGGTTTCCCGCCAAAATGAGTGCCATTATCAGTCGCTATAGCCCGAGGAGAACCGTGTCTAATAAGAAGCCGGTGGTGCAACCGCCGGCTATGTTAGTTCGGCTCTAGTAGCTCGACTACTCTACCCGTCCCTCCTCTACTCTACGTCTCTACGAAGCCACCGAGTTACAAAATAAGTAAAATATTTGTGTACAGAGTCTGTGGGCGAGATGGGTTCGGATGGCCAAATCTGAAACAACGAGAAATATGGTCATTGTGAAAAGAGTTATTTTCTCGATTGTTTTTTTTTGAAGATAAGCCCCTATCTTTTAAGTTTGTGCCGGGATTCGAACCCGACGATACCTAATTGAATTTTTGTTTCATTTGTTTATTGCTGAATAATAAGCCTGAAAAATCTAGTTTCAAATGTGCTGTATTTAAGGTAAGTTCTACATTAAGGTTTATTTCTAAGACAATGCACAAGCTGTGCAAAGAATTTAGTTCTATTTAAACAAATAAATTTATGATACAGCAATAATCTAATACAGCGACTCGCTGTATTAGACTCTGTTATTTTCCCTTCTCTACTGTTACGTATTGTTGCCAGATTTTAAAATAATTGTTGTAATGGTCTAGTATGATCAGTCATGAGCCTTTTTGATTGCTCTGAAGTATAAATATAAAAGTACAGTCTCTTACTGATTTACTTTCGTAATAACATATAAAAACTTAATCCGATAATAATTTTGTTAATTATGTCACAAACTTATCTGCTCGGACTTTTTAAATTTTTATGAAAAATAAGATAATATCGACTGTACTAAGAATTTTACTAGAAACGTTGCCCTTGAATTCATAGCACTGTGAGTTTACTATTAGCCTATTAACAAACACGTATATATTCTGTGAATCAGTAATCGATTTATGTAAAATAATACCGCAATTAAAAATGCGTTTAAAAAAAGAAAATATATATTTTAAATCACCATAAACGACTGTTTTCTCTTTAGTAAATGTCTTTTTGTTTTTGTGTTTTTTTTTCTCTGAGGAAAACACATAAAACATACGTAGTTATATTACAAACGGATATAATTATTAAAAAAATACTCTATCGTCAAATATTTTGCGGTACATTAAGCTATAAACGACTACAAATCGGGAATTTTAGGAAAACTATGCGTATAAACTAAACTATACGTATGTTCCAAGGAGAAATCTAAATCAGTCAATAAATGAGATGTAAATTGTTTTTTTATATAGTCTACGTGGCATATGCTACGTTTTGTTCTTGTTATGCGTTCATTTTTTTCTTTTAAGTTTTGTTCAACTTAAGTATATATGTAATATTTTAGTTATGTTGGCTATTATTATTGTATTTTAATTGTCTTAGATAACTTAATTCATGTTATGGTTTTCTTGACTAAAACACAGGATTACCTAGTTTAGGCTAGCTTAATAAGTTTACCTTTGTAATATAGACCTTTTTTTTGTATTTGGATATCTTAAGTTTTGAATAAATGATTTATTATTAATGATTTATTTCATATGACATATTATATGCACGAACTGAATATGATATATTTTATATACAAAAAGTGGAAGGTATCTTTTCTTAGATAAATAAAAAGTATATAAGCTTACTTTATCTACGTAGTTGCGTGCCCACGATTACCTAATATGTATAAGTTAGACTAAAATACAATCTGTTTCAATTTGATGATAAAGAGACGATGCAGGCGTAAGAAACTAAGTGTTATGAAACCACGTAATAATATAAAAGTGAAAATCTATGTTTGTCAACAGAAAATATTCGATATAGAATAATTAACTAGGTACATACAAATTCTATTTTATAAACAAAACAATGAAATTTATGAAACGCAGCCACCACATGTGCGAACATAATCGCTACAAATAAACGCGTCCTAATTAATTAAGTATGCTATTTTGTCATAAAAAATATTTATTAATATTAAATTTTAACATTGAGGTTTGTTCAAAGCTACAATTAAATTCAATTAAATAATTCATCAATTCGACTGTATTTTTATACAATGCGATACTTCCCCGATTTTTTATTTTTTTCACTAAACTCCAGGTAGCTCAAAAGATTTCAGAAGATCTAAATATAATATACTAAAATTTGAGTTTTAATTATGCCAATAATCAGAGAAACAGAAGAAGGTACCAACTGCTATTTGAAATCAGTTTTATTCAGTGTCCATAGACACAATTGTGTCTATTTTGGATGATCCGACAAACTTGGTCATACATAGTTTAAGGAACCAATGTGGTCAATTCTGAAGGCGCCACTTAAACTAATTAAATATGTTATATCCATTAAATAAAAAAAAAACGAACGAATGTTTGTATAATTTTTGTTTTTTTTTTTAATTTAGCGATTTTAAGAATTTTTACCCGATTTCCAAAAGGGTGGAAGTCGGAATCTTTTTTATTTTTAGGGTTCCGTACCTCAAAAGGAAAAAACGGAACCCTTATAGGATCACTTTGTTGTCCGTCTGTCCGGGTGTCAAGACTGTATCTCGGGAACGCGATAAGGTATCGAGTATACGCAGATCTATAGTCTCTTGCTGCAGTAAGAAAAATCAAATTTCTCAATTTTCGTAAAAAAAGTTACAGTCGAATATGTCATACAAAACTTACATTTCAACACTCACAAGTGAATCAAAACCTATGGGGTACTTCCCGTTGACCTAGAACTATGAAATTTGGCAAGAAGCATTGTGTTAGAGTACACATATAGGAAAAAATCCGAAAACTGGACATTATTAATTTAATCAATGCAAGGAAGGAGGGTCCAAATTTTAAATGACTTTAACCGTATCATGTGGCGTATCATATGAAAGAGCTTAATTAGCACAAGCTAAAACAGGTTTATAAATATTTTTGCGATGAATATATATAAATTCCCCCTTTTATCTACTAGTTTGTACGGAATCCTCGGTGGGCGAGTCTGACTCGCTCTTGTCCGGTTTTATTTAAACTATAATTATCTCAGTCAGACTCTGCATATAGTTCTAGCGCTTCATTATTATATTAATATTTATATCTTATACAGATATTAGGAATACCTAATATCTGTAGCATCGCCAACTTTATGCAATCCGTTGCTTGTCCAATGCATATTTAGCCGTCACTCAGCTTTACCTTTGCTTTCTCGCTTCCAGCCTCTTGTTATTCGCATTACGTACTTCATTTTCGTCATTACAATAAGCTTTCGAGTGTTTACCTATTCTTCCTGTTCCTGTTCAGCACTCGTGAAACGGTTATGAGTTTTATGCCAGACGACCAACACCTGCCATCTCCTAATACTCAAAAATATGTGTATGCATCTAACTGCCGCGAGTTTCTTTGTTCCGGATATGATTCTAATGCAGAAGCGCATAGCGTTGCTCTCTCTCGACAACACGTCAATCGACCTTGACCTCTGCACTAAGTTGCTGTTTAGTTCGCTCGATTATAAAACAAGTTATTATCGTGGCGACTAAAACAATATAAAAAGTGTACACAGGTTTTGTTTCATTTTATTTTATAAGAATGTATATTTGAAAAAAAAAACAATCAAACTACGGATGTGTGTGCTTTGAAACGAATCGTTTGTTGCTAATATTAGTATTTTAATTCCTAAATAATGGAAATTATTAAAGTAAATCCCTATCGGGCTATCACATGCATTGCGTCAACTCGCGATCGGGTGCTGCTTGCGTGAGCTGGAGCTCGGCGTATACATGTTAGTTAAGTGTAAATTAGAATTTTGTCTTCCTCTTGGATAATTTAAAAAATGTAAGTAGTTAAAAATATATCTATTAGTTTATACCTAAATGCACGGACCCTGTCGGAGTCTGTGGAGATTAATTTTGTCAAATAAAAAAAAATAAAAAAAAGTGAATCCCTAAGAGTGCGCCATTAGTCACGTGGTAGAAAACCACAACCAAATCAGCTACGGTCCTATACAGTTGTTCTCTTCGTTTCATAGGAAAGAAGCAGGTTGATGGTGCACCCGTCTCACGTGAACCATACTTTTAGCAAAACCATTATTCTGTACCGCTTAAAAACCAGTAACGTGGCCATGTTACGTGCCATCTACATGAAATGGTATTGAATAGAGAAATACCATTACACTCCGATTTCTCAAAGTGATCATAAGCTAAATAAACGGTAAGAATAAGGGCTGCGCGGGTTAGTATAAGCGGGAACGATAGTGTCAGGACGCGGGTAGGGTACGGATGTAAGGGTGGGGTGGTAATTGCCGCCGCTCCCCACATGCCGGCACATGCCGCTAGGAATGATCAGCGCACTAACTTCATTTACCTGTTTCCGGGACTTCTTGATCATGGGCTGCGGCTTGAGTTCTTCGTCGGAGAATGCCCGCGTCCGGGGGTCGAAGTCCCGTCCCGATGACGCCATCGAGAATGCTGAAACAGTAGCGCACGCGCACGTTACCCTAAAGTCTTCTATTTTAGCTATAAACGTTTCAAGCGTCGGTCAAACATCAGGCATAGTAGTCATCAGGGGTCATTTCATCTCAATTTACGACGTGTTGATTACCACACCATTTTCATGCGAAACATGACCAGTGCTTATGAGAGGGTTTACTATAACGGATATCTTGATTTTGTTGTACTGCAACGCTACATGCGATGATCATATTGCTTTTAATTAACTAGAAACGCCTTATCATATGTGTGGACGTTGCCCGTGACATCCGCGTGGTAGTGACAATGTTTAAAAGATAACCACAACTGTAAATCTTATGTCAATGCAGGTCGTCGTCGGCGTTAACCGTGGACCAAAGGCTTGGTGAAGAGCCAATGTGACGAATAAGCCGAATGTGGCGCGCCGTGTCCGGATAAAATACTCACTGGAGTCGGCGGGTGAGAGCGGCGGGTTGATAGTGTCGGGACTCATGCAGTCGGAGGGCGATGGCGAGCGCTCGCGCTTGGTGACGGGCGCCTGCAGGCCCAGCGCGGGCCCGAACGCGGAGCCGCCGAGGTGCGCGCCGCCCAGTGCTTCGCCGGGCATGCCATTTTCCGACAGGAACTCGTCCAGGTCCACATACTGTAAGCAGAAGAAGGAACGTTACACGCAGGCCGCCGCCGCGTAACGGCCGCGCGCCCGCGGTCTCACGACACATTATTATAAACCATCGCAGTGCACCAATTCGCAAGGCAATACATAACGCAATTCGAACACAAGTCATCGACGATCCGACGATAAAATAGTGCAGCTCTCGAAAAGGAAGCGGAAGAAAGCGACAGTATGCTGGCGAGGCGAGCGCTCCGCCGCGTATTACCTAGTGCGGGCGGCTGCGCGGACGTTGGGGACGCACACGACACGCAATAGGTAACGAGAGCTTATACTGACTTCTTGTACCTTGAGATCGGGGTCGTAGGGCAGCGTCTTGTCCCAGAGGTTAGGGCCCAGGAAGGCGGCCTGCGTTTCCCAGAGATCGCTGTCGTCCTTCTTGTCCTCGAGCGCATCTTTATTGTTCACCGACTTGCCTGTAACAAGCACGACACAGGTCAGCCGCGCCGACCGCAGCGGAGCGCAGCGCAGCACCGGCGCACGCACGCGGCGCCTCGCCCTACGCTCCCGGCGGTCGCCTCCGCTTTCACCGACATCATTGTACGTATTTAGTAATGATCACAGCTAACTTATAATCCCATATTTTATTCTATGTGTGACATGATAGTTACACTTAGAATCTAACTATATTAGTATTTGCTACCCGTATAAAAATATAGTATAATACTCATATTGAATCGAATTTTTAAATTCGCAATGCGTTCACATGTAATTAAGAAAACAATTCGCAATCGCAAAATAAGTAAAAGTATTTAATAATTAAAACTACGAACATAAAGCCAATATAGAAATAATGTGGAAGGTGAATAATGTAGATTAAGATATGACCGTGATATATTACATGTGCTTCACAGAGACCGCAGAATACTCGAGGAACAGTAGCCAGCGCAAGAGTGAGCGATCGTCCCTCCACAGAGGTGTCAGTCGAGGTGTAACGGCCGGATACGGCACACGACACAAAAACCGGTAAGAATCGCTGCTCCTTATTATAAAACCAATCTATTCAGTACTAAATTAAAGACCAACTGAGTGCGAGTTTAACTCTAGCAACGAAGATTCCATATCCTCTCACCATCCTATAACTTAAAACCACAGCTAGCCACTCGGCATAGTAAAATTTAAGAACTTTAGGTGGCTTTATTTAGTAAGGTAACTTTATTCAACAAAATAAAAATCGATAAGATAAACTGTGTTTCTGATTCCTTTCTTGTACTTGTACTGTTATACTTTGCTTTTTTCCTAAATTCCATAATTCTGTATAGATGGAAAGTACCCAACAAGTTTCGATTTATATGCAGATGTCAAATCATACAGCATAAATGGCCGTATTTTTTTAATGTGATGATTTACTTTTCATTTCTTTTCTTTACTCCTACGGAACGTAGACATAATCTAATTTTGAAAAAACGGGTCTTGACAGACAGATAGACGGAAACATAAAATTAATTGGTTTTTAAACAAGAGTAGATTCCCGCTTGAACACCATTTTATTATTGTCAACGAATACGCGATGCTAACAAACACAATCGGAAGAAGTAAATTAATTTACGTACTTAAACATTTATAAGGAAAGACTTAAACAACATTCGCTAGTTGAACATAATAGCGTCCATTATACCGTCACACAATACCTAATTATCAATAGGTACATGTGTATGTATTGGTATTATCCACGGAACCTTGAGCAGGCCTGGACGCGGTAGAAACTTTCAAATGTGCTCCTAATACAAGCCCTCGCCGGCTACCCCGCGGCGAGGGCGGGGACGGGGGCGAGGGCGGACTCACGTGCCGCGGCGCGGGTGCGGGCTTGCGGACCGCCACGTGCCGCCCACGCGTTTGGAAGCCTCTCGGTACCTAACGCCGTTGTATTAACGACAACTGTCTGTCGCCTGCCGCCCGCCCCGTTCTTTATAAACAACGTACTTTAAGATGGAATCTTATCCGTACAAAATACACTAAATGTCATCGGCGATAGCAATGAATATGTAGTTGGCGAGCCAAGTCGAGCTTATTTCGCCTGCTCTAGTTACAAAAGTTCCTATTTTCACATTACATTTTTCATTTTGCACGTGCAAAGTTCAATTGTGAAAATAGGAACTTTTAGGTAGCACGTGCAGCAAAGGTGAAAGATGAACAATTGAACTTTACGGAAATTTAAAATAAATTTATGTTACATATCAAAATAGAAAAGTAAATGGCATTTCCATTTTGAAAACAGGAAAGTTTGTAAATTTGTATGAGGCTAGTCGAGCGTGTTGATGAACAACTACTAAGATATGTTTGACGTTCAGGAACTGATAAAGCTCGATGATACTCGGACTTATGCGACAATAAACGCAATATAAAATCTAAATATGATTTTTATTGAGACGGACCACGCGATTAAAAAAATGACTGAATTAACTTATAAATAAAATCGTCCCACAGAACACTAGAAAGCAACATCATACATTTTTGTCAAAAATTTCAATTTGATCCAAGTTAATTTTCATACATAATTTTTAGAAATTATTAACTTCAAAATACGCAATTCTTTTAATTGGACGAATTTCTTTCAGTACTTAATTTTATTATAAAAACTAAAGTACTGGACCGATTTTGATAAAATTTATATACCGCCTCTAAGGTATTACCTACTAAACCAAGAATCACCAAAAACAATGCATACTTAATTGGCAGAGTAATCGCTAAACAAACATACAATCGAATTGAGAACCTCTATCTTTTTGGAAGTCTGTTAAAATATTTTTTATACTAAAGACTATTTATGAGTAAGTATAGACTTCGAGATGTTAGTTCCTCTTTTTAACCACGATACTATTACACGATACGATACGGAACTATAAGTAAACAGACTCTAGTATCTTATGAATTTATTTTGTCCTAACAATATTAAAACTTAACTCTTTTTGGCACATCTCTTGTTTCTACGAAATTTAGGAAGCTTGGCTGACTTATTCTTCGATTTGGAGCGCAATTACAGCAAATACACATTATTTAAATGAATAACTTCATTGTTTTTTATCACAATTGCTTATAACAGTTACACTCCCAGTGTGGTAAGTATAGTGGACAATAAAATATCTGGCAACAGTGTCAAAATATCATTTCATGGCTTACTAGTACAAACGTTACTTATTAAAATCTATATGGTAGGTATGTATTTATTTTAAAAAGTCACATTTAATCAGAATAAGGAAAACTATTGGAACTTCGGAGTGGCAGACATGCAGAGGTTGAGCTCATTCTTAGGGTTCTGTACCTCAAAAGGGAACCCTTATAGAACCACTTTGTTGTGAATGCACTTCTTTGTTGACGCAACCAAAATCATCATTCTGTGCTTCAATATCCGTTAATGATGCAAGTCGTAAAGGAAGGATCACAATTAGGCTAAATGGGGTATGTAAAGTTTTTTCTTTTTTTAGGAACTGTGGCGCCATTTTAGAGGTCGACTGAAGGTCAAATATTTTTAATATTTCCGCAAAAATTTGCGCCATCTCATCATTTTATGAGCCCAAAAAAAAAATGGTTTATAGAGATACAATCTCGAAATGGTTTTGGAATCAGCGTATAATAATTTTTTCTTTACATACCCCATGTACCATTTTATACGTTCCCTGATATCTTCACAGAGCCGATTTGATTATATCTCAAGGGTCATCCTCGGGTGAATAGTTTCAACCAGATCTAATAATATTAATTTAATTCGTGTTTGAAAATATGTTATTCAGCTCTAATAAATGAAGTCGGTTCTTAGTTATTTAAGGTATGCGAATTCGTGTTGAAACAATGACAAACGCTCACTTAAACGATAAAGGCATAAAATCGTGTTACGCCGCTATCGACATTAATTTTCTTGTTCGAAGGTTCCTCGTGAAAAACTATAGATGTTGGGTGCTCGCATCAGGAAGGAGGAAGTGAAGTAGTAACCCAGTTGTTACGTGCGCCGCTACGCTTTCCTCACGCAGTTCCGCGCGCTCCGAACACGTCACCGCTGCGTCCGTATGTGGGCCAGCTACCGGCGCGGGCGGCGCGCGCCTCACGTCACCGGATAATGCGCGAGCGCGCCAAACTACCACTCTCACTTTCTGCCCGGCCTTCGGAGAAAGTGCCCTGGCCGCTAGTTTTCGATGACGGCACTATGAACGCACCGCGGAATACACTATCATAGACTATTTCTGAATGTTTTTTTTAATTACGATAGTAGGTAATTGTAGATCTTACTTAAAACTGTACAAAATATTTTATTTAAGAGTCCGTAGTCCTTAGTCTCCCTAACGCATACCCAAATTTTCGTAGATATAAAATGATTGAAAAAACTTATAAAAAAACAAGTTTCCGGCAGCCTAGTCTGGAGACCGTCTGACTTGCGATCCGCAGGTCCTGGGTTCGAATCCCGCGGCACGCACCTCTGTCTTTTCGAAGTTATGTGCGTATTGTTGATTGCCGCCAACATCAAATGGTGAAGGAAAACATCGTGAGGAAACCTACATGTCTGAGAGTTCTCAATGATCTTGAAGATGTGTGAAGTCTGCCAACCCGCACTTTGCCAGCGTGGCAGACTATGCATTGCCCTTCTCACAAAAATAAGATGGCCCGCGCCCAGCAGTGGGAAAAAAAACTTCGTTTATAAAACTAGAAATCAACATCACAAATATTCGACAAAAATTTAAATTTGTTCTAAGTTATTTTTCATACATAAAAATCATGTTTACGTTAATAATTTCTATAAATCATTTTATGTGTGAAAATTAACTTGGATCAAATTGTTGAAATTGTTGTTTAATATTTGTGATGTTCATTTCTAGTTTTACAAACGACGTTTTTTTTATAAGTTCATTCAGTCTTTTTACATATTCGAAAATGTGGGTATGCACGACCGAGACAGACAACGGTCGGACTACGAACTTTTAAGGAATTGTTTTTAATTAGAGAAGTAATTTTCTCAGGAAAATGTAGGCTGAATCAAAATGAATCTTTTTAAAGAAATACAATCTGATTATTTTCTCCTTTTTTTATAAATAACGTCGATAACACTTTTTTAGTTTCTGAACTATAAATGTATTTGATTTTAAAAACTTACACAATATTTTTACTAGCACGAGAAAAAATCAATAAATAATTATTGATGCTTATGTAAAACTGTATCAATCAACCTCAAAATGCCCAATGCTGTTTTAAAAATCAAACTACTAAACCAATTTTGATGAAATTTCTCAGAGACCTATCTGAAAGTATAATAAATAAAAGAAGGTTTCTAAAATCGGTTCATAAACGACAGTTACGTGGTAGCAAACATACAAAAACATACAGTACAAATGATTGACGTGTATAAAAGTATCAGTTTTAATCAGTATCATGCATATTTTTATGAGTTTCCGTTTTAGGAAAACCCCACTGCAAGTACATTTCGTAAAGAGATGGGTGCCAGACAGCAAGTGCGCGCGGAACGCTGCGCTCCATCACTTTGCTGGAAAGCTAATATTGCACAACATATTCGCTTCCTCTTCGGAAAATATAGGTGAGATGTGTTGGTGCAAATGTGGAAGGGCGCGGGGTGAGGCGCAGCACGCGGGGGGAAGGCGTCGAGCGGGAAGTAGAGGCTCTTGCGCAACGGAGAAAGCGGTCGTTTTCCGTCGACGCGCGATCATTTTCGTAAACGTGTGAATTGAGCGAAAGTGAATGAGAAAGTGTCGACTTGCTGCTGCCGAAGTCAGTCTGCGCCCGCCTCTCGACTGCTCCACTGCTTGACTGACACTACTGTCTCGTGTTTGTACCCTCATCATTTGACTATGACTCGTATACTGTATAAAATACAAGGTCAGACCAGGTATCCAATATGACTGTTAGTATACTTTTGATATAAGGTATAGTAAAAACATTTGCCGACAAAATGTGAACGAGTACAGTGGACTATATTTCTACTATAAATACGCTATAGTGCCATAATTTCATGTCATAATACTTTTTGTGCATACGTACTCATAGGGAAAGAACGTAATATTAAACCTTTAATATTTTTCGTCCGTTCTACATTTTGTACAACTAACTACATACATAGTTATAGTTATAATAATAGCTAACAAGTTGTTGTAATGTATATTTCAATTGATTGATCAACTTGATTGATTGATATTAAAAAACTTGATAATTCAAACGTACTTTTTAAAATATGGTAGGAATGCGAGTTTCAATATTGTTATAATTATAATTCTAACTAAAATAATAAAAGCTGGCTAAGTACGAGTCGAGTTCACGCTGTTCACTTTTGCTGTATTGCTACTATCTAGAAATATTCCTAAGCTTGTATAAATACTCTGTTTCGTAAGGGAATCAGTGTTAAGTGACATTTCATTTCAAGATACAATTAATAATCAAAAGATATAAAATCCCACTAGTAGAATCCATTCAGAGATTGCGATCCATCCTGAGTTTTTGTAAAAAAATCTACTTTACGCGAGGTTTGTACGAGCAGACGGGTAAAGCCATTGACAGGAATAACAAGAGGGACCCTTGGCATTCCTGTCCGTAGCGTGTACCGTGGTCTAACTTGACAACGTATATCATATATTCATTTATTCTGCGTCTGAATATTTCTGAAATGTTCAATAGAGATAAAATTCCATAGTTATTCATCTCTAGTTCAAAACAATCCATTTGCAAAAATCTCTTGAGGAATTCACACTGCTCTGTCAAACTTGTCAATTGTCAACGTCAAGTGAGAAACGCAAACTGTGATATATACAATATCAAAGGTTACATAAGTTTATTTACTTAAGAAAAAAAAATACAAATTTGGAATGTGTAAAGTCTTTCTTCTTATACCAAACATAACATTTATTTAGAAAAAATAATTGAGATGTTAAATTAGGTAGTAAAATCCATCCACCATGTACATCATCCACGCGGCGTGTAAATTCAATGAATTGACGCCTTAGCTTGTACATCAAAGTCGGATGTGTCATAAGAGATTACAGGGTTTGAAAACATGTAGAGCAGTTAGGCGTTTATAATCTGGATTTTAAAAATAATAATTGTGGATAGAGCTAGTTAAAGCGGTCAATCGAGTGCTCCGGAAAGAACAACGTCTAGTTTCATCCAATAATTACTGTACTGTACTGTAGTGTACTGTACAGTATTCTACTGTCAAAGTCTCGGAAATAGTATTAGGACAACTACCACAAGTGCAACCACGCCGAGATAACACCTGCGGTGCTCGGTTAGTTAATGCAGTAATTAGTTTCTCTTCACCTGAGAGAGATCTCCCGTGTCTGAAAATATTCCATTAGAACGGTTCTAAGCAAGTGTTCGTATCCTAAATAACAAGTAAAAGTATTTTACACGCTCGTAAGCAACGTAACCGTATGTCTCAATCCACGTGACCAGGTTATCCCATCTTTAGCACAATCAATTTTATAATTTCAATACTAATACCAAAAATTAAATGCGTTACAAATTAATTTTAGATATTTCCTTTAAATAACTGAAATATTTCCTTTTAAAATATTGGTAAAATGTAATTAGTTCATTAGCTACTGAATACCTATCGTGTACTTAGGGAAGACGGAAAGTGCGTAGAGGCGCGGTAGGCGCGTAGGCGTCGTAGCGACCGCTACAGCGCGACCGATCGGCCGGCGGCGGGCCGCTCGCTCGTGACGAGCCTCACTTCACGTTTCTTCACTTTCGTTTTCTGTAAACGCACATGGAGGCGTATAACTTGTTATCAGCCACCTGTTATTTTATAATCACTCCAGTAATAGTTATGGAAATTTTTCATCTCATTTGAATGGGTGATATTGTGGAATATTTCTTAGTTTTTAACCGACTTCGAAAAAGGAGGAGGTTATCAATTCGTACCGTATATTTTTTTATGTATGTACACGAATTACTCCGTTATTCGAGAACCAATTTTTGTGTTTCCTGAATTGGTTTATAGAGAAAGCTCCCAAGTTGGTCCCATAATTATTTTATAAACATCGCTTTATTACTTTTTGAATAATCTCTAAAAATTAAAATATTTTCATTGTATTCCTGAGTAAGTGCGTCAGATTATAGAATCACAGAGTTCCACCTACATGTTTATCTTTGCAAGAGTGTCAAATATCGTATAAACATCTGCACATTTTCTAATCTTCGAAGACGAACATTTGACATTCAATGACAATTCGCATTCTTGACAAAAGAAAAAAAGAGCGAGTGAAGAGAGGTTTCTTTAAAAGTTCACAATCGTGAAGGGTTTAGTAAGTTGCGTTTGAAGTCGGTTTTTTTAATATAAAAATTATTACATTATCAATATGATTAATGTATTTTTGACTTGCTGTTTTGTATAATTTTTTACGCGATGAATCCTTTTAATAGCAAATAGCTAATAATGATGGTAATTACGCGCATTTTCAGGAGGTTAGTCGTGCTTGTAACTAGTTTTAAAGTTTTTGTATATTTTTATTGTTTTTTTTAATCCAAGTAAATAAATGGTATTTATCGAAATCATTAGAGTATTTTTAGTATAAGCAGAATAAACATGAAAGTAATACCCAAAAGGCTTACGCCTATTACGAAACCATTTTATGCTAAGAAAATATCATGATAACAGAAAATAATTTCGGACGTTTTATCCTGTAAAATTATAATAAATATAATATAGAATTGAATTAGCTTGTATGAAGTGATTTCTTGAAGTTTAACAAAACAGACTTTATCTTTAATGTGACCACTTTTCCCATCACTTAGTGGACATACTACTACACACTAGTGGACTTTTAGAATAAGTATTTTTTCCTGTATTATTTATTTTTAATAGCTTTTTAGTCTTATGGTGTAGATAGTAGAGATGTAGTATGTTTGTATCTTACATATCCAATAACGCAAACATTTAAGATTAAAATAAATTCACCCCTCGTGTCCCTTACACAAACAATCTTTAAAAGAATATTTGTTATTTAGAAGTAAAATATATATAAAAAAGCAGAAGACAAGCTATTACTGTGACGTATTTTATAGCAATTTAAGGACTTATACGAATAAAGCTGCTACCTCCTCAAACATTTCTTCATTTTAAAATATATATTATATACCTGAATGTAATTATAGCACATAGGCTTGTAAGGAATATCGACAGTATAACACGGGTTCCGCAAAAATGCTATTTTCATTCAAATAGATTAAAGTTGACAACGAAAACAAGAATTTTTTGTTTGAAAATGTGAGTCAAAATGAAATATTTATGAAACAATCACGAAAATAATATCGAGAAAGAATGTCTGTATGCGTCTGTATACACGTATGTACGTTATGGCAATTTTTAAATCTTCCAAAATGGCGCAATGGGTAAGCGAGGACTAGCAGTCGTGAAGGTCGTGTAGGTCCTTGAATGTACGGGATGTCCGTACAATTTCTTATACATTTTGATGTCAACTAATAGTTTTGTGCTTCATCTGCGTTCTATTAGTAATTTTAATATATGCAGTGTAGCGGTGCATTACATCATGAAAGTAAAAGTCGGCAAGCCGTCGCCGGAACGGGACGCGGGGGGGGGGCGACGCGGAGCGCGGGGGGGACACGGAAACTTCGCCGGAAGAATATAGGTACCTACTTTTACTCTCACCGCGCGGAAATGTAGCCACAGAATACGTAGTAGTAGGCTGCGCTCACGCCGCCCCACTGCACTACACTCAACAAGCGAGGCTGGTGTTAGTCGTTAGAAGCAGCACGCACACATGCGCACTCGCATCATCATAATCAAGTTATGCAATATTTTAGATCATACGCGCTTATTTACTCTAGTTACGCACCTACTTCCCAAAACAATACTATCCCAATGACTAATAGAACTAGTCATGACAGTTTCTCCAGTCGCTATGTGAGCTCATACGAAAATCCCATTGAATAATCTTTCCTGTGATTTTCTACCAACAAAAATAAAGTTTTTCTGTAATTTTTGGACCACTGACCTATTTTTGTAAACGACAGCTTTTCTAGATAACCACGCACATACTACATAGTATATAAAGATCTGAATTGGTCCAGATTATAATAACTTATCACACACGATTAATTTTTATTAATATGAAGTAAAAATCGAGTAAGGAAGAATTTACAAGAAGACTCGATAACTGTGTGTAATTTTTTGTAACTACAGACACAAAGAACTTTATAAAGATACATAATAAGTTAATTATATAATGTCACGAAAGACAAGGTCATTTTGTTTTTAGTTCAGTGTCTACCTGACACTATGTTATAACACGCGTCGCACACCATATGTGTGGAAAAATAAAATTAAACGTATGACAAAATGTTATTATTTATATGCTGACCTCAGAAAACGTCCTGCCGGATTGGCCACTCGCCAGTTTAACCTCCAGCGTCTCTATAAGCTACAAATCTTGATTATTACAAAAACCCCATCCAAAAAGTATGAATTCGAAATTTTAGTCTGATCGTGATCGCAGAAGGCGAAATTGTCTTAATAACGTTTTCAATATCATGATATCTGCTACAAAAATACTAATAAAATTATATCAGAAGGATGATGTGGCCCTGATATCTCTCTCTATATATCTATATATATATATAAATCAATTGCTGTTCGTTTGTCTCGCTAAAACTCGAGAACACCTGGGCCGATTTCGCTGATTTTGGTTTTGAAATGTTTGTCGTAGTCCAGGGAAGGCTTAAACGTTGAGAAAATATCGGGTCCACTCATTGATAGGTGATACGAAGTACGCCGGGTCATCTAGTTGTACAATATTTATATGATGCGAAGTATTTGTATGTTAGTACGAATAGGCAATTAAATGTCTATGAAAACTTTGATATTGGTACACAATTTGCACATGTGTAGTGAAGCGGTGTCTCTCGCTGAGACGAGATGCTATGCATTGTTCGCTTAGAAAGTAAAAGTGGTTGCAAGCACGCGGAAGCAAGCACGTGCTTACGGAGGGAGGGAGATGCGGGGGGGTCGCGGGGAGGGAGGAGAAAGTCGTCAAAAGGTCGCCACTTTTTCCCAAATATTCGGAGTGAAAGCGTACGCGCCACGCTCTAAACAAAAATTGCAATAGACGCGTGACGTCAGCGACGCGTCATCTAATTATGAAAGAGATAAATTGTTTCACTGTTGCAGTGTCATGTACTAGTGCAATGTTAGTTATTGTTCACTTATCAAATAAACTCGCTACACTCCATTTCTAATCGACTTCCAAAAAGAGGAAGGTTCTCAATTCAACTGCTTGTTTTTTTTTGCTATATTTGTTCACCGATTACTTCGCCAATTGTGAATTAATTTTGATGATTATTTTTTTGTTTGGTAGGTAATACAGAGGTAGTCCCATATTTTTTTTTTGTCAAAATAGGTTCATTAGTTTGGTTTTTTAAATAAAATGACTGGAAATATGTCATTGAAGTAAACGAAATTGCCTATTTTGAAGTCGGTTGCCTCAGTTTTTTTTTAACTATAATTATGATTTATTGCACTGTGAGGGTGCTTTTATAAATGTCTGATAAGTAAGACAAGATAACTACTCTAATGTATTAAGAGTGATCAAATTGACTAACGTTTTTATTTACAGAAATTGACATCATTCAACTTCAGTGCAACTAAGCGTCGCATTCTTAAAATCTGCAGACTGCGTTTTTGTTCCACTTTCGCAATACGTTGTTGAAAAACATAGCAGTCTGCGTTTCCTTATCTAACCGTCTCTACTCGCATGTGTACACAAACTGAGCTTGCAAGAACTATCGAACGCGCAAGTGTTCGTTGTAACATAACTCCCTGCACTTCTAGTCTGCTCTAAATTTCACTCGGTACAGATTATCCAACATGCAGGTGTTCTTATACTATGACCAATTATTCCATTGTTTGCAAGTCGCCACTGTAGCTATGGATTTCTTATTGACGGCTGCAATACCTCCTTTGTTTGTGTCATTTGCAATGAAGCTTTATGGTTTTAAGCAAAATAGTTCCCGATCACGTTCTGATATGATCTTCAGGATATTTTCTTCGGTTAATATCGGTCTTTCATCGACTTGCCACTTCGGTACATCATTTATAAAAACTCTCTGTAGATTTTGGTAATCTTCCTTTAACGAATAAAATTGGATTGAGAGTGATTATAGTAATATCTTCCACGATGCAAAGTATGTTTTTTTTTAAATTTCTAGTTAAACATAGTTCTACATAGTTTTTGAACAAAGCCGCGGACAGAGAAACAGACAGATAGATAGATAGACCTTAAATGCTATTTCATCTCTGACCACTTATCGGTTTAACATACAATTCTAATCTCATTAATTATTTTCTCTGGGCTCGTTTTAATACGGGACCGAGACAACTTGGCATCAAAGATACAGGTATAAACGCAGTGAGACAAAAATACATTATCTAACGAAGGCAGCGGTCACTTCCGGTTACTTTCCTGACAGTCCTTCACAGTTCTGTCGGTAATGTGCCGAGGACCAAAGGGTCAACTAGTTGCCCAATCATGTCAAGATTCTTGATTTTGGAATATTTATCCAATGCCAACGAGTTGTTCGTTTAACAAGCTCGTTAATATGTAGGTTTAATTTATACAAGTTAGTACGTTCATCGGTTTACGATAAGCAGTTTGTGATTATTTTACTTAGTAAGGAATCAGATCAAAGCGTAGCTCGAGTGTTGTGTCGCCGAGCGCATGGAGCCTCGCTCCATGCATGGCGGCAGGACGATGGGGCGGCAAGACGGTGGGGCGGCAGGAATGTGGGGCGACAGGACGGCAGGGCGGCAAGCCGCGGCACGCAGTAGCAATATGCTTTGTACAATAGTCGAAGTATCATAAGGCTTCCTTTCTTTCTAACTAATTGGTTTGTAGCTGTACACGCTTCCGTGTCGAAGAGCTGCTATATTGATTATTATCACCCTCTATATTGAATTTGCCTAATACTTTCACTGAATCGTGTACGTGTAGGTAGAGCTTCCTATGCAAACTGTGTTTCATTTTTGTACGTAATGAAGGCATACGCCTTTTTGTGTTCTATATAATAGGCATTTTTAACAAGCATCTTAAAAAAAAGTGGTAGGCGAGATATTTAATAGTATCAATTAGGTTAGTTTCCATGAAAACGTTTTATAGATGTTTATTATGGCAGGTATTTTTAAATCTGAAACAAATTATTCAAATCGATTTGGCAAATTTTGTAAAGAAAACCACTTTTCGATTAGGTAGGTATGTGTTTTCTAATTTGGCACGCAGCTAATATGACAAGAATTATCGACTTTATACGAATGTTAACGTTAAGTAGATAAAGCTACATTCGAAAAGACAAAATACACTTTCTTTTACTTTACTATAACATGTCAACCACAATAGGTAAACCAATTCATAAATCTCCTCAATATATCAAACTGGAAAAATAAATTTAAGCCTAAATGAAAGATCAAGTAAAATACATGGATTAGAAAACATGAAAATCAGCAAACCATGAATTTGAATAGATTGTTTAAATCATGATTTAGTGAGAATTTTGTTTAGATTATACTTAAATCTGACTTAAATGAATATATGTAAGTTGTTGTTTACCGAACGGAGGCGATTGTGTCGCGGCGAGGCCTTGAAGAGTTAGATCTCCGGCTTATCGACGCACAATATCGGCCACAATGACCCGCCGCCAATAAAACACTGTAACCTATCGGACTCTTATCGCTCACACATTTTGGCCAGCTCCGAGTCGCTCTACTTCGAATGAGTATATCCCGGAAGCGAAAACCTCCCTCTGTGGACGGAGTCGCCGAAAGTTGCGCCAGGTGAAAGGCCGTAACCGAAACAAAGAACTCTCCAATCCGAAAAGTTTCGTCCGTTATCGCTCGCACACTTTCTCTTTTTTCGCGGACGGGCTCGGCTCGGCGCGGGCGCGCCGCGAACTCGCTTCGGCCGGGGAGAAAGTGCGCGGGCGCAGCGCACTGACCGTTCACGAATACGTGCTGCCTCCAGATGTGGTACTGGCTCCAGCGGTCGTCTTCCTGCGAGTGCACGTGCGTGTGTCCGTGCTGCAGCTGCGGCAGCGAGGGCAGCGGCGGCGGCGGCGCCGGCGGCAGCAGCTGCGGCGGCGGCGCCGGAGGGCCCAGCGGCGGGATCGGTTGGTGCTGGTACTCCATGGTAGGGGCGCGACGGCGCTCGCTCAGCGCTCGCTCATCGCGCGCGCCTCTGTGCGCGGTCTGTGCTGCGCTTGGTACGCGTGCGGGCGTGCGCGGCGACGTGCGGCGCGCGACTGGCCGAGGAGCGCGCGCGCCTCTGCGCCCGCCCTCCCGCCGACACCCCACTGCCATCGCATCATCTATCGCCGCGGCTCGCCTCGCCTCGCTTCGCCTCGCATGACGTAACGTGCGCTAGGGGCGGCATGCGGCACGCCGCCTTGTGTACATACGCAGCACGTGTCGACCCCAGCATGTAAACAAAGCCGACAACTGGGCTACTCGAGCACGCCAACTCACACGTAACACTACTAACGCATGCATCCCGCTGATATCACTGCTCTCAGCTCTGCTGGCACACGTCACACCACTCGCGCTGTTTCATGTTCCCCGAGTATTCTTCTATAACTTCCAATAAATAATATCCACGTTCGATGATCTCACGTTAACATAAGACATAACAATAACGTAGGTGTTTGAAAAATATTTCAAGCATTCCGAGGTATGAACAGTTCGAGAGTAAAATGCACGCGTTGAACTCTTTTGTACGGGAGTGCTTCAAGGGACGACATTTATGTGGTTGACTTCTACAAAATACATCTCTTTAGTTTAGCTAACTTGAGGCTTAAGTTTCACTGATTCATCATCATCATTTCAGTCACAAGGAGTCCACTGCTGGACATAGGCCTCTCCCATGGATGTCCAAAAAGACCTGTTGGAAGCGCCCTACATCCAGCATCTTCCCGCCATTTGTATAAGGTCATCTGTCCATCTCGTGGCTGGTCTTCCTACGCCACACTTGCTGGTGCGTGGTCTCCACTCGAGAACTTTTCGGTCTCATCGGCCATCAGTTCTACGTGCTATGTACCCTGCGCACTGCCACTTCAATTTGCTAATCCGCTGTGTTATGTCGGTGACATTTGTATCTCAACGGATTTCTGCATTTCTGATCCGATCTCGTAGAGATACTCCGAGCATAGCCCTCTCCATAGCTCGTTGCGTGACCTTGAGCTTCCTTATAAGGCCCGTAGTTAGGGACCACGTTTCAGTGCCGTATGTCATCACTGGTAACACACACTGGTTGTAAACTTTCGACTTGAGGGACTGGGGAATATTGGACGAGAAACGCTTTTAAGTTTCCCGAACACTGCCCAGCCGAGTTGGATTCGACGATTGACCTCTCTCGCAAAGTTAGACCTACCTACCGTAGTTCACCGCTTATTTCACATTAATTTTTAAAAAAAACTATTATTAACCATGTTCAATGTAGTGGACATGCAGATAAACTTTTAATAAAAACAACAGAAATTAACTAACCTGTATAAATAAAAATAAAGTAAGTTAAAATTTAAAAGAAAACCATAAATGGCTTCCATTACAACTAATATCGGGTTGCTTATTCATCGTCTTCAATATCCATGACTGGACACAACAAGACAATATAATATACCTACACATACATAACTACCTAAACCACTACACAATAGTATACAATTCATCATCATCTCAGTCACAAGAAGTGCATTACTAAACATAGGCCTCTCATAGATTTCCGCAGACCGATTGTAAGCGGCTGCATCCAGCATCTTCCTGCCACTTGTAGTTTAGTACAAGTTTAGAAAACTCAAAAACCCCCGACAAAAATAACGGCTGAACCGATTTTGATGAAACATGGCTGAGAAAACTCTCAATTAAATTCTCTTTCAAACAAAAAACTAGATCCAAATCGGTATATCTGTTTGAAGGCTACGATGCCACAAACAGACACACAGATACACACGTCAAACTTCTAACACCCTTCTTTTTGGTCGGGGCCAATGACATTCCATCACGTAGACGTCAATTCTAAACCAAAATTCAGAATATAGTGTCCTGGGTTGACCCATACTGGACCACCAACAATGACGAAATAAATGATGTTTATATAGAGACTCTATATCGCAGAACCTATCTATATTTCAGAAACTAGAAGTCGTATTTCAAAAATTATTTTATTGAATAAAGTATCTTTCAACTTGGAGTCACTGTAAGTTTTATCTAATCAGTTCAGTAGTTTCAAGATATGGGCTATTTATCAACGACGCTTTTAACGTCGACGACGACGCTTTTAACAACGACGTTTAAGAAAAAAGTGAATAGGTATCTCCTAGGCAAGTGTGCTACATCCTCGACCTCATCATCGCTTTCCTTCAGGTGAGATTGTGGTCAAACGCAGGCCTAGTTTGTCATAAAAAAATAAACCGACTTCAAACTGAAAAGAGAGAATTAACACGAAGAAAATCAATACTGGGCATCTATCTAAGTAGGTACGTAAACCAACTATTTTGAGGTCAGTGTCTGTATAGGATTTAGTTGATGACAGTTTAGGTCCTGACACCGACCTCAAAAGTAGTTGGTTTACGTAACTACTTAGGTAGACGCCCAGTATTGATTTTCACGTGTTATTTCCTAAGTTTGTAACAAATTATAAACAGTGACTCAGATCAGAGTGAAACGGTTAAACCTAGAGTCGATTAGTTCTTGATAAAAGACATATTACGTCGACAGCAGCAGAACAAAGCTGCAAATAAGATGTTGATGATATTTCAGAATGTTTTTTCGTTTTGCAAGAATCTAGGATCAATCAGATGCAGCGAGACACCTAACCTTCCATGTTTACACGCTGCAGTATGGCAACGACAATTAGACAGGCCTCGCGTGCGGTTTGGAATTACTCGTTTAGCTAAGTAGGCGAATGGAACAGATGCAAGTGGAAGGAGGGGGGGGGGGTAGTGCACGCGCGATAGCGACCACAATGGTGTTTACTGCGATCGGCCAGGTGCACTCGCGCACTCGTAACAACGTGTTTCAGGAATTTCATAACAAATCTCATTGTACTTGACCGAGAGATATCACGGTCTTAACCAATCTCCCCCCCCCCCCCCCCCCTTCTATGCCCTCGCGTTTCAGAATGTCTCTATCCTTGCCATTACGTACCTAATCTTGATATTTTTTTACTTTCTAGCGACCGAAAGGAATATTTAGTAACTGACTAAGTTATGTTTAGTTATACTAAATGTGTTGTACACACATAGATCGTTTATATATAATAAAACAAAAATGAAATTAGAAGTTTTTATCATTCACTAGTGTTTACTCTATTCGTAAGTCACACGAGACCAACTGTGAACCGAAACATTCACTTGTCATTTTTGGTATATTTTTTGTGTGATTGATCACATGGTAGTTTCTCTGGTCACAATATTTTCATTTTACATAATAAAGTGATATATTAAATAATGTTTTTCAACCATATTATATGAATTAACCTGACAAAATTATTTCAAACTAGACTCACATAAAATATACAAAATATTATTTTCGTAGTACTTTTTGTTTTATATTGATATTTCGACTTTGATATCCTTTATAGTCCAGGAAAATTAGGGTTTCACCTCGGAATGAGAAATAGTCGGCTATAAACCTTTATTTTGACATCCTAAAACTTGTCTCAAAACCTACTTATCGTAGGGTGTCCGCGACTACTGATATTCATGGGTCAAAGGTAAAAAATCGATTTTTTTAACATTTATTGCAAATATCTCGTTGCCTATGGGTTTTATGTTATTCGTATGTATAAAAATATTGTAGAGGATTAAATTTTCTACAACTTTTGTTTATAGTTTTTTTTAATATCTTGAACTATTTTCGAGACAGAGAGCAGAGCGCGTGCAGTGTTTAACTATTTAGAGTATCATTCCAGGTCAACCTGTAGTCCCGATTAAAACACGCCGTATTAAGGTTTATACAAGTTTACAGCCGACTATCTCTCATTCCGAGATTCTTGCCCTAACTTGACTAATTTTCCTGGACTATTACAAGTTTTCGGAAGAAAGTATGTTACTAATTTCATTAAAGATTTGAATTTCATATTTTTCATCAAAATTGATCTAAGTATGACGTGAGTGGTATTTGTTCGTTGCTATTTGAAATCTTATTTGGTCGAGGATAGGTTACTAAATTTAAATAAATGAAAACAAGTAAAATGCATAGAAATTGCCAGACACAAAACAAACATCCATTTCCATTTCACAAATATTTGTCTTGGGTGGGAATTGAATCCATGACCTACAGTTTAGAAGGCACATACTACTGAGCTGTGAGCTGATTTATTTCCCTGATCCTTTAAAATTCTAAAATGATTTATACATTATATTTCGTTTCGATTAATAAACACGAGTGAATGTACATTTTCTTGTTTTGCGCACTCCATCCTGAGGAGTTACACGAGTAACATTCTAAATAAATATTACGACTGATTCAATTATTACTGAATAGAAAAAATAGATATCAAACAGATCATCCGATACATTTATAGACAGTTTATAAATTACACTCACTCGACAGGACTTGTACCCACATATCCCGACCTGTACTTGTAGTTTTTGCGTGTGTACAACACTCAAAAATATCGAAGATCAACCGACGCGACGTCAAGATGATTTGTTAATATAATATCCGACGTTTAGGATTGAAACACGTATTATATCATTTAGTCAATATATTCTATACTTTCCAATTGAGCTATACGCTTTCTGTGGATTTTTCTAAATCTTAATGTAAGCAAATAAATTGCCAGTTAAATTATATATCGTTCAAAATATTTTCAAATTAACATCGATAAGTAATAATATGCAACGCTTGTTAGAACTAACAATATGATCAACATAATCTGACACGACAATTTTATTAATAAACTCAATTGAAACCCGTTCCTAATGTCTAATAAAGTAGTGTGTTATTTGTTTGTGGAAATTGGAGCACAGACATTCCAATTAGTATTAGGATTGCATTCCCTGTTATCAGCAATAAACGTGCAAAACATAACACAGCGTACATAAACATATATTAAAACTTCTCATTGTGCATGACATGCTATCATATTTCTAATGTGCTTCTAGTCTCTACTCCACGTTATCATTGCTTGGCTTTGCAAGTGTTGTCTTGATTTTACTTATGTTTGAGAAATTGTGATCGACAACTTGTCATCATCATCATCTTTTAAACCCAGTAGACAGCACGGAAATTAAAAATATTGTAAGAAAGTTAAAAAATACGAAATCTTCAGGGCATGACAACATCCCCATCCAACTGATAAAAAGTAGCATTGATTTTATAGTTGACCCTCTTGTATATATCATAAACCTATCAATCTCTACAGGATGTTTTCCAGATGAACTAAAAAAAGCTGTTATAAAACCCATACACAAGAAAGGTCCTAAAAATGACATTAATAACTACAGACCTATTATTGCTCTATTACCGTGCTTCTCAAAATTTTTTGAAAAGGTCATATTTAATCGATTATATATTTTTTTGGATAAAAACAATATTCTTAGTAATAACCAATTCGGATTCCAAAAAGGGAAAAATACATCGTTAGCGGTGTTTAATATGCTAAAACGTATATGGGATGATATTAATGTAAAAAAACCAGGTGTGGCATTATTTCTCGATCTGTCAAAAGCATTTGACTGCGTAATCCATAAAACACTACTTAACAAAATGGAACACTTAGGTATCAGAGGGCTCGGTCTAAGTCTAATGAAATCATATCTAAAAAATCGTATGCAAGCTACATCTCTACAAGTATATAACAAAAAAACAAAAACAATAGAACATATCCAATCAAAGTTTGAAGAAGTTGCGCTCGGTGTCCCCCAAGGAAGTATTCTTGGGCCACTCTTATTTCTAATCTATATAAATGAGCTGCCTAAGCTGACCAACCACACATGTGTAATGGTTGCGGATGATGCGACATTATACATTCCAAAAACATCCACAAACGCAGTGTTAGAAACTGAACTAAATACTAAACTTGAAAACATTGTAACATGGTTAGAAGACATTAATCTAAAAGTTAACATCGATATAACTAAGTGGATGCAGTTTAAAAACTACAAACAAGAAACACTACAGCTAAATATTCAAAACAGGGGAAATACCGTTCAATTTGTTAATAATACAAACTTTTTAGGAATAACAATTGACACTAACTTAAACAGGAAGGATCATGTACTTAAGTACATGATCCTTCCAGTTTAAGTAAGTCAACAATAAACTGTCACAATACTGCTACGCGCTATCTATCATTAAAAATTCAACTAATAAAAATATAGCAACAAACGCCTATTATGCGAATGTATATCCTCATTTATCTTATGGAGTAATATTTTGGGGTAATTCGATAAATGTTGAATCTACTTTCATTTTACAAAAGAGATGTATCCGGGTCATATATAATTTAAAAGATACTAATACGTTACGTAGAATATTTAAAGAGAATAACTTCTTGACCTTAACTGGTATATTCATTTTAGAAATTTGTGTTTTTGTTAAAAGTAATGAAAAATACTTTAGAGAGAATATTTCAACTCGTACTGAAATCTTGCGCTCGAAACATAAACTAAATATTGGTATACCGCAAGTAAACAATGCAATGTTTTCAAGAGGTTCGTACTATAGTGCGATAAAGATATATAATCATCTACCGCTGGAGTTGAAGTCACTGGAGAGAGTATCACATTTTAAGAGTAGATTAAAAATCTGGTTGTTACAGAAAGTATTCTATAGCATTAACGAATATTTCGACGATTAAACTATAATTTTAATTACAAGTTCAACACCTTAAACAGTCCAGTTATCTCATACATTATCTGATAATGTTCATAACTACAATTAATCTTATATTACACTAATTTATTCAACTCTATAATAAGGTAACATGTCCTATTTAAAATATATAAGTGTAAATAGTATCATAGATAACTAATTTTAAGATATAAATATAATTTCTAGATGTATGTATGCATATTAAAGTATTATAGTTTTTTTTTGTAAGTAGGTATTTCAAAATAATTATGTAAATGCCTATAATAGAATTACTAGCAATACAAAAAAAAACCTACCTATATATTGCACGCCCAAAATGGGTAAACTGTGAGACAAAATTATTTTATAAGACCATAATGTACCAGTTTCTGCAATAAAAGTTTTCTTATTCTTATTCTATATCTCAGCCATAAGTAGTTCACTGCTGAACATAGGCCTCCCCATGGATTTCCAAAAAGACTGATTGAAAGCGGCTTGCATCCAGCGTCTTCCCGCCACTTGTATAAAGTCAAATTAGAAAAAACCCGGACAAGTGCGAGCCAGACTCGCCCACCGAGGGTTCCGTACAAACTTGTAGATAAAAAGGGGAAATTATATGTATATTTTTTATATATTTTCCTTCATAAACCGAAAAATATACATCGTAAAAATATTTAAAACCTGTTTGAGCTTTTGCTAATGAAGCTCTTTTATATGATACCCCACATGATACGTTTAAAGTATTTTAAAATTTGGACCCTTCTTCCTTCCATAGAGGCCCTATTTTTTGTGATTTAATTAAAAATTACAGTTTTCAGATTATTTCCTTCATGTGTATGACAATCCTTTTTCCCAAATTTCACAGATATAGATCAACGGGAAGTGCCCCATAGGTTTTGATTCCATTGCGAGTGTCGAAATATACGTTTTTTGCAATATATTTATTTGGCTGTAACTTTTTTATGATAACTGAGAAGTTCGATTTACTCTCTGCAGCAAGAGACTATAGATCTACGTATATCTAACTCGTACTTTGTCGGATTTATAATATACATACAGACAGCTAAGAGATTCGTTGCCGTACAAAAAATTCACTGACATAGCACAGCGGATTGGCAAGTTGAAGTAGCACGTAGGCAGGGCACATAGCACGTTGAACTGACGGCTCATGGGGTTGAAAAGTTCTCGAGTGGACACCACGCACCGACAAGCGTAGCGTAGGAAGACCAGCCACGAGATGGACAGATGACCTCAAACAAGTGGCAGGAAGACGCTGGATGCAGGCCACTTCCAACCGGTCTTTTTGGAAATCCATGGGGGAGGCCTATGTCCAGCAGTGGACTTCTTGTGGCTGAGATGATGATGACAGACAGGAGCGATCGGCGGCACTTCGCTGTTTACATGACACATCGCATTGTCGAGTCTTGATTATTTCGCTTGAATCGATAGACTGACACAACAGTAACTCTTCTTATTATCTTCAGCTTATATACAAAGCTGTATATTTATTTAACTTCAGCATTTTAGTCAAATTCTTTTTAATTTGGCCACTGATAATAAACATTGGATGTGCGCACAATGGGGTTTGTTTTATATACAGTTTATATACAGATAAGAGATAAAGTTCCGCTTTCGATCATTGTAGCAAGCGAGCACGTCGTATGTATTTCAGAACAAGGTCATTTAGCTTGTAACTCGTGTGTATCTCGTACATGTTTCAAACCTACCGGTCGTATTTTCATATATTTTTGACGAAACTTGGTTGTGATTTTTTTAGAATATTTGAATCGTAAGTAAATGTTGGTTATAGTATCTCTGGTGAACTCTACTCTTGTTGTTGTTGACGAATACGCCTACCCAGGACAGACGGTCTGACTAGGCAGCTCCAACTTACGATAGAGGTCAATCATCGAATCCAACTCGGCTGGGCAGCGTTATAGGAGAAAATTTACTGCAGAATCAATTAACTGCCGTCTTTCGACCATGTTTGAGAGAAAGAAAAAGTACCTAAAACAATGAAATACATATTATAGAAGGCCTATCGAGGCCGCCGGCCACATCACTTAAAGTTCTGGAAGATTATGTATTTGTAGGAAAATCTGAGCTGCCATTCCCTAATTTTTCCGGGGCAGGTGTTCTCTCAGTAAACTGACTCCATAACAGAATAGGATCAAAGAAAACCTTGTCAAAATTGTATTATGTATAGACAGATACAATATTTAATAAACTGATAATCAAGGTCAGCTCCACAAAACAGCTGGCCATACTTTTAAAAAGTGAAATTATAAACGGACCGTAAGATAGTTATCGTGCATTAGTAAGTACAATAAGTGCTGGCTAAGCTCACTCGCACTAGTAAAACATCGCTCTGTCTACCTCTACAATGACTCTCTTTTTAAATCCATCGTTAATTTCTTCAGTGGCGGCAAAGCAGTAAATTATTTAAAAAGCCAAATCTATAAAAACAAAACGTTGCGGAGATAGCGGTTCGCAGCAGTCTTCACCGCTCAGCCAAATTCAAGTTAAATTTCACTTTCATGAGAGGCCGCGGCGGGACAGGGACAGGGGCGAGGGGAGGGGACCTCTTACTACAAAAAATGCGCAACTTTTCCTTTCTCAAAAACACGAACACTTTCACCTTTGCCGAAATCTGCGAGAGCACGGCTCACGCATTACCATACGAGCTTGGATACATGCAGTGCAGCCCACACACAAACACACGCACTACGCACACGAAGCGGTATTTTAAACGATTATAGCAGGAAACTTGATGAAACAAGAAACTGAATTCATTAAATAAAAGCTCGTAATCAGAATCGTATATTACTTTCTCAATGTTTCTATGAGTGTTGTTATAACGCAAATAATGTACCTACTCTTAGCTCCCTTTCAAGAGATCCCGTATCGAAGATGTTTTAGAACACCATTGGGAACCAACACCAAAACTGTAGTACTACTAAAGATCGATGAGCTCCATCCTCGGCTACACCGTCGCTTAACATCAGGCGAGTTGGTGATCAATCGTAGATCTATCTGACATAAAAAACAGATATGTGAATGGATGGTTGTTTTTAGAATAAGTAAGAAATAATAATAAGTTATCAAATTAGTGGGCTGTTAATATAGAGAAGGATCGAATTCAATACATGAGTAAAATTTTGTGGTGGAAGGCGGCGTGTTAGGAAGGCGGCGCTCGCGCCGTTTCGCCGAAAAGGTTCGCTAGGT
Organism: Lycia hirtaria; assembly: GCA_947563715.1. NCBI lineage: Eukaryota > Metazoa > Arthropoda > Insecta > Lepidoptera > Geometridae > Lycia > Lycia hirtaria. The sequence continues at coordinate 681,993 of OX387386.1, read as the reverse complement.
TCTAATGACATTAGCGACAATGAACATGTCTGTGGAGTGGAGTCCACTGGCCGCTTTCTAAACGGCCTGTGCCGCGACGCCGCCGCCGATACGAGCACTGCTCGCACTCGTAACACCTACGCGATAAACAATACTCCTCCCGGCTTATTCTACACGATCAAGGATATAACTCTTGGGGAATTTATACATTATGATAAAATAATTTAAATACGGCGTGGTTATATATGTGCATGGTATTTTTTAAGGCTATAAATTATTTATTTTATCTTACATCAACAGGAATAATTACAACTTAAAAATAAAATTAAAATAAACATATATCTAGTACATAAAAAATAAAATAATAATAATAATCTACAAGACACTATAATACAAAAATGAAGTTATTATATTTTTTAATTTATTATTATTTTATAAAATTGTAAGAATAATATAATTACCAGCATTTTTTTATTAATTGTAAAGGTAGAAATGGTTACAGATGGTACTGTATTAGGTTTTAGGATAAAATATAACACGTATTGTTTCAAAACAGTTTTAGATGTACGTTTATGATTTTATGATATTTAATTAATTATTTAATATTATGAAATGATAGACAGAGATGTACAAAATGGTTTTAAAAAAGCATTTAAATACAAAATTCAAAATACTTTTCAGATTTACTATTTCAAATGCTAAATGCAAAATAGGCATTTTCAAAATAATTTTTCAAAATAAAATACCTTTTGACCAAATCTCAGAATTTTTTATTTATTTTAGGTATTTATCATGAGAAATAGAGACACAATGCCGAGCCGAACAAAAACGTCTAATAACATGGCACTTTATGCAAGACATTTTGGTCGTATTTATCAGCACCCGTATCAATAAATTCTGTTAAGTTATTAATAATAATAATACTCACTTAAAATTATGTATAAAAACTAGACTAACGAAAAGAGAGCCATGGCTCCATTTTGTGAATCGTGTGGCCATTTATTTTGGTTGATTGTGCATCTAGTTCTTATTTTATTACTATTAAGAAAAAAAGGGCGCGCATGGCTAGCAGGCGCCTCTATCGGTCAAATTCGGCAATACTAGCGTCATTCGTTCATTTCAATTTATTTGACTGGTAATGTTGGCTAAACTTAATCACAAAGTATTTTGCATTTTTAAATGAATATTAAAAATGCAAAATACATCTCGAAAGGTATTTCAAATAAAATGCAAAATGTTTTTTACTAAAAGGCATTTAAATGCAAATACAAAATACATATTTTGTATTTTGTATTTATTTAAATAGAAGTATTTCAAATAAATCGCATCTGTGATGATAGATGGCTCGTTGCAAGTACCTCGTGCAGAGATAGCTAGACGTGGCTCCAAATACAACAACATTAACTGATTAACTTTTAAAAACTATAGATAAATTTGACAAAAAATATGTATATATGTAATTAAGTAAAGGTTTATTATTATAGTTAAAAGCACCATTGTATGATTACAAGTGTTTTTTTTAATAGTTTGCAAAATATTTTCAAATACGAGTAGCATTGTCATATATCTCATAATGCGTTTCACTCAGGAAATTTATAATTCCATTTTTGGTTTTCGTTAAATTTTTACGGGTTCATTTTTGAAAGAAATCAAAATCTGGAATTTAGCTTTCACTTACTTGTATCTATACTAATCACTGTGATTCGTATATAAAAGCAAGGAACAAGAATTCTTGTCAAAACAAGTGTGTGTGTGTGTGTGTGTGTGTGTTTGTGTGTGGTGTGATGAAAGCATCACACTGAGTTATTTTATTATTTACGGAGGATAAGTCCTCGTTTGACCACCATTTCGCCGGTTAGTAAGCGACGATATGGTCGAAGATGAAACACACAGACTTAGAAGACACCTATTCACTTTGACTTTGAAAACTCCCATATTATATTTATTAGCTCTGCTCTTATTAATATCTGAATATTAATAAAAATGTTATTAACAACGATATAATCTTCGACCGAATCTTAAAGAGATTGCTTCAATCTAATCACAAAATGATATGCATGTAGGTACAAGCTGTAGCGAGATGAGCGAGCTACACGTCAGGTACTGAGCGCTGTAGCGAGATGAGCGAGTTACTCGTCAGGTACTGAGCGCTGTAGCGAGATGAGCGAGTTACTCGTCAGGTACTGAGCGCTGGAGCGAGATAAGCGAGTTACTCGTCAGGTACTGAGCCGACTTATCGAAACGTTAACACCTGCACTTATTCTATTGTGTATTTTCTTCTCATTTTTTGTTGATAGCCAATAGCCTCTCGTGAGACCCGATTTCACTTCGAAAACTGCTTTTACAAACTTGCTTTAGTTATCCTCGTAGATTTCATTTGGATCAATCCAAGAAAATATTAAACTAGTATGTATTCATCACACACTATTAGAGCTAGTTTTTTTTTTAATATTTGTACCAGAATTTCTAGTTCTTAGAATTAGTTTAATAGAATTAGAAATTCTAATTCTATTTAAAATGACAGCTGGTGTGGTCTACCACATCAGTAGCTTTACGACCTTATTTATATCCAAAGTGCAAATTGTATTAAACTATGTGCAATTGTACAAAACAGCTTTAAATTTGTTATTCTTTGGAATACGCTTCCTGAGTGGCTCTTTCCCAATAGATATAATCTGGGTGACTTAAAATCGCGAGTGAATTGGTTTCTCCTAGGTAATCGCGCTCCATCGTAAGCCGCAACGTCGATTAGCATCAGGCGAGTTGGCGGTCAAGCGCAAACCTATTTCTACAAAAATAAAACCGGACAAGTGCGAGTAAGACTCGCCCACCGAGGGTTCCGTACAAACTAGTAGATAAAAGGGGGAAATTATATATTTTTTTATACTTTCCTTCATAAGCTGCAAATTATACATCGTAAAAACATTTAAAAACCTGTTTTAACTTATGCTAATGAAGCTCTTTCATATGATACCCCACATGATACGGTTAATTCACTTTAAAATTTGGACCCTCATTCCTTGCATAAAGACACTATTTGATTGTGATTAAATTAAAAATGTCCAGTTTCCGATTTTTTCCTATATGTGTACACACAATGCTTCTTACCAAATTTCATAGTTTTAGGTCAACGGGAAGTACCCCATAGGTTTTGATTCCCTTGTGAGTGTCGAAATGTGCATTTTTTACGACATATTCGGCTGTAACTATTTTTACGAAACTGAGAAATTTACTTTTTTCTTTCTGCAGCAAGAAACTATGGATCTGCGTATATTGTTTTAATTTCAACACGATACCTTCACGCGTTCCCGAGATAAAGGTCTTGACACCCGGACAGACGAACAAAGTGATCCTATAAGGGTTCAGTTTTTATTCCTTTTGAGGTACGAAACACTAAAAAAGTTCCAGCAAGACAGTTTAACTGGAAATATATTAGTTAGTGTACTTTAGTGCCTTTATTACCTAAACATATAATTCAAATGAATCCGACTATCTTTGCTAAAGAAAAACATGACTCCAGAGCTTGTTCTTTATCTGTATCTACAACTGCATCTACTGCAGTTATATGGTTCCTTAGGAATGCATCGTGCTGTCATTATCCATGGGAGTAGCAGTTCAGGTTATGCATCTTTGTAAAACAGCGGTAAATCAATACAATATAGAGTGGCAGAGAAGCGGTAGTGCGGCAAAGAATGGAGTTGAAAGTGAGCGACCTTGACACTCGCTCAGGCAGCTTTGGCGAACGCACTGGACACTTTCTCCTGACGATCTTCCATCTGCCTCGAGTCAGTAATTTCGAAACTGTTGCTAGGCGCCAACTTACACGGCTCCTTCCGTCACTGTTTGTAAGCTTTTGTAACAAAAGAAGCTTTACGGGATTGTACTTAAACATCATCTTTTTCCGTTATATCAATAATTGGAACTTTGCTGGCATCCAAAGTTTGGGTAGCGTTAAATTTTAGCCATAGTCTTTAATCATCCTATCGTGTCTTGCGTTTGTTACTGAAACTTATTAGCCTTTACTAGCTACAACACGTGGCCTCGGTAGTTTGTTAAGGAGAATAATTAAAGTATTATGACCCAGGTGACATTTTGCGCCGATGTTGCTCGAAATCATGCCATCGTACAAAGCGGTGTGTATCTTTTATTACCTCCACTGGAACGACCTAGAAGCCTCTGCTTGCGGCTTTATTTATGAAATCATAATAATAGCGTAAGGAGAAGTTCTGGCCGATCGTGTTTCATTTTAGATTTTGTCCAGATTTTAGTCTACAAAGTGCAAAAACACGATAGGAGCTACGAGGTTCCGGGAATTAATGCTACCTCTGCCCCGACGTCGCATGAGCACGTTTCACGTCATTCGCTTCACTGTCATGCGACAACCGGACGAACACCATTATGCGATCATGCTTCTCACTCCTCTTAAACGAGGTGCCATAAATATCCAGCGTTATTACATTTTGACATCGATCATATTACTTTATGGTCTACCAGCTACAATTGCAGTTTCGTCCATTCAAAACGCTAGTTTTAGGAAAATAAGTGTCAATGGATATTATCAGAAATATTAACGTTTTCTGCATATACAAATGTTAATGCAGGCACAAGCGACAAAATTTCACTCAAAATCGGTTGTGTCGTTGCGGGAAGAATTAACAAACACAATATTGACATCTAATTGAGAGATACCAAACGATACGTGCTTGTGCTTTGTGTTGTATGTCGTAGTCAGTGACCTATTGTCCTATTGACTGTGACCTACATTGCGATAAAGGATATGGGCACGCTAGCGCCACCTCTCGGCTTTCGAATGAAGTTATAGAATATAAACTAACCCGCGTCGAGAACGGCACGGACGTAGTGAAACAACTACAAGACGCTGCTGATTCACACAGATGGCGGTGTCTTTGCACTGAGCGTCATGAGTTAAACACATACCTGACTAGTAACCTACAATTTATTGTAAAAATCGTAACCATAACAACAAGTTCAAAATGAAATAACAAATGACAGAAAGAGCGACAGTTGCCCCGGCATTGGACGTCGTGCCGTCCAATACATAAGTGACTCCAAATCACAATTTGTCTTAGAACAAAAATATCACATGTTAGGTTTTTCTTGGCGGTAGTATCTAAAATTTAAATGCAAACTAATATCTTTATTATCAATCTATTTGCGCAAAATACAAACACTATGGACTTTGTACAAGGTAGACCAATATTACGGGTGTCGTCTTTGACGATATTAACTTAACGGCAGACTTTAAATTGAAAATAAAACTAAGTACAAATAGACAAATTAATCTAAACATAATCATTGCGAATTTTAACTGGAACTGAGTACGTAAAAAAGACTGTTTATCACTGGTTTATCACATTTCTAAGATATGTAACCATATTTATAGATATGTTCAACACAATCACAACATGGTATATGGTAAACTGACCTGCAATTGCTTAATCATAGAAAAATCTCGTATTACATAGCACAAGAAACGGATAGCTCTTGATCGTCTGAAGAGGGAAGCAGCGCCTCGACGGACAATCAATCTAAATAGTGAGTAGGGAATAGATGCGCAGGCGCACGCGAGTCCACCTCACGTGCGCACTTGTCGCCGGCCACGGTGCTCACTCGCTCGTTATTCTTTACGACATGCGTTCGTAGAGATATGATTTTTTGGAGTAAATGCAACCTAACTTTGAAAAAAAAAAGTGCTAACACTTAAACTGATGATGATGATGATCTCAGATAAGAAAGTAGTAAATAACCTCACCACCTCAAAATGTTCAATCAGTAAAAAACTAAAATAAACTAGAAAAAAAATCTTATGGCCTGTTGTGTCACTAGCATAATATAAGCATTTTCTTATAAATTTGTATTTAGCGAAAGTGTAAACAATAAAGAGTTTTATCCATCTATCTTATAATTTTTCAGGTCTGCTGATGATAAAAATTATAAATAAAATCAGCAAATAAATAAATTGTAATTACGAATATGTAACAATATTCCATGATAACACGACAAATTGAAACACGTGTGCAACACTTGTACAGTTTACAAATAATTAATCTAGCCATCTAACAAAGTTTACACCCAACAGTGTATCCAAGCTTAACTTCTGCAAGTAACGGTCTCGTGCAGAAGCAACTTTAAAGGAAGCGTGTAAGTTTTGGATCGCAATTCACACGTGTTAAATGCGATCGGGAGTAATATGAGTGCGTAGACCATCAATTGCATATAATTTGAATAATACGTGTAGTAAGTAAACCGGAGTAAAGTTGAACAGTGATACAGTCACACATGCGCTCGAATACATGCTTTTTATATCCGGCTACTGTGGATTCAATCAGCGCGTTTAGTTTTATAGGTTTTGTATGATCTTGATCACGTTTGGCATTTTATAAGTGAGATTTGATGATTATTTATTTGACGCACCTTGAGAAGGTCTCTCTTCTCAAGGTCTCTCGTCTTAAGAAGGGAAGGAAAAAGGGAGATGGGGAAGAGTTGAGAAGTTGAGAAGGTCGATGTGCATAAAAATTATGTATACATGCATTCATTCTCGTCAATTTCCCTAGAGATAAAGCATCAAACCACGAAGCAGTTCACGCCACATTTTTTAATTTATTTGAAATAATCGCCGATTTGCCTCTCGTAAGTGACTTTTACCCGAGAAAAGAAGTGACCGGCTTTATTTTATTTTTTCTTTCAGACTTGAACTGCAATGATGTATGGTTCATTAAAACTCGTGGTAAATCTTACTTTTTGTAAACATAATACATGTTTCACGTGGTGAATCAGAAAAAAACTGTTCTATTAACTCCACAAGCTACTAGTTTTAGTTCTTCAAAAACTTTTATGAGAAAATAATTCCATGGTAGCACGTTTTAAATGGCAGACTGCTTAAATTATACTTTTAATCATTTATTTGTATTTCGATCGTTGCAACTATTCTTTACAACGTATACTTACCTATATGTGAAATGTGAAGTGGGCCGCAATGTAACTAACATTAATACTACTTACCACCTGATAGAAACTTGTGGAATGCTATTCAATAAATATGAAAGTAGAATGTACGAACAACCATTGACAAATTTGGACAAATTCTGAACTAATGAACTATGTGGACATAAAGACGAATCTTCACTCTTCAAAATTTATCCAGCCGTTTAAGCTGAGAAGACAACAGAAAATAGAGATAGAAAGTCTCTGTATGACATCCCTTCTTTTATATTTATTATTACTTCCCCAAAAGCATAATTTTCTAAGGTTTTCAGGAATGTAACTCATTAACAAATATACGATAAATCCGTTATTTTTTATTTTCGCGCATTATTTTGGTAGTATTTTCATACATGATAAGCTTGCGCTTGTCCTCAACGTTAAGGTCTACGATGGAGCGCAAGATGACAGCGATTCAGACACGATTTAAAGATATCCAGTTTGTATCTATGGGGAAGGCCCTACATCCTACAATGTAACACCCCGCACGAAAAATATAGAATTAAAGTGTTTTTTTGTGTATTTTAATATCCACCGTGGAACGACGACGCTTGTTCTTGTTTCGAATTGTAGAACGCACCCGAGGGAATAAGATTAAAAGTAAATAGTAATGAAGGTAAATAGATCGATACCTGTTGCATATAACATGAAATGCACCAAAGCACATGCAATTCAAATGTATGACGTCACTTGACTGTCTAGGCACATAAATCTGTATAATTCGACATCACATGGATATTACTTGTGACTGCAATTGACACGGAAGTGTATAAAAAATAACGCAATAAGTGCGTGTTACGCTGTCTGTAAACGGTCAGGGTCACTAGTGAGCCATAACAATATTCCAGGTGTACCGCGTTGTTCTTCTCGCGTCTCACTTGTAGGCATATTTTTTCTATCACAATCAAAAATACTACATTTTATTACTAAGTGCGTCCAAAATGACACCGCGTTTTTAAATTTTTTGAGATTTTATAAGTTACTGTTATAGCAATATTTCTTCTAAATCTTATTAAAAATTGACTTATCGTTTCTCTCAAATATGATCAAAAGCGGATTCTAAATGGCGCCGAAGCCTATATTCCACCTTTTTACGATATATTCGGCTGTAACTTTTTTGTACGAAAACTGAGAAATCGTATTTTTCTTTCTGCAGCAAGATACTATGGATCTGCGTATAAGGTTTTAATTTCAACTCGATACCTTCACGCGTTCCCGAGATAAAGGTCTTGACACCCGGACGTATATATCCTATCAGGGTTCCGTTTTTTTCCTATTGAGGTACGGAACCCTAAAACTGAATCGTCAAAAATATTACCTGTAAAACTAACACATAAAACTTAAGAATTTTAAAAAATAACCTAAATACAAATTAAATTACAAAGAATAATTACATAGGGGAAACAGAAATAAATAATGCTCCTTCCACAAAAAACTTCACGTGTCACATTCTTCACATAAGCAGAAAATTGCTATTCAATTTTTAATTTTCCAAATTTTGCGTTAGTAATTACAGAACTGAGTAACAAGTAACTAAGCCACAACAATTAACTAAGCGACGCGTGGCCAAAATGCTGGCGCGTATCTGGCCCAGCTCATAAGCATTGCCATTCAACGTGGCAATTCGGGCAGCATTCTGGGTACGCTGCCAACTGGTAGTGGGTTTGAGCATTTGGATTATCTTTAGACCTTTATCGGTCTGGGGAATCGATATGCTTTTTGTGTAGTAGTTTAGTTAGTTGAGTCTGTATTTTGTTTTGCTGTAATAGATAAAGGCACTTGCCCGTTAAAAAAAAATAACTAAGTAAGTAATTAGTGTAATAAGTTCGTTATAACTGAATCTTTGTAACAAGAAAGTTCATGTGTATGATAAAAAGAAACCTACCGAACCTAACTATTGTTTTAATTTAGTATTCTGACGAGGCCCCTTTACAGCTAATATATTTATTTTAGTATTTTCGTCCAACATTTCGTATTACTTTACGATTTTATATTATTGCTTACGTGTTTAATTAGTAAAACAATAATAATCTTAGTGTACCTGTATGTACGGCGCCTATGCAGCTGATATCATTTTTTAGTATTTTCATCCAAAATTAACCATAATATGTATCTTTATATAACATATTTTTAAATTTATAATATCTTTCGCTTAATCTCTTTTTTCTAAGTTTACCAGTCTGACGAGGCCCCTACACAGCCTGTGTAATAGTCTCTTGTAACATTCTACAATGCGACATAACTTGAATCTTTATATTGTGTTTTTTTCTGAGGGAGACACAAGACAAGTATTTACTGATAAGATTGTTAATAATGTACAAATTTTGACGAGTCCATATTATTAGAAACGTTCCTAATATCAATTTATTGAAATTATTGTGAATGTGATTTTATGACAATAAATAATATTCTGTTCTAACCTAATAATTGATATATCTCTTAATCGAACATTTGGTAAATAGGAAATTGTGTGTATGTAGTAAAACAGAAATCTAACGAACCTAACCAAATAACTGTTCAGGCAAATTAAAGTAATGGCTAACAAACTTATGGAATCTGAAACTCGTATTAAGTAAAACATAACTGATAACAATCAAACGAACATAACTGATAACAATCAAACGAACATAACTGATAACAATCAAACGAACATAACTGATAACAATCAAACGAACATAACTGATAACAATCAAACGAACATAACTGATAACAATTAAACGAACATAACTGATAACAATCAAACGAACATAACTGATAACAATCAAACGAACATAACTGATAACAATCAAACGAACATAACTGATAACAATTAAACGAACATAACTGATAACAATCAAACGAACATAACTGATAACAATCAAACGAACATAACTGATAACAATCAAACGAACATAACTGATAACAATTAAACGAACATAACTGATAACAATCAAACGAACATAACTGATAACAATCAAACGAACATAACTGATAACAATCAAACGAACATAACTGATAACAATCAAACGAACATAACTGATAACAATCAAACGAACATAACTGATAACAATTAAACGAGCATAACTGATAACAATCAAACGAACATAACTGATAACAATCAAACTAACATAACTGATAACAATCAAACGAACATAACTGATAACAATTAAACGAACATAACTAATAACAATCAAACGAACATAACTGATAACAATTAAACGAACATAACTGATAACAATCAAACGAACATAACTGATAACAATCAAACGAACATAACTGATAACAATCAAACGAACATAACTGATAACAATTAAACGAACATAACTGATAACAATCAAACGAACATAACTGATAACAATCAAACGAACATAACTGATAACAATCAAACGAACATAACTGATAACAATTAAACGAACATAACTGATAACAATCAAACGAACATAACTGATAACAATTAAACGAACATAACTGATAACAATCAAACGAACATAACTGATAACAATTAAACGAACATAACTGATAACAATCAAACGAACATAACTGATAACAATGCCACTTACTATTTCATTTTATTACTATTACAGTTATCCATCATATTATTGATAAGTACAGTATAGTAAGTACTTCATTCATAAAACCAGTATGTGACTTTTTAGAAGTGAGCTAAAGTGGACATTATGTTAATTTTATAAGCTTTAAATACGACACACTGATAAAATGTATAATAAACGTAGCAATTAATTATTATTTAATCCTCATTTGAAATTCATGCCAAATTATATTACATTATTACAATTACATATGGAGTTACTAGACATATTTATTTATTTTATAATTAGAATGACTATGTGTGCGTTACATTGCAACCCCGATACAGTGAATCGTAATGGATAATTTGTCTCAATTTTCCAAGTAAATAAAGCTTTAACAATGTTAACTTTTTAATTGCGACTTATCAGTCCTACAGACATACAGTAGCACCACGTTGTCTGTTACTAAATATGGTTTAGTATAGCTTAATTAGTGCTATTTTAGAGTACATAACTTTTTAATATTGTATTATGACAAAATAAGTACGTAACGATTTTATTGATAAGAAAGATAATGATGTAGGTATTATACAAGAAAAGCCATTTCATTTAATCTCCATATTATGGGGGTTGTGAAAAAATATGAAATACGCAATTTCGTGGCGGCAGCCATAAGTTGATACTAAATATATGTCATTGTATAGTTATCTAAACTAAAGGTTGTACCAAATATCAGATCAATCTGCCAACGGGAAGAGGGTCAAATTTCGATGACTAAATTTGACCCAAAAACATCAACAACAAACAGGGCAAGCTAAATAAAACTGTTTAAAAAGGGGGTGAGTAGTGTCGCTACACTAACTTATGTTGTTATGGGTTCTTTCATCATCATCATCTCAGCCATAAGAAATCCACTCATGGACATAGGTCTCCCCAATAGATTTCCAAAAAGACCGATTGGCGCGCGTCTTGCATCCAGGATCTTCCTGCCACCTGTATGAGGTCATTTGTCTATCTCGTCACGTGACTGGCCTTCTTACGCTGCGTTTGCCGGTTTGGGTACTTTGGTTGTATAAATGTATTGTTTGAAACTTTGTCTAGTTATTGACTTGTTAAGGCAGCATGTCTTTGGTGTTGTAGTAGACTCGCTGCATTTAACTACTTTAAGCACGTGTAGCACAGCAATAACTGGTACAACCCTCGAATCACGAGATATCTTACTGCAGCATACATACGACAACGGAGTATGGCGACGTTGTTTCTTTTCATTGCCGATTCGTCAATTTTCGCATGACCTCAGTAAGGAAGCCTTTTAAAAATCTTTTCACGTTTTGACTCTGATTCACAAATATCTACGTCGTTTTAATCTGGGTGTCTTCAAATTTCAAGTGGATTGGTTTCTTTTAGGTAAGCGCGCTCCATCGTGGACCGTAACGTCAATTAAAATCATGTGAGTTGGCGGTCAAGCCCATTTCTAAATAAATAAGATCTTTGTGCGATCAACTCGAGGAAATTTACTTTTGTCCCTATTGTTGTTTCCATAATAAGCTTTACGAAGGAGGCTAAACAAATTATTATATATACAACGCTATTTTTATCGTCTGACTCAAAAAGAGGGTGTTATAAGTTTCACGTGTGTATCTGTGCATCTGTGTTGCTGTCTATGGCATCGTATCTTTAAATAGATGGATCGATTTTGAACTAGTTTGTTTTTGTTTGAAAGAACATTTCATCGAGAGTGTTCTTAGCTATATTTCATCAAAACCGGTTTAGCCATTTCTTTGTTGGCGGGGGTTATTGAGTTTTCTAACCTTATACTCGCTAATGAGCCTATTTTACCCGATTACGTGTTATCCAAGTTGGCTTCGTACGGTCTCCACAGACTTTTTCATTACAGTATATTTTTCATTCATTATTAGAGTATATTTTTATGTTGACAGATTATGATGTCTAGTTGGATTCTTCTGTAAGCCTACAGTGATGCAGGTTACAGTTTATGGTTAAACGAATAAACATGTTTGTTATTGACCAAGTTTCAGGAAACACGAGCGCCAGTAATAGTAGAGCTCATTTTAATTTTTTGTTTACGTTTTTCAGTGTTTTACACGTAGGCATTTGGGTTTAATTAATAACTTGTTATTCAAAGAAATCAGTTTTTCGTAATGAAGTAACTAATATAGATGTCTGTACCGACATTTCTCAATATCAATTATAATGGCACAGCAATTGAAAACATAGATAAGGCGAAATTTTTAGGCATATACATAAACTCTAATTTGTCATGGGATACTTACATTAAACATGTATGAACAAAGCTAAATCAGTTTGCATATGCGTTATACATGTTACGTAAAGTAACCAGTGATAAAGTACTATTAAGTGCCTACCGTGCCTATGCTGGATCGATATTAAGGTTCTATTTTGGCCAAACTCCACTTAAAAAGATTCTGCATTCAAATTTCAAAAGAAGTGTATTCGAGCTATTTATGGTCTAAAACATAGGGACTTGCGTGAGCCTAACTTCAAAAAATTAAAATTATTGACTCTTCCTTCGTCATATATTTACGAATCTGCCCTTTACCTTAGGAAAAATTTAAACGATTTTGACACTTTAACTTCCAAGAGGCATACAAAATATACTACGTGCTCCTAAACGCAGACTAGCTGCTTTTTGATCAAGATTGAAGGCTTACAGAGGTAAGTATTGTAGCGTTAGACTTTGTAGAGTTAGCAGCTTGGCTTTTCAAATTCAGTCAGATCTCATCTGATTTCTTTTTGTCAGTGAAAGTGGCATGACAATGCGAGACATGGCAACCAATTTTACAAGAAATGGTTTTGGTGGGATCATAGTTGACTTGACCTAATTTACATTTTCATATTGTTATAATGTAATAGGTATTTGACATGCAAATAAAATTATTATTCCTTTTTTCGTATATATAATGTGTTTGTATAAATATAATAATAAAATAATATTGTTCGATTATATGTGCCAACTTATAAATTAAATTGCACATACCTGTACATAGGTTAAAGCATGGCGGATTAACTTAAAAGCAAAAACATTGTATTATATCTTGCTGCACCATGTTTTGTGTAATAAACGGATTTAAATTTGAACGTTAATCCTTATTATCAGCGCAGCAGAGTTCAATATGTGAGTAAATAAATTGGTGTTGAAAGTTTGCGTTGTTATTATTTACATTTTTGTGAATAATGTTGAGGCTCACTAGTTACTGCGAGAGTAGATATAATTATAATAGTTCGCCCGGACCAGTGTATAAGTACAAGAACTGTAACTAATGCGTACCGACGCCGGTCGGCCGTCATAACACCGCTTCAATAACTACTGAAATTACTCACGATCACTCGCCGGAGAAGTAAAAGTACTCAGTGGCTTGAATGAAAAACTGTTGTCGGTAAGCGGTAGGTGTGGAAGAAACACGAACACTACACGGAGTACGGACACAGACCTGCCAGCTCAGGCGGCGGCAGGCGGCGGTACAGCAGCGGCGGTGGCGGCGGCGGAAGGAGGAAGCAGCGTTCCGGAGGCGACGCGTGCTGCATGGCGCGACCCGAGTCTGTCCCCATATCGATATAGCCGTGACGGTCGAATCGGGGCGCCGGCCAGCATCGCGAGCAGGCGCTCCTCTTAACCCTGACACTCTCAATCGTGGTGAATGGAGTAACTTTGAACGCGACCGATCCCGGAGAGGCTCGCGGCAGGATTGAAGGAGAACAAGCGGCGCGGCAGAGACACGCGCGTGGCCACGTGCGCGCGGCACGCTCGCTCGCAACGTGCACGTCGCGGCGCACGTGTCCGCCCGCCCCTCCCCTCCCGCTCCCTCGCCCGACGCCCGTAGAGCAGCCTGCGCCGCTCAGCATCACCAGAGTCCTGGCACGACGTTTCCAATCACCGCCTGACCTGACCTTCTGTTTACACTTATTGGGCATACTGATCGAATATAAACAAAGTATTCGAATTATCGGTAGATCTCGAAGAGGCTTCCATATCGTGACTAAAAGAGTACCTACTTAAAATTAATTTTCTTACGCGATACTGTATCCTCTAACAAAAATAGTCGCAATTTTTTAAATTTATACATTTGTATTTATAATTATTTTTTTTGTAAAAAATAAAACAATTGTTAAAAATAATATTAGCGTTTTTACAAGACAATAATAATCACTAGAGTATTTACAAGCACCGATTTCAATACACATGTAGACAATATTTGCTAAATAATTATATGAAGTTGTATGACTTGAACAGTCATTGAAACTTTCAGAAAGAAGCCCCCCACAGTAGTCAAGGCCTAGGGGAAGGGTTGAGAACGGCTACCACAAGCGAAGGTAAAACTGAAATAATCCTTATCCTTCTACTGTTCAAACAATAAATCTAAATACAGATCGATTCATGACAACCACTTAGTAACAACTGAACTGAGCTAAAGCTCACTAAAGTGAGCTTATCAAAATCCTATTTGGTTTACCACGCTGTAGCATCGTAGAGGAATGGCGTAGCGTTGCCGTAGTCGCCGCGTAGCGCCCTAACGTCTGGATTCAGGAGATTTCTTTCACATACAATTATTTGTAATAATAAAAAAGATGTAGGGTGTATGTGGATGAGGGAACTTCACAACTATTTATAAACGTTCTATTATCCACATTACAGAGAATTCTTGATTTCCCACGCTATTATTAATCAACTCATTCTGACTAAATACATTCATAATTATTTAATAAGTTGACTTTGTTTTTAATATAAACCTACGTATCGTTTCTTGATATATATATATATACTTAGTCTGGCCATAAATACTGTTACAGTTAAAAATAAGAAAGATATTACATTTGAATTTGGAATCTGTCATTTTTATACGATTGTTCATTGAGTTTTCTAATTTTGGCGCCAATACATTGTACAATATTTTGCGATATTAAAATGGAGTGGGGTGATAAAGAGAACCGAATCGCTGTGATTGCATTACACAAAGTTGGTATGGAGCCAAATGCAATTTTTAAAACTCTCCATACGCTTGGTATTAGTCAAATGTTTGTGTACCGGGCTATTAATAGGTACAATGAGACTCCTCTGTTTGTGACAGAAAAAGATCTGGCCGTCCACGTAGTGTTCGTACGAAAAAGGTGGTCAAAGCAGTAAGGGAAAGAATTCGAAGAAATCCTGTCCGAAAGCACGAAAGCAAAAGATTTTATCTCGGGAGATGAAGATAGCACCCAGAACCATGTCGCGTATTTTAAAAGATGACTTAGGACTTGCAGCCTATAAGAGACGCA
The DNA here is from genome assembly GCA_947563715.1 of Lycia hirtaria. NCBI lineage: Eukaryota > Metazoa > Arthropoda > Insecta > Lepidoptera > Geometridae > Lycia > Lycia hirtaria. Next base: position 666,205 of record OX387386.1, on the reverse strand, counting down.
CTGGTCATTTATTAACTGATAATTTAAAAAAGAATAGGGTGGTAAAATCGAAACAACTACTGAAGCGGTACGCAAAGGGAAGTCACAGAAAAATTTTGTTTACGGATGAGAAAATCTTTACAATTGAGCAACATTTTAACAAACAAAATGACCGTATTTATGCTCAAAGCTCTAAGGAAGCTTCCCAATTAGTAGACAGAGTGCAACGTGGGCATTATCCGACTTCAGTGATGGTTTGGTGGGGTGTTAGCTATGAAGGAGTGACTGAGCCATATTTTTGTGAAAAAGGTATCAAAACATCGGCACAAGTGTATCAAAATACCATTCTTGAGAAGGTAGTTAAGCCCCTTAACAACACCATGTTCAATAACCAAGTATGGTCCTTCCAACAAGACTCGGCGCCAGGTCATAAAGCTCGGTCCACGCAGTCTTGGTTGGAAGTGAACGTTTCGGACTTCATCAGAGCTGAAGACTGGCCGTCGTCTAGTCCTGATCTTAATCCGCTGGATTATGATTTATGGTCAGTTTTAGAGAGTATGGCTTGCTCTAAACGCCATGATAATTTGGAGTCCCTAAAACAATCCATACGATTGGCAGTGAAGAATTTTCCCATGGAAAGAGTGCGTGCTTCTATTGATAACTGGCCTCAACGTTTAAAGGACTGTATTGCAGCCAATGGAGACCACTTCGAATAAGCTTTCGAATTGTTTTATATTTATGTGTTAAACTAACACACTGTAAAAGTAATAAATATTATTAGCAATAAAAAAAATATTTTTTTTCTTCGTGACATTATTTATGGCAAGACTAGGTATATATGACATTCAATGACAAATCTCAATCTTGACAAAAAAACGAGCGGGTGAAGAGAGATCCCTTTAAAAAGTTTACAACCGTGAAGGATTTAGTAAGCTTGAAAAAAAAAAACCTTACTCCTCATCCAATGTGTATAAGGAGAAAATAGTCACTTCAACGCTTGAGCGCCTTGTTTTTTTTTATCAGCCCTGTTTATACAAACTGTCCCACTGCTGGGTGCGGGCCTTCTTCTCATTGTGAGAAAGGTTAGGCCATAGTCTGCCACGCTGGCCAACTGTGGGTTGGCAGACTTCACACATCTTCAAGATCATTGAGAACTCTCAGACAAGTAGGTTTCCTCACGATGTTTTCCTTCACCGTTTAAAGTTGTTTAATTATTACCCGTCTGAAAATTATGATATGAACCTTACATATGTACCCTAATCCTTTTTTTACATATAAATGAACATATTTATCCTTACTAATATTACAAGTAAACGAAATAGCCTACTTTGAAGTAGGTTATTTCAGTTTTTTTAAAACTATTAAAATATTTTATGTATGTTCCCCGATTACTCAAAGACGCCTGGACCAATTTGAAAAATTCTTTTTTTGAAAGGGTATACTTTCTAGGTGGTCACATTGAAATTTTATGAAAATCGGTTCAGTATCTTGGTTTTTATATCAAAATAACTGGACAAATACGTCATCCAAGTAAACAAATTGCGTATTTTGTCGGTTATTTTAGTTTTTTAAACGATTGCTTATTTTATTTTTCAGTTTTACGTACAACGTGTTCTTCATACGAGTATGTACATAAGCATGTCGTTTATATAAAACCAACCTCACCATATTTAGAATGGACTGAGTCTTCCCGTACCCTTACTTGGGCTAAGCACTGACACCATGGCTACATTCGGGATAGAAATGTAATATAGTTTACTCAACTGCACGACTCAGCCATGACTCTATCTATATCTAATATGTATAATATTATAAGATTCTGTACATTCAATATTTTTGAAAAATTTTGATTGGAGGATACCTTCCTATCGATACAGAAGCAAAAACAGCAATTTTAAATTTTTTTGTCTGTCTGTCTGTCTGTACGGTGTGTCCAATGGACGCCGAAACTACTGGACGGATTTGGACGAAATTTGGCAGGATTATTACTTATACTATGTATAAGGATCTTGCATACTTTTTATCCCGAAATTTTTTATAGTTCCCCTGAGATATAGCATTAAATTACAACATTCAACATTACGAGTATTGCGTTGCTCATCACTAAATCTTAAAAACTACATGAGCTACGGATCTGAAATTTAGCAAGTATGTTACTTATAGAGTAAATTATTATTATCTTATTTATTTATTTACATTCTTAATTTTAAATTTTTTACAACACAAATATAAACTTATAAAAAAGAAACATAAATATTGTAAAAAACTTAAAACTAGGGTGCCGCCGGCAGCGGGGCGGGACTCAAGCTGCCGGTGGTAGGGACTACAGAGAGGAACCTCCTGACAATACGTGCCGTGTCCAGGATGACTGCCTTCTGTATCTGACCCTTGACCCAACCATCGAGCGAGAGCCTCTTGAGATGTTGGTCGAGGCTCTTCGCTATGACACCGTTCACCGAAACGACTATCGGGACAATGATCGCCGAGTCAACATCCCACATGGCGGTTATCTCGTGAGCCAAGTCAAGGTACTTGCTGAGCTTGTCCTTCTCAGCCTTCACGTGATTCTCATCATGTGGGATGGTGATGTCGACGGGCACTGCCCGGCGTTGAGACCGATCTACGATCACGATATCAGGCTTATTGGCTACAATAGTCCTGTCCGTGATGATAGAACGGTCCCAGTAGAGCAAAGCACGGCTATTTTCGAGAACTGGCGCTAGTGCGTACTGATAGTACGGCACCTCTGACTCGACAAGGCCGTATTGAAGAGCAAGTTGCTGGTGGATGATCCTGGCTACTTGGTTGTGCCTATGCAAATACTCGCCGTTAGCAAGATGCGAACAACCGGAAACAATATGTCGGAGAGACTCTCCGGGACGGTGGCATGCCCGACAAATGTCGACCGTACCGTCCTTCATGATATATTTATTATTATTATTATTATATTAGCCCACAACTTCCCTTTGCTGAGCAAAGGCCTCTCTTCCCTCTTTCCATATTTGTCTATCGGATGCTATTGTAGACCAATTCTTATTGAAAGTATCGAGCTCATCTCTCCACCTCTTTCTAGGCCGGCCTTGCGGCCGTTTAACGCGTGGGATCCAGTCTGTGGTGGATTTTGCCCATAATTTTTCTGGCATGCGACAGACGTGTCCAGCCCAATCCCACTTTAGCATAGCAGCTTTTTGAGTTACGTCGATGATCTGAGTTTTGGAGCGAAGTATTGTGTTTCTGATACGGTCTTGTAATTTTACGCCCAAAATACTGCGCTCCATAGCTCGTTGGCAAACCGCGAGCGTGGACCTCTGCTCGATAGTCAAAGACAAGTTTGAGCGCCATATGTGAGGATGGGGAGAATGCACACGTCCATGAGCTTACGTTTCAGGCACATAGGTAAGTTACCTTTCATTAGGTCTTTCATGGCCCAATAACTCTTCCAGGCGTTTTCGGTGCGTCGAGCAACTTCTTTCTTTTGTCTCGCCTGGAAAGAACGAACTCCTGGACATATTCAATCTCCACATCCTCAATGCATATTTTTGCTATAGTACTGTTGGTCATGACTTTGGTCTTTGTCATATTCATGCTAAGTCCGAGAGTAAATAGTTGAACTAAATTTGCGAAAGGACTGAATTAAGGGGTAAAATAGGGGGGTAAACGAATGTATGAAAGATCCTGAGTTTTGATGTTAGGGGCATGAAATTTGGTATTTGGGTTACCTACTAGATATAAATAATTGATTGAGATTGAAATTAATATTCAGGCGAACAAATATATATGAACGAAGACTCTTATAATATTTTGCGTCAGGGATGGCTTAAGGTGATAAAAAATGGGGTCGACATTTTTATGACTTTTTTCATAAACAGACTTGCAATTCAAGCAAACTGCTGATTTTTTTAAACTTAGCTTGATCAGGACGGAAGCGAGGCTGGAGGAAGATCAGACCGGGGCGATAATGAAGTTCGAATCACAGCGTAAGGGAGTGGGTCGGAACGAGAACGTGTTGTGAGCAGGCTTTAAGTGCGGCAAGTAGTATATAGTGGTAGGTATAGGTATATATTTCGATATAGGTGGAAATGGGACAGGTGCGATCTGGAACTGAATTAGTGTGGGGCAGGAATGAAACGGAACGAGGGATGGAGTGAGATGGGAGACCAACAAAGGATCTAGGTAGGTGCGGGACGTAAGTGGTATGGGAGCGGAATGGGAGTTGAATGGGAGCAAGAAAAAAGTGCGGTGGGAGTGAAATTGGAGAGGGAGAGGAGCAAGGTGTAAACGCTATACGTGCGAGGAGGAAGTGAAGTGAAAAGGAAGTAGTATGGTGGGAGCGGGGCGGGAATATGGCAGAAGTTGGACAGGGCTGGAGTGGGACGTGAGCAAGGTGGACGTATAAAAGATGGGAGGTAGGAGTGGAGTAGAAGCGAGGGGGGATCGAGACAGGAGCTGAACGTGATCAGGGCTGGAGCGGTTTAAAAAAGGGGACGGCAGTTTATTCTTCATTTAAATACGTTTGACCACATACTCGACACAACTAGATTGAGTCGGCAGTTAGGATGTGTTTTCTTACGCGTACAAAGTCGCGGGTACAGCTAGTATAAACTAAAAGAGTTATATCCCTAAAACATGAGTTTTTAAGCATTAAAGCCTCTAAAATGGTTTCGTGAGATGACTTTTAAGGTAAAGTTAGGTAGAAGGCCACTCCGGAGCTTTACTTTGTCCGGAGCACGCATGTTCTGATTTGTTTGGTGGAAACACGTGCCGCTTTGCACAAGTACCCAGAGCGGCTTCGGTCACGCCGCCCGCCGTCTGATGAATGCCGCCCGCCCATAACACAAGGCGCACAACACATTTCTACTGATCATGATTGTTCGTATTGCTTTTCATTTCAAAGTTAACCAACGCTTAAGCGTGGCCATATATTACAAATTTGTCGCCTACTTTCGGTCCTGTCTATATATATATAAATGTGGCGGGTCGCCCTCTTCCCTAACATATGGTTGAGGAAGGCGATGGCAGGCACATGTGTCATACTCGTGATCGGGTGCTGCTTGCGGGTCGCTGGTTTGCTCGTGGTATGCACGCAACATAGTAATAAGTACTTAAATTAAAACAAAATATTTTTCCCGTAATGATAAGTAGTAAACTAATTTTAAGGTAGGAACTATCTGATCTTTTCTCTTAAATATGTATAACATCTATAGAATTAACCTAGTTTCATAGACAATTAAAATAATTGTATCATAAACAATAGTATGTAATTATGACAAAAGTAAAGGACCCTGGAGTCTGAGGAGCTAATAAAATAAAAATAAAACTTAAGCGTTTTTTTTACATTACCATTCATATAATTATTGCGTGAAACGAAATGAAAATGTCATTTTGTTATATCATTGAGTCTGTTTCGATGCCACGTTTGATGTTTTCTGTTTAGAATTGGTTTAAAAACTAAAAGAAAGTTCGAAGATTTTAGCGTACGACAGTTCTCATAACTTGGAAACTCCAAGCTAAGAGAACTATTTTTTTTTAGATGTTTTTTATGACACCCGGATGCATGGAATTGTCCTAAATAAATTTTCTATATCGATTCATTTCGACATTTATGTGAGGTGTGACGAGGACAAGTATCGTCTTAATGGTGGACTTGAGGGACTGGGGAATATTGGACGAGAAGACGCTTTTAAGTTTCCCGAACGCTGCCCAGCCGAGTTGGATACGACTATTGACCTCCCTCGTAAAGTTGGACCTGCCTAATCGGACCGTTTGTCCTAGGTAGACGTATTCGTCAACAACTTCAAGAGTGAAGTTCCCCACAGATATTGGGGTGGGCACTACATGGGCGTTCGACATAACCTTCGTTTTGTCCATGTTCATTTTGAGGCCCACCCGTTGGGAAACTCTATTGAGGTCTTCGAGCATCGTACTGAGCTCTTCCATCGACTTTGCCATGACTACTATATCGTCGGCAAATCGAAGGTGAGTGATGTACTCGCCGTTAATAAATGAAAAAAAACTTGAATTCACATTATATCACAGTATGATTTATTGAAGTAGTAAAGCTATAGAAGTAGTTTTCATCCAAAGAGATGTCTCTTTACAAAAGTTTTAAAGTTTACAATCGTGAAGTATTTTATAAGCTTGAAAAGTAAAACGTTCTTACTCCTCATCTAATATGTATAAGGAAAAAATAGAGTTACTTCAACGCTTGAGCGCCTTGTTTAATTATTACCCGACTGAACATAATGATACGAAATGTATGTATCCTAATCCTTAATATAACAAGTAAACGAAATATCGTACTTTGAAATCGGTTGTTTCAGTTTTTTAAAGTATATAATTATAATATAATAACGAGTAACGTAGTGTACATTACTGATGTTGCAAGAGTCACATGAGTAACATTACTCCCGCGGTTCTGCAGTGCATCTTCTATGTTCGCAGAAGCACGCATTGATGATCGAGGTCGCCTCACTAAAGAGCAGAACGCGAGCGAGTGGCAACACCATCCTGGATGCTATTACTGATAAGTTCGATTCTCCCATTCAGCACCATCACATCAGATTTTAGTAAAATGATGTTCCTATATAGAATAATAATAATAATATGAATTTTAATTATAATGAGACGTGAAGATTTTATTTAATTGAATTCGATTAAATTGATATTTTATAATAATAATTAATTAATTAATACAATTTATTAATTAATAATTAATACAATTTATACTATGAAATAGTATGGATCTCTCTGAGTCTGAAATAAATTATTTTTGATTTGATTTGTTACGAAAGGTTGAAATCCCTCGAAATTCTCATAAGTTACGTCTATACGATATTAAATAGGGTACTAGTTAGGTGACTACACCCATGCTCTCCACCCTTGTGTAACAATCCAGTGTTGGGAAAATGTTTATTTTAATTTTTCTCATTGTAAGGATTTCGAGGGATGAGAGAAGGTCACAAGATTTCAATGAGACTTATCGCAGAATTTCTGACTTTATAATGGGCACGTGGTAAACACGCAGAGTTGCTCGCGGGTGGAATGTTTCCAGACATTTTCTTATAAAAATAGCTTCTTTTAAAAAAAAACAATTGCAATCCTGTTTTGAGGATTCCGTAGTTAACTATGAACCCTTATAGTTTCGCCATCTCTGTCCGTCTACGCGGCTTGACTCGAAGACTATAAGTACTATATGATAGTTATTATATCATAGAAAGTTGTAATTTAGTACTGGTATATGGTATACATATTTATTACACCAGCAACATGGTAGAATAAAATCACGTAAACTTGGGATAAATTATTTTTTCACATCTACCCCATCGGTCTGAAAGGTACTTACAAATAATTGTGTGCAGTAACCGGTCTTCAATTCTAAGAGTCGAATGCGAAATATTAAGCTTTAAGCTTAAAGTGATAATTTTGGATAAAGTCAAGTGTCCTCATTATCATTAGAGAAATAATGTTATTTTGGTCTCATCTCACGAATACGTAGTAAGAGGCCAGTTGGTCGCCCAAACTGTGAATATACTATACATCCACAATATCACAAGTTTACTTTAACCATACAATATAAATATAAGTAGTTATTTGTTATACTTACTAGCCTGAAAAGTTGTATTTTAACGACGAGTGCCTGATAGTTGAACCCTGAGCGTAGCAACGAATCCAAGAAGGCAAGAAACACTTTTTGTTATTTGAAAATAGGCTTGCGCTTAACCGTCATCTCACCTGGTGTTAAGCTACAGTTGCGGTCTACGATGGAGCGCGCTTGCCTAGACGAAACCTATTCACTCGCGATTTTAAGACACCTAGATTATATCTATTCGGAAAGACCCATTCAGGAAGCACATTACACATTTTAGCGGTAGGCACAATGAAAGTGGAACCAAAGCGTTTCGTAAGGATTTTCGGACCATGTAACGACGTCGCTTTTTCGTGCTTCTTGCTGTAAGATTGAAAAAATAGCATGGGGGAATGAGATCATGCAAATCATTAACTTTGCTGACGAGTGAAACACAAAGTTTTTCATCTTATTGTAGAAGAAGAAAATGCCATGTTCTCCTATTTTAGAAAATGGAAGGAGAACATAGGAAGCGTTATGTGCAACTCTTTTTGTCGTCAAATTGAACTATCATCACGTCAATTCACATGTGTGCATTTTATTATTTTATCAATGTTTCACTACAAAATGTTTTTTTTTTTAATGTACTACGTACTCTTTTTTCTTCTAATATTACTGACACAATCAATGAAATTTTATCTATAGAGAAGTTATCAATGAGTATGAAGTAAAAGCATGGCAAATCTCAGTTCTTAGCACTTTCGAAGATAAGACCACATCCTTAAGACTTGGTCTAGGTCTAGGTCTAGGATACTAAAATATCGACAAGTTGCACTTACTAAACAGACAACAGATACAGAACAGATAACTAAAAATCCGAATGTTGTATATTATGTGTTGTTGAATGTACATACATAATAGTCTAATAGAGAGCTTATCTGCCAATAAACTATTTTATAGTTTGGCAGAAAATTTTATATGTATTATTGTACTTTTTTTTTCTGGAATAAATGCTTTATTATTATTATTATTAAACACACAGGATGGCATTGACACTGGTAACAAATCACGCGTCTAACAGCATTGCCCGAAATGTCGCGAATGAAGATTAGTCGGGCGGTTATCTAACTTGAGGCTTGCCAATTAGAGCCAGGGAAAACCTGTCTACGTATAATACATCATTGAGCACAACTGAAATAATATTCGCCACACTAGTGGGCAAGACGCGACGAAATCCTCAAAAAAACTGTTTAGGAGACAATAACTCCCACATATTTTTTTCATTTTACATAAAATCACTATTTTATTACATATTTCAAGATAATATTTAGTATTTCATTAAGTTCAAATAACGACCTACGATTTATTTTTACTGAGCAGTTTTTCGAGTTTTTATTATTTATTTAACTAAAAAGTAAGGTTCGTACAAAAAAAAATCGTGCGATGTAATTTTCATCAATTTTGTCAAAAACATTTTAATACATTAAATAATAAAGTTGATCTGTATAAATTCGAGAGAACTCATGGCAGTGGCTCACAATGCTCAACAGATCTATCAGAGAAATAGGTGACCTAAGCCTTTTCCTTGCTTTGTAAAAAAATCAAACCTATTATCCTTTGCTTGCTCTGAAATCAACTGTCGGACATTCGACGGCAAAATATAATTTTCCAATCTAGTAGTAGTACTCAACTCTCTTCCGACGGTAAACGGTAGCGAGTATACCACCTTCCGTTTACCGTCATTCCCAACTCCTTCCTCTTTTCTTACAAACAAACCACTTCAACTAAAAAAAACTATATCTACTATTTTCTAAAAAAAGTATAAATAAATTACAGTTTAAGAAACTAAAAAACACGCTACAAATTATTGTGGTCAAAGTTCATTACAAGACTTTTCTAACAAATCCAAACACAGCTATGATACGATGTTCCATCATGAAGTTCTAGTTCATATCTTCCGGCTCCATCATCAGATCAGTTCGACAGTACCATATTATTGTATTGTCATCAGAACTACATACAGCTGCCAATTTTCATGACGCTACGATCCTTGGAAGATGGTTAAATTAGTTACCTTAGATTTCATTACATACAGGTCGACCTAATAAAAGCGTGTTAAAAATATTGTGCGTTATTTTTCGAATTCCGTTAAAAAAAGAGAAAATCAAAAATAATGATAAAAAGAGGAAAATATTAATTATGAATAATTGAGCATTACTCGCGTAACATATTGAAATTGTTTTTGAAAATTGGACTTTAAAATTTGAGACATACAATGAAATGTTTAATGTGAAGATTATAAAATAATGTTTTCAATGAGTCACGCGTGAAATGCCAATTTTGTAATAATACCGCTATTTGTTAAAAAAAACACAAAATTATGTTCGTAATACGTCCGGATTCACGACTTGATATACATCTTACTCATACATATTTCATCGAGAACTGACGTAACCAAGGTCCAAAGACCACATAATAGGACTTAACATTTTTGTCTAGATTAATAAGTACTAAAAGTAAGAATTTAGAAAGTTCTCATAAGTGAAGATTTCATACATAAAAGAAAATACTAAGCTAATTTGAAAATACGTGAGAAGAAGCGAGCGTGCTGAGTAATTCAATATGATCAGGAAAGAATTAAAATATGAGTGCGGTGAGTACTGACCGTATTTTTTGTTGAAACTAGCCCCGTGGCACAGGAAATCTGAAAATAAAACAAAGCCAACTTAGAAAATAAAATAAATAATAAATATGAAAAGCTGCGTCCTCAAACTGAGGTAACCGTAAGTACCAAGCCGCGTTCTATTTTTACTTCATTCAATATTACCCAACTACGCAAGAACGATTATTTTTCTGGTGTATTTATGTAAGTATATTATCTTCCACAGCGTAAACGATTTCACCGCTTTTGATGTGCGAGGTTTCGTTACATTCGGTATTTACTGTTCGATTAATCATCATCATGTTTAATAATAGTTATATTTTTTTGTAAGTGATATCAATAAAACTTTTCAAAAATTTATAAAGCACTTTTAAGAATTATTCTAAAGAATGTTCATATATTTTTTACCGCTTTTTAGTCTAGATACTAGTTACCTGACTTGAAGGCCAATATATAAGATTTAAGTACGGTAAAGAATCTTAATAGGAAGTATATTATTGAGTTTTTTTGTCACTATCTATATAAGCCTTCTTTACCCAACTGCGTAAGAAAGAGGGTTATGTTTTTCGAGTGTGTATATATTTGTATGTATATATGCATGTTTCTATATCACAGCATACAGCCTAAACGGCTTGACCGATTTTGATGTGTAAGGTGTCATTAGATTTATTTTCAGTTCCAGAGTGTCATAGGCTATATTTTTCAGTAATAATAATAATACAATAAAATTTAAAAAATGAGCTTTTTCGTAACCTCTAACGAACTATTTCGTAATAAACAAGTGATTTTACTAGTATTATTCTGAAGAATGCACATTTCACAGAATTCGAGGTCCTATTTACGGCATTTAATGAAATTGAAAGAATGCTTCTCCGGCGCCATTATGCGGCGCCACTATGGGGGTCCATTTAGTGGATGGCGAGTCATCACATGCCTCGAACATTTCTGTATGAGACAAAATTGGCAGGTGCTGTTATCTCATTCTGATGCTCCTACACAGAAACACCTCATGTATGGGTGCTTCAGCCACCTAATTTTCTAAACCATAACCATTTCATCTCAATAGCCCAGATTTGTTAAATTCCATATTGTACAATAATTCGATTTGCCATCCAGTTTCTGTATTTTTTATATTCTATGTAAAAAAGGCCTCTCAGTGTTAGCTTCGGCCCCACTGATGCCCACCAAAAGACCGGGCTTGACCCGAGATGAAATAAACATATTAAAGTTTAATAATAATTACATCGCATGCTATACCCACGCTCATCTGTTATGAGACTGTACATCCTGCGGAAGTAGTGGGGTGGGCTTTTTAAATGCCAAGAACCTTCACAACCTTGAGGTGTACAGTCTCAGGGAGTATTTCCGCAACATGTTCACAACGAATGTGGGATACATTGCGATGTAATGGCAGTTGACAAGGGCCTTGGCAAAAGAGAACTGGAGCAAACCAATGGTGCTCAGCATTGAAGATCACAGGGACATATGGAAGGGCAAAGAGCTACACCAGAGGCTCTACCGGGCCTTAATAGGGCCCGATGTTGACCTTCTTGCGTCGGTGCTGGTTACGCTTCGGTGACCTCTTTGGTAAAACTGAAGGGTTTACTTGTGCGATTGCAGATGAAGTTCAAGACGAACAACTATCGGAAACATATCATGAAAGACAGTACGGTCGACATTTGTCGGGCATGCCACCGTCCCGGAGTTTCTCTCTCTCTCTTAATTAAAAGTCTCTTGGTAGTATTTTCACTTTTGTGAACGCAAATTTTCATGTTAAAGTTTTAAAGGCCACTATCAGTGCCACCTATCCTACTCCGTACATGGTTGCCTGAAAGAGATCGCTTTAAGCGATAAGCCTATTGAAAGATTAGCCATAGCAATATTGTAATTTTTTCAATATGTTTGTACAATGTGGTCTTTTAATAAAGACTTATCTATCTAAGTATCCTAAGAGAAACGTAGCGCGCTCTTCCACACAAAGATATGAGTATGTAACTGTGTTAAATCCGTTATCATTATCCTATATCGAGGATTATTATTTATCTGATTGTAATTATAAATGCCTATGCCTCCACGGTTTGATTTTTGTGAAATTCGTTATAGGTAGATAAATCCGAAGAAAACAAATTAAAGTTCATATTCTGAAAACCGCAAACCGTAGATACTTAATTAGAAAAGAATTATCGAAATGCGATAATATTTAAGAGTAGTAAACAGTTTTTACCTGTTGTATGAAAAAACTGAAAACTAGTTTCCGCTTGAAATCTTGCAGCGCCATCTCTAATATAAGCTAGTAACCAATACCAAAGCAAAGTATTGTGGAGTTTTCAGCTGAAAACCATCTCGGCGCTGTCTACGGAACTCGAATTTACCTCAAAAACATAGTAGTGCCGGAAAACACCATAGATGGCGCTAGCGGTGGGAACTTACACGGAAACAATTATTTTGGTAAACTTTGTACTTACGACCTATAGTATCGTATTGCGGACTCACCGTTCCGATTCATTATATTACTCTCGCTTGGAAATGTCACCGTTTTTCGAACCGAAAACTCACAAACGAAATAATAATAACAAAAAGGGGGAAATCGGAAAGATTTAAAAAGTTATTGTAGAGTCCGGTCACATGTGCGCACTGTGACCGAAGTGTAGAGGCAGGCGATTGGCGCGCGAGGCTGGGTCGGTGCAGTGGCATGCTTTCTGATTGGTCGATCACCTCAACGTCGGTAAAGCAGCGCGTGAGTAGCACGTGATGAGCACGCCGCTCGCCACGCGACAAACCATTCGCAACGAGGGCGCCACCTCCGATTGTTTACAAGTGACATAATTTAGCGTAACAGCATGGATGGTGCGAGCGCAGCACAGGTGCGGCCGCCTGCAGAGGCGCGGCCTTGAGCGCTCGCGTTGTGCGCGTACGCAGTTAATTATGAAGACGTCACACGCGTTACAGCTGGTCCGAGGTGTGTAGTAATGTAAACCCGCACCGCTCTCGTGAAATCTAGCTTTCGTACCGTTATTTGTTATCACGCACCTCAAATATCACCTCTTCGAAAAAATATATTTAAGATTACGTTTCTTTGCTCCATTATAAGACAAAATAACAGCAATTGTAAGTAGAGAGTAATATACCCTGGCCTTAAATATTATTTGCCGATTTTCTATTTCATTGAGGAAAATGTACGTTATGTTCGTAGTTGAATGACTAAGACAACAGGCAACACGTTGAGAGACACTGCAACACCACATATTTTCCCTAAGAAATTAGTAATAATACGCGATACCTAGCTCACGAAATGTAGCCTAACTATTCATTCAAATCAGATCACTTTCAAACGTCAGTTTCTAAATTACGACCACGTTATCATTTTTCGGAATATTTCATGAACAACAAACGAAACGGATTTTTCACTTGGTTATATTATTCGACACATGATCCTAAAACTTAAACTTTCGGCTAGGAACAACAACAATGAACAATGAACTTTAAGGGCTACCTTGAATCTAAGGCTAGTAAAAAGCTTGGTATCATTAGTAAGGATAAGCGATACTTCTCACCGGGACAACTGCTGCATCTGTATCAAGCACAGGTCCAATCGTGTATGGAGTACTGCTTCCACCTTTTTGATGGATCAGCCAAGTATCAGCTGGAAGCTTTAGAATCAGTGGACCGGCGAGCTGTGAGGTTAATCGGTGACGATAAACTAGCTCCCAAGAAGCTACTTAGCCTCGAGCACCGCCGTAAAGTAGCATATCTGTCTATTTTCTACAGGATTCATTTCGCATATTTCTGTGTATTTCTTCTGTGAAATCTTTGCCGCCATCTCTGTTTCCTGAGACCTACAATCTTGGATTTTTCAAGAGTGAATAGATATCTTCTAGATCGACGAGCTCCATCCTCGGCCACACCGTCGCTTAACATCAGGCGAGTTGGTGGTCAACCGTAGATCTATAATGTATAAAAAAGGACAATTTCAATCTTTTGAAATATCAAAAAGAAAATTGATCACTTATAGTTTTGTTCGGATTTCCGACACAAATAGAATGTGAATTACAGTTTGGTGAAAAATATTCTTTGAAAAAAGCCTGGTTGTTTTCGTATCTGTGTGGATACTGTTCTCGAGCTCGGACAACGATAGGTAACCGCGAAAAGAACAAGTTTATCTAAAATTCCCGAATGGATAATATTTTTATTCTGTTCTCTATTCTTTTTAGTATGTTTCTTGTTACAATACATTTCTGTCTATGTTTATGTCTATGTCTATATCAATATTATAAAATCCGGATGGTGTCGACAGCGGGCTAGGGTCCAATAGCTTCTGGCGGTAGATCGACAGAATAAGAGACGTATAGGGACAATGCGCACCGCATCTAACATTACTGCCCTCTGTATCCAAGCCTTAACCCAACCAACGAGCCCCTGTTGAGATATTGGTCGAGGCTATCCCCTATTAGGCCGTTTGCCGATACGACCATCGTACCAATGACCGTTGACTCTACAACATCGTACATGGCGGTTATCTCGTAAGTCAAGTGCTAAACTTGTCATTCTCGGCCTTCATGTGAGTCTCCTCATCTGGGTTGGTGACACCGAGGAGCACTCGGCGCTGAGACCTATCTACGAATACGGTACCAGGTTTTGGCGACGATATTCCTGTCCGTGTGTAAAGAAAGAAGTAGAGACCAAGTGCGGACTTAAATACGCATCTAAAGACACCTCACACATCAAAATTAGTTAAACCGTTTAGACTGTAGAAACATACAAGACTCTAAGTACATACAAACATAGACTTCTTTCTGTGGCAGACCCCACACAGGAAAACCTAGTAGATAGCTACGAGTGTACAAGCTTTAGTTCTTTGAAGCTTTGCGAAGCCAAAATATCTACACACAAGCATAGCGCTTACTACAAAACTTATACATTCTAAAATAAACAAATCGCGTATTGTTCAGATGGCAGGCACACGCGTAGGTCAAAGGCCGTTATTGGGAATAAAACCATTATCATGCCATACGTAGGCATTGGAGCGTACGTCACCACGAGTCTCGTTGGATACAGGGCCGAGGGGGGCGGACGAAGGTCGGGGCCAAAGCAGAATCAATGGAACTCTGAGGATTCGGTAGTGAGACACGGATGTGACGAGATATTCTGGAAGAGTGGCATCTTCCTAGAGCAACAATTTTGCGTTGCACCTTCTACCACAAGCCGCTACTTTACCTACATTCAAACGAACACTATAATAGAGAATCCCGTCGTAAGGTGATCGTAGTGAATTTTACCAGTTCACTAGTAATGATCGGCACTACAATAGGTAGGTATATACATATAAAGACATCATTATTCACAGTCATGAGCTGGACATAGAACTCACCAGTGGTTATCGAACAGAGCAAATGAGGATACAGGAAAACGTTGGTTAATTACCGCTTCAAAAAAATGTTCATTTTTCTTCTTCGCCGTATCGATTATCCTGTTTTAGGTTTTTTACTACTTTTACTTTACTACTTTTTTACTCCCAGAGTTTGGCTACAGGGACCCCGCAGGGAGAAGCACTGTAAAGGTCCTGTGGAGGGCACGAGAGTAAGTGCTGCATAGTCTGCGTAGTGGCTCCACCACAATTGCACAGTGCTCGCTCAGTATAGCTCCACTTTACCATGTTCGCCCTCCAATATAAATGTAAAAAATGTACATTAAAAGAAAAACAAAATATCTGCTAGATATTAAAATAAAACCGGACAAGTGCGAATCAAACTCGCCCACTGAGGGTTCCGTACACAAACTAGTAGTTAAAAGGGGGAAATCATATCTCATCATCATCATCTCAGCCATAAGAAGTCCACTGCTGGACATAGGCCTCCTCCATGGATTTCCAAAAAGACCGATTGGAAGCGGCTTGCATCCAGCGTCTTCCCGCCACTTGTATGAGATCATCTGTCCATCTCGTGGCTGGTCTTCCTACGCTGCGCTTGCCGGTACGTGGTCTCCACTCGAGAACCTTTCGGCCCCATCGGCCATCAGTTCTACGTGCTATGTGTCCTGCCCACTGCCACTTCAACTTGCTAATCCGCTGTGCTATATCGGTGACTTTTGTACGTCTACGTATCTCTTTATTTCTGATTCGATCTCGTAGAGAGACTCCGAGCATAGCCCTCTCCATAGCTCGTTGCGTGACCTTGAGTTTCCTTATAAGGCCCATAGTTAGGGACCACGTTTCAGTGCCGTATGTCATCACTGGTAACACACACTGGTTGTAAACTTTCGACTTGAGGGACTGGGGAATATTGGACGAGAAGACGCTTTTAAGTTTCCCGAACGCTGCCCAGCCGAGTTGGATACGACGATTGACCTCCCTCGTAAAGTTGGACCTGCCTAATCGGACCGTTTGTCCTAGGTAGACGTATTCGTCAACAACTTCAAGAGTGAAGTTCCCCACAGATATTGGGGTGGGCACTACACGGGTGTTCGACATAACCTTCGTTTTGTCCATGTTCATTTTGAGGCCCACCCGTTGGGAAACTCTATTGAGGTCTTCGAGCATCGTACTGAGCTCTTCCATCGACTTTGCCATGACTACTATATCGTCGGCAAACCGAAGGTGAGTGATGTACTCGCCGTTAATATTGATGCCGAGCCCTTTTCATTCCAGAAGCTTATAGGCATCTTCCAAACCAGCGGTAAACAGTTTCGGAGAGACAACGTCTCCCTGCCTCACGCCTCTCTTCAATGGAATTGCCTCTGAGTTCTGGTCTTGTACTCGGACTGACATGGTGGCGTTGTTGTACAAACACTTCAGCACTTCGACATACCGATAGTCAATACGGCATCGCTGGAGAGCCTCAAGCACCGCCCAGGTCTCGATCGAATCAAAGGCTTTCTCATAGTCCACAAACGCTAAGCAAAGGGGCAAGTTATACTCTTCTGTCTTCTGTATCACTTGCCGCAGCGTGTGGATGTGGTCTATGGTACTATAACCTTTTCGGAAATCGGCTTGTTCGGGAGGCTGGAAGTCATCGAACCTGCGTTCAAGACGATTCGTGATGACCCTTGAAAACAGCTTATAGACATGGCTCAGAAGCGAGATGGGTCTGTAGTTCTTCAGCAAAGTGTTGTCTCCTTTTTTGAAGAACAGCGCCACCACGCTTCTGTTCCATGCTTCTGGCGTTGTACCTTCAAGCACGACGGAATTGAAGAGCCTCTGAAGGACTTTCAGTACCGGTGTTCCACCCGCTTTCAGTAGCTCTGATGTAATTCCGTCGTCGCCCGGTGCCTTGTTGTTCTTGAGCTGTTTCAAGGCCATCCTAATCTCATACAGGCTGATGTCCGGGATATCTTCGGTATAATGTCGAGTCAGTTTGGCTCTTGGATCTTTGCCCAAACTGCTAACAGGTTTTGCGACCGATGTGTATAACTGTCCATAGAACCTCTCGATTTCCCTCAACACTTCTGCTTTGGTCGACGCTAGACTGCCATCTTCCATCTTCAGCTTCGTCAACTGGCTCTGCCCAATAGACATGTCTTTTGCGAACACTTTGGAGCCTTTATTCCGCTCTATCGTCTCTTTAATACGATTAGTATTAAAGGTACGGATGTCGTGTCGCATAGACTTTGATATGAGTCTATTGAGCCGCCTATATGACTCTGCGTCACCGGAAGACTGCAGTTGCAATGAGCGTCGTTCAGCCATGAGGTCGAGGGTATGGCTCGAGAGCTTTTGCGGTCTATTTGTACGGTGGGGTTTATAAAACTTCGCGCCCACCGTACGGACAGTTTCCACAAACCTGTTATTGATCTCATCCACTGATGCGCAGCTCTCCAGGCACTCGAAGCGATTTGATAGTTCAAGCTGAAAGCTCTCGGGGTTTTGGATATGGGCGCGAGTGGGTCGGAGTGTAGACTTCATCATACGGGACCTCTCAAGTTTAACATTAATATTCAAAGTGCCTCGTACCATTCGGTGATCACTTCCGGTTTTAACCATGTTGATCACAGAGACATCATTGAATATTTGTTTCTTGGTGGTCAGGATGAAGTCTATCTCATTTCTCGTAGAACCATCGGGACTCAACCAGGTCCATTTCCTATGAGGTGGCTTCTGGAAGAAAGAGTTCATCATGAAGAGTCCCTCTTTCTCCAGAAAGTCAGCCAACCTCTGTCCCCTGGGGTTCCGTTGTCCATATCCAAATTGCCCCACTCTCAACTCACTTTCGCATTTCCTGCCCAACTTCGCATTGAAGTCCCCCATAACAACATTAAAATAGGTCTCAGAAGTGTGTACGGCCCTACTAATGTCCTCATACATCACCTCCACCTCATCATCCGAGTGTGCCGAGGTCGGTGCGTATACCTGGATGACCTTCAACGAATATCTCTTGGATACTCTGAGTATCAGGTACGCAACCCTGCTCGATACACTGTCGATGGCAAGAATGCTGTTAACAAGGGACTTGTGGACGAGAAACCCACACCACCACCACCCACCCACGACACCACCTTGGGACGGTTGGTCGCCCTCCCGGTAGTAGAGTAGGTTACCGGATTTCAGGGTTATCGTGTCCTCACCCTCTCGTCGGACTTCTGATAACCCCAGGATATCCCAATGTAACCTACTCATTTCTTCTTCCAGCTCAGCTAGCTTCTCGTCTGTCCTCATCGTGCGAATATTGTGTGTTACCAGGGCCAGTCGTCGTTTATGCAGGGGGTGGTAGCCGGATCTCTTCCGGAGATTCTTAGCACCCCTTGCTCCGCCGTGACCGGGACCGCTACCGTAGCCCGGAATAGCGGAGCTGCCGGGGACTGGGGGCCTGGTTATTTTGTTAATCTTCATTAAGGGGGGTTTGCCATTACTCGCCACGCTTGGCATGCGGGTTGGCGAGCGCAGTAGATGGCGTTTTCCGCAGAGGATGCTGCTGCCCATCTCTGGTAGTATTTCCCTTAGCCGGTTCTTACGGCACCCACGGGAAGAGAGGGGGAGGTACTATTCTAAGCCGGTACCTCACGGCCAGAAATCATATATTTTTTTTATATATTCCTTCATAACCCGAAAAATATACAAAGTAATATATATTTAAAAACCTGTTTTAACTTATGATAATGAAGCTCTTTCATATGATACCCCACATGATCCGGTTAAAAAACTTTAAAATTTGGACTCTCATTCCTTGCATAAAGACACTATTTTTTTGTGATTAAAAAATTCCAATTTTCAGATTTTTCCTATATGTGTACTATAACATTGTATATAATACAATGCTTCTTGCCAAATTTCATAGTTCTAGGTCAACGGGAAGTACCCCATAGGTTTTGATTCCCTTGCGAGTGTCGAAATGTGCTGTTTTTACGACATATTCGAATGTAACTTTTTTTTACGAAAACTGAGAGATTTGATTATTTCTTTCTGACTATGGATCTGCGTATATGGTTTTAATTTCAACTCGATACCTTCACGCGTTCCCGAGTTAGGTACGGAACCCTAAAAACGTGAAAAGGTAACAAACAGACAGAGACAGAGTTACTTTCGCTCTTATAATATTAGGATGACGCTCATGAAGTGTAGACCAAACTAATATGATACTACGCGCATCAAAATAGGTCTAGCCGTTTGGGCTACTATGGAGGCAACTTAAGATATACAAGCCTGCATAAATGTATGTAGGTACTCGAAATACATAACCTCATTTGTTTGGCAGACGAGGTATAAATATTTAAACATTTGAAAAAAAACTCATAGCATTTTGCTCCGTTTGGAAAGATCTCGTTACCGAAGTTTAGGCATGCTTTCAAATTAATTAATTTTAATTTTATACAGTTTTTACTAAATATTTGTTCTGACAGCTGTTAGCCTTCAATTTGTTATTGTACTCAGATAAACAAAAAACAAATTTGTTTTCATCTTACTAGCTCGTAAAGTTACGTTTCCAAGGCTAATATTGGCGTGGAAAAGTTTATTTTGCTCCCTAGGGTGGAAAGTAATTTCAAAATTCGAACACGACGGAGCTCTAAATTTTCAATGCAAAATATTTCCAACCTCTTTGTATAATACCTTCACAAAATGAAGAAAAATAGTTCGATTCAAGGAGGCTGCTATCTTAGCTTAAAGAAACACTAAATATTATATTAAAATAACTTAGAATTTTTGAACTGAACTTGAATAAAACTTGATTAAACTTGAATTTTTAGAACCATTCAAAACACTGCTAAGAGAAAGTAAATTGTACATTTTTATTTACATTTTACGTAAATATACAAAATATCTAAGTTATTTTAATAACATACAAAAATACAAATCTTTCCTATTTATAATATTAGTGTAGATATAAGGATGTAACAGAGTTTATACGGACTGGTATTCTCTGAATCGGTTTATAACGTGTCTATCTAGTATTTGAAAGCACGTTAAGCTAATGATAGTCTATAGGTTATCACTAAGAGGGATTAGAGGCGCGTATGCATGCACAGCCCGCTGCGCACGCGGCGGCGCGGGCGCCTCGCTCGCCGCGCGCGCCGCCCGCATCGGACGCATAGCAATCTTATCAACAATCACTTTATCACAAATCTGACGTATCTCAGTTTTGATATCCTCACCTAAAACACACAAGTAAAAATACCTATTACGCCAGATATGGAATGTAGGTGAGTGGGGAAAGATAAGAGTGCTCCCATCGCACAAAACTAGCCAACATTACTTTATCGGAATTATACCTAATTAGGTACTATTTCATTATGTATTCGATAAAGTATTCGCTGCGTAAAAGTTATATAGATTACATAGGTATGTTGTTTCTTTAATAACGTAACATATTCCTGAATAAGTCGTAATCGAATGACTATATTATATATATTAACACATCTTTCCCGTTAGCTGCTGAGTTCGTTGTTTTATGTCGAACTCGTTGTTAAGGTTTATTAACTGGTTAGAAGAACAAAACTCAACAAACTCGGCATCTTCAAAAGATTAGGCGATACTTGATGCACACACTGAGACAGTTTCTTTAACTGTAACAAGCACAAGCTCATCGTGTATCAAGTATATACTGCCACCGTTTTACCCGACTGCGTAAGAAGAAGGGTTATATTCTTCGATTGTATGTATGTATGTATGGAAGTGGACGTTTCATGTGCGAAAGTATGCGCAAAATCGCTGTAAAACGCTGTAATAATTCTAGTAAAATCACTTGTTTATTATGAAAAAAAATCGTTGGAAGTTATGAAAAAACGCATTTTTTTATTTTTGTGAGAAATGTATTATTATTATTACAAACAAATATAGCCTATGACACTCAGGAAGTGAAGACGAATCTATCGACATCTCGCACGTCAAAATCGGTCAAGCCGTTTAGGCTGTAGGCTGTCATATAGAAACATTATAACACACTCACATACAAACATACATATACTCATAAAACATAGCCCTCCTTCTTACGCGGTCGGGTAAAAAAAATAGTCAGAGGTGGTCCCATATTTTTAGGGTTCCATACCTCAAAAGGAAAAAACGGAACTCTTATAGCATGACTTTGTTGTCCGTCCGTCCGTCCGGGTGTCAAGACCTGTATCTCGAGAACGCGTAAAGGTATCGTGTTGAAATTAAAACCATATACGCAGATCCATAGTCTCTTGCTGCAGAAAGAAAAATCAAATTTCTCAGTTTTCGTAAAAAAAAGTTACAGCCGAATATGTCGTAAAAAACGCATACTTCGACACTCACAAGGGAATCAAAACCTATGGGGTACTTCCCGTTGACCTAGCCTAGAACTATGAAATTTGGCAAGAAGCATTGTGTCCAGTTTTCGGATTTTTTCGGAAAAAATCCGAAAACTGGACATTTTTAATTTTATCACAAAAAATAGTGTCTTTATGACTAGTTTCTGATTTTTTACATCGAAAAATAACCAAAAACTCGATTTATAAAAAAAAGTTTGCTTTTGTACTTTATACGATGATAATTAAAAATATACGATTTTTGCCAAATGCTTAGGGACTACCATACTTAAGAAGTAATAATACCACTCTTAATACGCAAGAGAGAGGGGTACGGGGGGATATCGGGTATGGAACGGGAAGAACGGGAACGGCAACGCAGTTATATTGTTGCGCGCACGCATTTTTTAGAGAAACTAAGTGTTTTGATTAAATATTCTTCAAAAATGTGTAAAAATGACGTGGACTCTTATGTCTGCGCCTGAAACTACATAATTATGTTCCATGCTCACTTAGATCAATTTAAAGACAACTTGGGAGCATTTTCAGAGGAGCAAGGGGAGCGCGTTCATCAAGATGTGATGGATTTCGAGCAACGATATCAGGGGCAATACAATGAAAACATGATGGGAGATTACATTTGGGGGTTGATTCGGGAAAGTGTTTCTATACACAATAAATACTTAATATATTTTTAAATAAAAACTACGGGTCACTCACGTCTGTTTTGAGCCGAAATATCCGACTATAGTCTCAACCGCATTCGGCGACCGACCGACCGACCTTTAACAGAGATGGGGGATGGCACTTGCAAACCAATCCTTCATGGAGCTCGGGAGGATGATCGTGAGTCTGGTGGTGATATTGTGAGTTCCTCCTGCTGGAACATTCCTGACACTCACGAGAGTTCTAGTGAAGAGGACACTTCAGCTGAACCGACGCAAGACAACCAGCTTCCCACCCTAATCCCTTTTACAACACGTCGCAGTGCAAGGCGCGTCACCGACCGAGAGTGACGTGTGCGCTGCTCCTTTGAAAAAGACCGCCGAATGTGGTTGAAACTATGTATAGTCGGATATTTCGGCACAAAACAGACGTTAGTGACCCTTAGTTTTTATTTAAAAATGTGTGAAAACCACGTTAGTTCCCATAGTAAAATACTAAAAATATTCATTTTTAAAAGTTAATTATTATTTTATTGTATTTATAAATTTGTTTTAACTGTCTCTAATGTATAAAAGTGAAGTAAATAAATAAATTAGTTACTGTTTTCTTTTTATAAATAAGTGAAGCAGAAAAAAGGTAGCAATTTTCTTTAAAATTTGAAATTTCTTTCTGATAGCTACCTAAGCAAACTTTATGAGTTAAAAATATTATTTCTTTTATTAATTGGGTATAAGAAATCAACATCGGGTACACATGACAAAACTCCTTGCGTAATATTTAAAGAGAGCAAACATTTCCATTGACCTCATAAACTCAGTGGCACATTAGTAGTGGAATTGTGGAGGCCTACCTTAGATAGGTATCTGCGAAGTGGAGGGTCCGGCCCCCCACCGCGACCGGCAATATTCTGTAATGGCAATACGCGTGCGCACAGGCCGCTCCGCTTCCTCGCCCAAACACCCGACACCCGAAGCCGCATGCACAGAATACATTCATAGTACCTACGACTAGCCGAGCGCAGCGGTGCACCCCATGCTGTATCGGAAAACTTTCAAGTTCAGTTCTTACAAGACGATGTTTACCTCATTTTCCAAATGAAAGATACTTAATATTTTCGGTTCCGTAGAAACTACGAGGAAAGCTTACAATTTCGCCATTTACGTCAGTCTGTGTGTCTGTATATCACAGTCAATTTACTCAGAAACATATTATCAGCTCTTTATAAACTAAGTTTGGCATATAGATAGATATGTTCCACGAACCGCTACAATATTTAGTAGTAATTTTTTCAAAAAAAAATAATTTAAAATAGAGGAGGCACCCCATAATACATATAAAGAGGGAATGTTTTTTTTTAACTCCACCCAATCTTGTGACTTAGCGTCGATATATTATAATTGTTTTCTCAGATGCGATGTGTGTGAGATATAGTCCGCCAAATGTGAACACATTTTGTCGTCCTGCATCTCTAAGCTATTGGATCTAGAAATTCATGATTAACCACAGCAGTAGACTATATCAAATATTTTCAATAAAAAATATTTTGAATACTCTGTAATTACAACTTTTCGAGGTATAGCAATGAATATGTAAAGCATTTAAATCATTATAGTAGCGAGCAATACTCGCCAAGTAGTTTTTCTTTTAGATTAGAGCGTATCTCGACACGGTCTTGGCCACTTATTTTATGTTGCGACCCACGCTGAAGTTCCTAGAAAAAACCCATTCACTCACACTTCATTCACACAAAAACACGATTTGAACACTAAAACTGTACACTGTCCATACCTCTACACAAATCAAAGATAACAACACTTAGAATTCTTAGAAAAATTGAGGAGAAAGATGCTTTCCCGATATTTATATGTTTATCCGACTACCCAACATAATTATCTAAATTATATAATCTATTGACCAGCTATAAGTTTGTATATGTGTCTAGCTTGATAACAGAAAAAATGTTTAATATTTCTTGTACCCTCTAGGATTTATAATGTAGAGACGTGAGATGTTCAATAAGTTATGTTTAATAAATATTTCGATGTATTATTGTGGTGTCATATTTGTTTCTATTGTACCTCTAGTGTGGCAGGATATAAAACATCTAGTTGCTATTACAAAAACTTCAATTTTAGTGACAGCTGTTATAAGTAGAACCCTGTGCCATTCTACCGTCGCGCCGAGCAAAAGAGCTCACGACGTTTTGATTCATGTACAATTGTACACGCAGAGATTTTAAATTTTCCGATTATTCATATTCATTTATTGATACACACTAGGTACACTATTAATTATTTCATTGGGTTTGTTGTTAAAACGCTTCGAATGTTTATTATGACGAATAGTTTACATGCCAACTACTCGTCAATATTGCATGACACGATACAAGTGTCATACAAGCTGTCTGGCATCTAGCCGGCTACCAATTTACTTGTGATCGAAAAGCGTCATTTCGTCAGTCGATGTCAAGTGCAGCGGAGACGTATCACGGACGGAGTTTTCGAGAACGTAGCAACGTAGAACGAAGCTGGTATATTTCGAGTCGCCCTAGATGTTTGCGACTCCTTGCTGATTGCAGCCGCGCTTCAGTCGCGGACCCAGCGTGAGACCGGGCCCGCAGACACGGGCCGCACGGCCCGTGATATCGTCCTCTTGACGTTTCCGCCAACACGAGAAACTTGATAACTTCGGTTAAAATAAGCGATTTTTTTTATGTCTGTAGGTTAGAAGCTCGTGGATGACGAAAATAAACAATCTTTTGAAGACGCCATTTTATTTTACACAGCAATTTTCATAAAAACGTAACGATATACCAACATAAACAAATGAGAAACAATTTAACGACGTTTTCAAGTCGATTAACGGAAACGTTTCTCCTTTCCATAGGTAGGCTAATAATCGATCTGTGTAGAGGGGGAGGAGCGCGAGCGTTCGTTCGTCGGCAGCTGTAACGCACTGCACGGTACGGCTCTGGAGGTGTCGCCTCGAACTTAGGTAAACGGTTTAGGGGAAAGAAGCCCCTCGACGCGACCTACATCCCGCCCGCTACCCTATGTTATTTGCGACAACGCTGATAGAATAAACCCAATTTTCTGTCATTTTTAGGGTTCCGTAGCCAAATGACAAAAAACTGAACCCTTATGGATTCGCCATGTCTGTCTGTCTGTCCGTCCGTATGTCACAGCCACTTTTTTACGAAACTATAAGACAGTTTCAACAGTATAGACTGTTGAAACTTGGTAAGTAGATGTATTCTGTGAACCGCATTAAGATTTTCACACAAAAATAAAAAAAATTTAAAAAATTGTGGGTTCCCCATACTTAGAACTGAAACTCAAAATTTATTTTTTTCATCAAATCCATACGTGTGGGTATATATATTTATAGTTGGTGTGGGATAGGTCTTCAAAAATGATATTTTTTTTATGTTTCTAATATATATTTTTCTAAACTGAATAGTTTGCGCGAGAGACACTTCCAAAGTGGTAAAATGTGTGTAGTCCCCCTCCCCCTTGTATTTTTTAAAATAAGAGAATGAAAAACAAAAAAAATATATGATGTAAATTACCATGCAAACTTCCACCGAAAATTGATTTGAACGAGATCTAGTAAGTAGTTTTTTTTTAATACGTCATAAACCGTAAACCGCAATTTACCTTTCATTCAATCAACTCAAATATAAAAAAAATGATTTCCCCATTTTATCTACTAGTTTGTACGGAACTCTCGGTGGGCGAGTCTGACTCGCACTTGTCCGGTTTTTTTCTTTCTGATCTAGTATTGTTGTGGTTCGTAGATGACAACTGGATTTGTTCGTTTGTGAGAATATTCAACGTTTATATATAGGCAGGTATCAGCAGGATTCTATATTGTAACTTGTAACAACAACCACTGTTATTTTATTTTATTTTATTTGGGAAACAAACAGAGTTATTTTAACTTAATGTACTTAAAAATATTAGGGTATCTTATCTCTATTTACATGTCTCCGCATACGTTTTACTAAACAAACGGTTGTCCCCAAGCAATATCCATCTAAGTATCTATCCTTTGAACGAGCAATTTTTGTATATATATATATAATCTGAATCTCGGAAACGGCTCCAACGATTTTAATGAAATTTGGTTTTTAGGTAGAATAGGGGACGACAACTCGATCTTGCTAGGTTTCATTTTTAGTGAACCCCGGTTTGCTCGTATTTTCAGCCATAAAAAATCCGAGTGGAGCTCGGTCGCCCGGGGATCGCGCAATTGAACATAAATTGTAAATAACATAATTGAACATAATCGCGCAATTGAACATAAATTGTAAATAACATAATTGAACATAATCGCGCAATTGAACATAAATTGTAAATAACATAACATAAACATTATTTATGACGTAAATTTTGGATTCGCACCAAACCAGATTTTGGACATTGCAATTTTAAGTTTGTGAGTAGATGTGTTAAGTCGAAATCAGGAAAATCATCTAGATGGTTAACAAAGTTCGCTGATCTAATGAAGAAGGAATTTTGCCTGTAGTTTGTAGCACTATGAGGGATATAAAGATATGCATGACGTCTTACGCTCTTTGATGGAAATTTTCAGGCTTATCATAGAAAGAAGATGTGGAGAATCAAGTTGAGATTGAGCTATTTTCGTTAGTAACACATTGTCTGCTATTTTACGTCTCTCGCAAAGAGGGAGAATATGGTGTCTACGGCATCTCGACTCATAATTAACCCCCATTCTTACATTTAAATTAGAGGTATCGCATAAAGCGCTTTTGAATGGACTCTAGTCTGTTAATATAAATCTCGTAATGTGGATTCCAAATTTGTGAGCAGTATTCGAGTATGCTACGCACGAATGAGCAATAAAGAATTTTAATTAATTTGATGCTGTTAAATTGAAAACACGACCTTTTAATGAAGCCCATAGACTTATTAGCCTTATTGACAATCTTATCGACAATCGACAATATACAATATTACACTCTCAAAATATTAAGATTATAAGATATTTTTTATAATTATTTCAATACGTTCACTAAAATAAATTACATTAGGTACAAAGTAGGCACTAGCGCCGGTCAAATAGATGCATGTTGATATACACACCCGCATGCCTATACACACATATAGACTTGTTTTAGAATAAACTTGGGAAAAAACCCTTCGCCGAAACTAGTATTGATACTCCGATTTCGTAGACGGCCGAAGGCATTTCAAAGTAAGAAATGTGTTCCATCTTTATTTTCCAGTGTTCAGTTAAGGTGCCGTGGTCGCCGTGTTCTGTAAAATGTCGACTGTCGTCGTTTAACAGCGGGCGCGTGTTCCACATTAGAACCGTACTTACTATTGGCTATTCTATACGGAGCCACAATACGTTAGTTATTTCAGACTCAGTCCCGATCTCTCTTTCCTATTTATTTAGTTTCCACACGAGCGGGGCTTCCTTCCAATTCGATTTACACTTCTCGATCAAAATTGTATTTGTATTTTCTACTTTTACAATAAACTACAAATATGCAAATAGAGTCGAGTTTGGATTCTTCAGCGACAGTTGACGCATTTAACTTACAAGTACAAGCTAACTATCAACTAGAGCTGCTTCTGTATGAACACGTCAAGAAACCATACTACTTTACTAATTATTCTGTCGGTTATCTACGTATATTTCCCCGAAACTAAAATCAATAAAAAAACAACTTAGCAGTGTGTTTCACGGCGGCTTTACTGACAAAAGCAACTTCACTGGGAGTTCTCGCCGCTCGCCAGTCTATTCCCATCCCAAACTGTTTATAATCTTCAATCACATTGTCACTACGGGTGAGTTGTGATCAAACATGTAGCGTATTTATAGAAAATATTGTTTAGTTCACAGATAAATCGTACGAATTGAGACAGAGAAATGTATGAGTGTGAAAGTAAAACGTCTTTCACACACATATGTAGTTCTCGTTACTAGTTATCTAAATCAGTGATAGAAGTAGGTATATGGAAATATAGAAGTGTAATAAATGTCCTCTCATTTAGTAGCCGTATGGACATGGCAGTACATTAAAGTGTCGGATTATTAAGACTTCTAATAACTACGATAGTACAGAAACACGAAAACGAAGGAATTGTAGGCGTCTGATGAAGTAGCGCAGACACTTCACGTTTTGCGACTCTATTCTGACGCCTGTTGAGATTACCTCATTAATTCCATTCATGAAATGTATGTAGGTCTAAGAGAGATAATTGCATAATTTTTGATTAAATATCGAACTGAATTCGAATACTACAAATGTAGATCAAAGTTAAGGAAGTAGCTATCAGTGTTCAGTCAGTGCCGACAGTAATATGGCAAAGTGGTTAAGGTAAGAGCTGATGTTTCGTGGTGCAAGATTTACCAGTAGTAGTGCTTGCCAGGAAGAGATCGCTCTAAGCGATAAGGTCGCCAATTAAAAGCCTAGCTATAATTATATTTTCACTGTATTTATTTTTCTGTATTTGTGATCTTTTGATAAAGAGTTATCTATCTAGTATTTAGGGCCTACTCACATAGGTTTTGTTTACGCTTAGTTCAAAATTATCCAATAGAGATCATGTCTTGGAAGCAGCTCTTCTTTCAGCGCTGCTAAATGAGATTCTCATGGGTGCATTCTCATCGAATTACGTCTAAAAAAAAAAGTGAATTTAGGCAGTATGCGATTTTGAAAAACAGAGTAGGTAATGGTCATGACAGGGATTATTATCAACATCATCTCAGCCGTAAGAAGTGCAGTGCTGAACGTAGGCTTCCCTTACGGATTTCCATAAAGATCAGTGACTCATGGCCCGTGACCTGCATACCTACAGCGTATTTTCCTTTTTTAAATAGCTTTACGTTTGACCATCAATTGGCCTGATGGAAAACGACGCTGTGGCTGAAGATGAAGCTCGTAGACCTAGAAGGTACTAGATTTGAAGATACTCGGGTCTTCCTGCCACTGGACTGAAGTAAACTGTTCACCTTGTGGCTAGTCGTCCTACGCTCCAGTTGCCGATGCGTGGTCTTCATTCGAGAAGTTTGCCAGATGACATAGACATAGAGGGACAGAGATGAATGGCATAAATAAAGGAGCTCTATTCGCAGTAGCATTACAAGATCGATATTGATGACGATATAGTAAGCGTAAGCGATATAGTAAGTAAAGATATAGTTCAAAAGTTGATCTCGATTACACCAGAATAATCCCGAACGCTGAAAGCGAACAACCCGCGTTGATTGACGTGTCCGTAATTGTTCGTAAATACAGACTCGCTAATGCTAGAAAATATTTGTTTTCATTGTAACTACGGTGCCAATTCGCGAAACAATAATTAGATTATGTTAGGTCGAGGATGGTTTCCG
This sequence comes from Lycia hirtaria, assembly GCA_947563715.1. Lineage (NCBI taxonomy): Eukaryota > Metazoa > Arthropoda > Insecta > Lepidoptera > Geometridae > Lycia > Lycia hirtaria. Next base: position 636,278 of record OX387386.1, on the reverse strand, counting down.
TGGTTTTTATAAAAGTATATTAAATTAAATAATAATATTAATGTAAATGTTAAATGTTACATGTATTTGGTTACATCTGGAATTGAAAACTGGCCAATGACAATTTGTTCAAATGTGGAACTGTTTTATGTTATGCCAGTGATGTCCATTTTTATTCAAGAGATCCAGGTTGTTTAGCGAGTATGGTTTTAGAATAGGCACTTGTAATAACTTCTTGGAAAGAAGTTTCGTAGTCGCTGAGTGTATAGGTTCGGGTAGTGCTATTTTACCAGTGACCGGACTGAAGATTGAGCTCAGTAATTCTAAAGAGCTCAGCTGGTTTAAATACGCTTACTGCACAATACACCTACACAATACCCCGCAACAGCGTCGTGGCGTCGCCGCTGAACTTCATCGACCCCAAATTAGAACTACATTTTTTCTATTTTTATACTAGTATATATCTTCATAACTCGCCCGAAGGTTGTTTAAAATAGAGTGCCCTACATTAGCATCCTGGACTATTTTCAGTTTATAAATCGTTATTATACCTTTATATACATTGTTTGTTACTCATGTAATTTATCTACAATATAGTGTCATGGGCACCTTTGCGTCGGGTACAGTCAGGGGTGGGCTTTTTGAACTATAATAATTAAACTGTAAGACTTATTCCATCTATTAAAATATTGTACTTAATGTTTTAATAGTTTTATATAATTTTCTACAATAATAATACATGATTTTATAATAAGGTGGGCGTAACAAATAGATACATTTTCCTACAACACATAATCGCCTCTACTGGCCTCGCAGCTCAGTTGATAGTATGTTGTCTGTCTGCTAAGCTGTAGGTCGTGGGTTCGATCCCCACCCAGGACAAACATTTGTGTGATGAGCATGGGTGTTTGTTCTGTGTCTGGGTGTTTCTATCTATCAAAAGTATGTATGTACAAAAAAGTATATTTATTTGTATTATATCAGCTCTCTAGTTCCCATAGTACAAGCTTTGCTTAGTTTGGGCTTGATGGTGTTGTGAAATGTCCGCCAATATTTATTTATTTAATATAAAATTTACTAGTGCAATGAAAATACATGAGAGAGAATAAATAAATAAAAAATTGTTCGCTGAGGGAGATTTCTTCTCTTGGGGTATTCGATTTCATCTGGCATCGAATGTGTGTGAAGAATATTCTAAAACATTGTCATAAAGAACGAAATGAATTAAATAAACTATAATAGACACAACAGACCACATTTAGGGCACAATGGAAATTAGCCCAACCTCCAAAAGGTCATTCAATAGAATTTAACAACCCAACGGCTTTCCTCTTTATTGGTAAATATTTATCTAGTTCTTATCGAAGCTTTTTAGTGATCCGTAGCAAACAAGGAGCCTTTAGAGTTTGATATTTCCATCTGTCTATACGCGACTTTGCTCAAAACCTATTAGTACTAGAAAAGAAAGCTGTAATTTGAGATGGATATACATATTAATGACGCCGAAAAAGTGATAGTAGAAATTCTGTATTTTTTTTGTGTCTAGGTTATAATTATATTTTTTTCCCGTAAAGTGGAGATGAAAAATAAATTAACTCGCATGGTCACAGTATCAAACAAGGGTGCCTTTTTAATTTCACATAAATTGTTTTGTGAACTTACATATTCCTACTTTACGCGTGTCCCGACACGCACTCGGCCAGCTGCTTTATGTCTAAACGGTGAGCTGGTTGTCAAACGGGGTCAGCCATCCCCTAGGCCTGCAAGTGCCCCAGCAAGCAAGCAGCACGCACCGATACATAATTAAATAAATAAATAAAATAAATATTTGTGGACATTTCACACAACACCATCTAGCCCAAACTAAGCAAAGCTTGTACTATGGAACTAGATGGCTTATAAAATACATATATACTTTTTTTTTTGTAAATATATACTTAAGATACATAGAAACACCCAGACACAGAACAAACATCCATGCTCATCCCACAAATGTTTGTCCTGGGTGGGGATTGAACCCACGACCTTTCAGTTCAGCAGGTAGACGTAAACACACTACCAACTGAGCCACAAGGTCAGTCTGGATCAATTCTGTTAGTATTGATCCAGATGGCCTGAACCAGCCCACTCATACATTACGTTATTGTTGACGTTGCTCAGCTCCCAGCTCGGAGTTTCGGAACTGCTTTAAAAATATGGGTATCATCGCACTGAGTAGCGAGTGGAGGATTTACCATCCGAGCGCGGTGTCACGGTGTCACGGCGTGACGTGGAGCCCGAGGCTAGTTCACGGACCGACAACGCATTTCGGGAGATCTACCGACTTTGCAAAGCATCTACCGATACCATGATACGAAATAAAGAATTGAACATGTGGAAATGTAAAATACACTTCTTGAATGGGTCTTTCCGAATAGATATAATCTAGGTGTCTTCAAATCGTGTATGAATAGTTTTCTTCTAGGCAAGCGCGCTCCATCGTAGATCGCAACAGTCGCTTAACATCAGGCAAATTAGCGGTCAAGTGCAATCCTATTTTACGACTGTTCCACCTCAAGTGGTATCTTTGTTATTCAACGGTTAGAATGTGTTGAAACACAATATAAAATACGTATAGCTTTTTAATTTGTCTAAAAACAAATCAGTCTGACCTTCAATAAGAAGCTTTATTCTAGTTGTGATATTAATTGACATTTTCTGTACATATTTCGAGGTTATTTTGTTCTGTTTGCATGAGGTGTAATTTCATCAACTTATTTTTTCAGTTAATTGTGTATTGATTTTGATGATCCTTTTTGTATTTGGTAGGTCATACTTCAGAGGTGGTCCCATTTAAATTTTATCAAAATCGATTCAGTACTTTGGTTTTTATAACAGAAAAGTGAAGAGCAAGTCGCGTACATATAACCGACTTCAAAATACGCAATACAATAGTATTGCGTATTTTGAAGTCGGTTATTTCAGATTTTTAAACTATAATTATAGAATGTATGTATGTTATGTGGGTACATATAATTATGTATGTTTTCATATTACCTCCCACAGCCTAAACGGCTTGAATGATTTTATATATGGCATAGGTTAAAATGTTTGGACTAATATTTATTATATGACTATTGAAAAATTGAAAAATTGTTGTTTTTCGTAACATTAAACGGACTTTCTCGATGTCAAATCGGTGGTTTTATAAGAATTAATATAAATAATACTCAATCAAATATATTTTACATCGACTAAGCGTATACTTTTTCGTGAAAACATACACGCAACATTATATCAAGCGAAAATGACGCAAAGAAATGCGCTCTATGCGTCACCCGACTGCATTTTATTTTTCTTTTAATACAGATACTTGTTGATTACAAATTTGCACATTTATATTTCCACAGTGATGTAGTGGTGTCGACGACAGAGCCACCGAACGGAGCCATCGCTCATGCCAGCGGAACAAGTAAACACCCGGCGCTTGCAATTCATTCAGAAACCAATCAACTTGTCAAAACAACATATCTGACGGAAAGACAAACTATTGTACGACTCACCTGAATCATAATGAGCCTTATGTCGTCTAAAATAAAGCAGAAATTTCGACTTTACTCACGGACGGCGCGAACCGTTTGATTTAAGTTTTTAACCTGATATGATTTCCTTTCTATACAACCTCAAGCCAATCAAAGCAGTGTGATCTGATTTACTAACCGTTAGTAAAGGAGTCGCCACTATTTATTTTTTTGCTAAAATTAGTTTCATCAGACATTGTTCTTCATCATTTCAACATGTATACGCAAATTGGCTTAGCAAAATTAAACCATTTTGAACAACGCACGTACTATGAAGTATAATTTCTAATAACAGGTTTTGTTTCGTTTTTCATACAATAGAGAGAGAGAGTGAGATAATATTCAACTCAATTATATGTTACAGTACACCTTCAGGACCATTTCGTCCAGGGTAGTCAATAAAACGGTATATAACACAGATAATCGTAGCAGTGCTACGCGGCGTAGAGCTCCTGTAGACAGCTAATGCAATGAAGTTTAATAACACTGTAAAAACGCGCTTTATGTGCCATTTAATTAAATAGTGAGGTAAAACAGCCGCCAACTATACTATAGACAGCTCTATTAATACTTTCTACACGATGATTTTCTATTAAATATTATTTTTATTCAAGATCAGGTTTGCGCTTGATTGCCATCTCACATGATGATAAGCGACGATGTTATCTACGATGGAGCACACTTGCTTAAAATAAACTTGTGAAAAACTTTTCTTTTCATACATATGTATTTTAACCAACTTACAAGAATAATGAGTTTCTCAATTCGACTTTATATTGTTTTTTTTTTGTACATTTGTTCAGCTATTACTGCGCCAATTATGAAATGCGTTTGATAATTAATTTTTTTTTGTTTGGTAATTGATACCTCAAAGGTGCTCCCATATAAATTATATTAAAATCGGTTTTGTACTTTGGTTTTTTAAATGATAAAATAACTTTAAAAAATATCATTCAAGTAATCGAATTGCGTATTTTCAAATCGTTTTTTTTTTAAGTTTTTACCCAACTGCATAAGAAGGACGGTTATGTTTATCAAGTGTTTGTATGTTTGTATGTATGTATGTTTCTATACGACAGCCTACAGCCTAAACGGCTTGACCGATTTTGATGTGCGATGTGGTGTCGTTAGACGCGTCTTCGCTTTCTGAGTTTCATTGGCTATATTTTTTGTAATAACAATGATTCATCTCTTGCAAAAATAAAAATGGGTTCATTCGTAACCTCCAACGAACTATTTCGTACAAGTGATTTTACAAGAATTATTTTAAAGAATAATTCGCGTTTATAATCTTTAACAGCAATTTTACACATATTTTCTGACAAAAAACATCAAGCATCAAGCGTAACAAAATTGTAAGTTAGACTCCAAAAACTGCTTTTCTGCAGTCGGGCATGTTGTTTTTCTTTTAATGTACATACTTGTTTACACTATAATTATATTCCTAAACAATTCGTGGTGTACGCAACTTTTTTGCCAAACATCAGGATTGAATCGTCCTCAAATCCCTATCAAACTGTTTACGCTTCAAGAAAAATATAACATACATTCTAAAAAGACATTATCTTCGAAAAACACGTAATCCTCCTTTGATAAGTCAGGTATAAAATCAGTGGCAGTTGAAATACACATTTACTGTAGCGGAGTGGAAACCGGCAAGGGAGGGGGGGAAGGGGGAGGGAGTGGACGCGAGACGTCGTGGCTTCGCCCACATACTAAACGCACCTCACAATGCAGAAGAATAATATGTAGTATATCTGTATGTAGGATAAAATAAAATACTGTAGCATTTCTCTTTATTCATATGTTGGAAGTTTGAAAATCTGTCTGCGAACATTTATCAGTGTGATCGGCACCTTCAGTTGAGAAACATTTCCCATTCCAGGTTAGGTGGTACCTTAGATCATACAGCCACTTAATGTCAGGTAAGTTGAACGTCGTAAAGCAGAAGGCGACCATCCTCGATTTTTGGCAAAATGAGTTTTAGTACCCTAGACTTAGGATTTAGTATTAGCTACATTATCCAAGACAGTTAACTTGACATCATATTCAGAAGCCGAAATATTAAAATGTCAAATGCGACCATCTGCCATAATCACTCATTTTATCGTGTAAAAAGCGACCATTGGAGGCGATGGCTGTGCAAAATCCCTAAAAACCATGAAAATGCATTAAGCAGAATGCGACCATCGCAATGGGCTGAGAGATTTTAGTGAAAAAGTACATTTTATTAATATGCAGAAACAGACCATCTCAAATGGTCTCGTTTTGCAAAATGTATCTGTGATTCTTTGTTTATCAGAAAGCGACCATCCCCATAAAAGGTAGTAGTCAAAAAAGTGGAACAGAACATCTTTAGCGTGTTTTATGCTAAGCATCGCTGGGCGGCGCAGGTGACAACTTTTATCGTAACCGTATTTAACCTTTTTCTGAAGTTTGTTATGATTATTCTAATTATTGTTTAGATATTTTATATGATTTTCAGTCATTTTCATCTGTGATTCATTAATTAGTTTTTCATTGTGATCTCAATAAATATGCCTAAATTGCTATTGTTTCGTTTTATTTTTATCGTGACTTACAAACAAAAGATAGATACAAAAAAAACATCAGAATCATCATAAATTATAATTTGAAACATTAATAATGAGTAAAACACTTCAACCTATGCAACATAATTATTATTACTTGGGGGCTGAGCTGCCCGCGTCCGCACTCCGCGTAGGAGAATACCCATTAACACTGATTCCCTACACGCGGCCCCTGGGTGGTGCAAATCAGGCAGCAAAACTCCGGTGGCAGGCTTCGGCCGCGGTTGGTTACCACCCACCGGACTGAGTCCGCCCGTGAAGCGACCTAGTCGTGTTTCGGGAGGTGGCCCGGTGAAACCATTGTGAGAGACGGGTCTGGGTAGTTGCTCCGACACTAAAGTCCGTTCAAAAGCGGGGGATGACACCGTGCTTGGTGGCTAGTTCTGGAGGGTAGCGGGATCCGTAGCACGGCTTTCCGCTGGCCGACCGCAGATAGTAGGGGGCCCAAGTAGTATGTTAGCCACACACGAAAGGCTGCCTCGCCATCTAGCAAAAAATCCTGGGAGTTCGCCTTGATGCCGGTTGGCGACCGGACGAGAGGGCCTCAAGGACATTTTCGGGGGGGTACGGGCGTCCCCGCAGTCTCCAAACTAGCCTCCTTATAGTGAGATGTCATCTCGTGTTTGTACACTGGACTATGTGACTGGAGCCTCACCCAACTACCGTTCTCCACACATCTATTCACTCTATATAATCATGAACAAAAGGAACAAAAATAGGAAGTTGTGCAATCAGCGGAAGCACGCCCTCTCGCTCCACGTGCACCTCTGCAACATTCGAGGTCTGCACGCAAATATCGAACCAGTCCGATACCACCTTGAGACTGAGAGCCCGTACTTGCTATTCCTCACGGAGACGCAAATCAGATGTCCTGCTGACGCAACCTATCTCTCTTACCCAGGCTATGTACTGGAGCACAGGTTCAAGTCGCGCGCCGGTATCTGCGTCTACGCGCGCGATGACATCTGCTATAGGCGTCTCCGTGACCTTGAAAGTTCCAGATTCTCCGTTCTGTGGATTTTGATCGACACCGGCTTAGAGAAGATACTCTATGCCGGCGTCTATCGCTCGCACACCGGAGACGAAGAGACAACTCAGCTGTTTCAACACCTCAGTGAGACGGCAGATCTGGCTCAACGGCGATATCCTACAGCTCAGCTAGTTATTCTGGGGGATCTTAATGGTCACCACCAGGAGTGGCTATTCCCATACCAGACGACAGACCATGCAGGCAGAGAGGCGTATAACCTAGCGGTGTCGCTAAATCTCACCCAGTTGGTCAAGGAAGCTACGCGAGTGCCCGACGTTGACAGCCACACAGCCAACTGCTTGGACCTTTTGCTGACGAATGATCCGGACAGATATTTCATTTCGGTGTCTGCACCACTTGGTGGTTCCGATCACTGTCTGGTGAAGTCTGTATCGTCTTAAACTCCGCCTGATCCTAGCCCTAGAGGCAAACGGCGGGCATGGCGGTACAAGTCAGCAAAATGGGAAGAGATGCGGGATTTCTTTGCATCTTACCCTTGGCGGCAAGTATGCTTCTCTTCTTGCGACCCAACAGACTGCGCAAATGCCGATACGGAGGTGATAAATCAGGCAATGGAATATTTCATTCCATTTTCTGATGCTTCACCTTCTGGCGCAGTTCGCCCATGGTTTAATGCTGCATGTGACAGCGCTGTAGCGTGTAAGCATGATGCATATTTGGCCTGGGCTGACGCTCGAATGCGCAAGTCCTTGGATGCACGTGAAAAGAAGAGAGCCTTTAACAAAGCCGCCAAGTCCAGCAGAAAATCAATTCGAAGAGCTCGATTTGAGCATATAAGCCGGATTGGGGTTAAATTAGCTTCTCACCCGACGGGTAGAAAAGGTTTTTGGTCCCTGGCCAAGTCTATCGAATCGAACTTCTGTGTAAAATCTCTGCCTCCACTGTTGAAACCGGACGGATCTCTAGCTCACACTGCAGTAGAAAAAGCGAATCTATTCGCAGGTCTATTTGCGGACAAACGGACTGCAGAAACGCTTTTTTTGCAGTAACTAAAGTACGATTTCGTTGCGCTTGATACGCTGTTAAGTGTACGTTTTTGTGAGAAAGTAAGCGAATAATCGCTGTAAAAGATTATAAATTCATTCATTCTTTACAAGAATTATAGTAAAATTACTTGTTTAATAGGAAAAAGTAAATCCGAGGTTACGAAAAACGCATTTTTTTATTTTTTCTTACTTTACCTCGCACTTTATTAATATTACAAGAGAAGTCTTAAAGTTCTAAATGATCAATCCGTCACCAGATTTATAATATTCAACCTTTGAGTAGCAAACAATCGAGTGAGCAATATCGGACGCTTCAGTCCAAGACTGCTCACTCAATATCGGACGCTTCAGTCCAAGACTGCTCACTCAATATCGGACGCTTCAGTCCAAGACTGCTCACTCAATATCGGACGCTTCAGTCCAAGACTGCTCACTCCATTTCGCTGCGAGTACAATATCGAGCAAAAACCAAATCCTCTCAGACTAAGCCTTGTAATACCAATGCGGAACCCCGAGACAACGGGGCGCCGCCGGGGACTGTCGGGGGTGTGACGCCACAGAATAAGAAACAGTACCTACGTCAAGTACGTACGAAGCAGTGGGATGGGATGTTACTAACACTGAAGCTACAGCACGGATTAGAGTGTCTTAATGGGGTAGAGAATTGGCTAGCAGTTTGTTTTGCGTTAGATTAGTATGCTGGATATATTTTACTTCAAATTTAGAATTTAAAATAAGATAATTATAGTTTAAAATCTGAAAAAAACAACTTCAAAACACGTAATTCGTTTACTTGGATGACATATTTTTTTCAGTTATTTCGTTATAAAAACTAAAGTACTGAATCGTTTTTGATAAAAATTTATATAGCATCATCATTCATATATAGCATATTTATATAGCATCATCCAAGAAACTTTTTTGAAGAGCATACTAGTAGATTTTGTTAGAATTTTTTTTAGTTTTTTTTTTTTTTTTTAATTTCCGCAACTTTCAATTTTTCGCAACTTTCGCCAGTAAGTTATAATTCCATATAACTATGCACTACCATTCAAAATAGTATGTCAAATTGTTGTAGTCACACGTAAGCAGCCGGGGTCGCGTGTGCTGCGACGCCTGCGACACGCCGCGCTGCGTAGCGCTCCGGGGCGATTCGCCCGCTGTCAATTGTACTTTACAGACATTCAAACGGCAAATAAAATGGAGCGATCGTACGACACTAGAGAAGTAGGACGCGGACGGAGGCGACTGGGACACAAATGTGTGCCATTACAAATTAAAAGTTAAAAAAATTGTCATAACCGATTCTAATCAGCAGCTTTCCCAAACAAAATATAATCGTAATCATTATTCATTATCAATCAACACTGATACAGAGTTAATGACATTAAAAGATAATTTCTGTAGAATAAAATCCCTTCCTAATAAAAATGGCTAGGACTAACTTCCGGAGATATCCGTAAATATACAGAAATATTAGTTAAAGAACGTTATTTATTTAAGTCTGTTAAAAAGGGAGTTGCACACAACAGCGTTCTGCCTACGCCGAGGATGAGTCGAGCGCGCGTGGCACCGGCGGCACGCTAGGGACGAGTGCGCGTGCCAGTGCCAGCCGATACATAGGCCTACTCACAGAAACAGCGAGTGTTTATTGTTGCCAAGCGTACACAACGCGTGTCAGAAATAACCAGTTCACGTCGACGCGCGATCGAACGCAAACCTCGCTCTGCCAAATCACATGATTCACATTTCAGGCGGGTCACGAGCGACACCCACCACCTACAATTACTGCCTAACGCCGTCTCCAGAGTCCAGACATCCTGCAGCGATCCCTCGCCAAGCTGCGCTACCATCTATAGATAGCTGTGTCCTGCGGTTTTACCTCCTTACAAATTATTATGTTAATATAGCCTACGTCCGTCTCCAGCTATGGCTGTACCAAATTTCAAAACAATCGGTTCAGTCATAGTCATGAAATGGTACAAAACAGATAGACGTCCACTCGTTTATCTGTAGAGTAGAAATTATGTGAACTGTAAATAAAATTGATTGATTTATTAAAACGCCAATGTTATCGTTAGATATATACGATCCCGATGAGGGAGCGCGTTCTAATTATTTATTTGCGTAGTTTTATTGGTGTGTAATTACAGTAGTACTGTTTAATTGGCCTAATGCGTATCATTAACTGGCAATTAATGTCTAGCGGTGGCGACGGACGCGACGTGGCGCGACGTGCCGCGAAGCGCCGCGACGCCGCGCTATTCAAGAAACTATTGTCGTTAAAAGTACAACTTCTAATTATACTAAGTGTTTTCTACCTTGATAAAATAAATAAAAAACGTGTTTTGACAAAAATATTTGTTGTGGTTCGTTCAATCAGATACGCGGCTAACGCTACTTTACCTAGAGGCTAAACCTAAACTAATAAATCAGATTGATAAGATATTTGTAAATGACGCGTTTTATTATAAATTTATCGATGAATTTCGAGCAGCTTTCTAGGTTACTATTGAAGGATAACAACCATACAGCAAAGGAGGGATCAAAAACTCAAAAACTGATCTAATGCTTTCGATACAAATCTGCTGTAACCAAATCCGTTAAAATAAGACCTACGTATGTCGCTAAGCATCTAAAAGTCAGTTCCCTTTCCATCTTAGTTCTGGCGTACCGTCGCCAAAACATCAAACAAACCTCAAGGGTCTGTACTCTCCGCTACTCTCTTCCTGCTGCATATTAATGACCTGCTGAAACCTGGTATCTTAGGGTATGCAGATGACAGCACAGTTGTGGAAAGATACACTTCTGGTCCAAGAGCCAAAAAGGCGGAAATCGAGGCGTTGAGAGAAGATATTGTTGTGCGTATGAATAAAGCTCTAAACGCTGTGTCCGACTGGGGTGACGAAAATCTCGTCAAATTCAACGCCAACAAGACTCAAGCCTGCCTTTTTTCCGCCAAAAAGAGTGAGTTTCTTTTGTCTCCTACTTTCCAAAATGTATTCTTATCATTGACAGACCGTCTTAAACTGCTTGGACTCACGTTAACCCCAACAATGAACTTTAAGGGCTACCTTGAATCTAAGGCTAAACTGGCTAGTAAAAAGCTTGGCATCATTAATAAGGTTAGGCGATACTTCCCACCGGGACAACTGCTTCATCTGTATCAAGCACAGGTCCGATCGTGAATGGAGTACTGCTGCCACCTTTTTGATGGATCAGCCAAGTATCAGCTGGAAGCTTTAGAATCAGTGGATTGGCGAGCCTTGAGGTTAATCGGTGACGATAAACTAACTGCCAAGAAGCTACTTAGTCTCGAGCACCGCCGTAAAGTAGCTTGTCTGTCTATTTTCTACAGGATTCATTTCAGGGAATGTGCGCAAGAGCTTCACGACCTACGAGTAATTCCACCCTCCCCATTTCACTACAGGACTAGCAGAAAGTCGGCGAATTACCACCCATTTCTCGTTGAAATGCCAAAAACCCGTACTCAGCGATATCGATCCACATTCCTGTTGCATACTGCACAAGAATGGAATTCGTCCTCTCTCGTCTCTCAATCAATGGAATTCGTTCGTCTCTGTTTCCTGAGACCTACAATCTTGGAATTTTCAAGGCTAGAGTGAACAGATATCTTCTAGATCGACGAGCTCCATCCTCGGCCACACCGTCACTTAACATCAGGCGAGCTGGTGGTCAATCGTAGATCTATAATTTATATTTAAAAAAACGAGATGTGGTCAAACACACAGTTTGCCCACAATACAACGCGCCTCTCCTTGGATCGCTGCTCACGCTGCAATAACAATAATAGTATTCGCATCAAAATTAGGGCATCGAAGCTCGGCTCAATTTTGAAAACCCGGGTTTTCGGGTCTAAGAGTAATCAAAACCCGGGTGGACCGGTTTTTTCGAGCTTTTCGATCTTTTTAATGTAATTTTTTTAAATACACTAATCTGCGTATATATATCGATTTCCTACAACGAGTACAAAATATAAGGACGAGGAAGAATTAAAAAAAAATGAAACAGTACTTTACAAATTATAAAAACAGTTTTAATGCTTAAAAAAGTGATAAAGATTTATTTTTTCGATAGGTATCGCCCTCGCTGGCGCGTACCACCATTCTCGAAGAGTGCCATTTCTACCCTCACAGTAGTAAGCAAATCGTCTGATGGACAAGCTGATCCAGTTTCAGGAGCAGTATTATCAGTAGCAACAGCTTGACTTAACTGTCTGTTCAGTTCCTCTTCATTTGTCAAAGTAGACAACTGAATGTCAATTTCTCGCAGGTCTTGGTCTGGCGCTGGCAAATTTTCAAGAGGTATATTTTGTTTTTCGTTTGTGCGTTCAATCAGATTAACAATTTCGTTTAGCATTTCATCAGCTGTAGGCCGATAAAAAACAGTTTTATCTTCATTTTGAATGTTCTCAAAATATTTACCCGGATTAGTCAAGTACTGTAGTGTTGCTGCTTGAGTAAGTCTTCTTTTTGCGTATCGTTTGCTCAATGCAGTTGCCATTTCGTTACTTAGTGGTGTCTTAATTTCATCCATTTTCTTCAATGCAAATTTTAGGGAAACATCAGCTGTAAGTAATGTTGCATCGCGTCGACATAGCGCCTCGACCACAGTTTTCATAACATCCAATATTTTATGGATCTCATCTATATTTCTCCAGTCATCATCAGTAAATGCAATGTCTGTTTTTAAATCAATTAAGGCTTTTGTAATAGATATTTTCAATTTCAGAAACCGACCTAACATGGCAGAAATGCTACTCCAGCGCGTTTTCCCATCTAACAGCAAGGAGTACTCCTGTCCAAAATCAGCTCTGAGTAGCAACTAAGCTACTTTTTACGTAATAAATAATAATTTATCAAAGCATGTTTTTATTCCATTTACTATTGCATTCGAAGTGGCTTAAACTTAATAAATAACAAAAACATAAGTATTAAAAAAAAACCTGAACTACCCGAAAAACTCGAGTTCTTAAAATTAAAACCCGGGTTTTTTTGTAATCCTCAGAACCGGGAAAACCCGGGTTTTTTCGGTCCGGGTAAACCCGGGCTCGATGCCCTAATCAAAATGTGTGTCAGCTATTCACATTCATTATAAATACGAGCTATTTGTGTTTTACATTTTATTTATTTTGCTTTATTTCGGTGGGGTTGTTTGTGACGCGGCACGGCGGCGTGGCGTGGCCGGCACGGTGCGCCGGCGGTGGGGTTGTTTGCGGCACGGCGGCGTGGCGTGGCCGGCACGGTGCGCCGGCGCTCCGCCGTCGCGCCGGTGTCACCGTGTCAGCGGTTTAATGACTAAAGTCATCCGAAGGAGACTACAAATATTCCGCACAGATAACTACCGACAACACTAGCCGACTGATTAATAAGTAGTTCATTAGCCAGAGATAAACGATCTGATAGTGTATGTGCCTACATGTTGCCATCCGTCCACTACGCGATCGATCTTTGTCATTTTAAAATTTTACCTTATTATACAAAACCAACGATTTGTAGTGAATCGGAGTTTATGTTCTTTTGAAGTAAATAATAGAGACAGAAAGTAAATAATTTGCTTTTAAAAAAATATAGAACTTTGGTATCAACGTATAGCGAACTGTACAGTCCGACGTGTAGTGTGACGACGTCCTGCGGTTAGTTGTGGAGTAGAAGATGGAAACTGCTCGATGGTTTAAGACGTATATTTAGTAGGAAGTTGTTGCTAGTTCTACGACTTAATGTCTACTCAATAAACTAACCTTATAAGTAATTGCACATCAATTACTTATAAAGTTAACTTTCACTTCCGCGGCAGAAACACGTATCTATCGGTAAGCGGCAACTGAAGAGTATGCCCTGTACGGTTGGGACCGTACAAGAACGATAAAAAAGGGAGGGATGCGTTCCTCTGTTTTTCCCCTCAATATCATCAATACATTTTTCTATGGTCAGCGATTACTCCTTACCATGTAATTGTAGACCTATATTTCGATAATTATTTTGTTAGAAAAGGGTTCCGTTGGCGATGGTTCCTAACATTCAAGACCTTACCGAAAAACGTTACTTAACTTTAACCATCGTCTTAAATTCTCTGTCTTCTTTCCGCAAGTGTTACGTGTAAGCGAGAAGTTGACAAAATATGTTAAGCATTGCTTAAAGCTAAGTAACGTTTTTCGGTAAGGCCGTCAGTCACTTTGGCTACGTAGTTATTAATCAGCTACGATAATATTTCATTTCGGCGCTTGCTGATCACATTTTTGATTGATAGCTTTAGTATATAATGTTTTTTATCAAAATATCGTAGTCTAGTGAAGCACGCATGCCTAAAAGATAATTATTTAGCCTTGAAGAGGCATAGATTATTATAATTCCGAAAAAACAAGGAAGCTAAGTTTTTAAAATGCGGAAACAACTAAATAGCATACAATTATTATCAAACTGTATAGCGCGTATTCGATTTTTTGTAGAACAATGGGTGTGTATGTCGTGTATTTATTATTTGTACAACAGTATAATATTAGGTTAGAGTGCAACTATTGGGCGCCCAACGAGCGGCGCGCGGCGCGGGCTGGGAGAGGGGGGATGGGGCGTGTGCCACTGTTCTCTAAAATTAAACGACGTTGCCGACGCTACGCTATATAAATGTCAAGAGTCTAATTTTGATTGTAAATTAAACACCCGCGACGTATTCTGTTGTAGATATTCGAGTCGAGCGGAGAGCTCGAACAAACTCCTCATGTTACAATTTAATCGAAAACAATATCATAACATAACCTCTCATAACTTTCATTGCAATGGTTCAAAACTATGTGGCAATGCACTGCGCTTGTCACTCTGAGTTATTACATTTTATATCTCTTTACGCCCTAACATTCATTGTCTTTCAATGCGAAAAGAGTTACACTTGTGCATGCTTTAATACTTGGCAATGTTTGGCAGAATTCCCCAAAAGAATTTGGTAGAAACGCCAAAGTGATTGGAAAGTATTAATAAGCCATCCACACAATCCAAAGTCAATTTGTAACTAGACACATGTGTCACATATTATTATGCCATCCAGAAGTTCTCGCCCCAACTTTCCGGCTCCATAATCAAACCAGCTTAAAGGTGATATATTATTGCAAAATCGTCAAAGTTACGTACCTATAGTAAATTTCAGCATAATCAGACAGTCAGGACTATAGAAGTTCCAATATTTTTTCAAAATTTTAAAACTAAAATACACCGTAAATTTAAACGAAAGCTTATATTAATGCCTGAAATCTCTCTGAAAGATCTCAAAGCAGTAACGATGGTTTTCTACGTGCCAATACTGCGAAACTGTATGTTCGATGTCGTTGCATCTCATACGTGCCCTAAGTACGTGTAACTCGGTTTGAACCGTGCGTAATTGAGAGCGGGTAAGTCTCCATTACGCACGGTCCAAGCCATTATGCATGGACAATATCTACAAGTATTTGTTGCAGTCACTGGGCTCCTATATCACTTTAAACTTAGTTTTTTGAAGTAAAAACTTCCTTAAGCGCGCTAAATGAGTACTTTATTATTTTGAGTATTGAATTAAACTACATCTGTTCTATAACGAGTTATGTAATTGTTATACATATTTCAAATAAGTCGAAAAGTTGTTAATTTGTTATCGCAAATAATTCAGAGTGCTTTTTATTATGGCGTACTATTATGATTTATAATTTTTCAGGTCTAATCACCTTTGCCGGGCTATTTCTCTTATACATATGAGAAAAAAGCGATTATGATAAATCTAAGCTTTATTTTAAAAGACTTATTCGATGATACTCAACACGAGATGGTGAAAAAAAATCTTCCCTTCTTTGCGTTGATGGATTTACAAGGGTTCCTTACGACGGAATCGTAAAAATATATTGGAATGTAAAATTGAGATCAGCCGTTATTTACTTTCATATTTATTATTTTTTTATAATCTAAATTGGAATAAACCCATTACAATTTGGGTTATTAAAAAAAAACTGATCTAGATCGATTATGCTTTTAGTTACACTTAAAAAAAACTGTACTAAGTAATGCCAATGCCACATGCAACCATAGTTTTTTTCTCTACATTCAAACAGACCTAAAAAAAATGTCAGAAAGAAGTCTTTTCAACCGACTTTATTTAAAAGAGCGTTAAATGAGTGGAATAGGGATAAATAAATAAGTAAAAAAATGAAACTAGTCTTTGAATGTTATTATGAAAACAAAGACGAAACAATTTAGCTAAATTCGTAATAATCTCTTACTCTTAAAGCTACTTAGCTAGCTCTTACTTCTAATAACATTTATTACGTTATTCGTAGTGAAATAATGACTATAGTGTTTTCTTGTGTAAATAATTGTAATCACTGGCTAGAAGGCTTCACCGGAAATTACGAAAACTTTCACATTGTTCTTGTCATTATTATGTTTTTTTTGCAATCTTGTTCCAATAACTGTTGTTGTATTACAAAATATCAATGTAAGTATTCCTCACATTCACATCAGCGCTTTTCTTTCGCTTACGAGAAAGGAATTAATTTAAAAATTCTCAGTTGAACTGTAACGCACATGATGCTGCAGTTACGCAAGTTACGGCATAGAATGTCGTCATGTTATCTGATTGGGCAACATTTATTTACAAACAATGTTACATAATAACAACAATCCGATCGTTGCGCACAGCACGTGGTGCGACGCGGCGCCGCGCACGAGCGCCGGCGGGAGCGGCCCGGCACCGCGCACGAGCGCCGGCGCGGGGCGGGAGTGCCGAGCGGCCCGGTGCCGCGCACGAGCGGCAGCGGACGCTGCCTAACTACCGCCCTTGCTTTACTCATTCTAGTTTCTATGAACATGCCACCAATTATATTATTGTGTTGGGGCAATACGAGTTCGTAAAATCAATCATTTTAACACTTTTGGCAAACGTCCAAGGTTGCTTTTAGAATACAAAAATATGCACATCAGGTTAAAATATCGTAGTGTGAGTGAAAATGGCTTTACTTCCGACGGCGATACACGAACTCGAGCGTTTTTGATCGCTATTTTCATAAAAGTATCTCTTCGTTGGTCGCAGGTTAGTACCGTGTGTGCGAACGAAGCGACTCGCCGCCAGCCGACTCTGCACGCACGACGCCGCCGCGTCCGCGTCGTCGGACCAATTAATGTCCTATCGTATTAAGTGATAACTACACGTCATCGACGTAAAAATGTATACCTATCAATGAACTAATTATAGCGTATTAAATGTTTTACGAGCGCACCGGTCCGGGCGGCGGCCAGTCCGGTGCGCCCGCCGCATGAATGGCCCGCGCATCATTGAGGTGCGCGCGCTGCTATAAATACGTTATAGAATGTGGAGCACGTGGTCCGAGTCCCGTGACTGCCCCCGCTCCCGGCGCCCGCTCCGCCCGCTCTGGTTCCATCTCCATAACAACCGGAGGCATAAGCGGAGCCTCTGTACACACGGAAGCACTACACTACCCTCTATTCAATCAACTGCACTACACGGCTCACGGCGTACCCAAACCCATATCTCAATTTGCTCAGTGGAAACTCCGGAACTGCCGAACTTCACCCCTGCATTGAGTACACAGGGGTGTGTACTAAATGCAGGGGTGAAGTTCTACAGCTGATCTGTCAAAACAACAGAGGTCAATAGGTTGCTTTACCTTATAGCATAGTGAAGTGGAGTCGCCTAATTCAGAAATAGTTTCTACCAAAACTCAAAAGGACGACTCAAATTAAACATTTGCTGTACCTTTAGGAAGGTTTCACATTTTAATCAAAAGCTTTATTTAAATCTTGAAAACATGAAAGGTTTCACCGTTTAATCTTAATTAGTAAGTAGATAAAATTATTCATAATACGAAAAAATTGTTAATACGTTTCTAGTACGTCTAATTACACGGTATTTTCGTTTCTTTTGTATGATTAATTAAAAATATTTATAAAGGAAGTACCTAGGTAGTACGTTTTAATTTGTTTGCACGTGAAGTACACGAGTACGCGGTGACAGACGTACTTTGAAGCGGCGGTGCGGGTAAAGTGCGTAATCGTGTACCTATACAAGCGAGGCTGGCGCGGGTCGGAGGTCGCGGCCGCGTGACGTCGGCCGGTGACGAGCCGCTCCGTAGCTGGGCCGCTAACAATTAGGAACTGAAGAGTGGCTTCTAACCCTAATAATGATATTGAGCTGACACTCTAAGAAGGCATCATGACAGAAAATAGCATGTTGAATTGTTGATAGTTTCTGGTGAATAAATCAATAGCTTACAGCATACTGAAAACTAAAAAAAATAATGATCTAAGAAACACATTTAAGCACAAGCTCTTATGAATATCATGAAAAGTGCTCACGACTAAAATTGTTAGACTAAAACTTAACTCGACGGATTCACATTTTACCGTTTGGAAGTTCTTATAAATAATTGTCGGCTCCCTCCATCAGAACCTTGTGTATATGTAAATATTATTAAAATAACTTTATTTATACGTATCTTTAAAATACCATAACTGTTACTTTACTTATTATTGCATCGTAAAAAAGCTAGGGACGCAGCGAGGTACGCAGGCTCGCCCGTCTCACGACGTCTCAGCTATGACTTGCTCTGTGCAGTTATCTTCACGTTATCGTGCGGGACCTTGTACCCACTGACCGCTCTATTCCTTGTGTACTACCATTACGAGACGGCCGCTAGTATTGCGCAATTATCTACATATTTCTTGTCTATTTATAACTAAGATTTTGTAGTTTTTAGAGTTACGTACGCAAAGGGTGACGCAATTTACTAAGCCAACGCTACCTGGCCTACCTTCAAACAGCTGTATATTGTGAACTGTAGTCGTTAGTCAGGTGAAAATTTGTACATGTGTGTTTTTACACGACTGCATAAGAAAGAGGACTATGTTTTTTTTTTTTTTATATACACTATAGATTAACGATTGACCACCAACTCGCCTGATGTTAAGCGACGGCCGTGGCCGAGGATGGAGCTCGTCGATCTAGAAGATATCTATTCACTCTAGCCTAGAAAATTCCAAGATTGTAGGTCTCAGGAAACAGAGACGGCGGCAACGAATTCCATTCTTGTGCAGTACGCAACAGGAATGTGGATCGATATCGCTGAGTACGGATTTTTGGCATTTCAACGTGAAATGGGTGGTAATACGCCGATTTTCTGCTAGTCCTGTAGTGAAATGGGGAGGGTGGAATTAGGTCGTGAAGCTCTTGGGCACATTCCCCGTAATGAATCCTGTAGAAAATAGACAGAGATGATACTTTACGGCGGTGCTCGAAGCTAAGTAGCTTCTTGGCAGCTAGTTTATCGTCACCAATTAACCTCACAGCTCGCCGGTCCACTGATTCTAAAGCTTCCAGCTGATACTTGGCTGATCCATCAAAAAGGTGGAAGCAGTACTCCATACACGATTGGACCTGTGCTTGATACAGATGCAGCAGTTGTCCCGGTGAGAAGTATCGCCTAACCTTATTAATGATACCAAGCTTTTTACTAGCCTTAGATTCAAGGTAGCCCTTAAAGTTCATTGTTGGGGTTAACGTGAGTCCAAGCAGTTCAAGACGGTCTGTCAATGATAAGAATACATTTAGGAAAGTAGGAGACAAAAGAAACTCACTCTTTTTGGCGGAGAAAAGGCAGGATTGAGTCTTGTTGGCGTTGAATTTGACGAGATTTTCGTCACCCCAGTCGGACACAGCTTTTAGAGCTTTATTCATACGCACAACCATATCTTCTCTCAACGCCTCTATTTCCGCCTTTTTGGCTCTTGGACCAGAAGTATATCTTTCCACGATTGTGCTGTCATCTGCATACCCTAAGATACCAGGTTTCAGCAGGTCCTTAATATGCAGCAGGAAGAGAGTAGCGGAGAGTACAGACCCTTGAGGTACGCCGGCGTTTATTGCCATTTCATCGGACGAGCACCCGTCTACAACCACTCGAATCGATCGTTCTCTCAAGAAGTCTTTAATCCAAGGGCAGAAGGAGGCTGGTAGTCCATAAGAAGGGAGCTTGTTAAGGAGACTGTCGTGCCAAACCCTATCAAAGGCTTTCGAGATGTCGAGAGACACAGCCAAGGCCTCACCGTTGATGTATGTCGAGTGTATGTATGTATGTGTGTACATATGTATATATGTACATATAATAATATATATTATGTATATTTGTGGGTATGTATGTATGAGACAGTAAAAGAAGTCGAGGAAGACAGTGTAAACGATGGGAGGATGATATTAAAAAAATAGCTGGTCCCGATTGGATGTGGATAGCAAAGGATAGAGAAAAATGGAAGTCTTTAGAGGAGGCCTTTGTCGAAGGACAAACTGTATGAAGACAAACCGCTTGCCGATATATAATGTAAATTTGTAATTTATACAGTAATAAAGGCTTATTTTATTTTATTTATGTATGTATGAATGTTACTATATAAACAACTAAAGCCTCAACGGCTTGACCAATTTTGATGTTGATTGATGATTGTTGAGGTGTCGTTAGATTCGTCTTCGATCCCTAAGAACCATAGGCTATATTTTTTATAATAATAATAAAACAACACTTCCAAAAATAAAATAAAAATCCTTTTTCGTAACACCCAACGAACTTTTTCGTAAAAAAAATAAGTGTATTTACTGGAATTATTCAAAAGATTGCCCATTTATAACCTTTTACAGCGACTGCGCTTACTTTCTCACAAAAAAACGTATACTCAATAGCGTATCAATCGTAACGAAATCGTAAGTTAGACTGCAACAATCTCTCGTCTGCAGTCTGGTATTTTGTTTTTCTTTTAAATATATAGTTAAGTTATACTTGTTATAGCATTTTTTTACATATAGTAGATAGTGATAACAGAAAGTGTATTCAAGGGAATCCCCGTGCAAGAAACGTGTAGTGACCACGTCTTTTTCACATTTGTTCTATTAGATAAGGATAATATAGATACAAGGTCTCAAACTTACAATGATTATATTATACTAACGTCTGAACAAAAGTAATGTAGATATGTATACATATAATCTAATGAAGCACGCGTCGAGCTTGTGTACGTAATAATCTCGACCTAAATGAAAAATGTATGAAGCCCTTCAAACATGGATACATTATACAATGTAGATTACGAAGTTCATTTATCCTGAGTAACTATAATCCCACCAAAAACATTTCATGTAAATTTGGTTGCCATGTCTCGCATTGTCATGCCACTTTCACTGACAAAAAGAAATCAGTTGGGATCTGACTAAATCTGAAGAGCCAAGCCGCTATTAATGATTGTTAATCTCGCCAGCACCATAGACAACCGTGTAGCCATTACTATGGCTCCGAAATGGTTCATAAGTTCTTCATCTACCATAAGGCAGATATAGCTCTCGTATTTTTCTGAAACCATTTACGAGAACAGAAGCCATGGTGCGAACTCTGGTCTTTACCAAGTTTCCTATTCAGTGCACTAGCTTCTCTCTCAGATCTTTAGCTGCCTCTGTTGTTGTGGTGATAATGGCGTCCTTGTTCGCATCAAAGTTTCCAACTACCCAAGTTGTCTTGCCGCATCCTGGAAATTCCGTTGACCCACTGTATATTAGGCACCTCCCAGTTTTCCCACAATGCGTTAACTCCAGAACTCTCCTCAAGAAATTCCGCTATTTTGAAGATTCTGTCATCTAGCATTATTTTGGTGTGCCGGGTTGTGACTACAATAGGGTCATTCGGTGGTGTCGCATATTTTGGTCTTCCCGTCCGCTCCGTTTCACCCTCGTCTAGGGCCACAAAACCATTCTTAGCACTGTAAGCTGCCATATGATGACATGACATTTCTCCTCTTATGTCCAGAGATGATTCGTTGTCATATATAGCTGGTTCTGCTTCATCTAGTTTCACCCTCAGAAAGCTTTCGAATCCAAGTCTAAATATATTTTGATGTTGCCTTGTCTCGTTGCCCTTGTGTTGACTAGAAACTCGATGAATGCATGACAGACCTGGCCCATGTCGGCTCTCGTCCGGGCAGCTCGTAGTGGTACCGGTTCCGGAGCCGCTTTTACTACTTCTGGTGGTGATTTTGGTGTCAACCAGAGCAAGCTCTGCCCTACAGCACTGAAAACCGTTAGAAAAGCCGAGACATGGCTCCTGCTATTCAAACAACTGCCACGTTTTTGTGATGTGGATCTCTCATCGGCTGCTATTTGCTGCGCCCGCTCGGAACCAATGAGATTGGTCGATGTCGGGATAGGGTGTCCCCAGCTATCTGTTGTAGAAGGGCCGTCGTATCTCTGGGATTTTAAGTACGACAAGTTCTCACCCCTATCTTAGTACACGATCACCTCATGATGTTATGAGGTGATTGGGTAGCACATTCGAATAGTAGAATTGTTTTATTTTTCGATCGTACTAGTCGACATCTGTAGCCAAGAACCTCGGATACTGGCATGGCATCGTACGTTTTTCGCTTCATGGTGTTATTAGTGGTACTCCCGTTTAAAAGACATGCTAGCCCAGGTGACAAAGTGACACGTTTCCTGTTACGAACCCGACAGAAGCTTACCCCAAGTCTTTCCTTGGCATTGTCCATGAAGAAAGCTACGCCACGTATACCAATTCCCGGCACTCCTTTGTCTGTGTTGGCAAACAGTTCTTCAATTGCCACGCTGATTGGAGAGATTTCTGGCCGAGGTATGGTTATTGAGGCTGGTGTTGTTTCAGTTATGTTCGGTGTATGTGATGTGATGTTAGAGGGGGGATGTGGTGGTGCTAGTGCTGTGGGTTGTGTTTGTGATTATTTATTTAGATTGGAATTTCTATTGGCAGCTATGCGAAAAGACCTCTCAATAAAGGACAAGAAATATGATCTATTCTGTGCAACCTATAGGATATGATGAAGATCAGACTACAAGATTTCTGTCTATCTGAATTTCAAGATCTTGTCGTGCGGCCAAAAAACGGGGGCATTCCATGAGCACGTGACTTACAGTTTCATGGATGTTTGGGTCGCAATCACATCCGGGACTTTTTTTGAGCTTACATCTGTACAAATATTCAGCTAAGCTAAGCTTAGTTAGTTTTATTGCTAAACCCTATATAGTAGGGCCTCGCATTCTGTGTTCCTAAGTTTGAGTTCCTAATGTAGCCTTGGGCCCGTGAGAATGATAAACAAATGTGTTGACTGGATAAATAATAAATATGGTAGTATTTTTTGCTTTTCCTTATTATTTTTATACGCATCCTGAGAGGGTGATAATAATATAATATAAACAATATAATAGAATACAATCTTAACCGGAATATATAATCAGACGGCCTTACCGAAAAACGTTACTTAACTTTGATCAACGTTTCAAATTATCTTTTCTTCCTTCCGTAGGTGTCGTTACGTGTCAGCGAGAAGTTGACAAAATTTGTTGAACATAGCATAGCTCAAAATTAAGTAACGTTTTTCGGTAAGAGCCTATGTGTCCTGAAATCGCGCATGAATCTGTTTCTACTAGGTAAGTGCGCTCCATCGTAGACCGCAATGTCTCTTAACAAGTCAAGGGCAAGTCTAATACTGAATTTAAAAAATGTATTCTAAGAAGTAAATGCACTGTATGTATGTCTCATTTTAATAACCCTGCATATTGCCTCTGCATCCGTAAATTGAGATATATTCGAGCGCGAGACGCCATTACATTGGTTTTATTATTTTTACATGTTCTGTTTTTATAAGTTATTTTTCAATAAAAATTGTTTTATGTTCCTTCTAATAATAGATTACTATTACGTGTCTGTAGTACAAGCGAACTATGTTAATGCCAATAAACACTTTAATCCTGTAAACTTTGTTCATCAACAAAGCTTCTAAGTTCATAAGAGTTAGATTTTCGGAAGTGGCCCAACTTCGGCCTCTGGTTTTCCACAACTTTCCACAACTTCTGAGACTGTTTAGCGAACGGACGGAGTTTTATGAATCACTGAGTCAAAGGACTGAGTAATTGAATAATTCTAATAATCTTATTAGCAGCGTAGGAAGACCAGCCACGAGATGGACAGATGACTTCATACAAGTGGCGGGAAGACGCTGGTCAATAACTAGACAAAGTTTCAAACAATACATTTATGCAACCAAAGTACCCAAACCGGCAAGCGCAGCGTAGGAAGACCAGCCACGAGATGGACAGATGACCTCATACAAGTGGCGGGAAGACGCTGGTCAATAACTAGACAAAGTTTCAAACAATACATTTATGCAACCAAAGTACCCAAACCGGCAAGCGCAGCGTAGGAAGACCAGCCACGAGATGGACAGATGACCTCATACAAGTGGCGGGAAGACGCTGGTCAATAACTAGACAAAGTTTCAAACAATACATTTATGCAACCAAAGTACCCAAACCGGCAAGCGCAGCGTAAGAAGACCAGCCACGAGATGGACAGATGACCTCATACAAGTGGCGGGAAGACGCTGGTCAATAACTAGACAAAGTTTCAAACAATACATTTATGCAACCAAAGTACCCAAACCGGCAAACGCAGCGTAGGAAGGCCAGCCACGTGACGAGATAGACAAATGACCTCATACAGGTGGCAGGAAGATGCTGGATGCAGGCCGCGCGCAATCTGTCTTTTTGGAAATCCATGGGGGAGGCGTATGTCCAGCAGTGGATTTCTTATGGCTGAGACGATGATGATGATGAATAATATTTTTAAGGTGGACAATTTTTTTACATAAGTTCCAGTAAATGCCATCGAACCAAGTATAATATAATAATATATCGAACTAATATTGAGCTCAGTACAGTACGCTCTCTGATCATAGAGCACTAAGCATCTGATTACGTGTTCAGAAACACATGATCGTAAAGCACTAAGGATCTGATTACGTGTTCAGAAACACATGATCGTAAAGCACTAAGCATCTGATTACGTGTTCAGAAACACATGATCGTAAAGCACTAAGCATCTGATTACGTGTTCAGAAACACATGATCGTAAAGCACTAAGGATCTGATTACGTGTTCAGAAACACATGATCGTAAAGCACTAAGCATCTGATTACGTGTTCAGAAACACATGATCGTAAAGCACTAAGCATCTGATTACGTGTTCAGAAACACATGATCGTAAAGCACTAAGCATCTGATTACGTGTTCAGAAACACATGATCGTAAAGCAATAGGCATCTGATTACGTGTTCAGAAACACATGATCGTAAAGCACTAAGCATCTGATTACGTGTTCAGAAACACATGATAGTTAAGCACTTATATGCTCAAAAACACATTGAGAAGAAATTGTGCCCGCAAAAGTAAGTTGAGTGAGCTGATATACAAATTACTTTTTTTTTTTTATCAGCCCTGTTTGTACAAACTGTCCCACTGCTGGGAACGGGCCATCTTCTCATTGTGAGAAGGGTTAGGCCATAGTCTGCCACGCTGGCCAAGTGCGGGTTGGCAGACTTCACACATCTTCAAGATCATTGAGAACTCTCAGACATGTAGGTTTCCTCACGATGTTTTCCTTCACCGTTTGAAGTTGGCGGCAATCAACAATACGCACATAACTTCGAAAAGACAGAGGTGCGCGCCGTGGGATTTGAACCCAGGACCTGCGGATCGCAAGTCAGACGGTCTCACCACTAGGCTGCCGGAAACTACAAATTACTTAACGGTATCTAAAGAATGATTTCTCTATTGGGGACGATATAATTATTACCTTAAAATCCTTAAATGAAAATATTTACTAAATAGGTAATTCCATTTAAAAAGCGGTAAAAATACTTGAGCAAGGTATATAGGATAGAAAGCTATGGTAACATTTAGTTTACTAATTTAAAAAACTGGTCAAGTGCGAGTCGGACTCGCGTACGAAGGGTTCCATACCATTATGTATAAAAACGCCAAAAAAATCACGCTTGTTGTATGGGATCCCCCTTAAACATTTATTTTATTCTGTTTTTTAGTATTTATTGTTATAGCGGCAAGCGAAATATATCATCTGTGAAAATTTCAACTGGCTAACTATCACGGTTCATGAAATACAGCCTGGTGACAGACGGACGGACGGGCGGACGGACAGGCAGCGGAGTCTCAGTAATAGGGTCCCGTTTATAATCTTTGGGTACGGAACCCTAAAAACGCGGTTCGTAAGGCTGTCATGTCGGACCCGCCAGAGCTATTGATTAAAGTATTTGTACAAACCCTTTGATGTCGCACAACTTCACGACAAAGCGACACACGATTATTTACGCATCGTCGTGACTATATTTAAATGCTCTACAATGTAAGATGAGCGAGAATATACGTTTTCACACTAATTATAATCTATTATTGGTTGGAATTGGTTTCTTCTAGGTAAGCGCACTTCATCGTAGACCACAATATCAGGCTAGTTGGCGTTCAAGCGCAAACCTATTTCTACACAAAAAAAACTTTATTTCCCAGCAGTTCCACCTCATTCTCTGCTGAAAATCATCAAGTTGTATGTATATGAATTTATGTTTTTAGTAAAATATGTGTAGATTTCTACGAATACATTATATTTCAATCGAATTCGATTTTTTCAATCGGGTATTATAGAAATATTGAAGATTTTACTTGCATTTGTTTATATTTCGGTATATTCGGGGTGAAAATAGATACAGTGCTTTTTTATGTCAAAAAATGGAGCACGCTTGCCCATCAGTCTTCGTCAGTTCTTGTTAAAAGAGAATCCCACAATCGCTTGAGTTGGTTTCTGCTTTCATTATATTTAGGTGTCTTTAGACGGCAGGTGAATCGTTTCCTTGTGTAAGCTTCGAACGTCGCGCGAACCCATCAATGAATAAATAAAATACCTGTTTTAATGTGAAACAATATACGTTGTACTTGTGTGAGTAAATCCGGTAGTTTGTCATCGATCATGCGCCTCGGTCGTAGCGCAGGTAGGAGACAAAGCGAAGGAGGTTCGCGCTCGCACCTTAGTGCCATCATTTGCATTGGTAATGCGCTGCACCGCCCCCGTCCTCGCCTGCCCTCGCACGCCGCAGCGGCGCCTACTGCCTCATCGTTGTATGAACTTATTACTAACACAAACTAGTTCGAAGTCTGTTCCATCCAGCTAAACCGGATTTTGTTAGTTTTTTGACAGAATTAGCATGCTTGCTGAATGACGACAGAATTAACTTCCTAGCCGCGTGATGGCAGAATCAGAGAATCAGAATAGAATCAGATGGTAGTGATTGTGGCATTCTTTCGTGCCATTTGATTATTTACCAATGCAAATTATGACAGAATTAGCTTAATTGCTAACCCTGTATTACCTTGTACTCGATTGTGTCCACAGATTCGATTTGCAAATGCGTGACAAATGTGCCCAAAGGATTATATCTAATGATATTTGTTGATTTAGCCAATGTTTGTATAGAATGCTGTATAGGGTGTGTAGAAAACATTTTTAAGCAGTCAGCGAAAAATATGAAATGGTTGAATTGTACAAAATCCGTGTCAAAGAATGAATCGTTTACGGTACAGCTCGGTGGTAGAGCCGCCACCTGGCTGCAACCTCGCCCGCGACTCCACGGCGACGACCACAAAATTGGATCGTGATTGTCGTTCCTGAACTCCATTCGTAATCGCCATTTCTTTACTCAATATTAACCTCTATCATGAAACATTTATAAGCCCTCAATACGCATCGACAGATAGAGACGTGCTCCATTTCTTAGTCTAATTAGTTTTTTTTTAAGAAATCGCTCTATGCGATAAGGCTGCCGTTGTGCTGTCAACAACATTTATTGACTATGTCCGCTGTCGCTGTATGCTACCGACATATCGACTTGCCAAATGTCACCGAGATACAAATTATGCTTTATTTGAGTCGTCGTGTGATAACTTACAAAACTAACAAATATAAGATTTTTTGAGTTTATTTATCTGACTACATCTACTACTATCTTATTAGTGTAATGAAATGCAAGCGACATCATTTATTAGACCTATTGACACGAAGTTTCAGAGTCGGGGAAAACCGTTAAATTTATTTCGCATGAGTGTAATGAACTTAAAAGGAAGACTACCGCAGCTAAGTAATCTTTTCAAATTTAGTTAATTTATTTATTTATAAAACTACCCAAAATACTTGCCTTTACTTTGGACAAAAAGTAAACATTGCCGTTCAACGAGGAAATGCGGCAGCATGTTGGGCACTTTGCCTGGAACTGGAGATTGTTTGAACTATCCATAAGCTTTGTTGCCTATGGATATTATTTATTTATTAGTTTTAGTATAATGTATGATAGTATATTTGAATGTTGATAATAAACTTGATAGTTTATTAACTTTTATAGAATTACAAGAAAAATATCGCACAAATTACATATAAACCTAGAACTCAATATATGTCCGAAGTATCAAATGAAAAGCTGTCTTTATTGAAACGGCCAAGTACGGAACCGTCGGCCGTCCACTACGCGTGGCCAGTCAAAACCGTAACCGGTACTATAATGCACCGACGTAGTCTACGAGTCTACGGAAGATATTGGTGTCTTAGTGTTTTTATTCAATTAAATATAATAAAATTCTACGAGTTGACGCAAGCAGTCGGCATTGAGTGACATTCCCGACTCCGCAGGCAAAAATACGTTTTATAGTTTTTTACGGGAATTTTAAACAAGTTATAAATTTAACGGATATAAACTTTGAGTTAAAGTTTGAGAGAAATAAAATGGAAACTTGTGAAGATATATAAATAGTTACCGTGACTCACAAATCGGAACAGACGAGTAAAGCGTGGTACGTCACTATGTTGTATGTCCCCTAACATTCCGCCTTTTGTTCTACGGCGTAATATTTACAAATAGCCATAAATATATGTACCATGCGTTGTATTCCAGTATCGCAGCGCTCGCCTGCCTCGAATGTCGCTCATTGCAAACGTACTAAAGAATATTTTACAATCTTATCTCGCCAATAAAGGAAACATTTTAGCAAATTTCATTTCCACGTTCCAAATGTGGAAAATATAAAATAATTGCTTTACGTAAAGATTACGTTTACTAACTGGGATTCCAATTATCATCGATTGCAATGACACTGTCAGTGTCTTATGACTGAGTACATTCCGAAAAAAATCATTACATGAATATTACCTACTAGCTCCGGAGGAATTCGATTTTACAAACTAGAGCTACGTTGGATCACAAAAACAATGATTACTTATATATACATATATTTAATTTAATCATTTATTTTAAAGATTAACAATTTCACAATATATAGTAATTACATATGTACTTAAATAAGATAAGAATACTCAGATTGCGTTCCCTAGAGCATAAAACTTTAATTTTAACCTACTTCCAAAAAGGGGGAGGTTCTCATTTAGCCCATATTTTTTTATATGTTTGTTACGCGATTACTTCGCCAATTATGAATTAATTTTCATGATTTTTTGTTTGATAGCTCACTTCAGAGGTAGTCTCATATAAATTTTATTAAAATCGACCAATATTGAAGATTTTACAGCAAGTAAACACTTGGTCTTAGCTTAGGATACGGAATAGTGAAGCCTCGCGTATCGGTAAAATGTTCAGAAAATAATATTAATTATTTAATATTAATATTTGGCTACGGGCTCACTTCGCCACCGAATAAAAAATTATATTATGCTAGTTTTTCAACGGCTGATAAAAAATTATTACGTTCGACGAATAACCATTACTTATTATTTTATTTTTAACATTTTCTATAATATATTTTTAGCTAAATTAATTACAGAAAAGGCGCACAAGGTAAACCGCTACTGTTTTTGTAGCATGGAAAGGAATTTCCCCTCGTAGTAACATACTCGGCCAGTAATGAAGCAGTACAGGTGGTTAAATGGGAGGCAATGCGGACCTCCACACGACTACGTCTGGGTTCCCAGCCCACCCGCGCAGGGGGTGGGGGGACCACCCGAAACAACTGAATAACTCCCCACACTTGACACTATACATTCTTACTATTATTATTATTATTTAGAGCCTGTTCCGTCCCACTGCTGGGCAAAGGCCTCCCTATCCTGTTTCCATTCTTCTCGGTCTAATGATTTTTGTATCCAGTCTTTGTAGAATGCGTCCAGTTCATCCCGCCATGTCTTTCTGGGCCTACCAGGTGGTCTGATGACTTGCGGAACCCACTGTATAGTGATCGTAGCCCACGAATCGTCCGACATGCGGTGAACATGCCCGGCCCAGTTCCACTTCAGTTCGGCGGCTCTATGACCAACGTCGATTATCTGTGTTTTTGAGCGCAGTGTAGAGTTTCTAATACGGTCTGAAAGTCTGACACCCAATACTCTGCGCTCCATAGCTCGTTGGCAAACCTCGATAGCATACTTCTGATCTTTTGTCAAAGACCAAGTCTGGACACCGTAGGTATGGATGGGGAGGATGCACATGAGGTCTTTCATGGACCAGAAGCTCTTCCAGGCATTCTCGGTGCGTCTTGCAACTTCTTCTTCTGTGTTCTTCTTACTGTCGAGCCTGGAAGGAGACTAACTGGCCCAAATATATATACTCATGGACATATTCAACCCCCACACCGTCGATTTCCAACCTACATTCTTACTAAAGAATTGTTATATATTCTTTAAATATTTAAAATAATCGAAAGTGTTTATCTATGAATTAAACATAAATTTGTGGATTGACCCACTCTCGGTCTACAAATGTTGCTGTTTGCGGCATTTTTCATATCTTTGTCTTCTTATTAGGTATATAACTTTATTTCAATAATAATGTAATTGGCTATGGCCGTTTTAATTAATAAATAAATTAAATTAAATTAAAATACTATCAGATAACGAAATATAAACTGAACGAAATTGGTATCTCGGTCGGCGGTGGCGCGGACTCCACTATCTTTTATATAACGAAAAAACTTTGCATATTAATTTTACCATAATGTGCATGTGAGTGTATTACCTACAAAAACATTCAAGAAAAGCTGACTTAAATAAACAGACTACCGATCAATATTATCTTCTTAATCGTGCCCTCTTGTCAGAGTGGTCGTGGTTACAGTGACGGTGGCTCCTCGCCGTCACCGTCACTCTCCAGGGTGCCGCTCGTCTCGCAATGCTGCTCCATCTCTGGCGGTTGGTTGCATTGCGAGTACACTCTACTGCGTAGCTTTATTAATGAGGTCGGTTCAGCGAGTTGGTGAACGTCCAAGACTTCGCTTGCCTTCTACACGGCCCTGCACTATTAGGCTCTCCATCGAGCTCTCTTTTCTTGAGATATGCCCAAAGAACTTCAGTTTTCGTAATTGCACAGTCGACGATAATCTATCTCGTATATTGTTATTACACTAACTTTACTACTTTTAAAAAATGCCACTAATTTTGGATAGGTGTCGATATGTATGTATTTTTTCATTTTTATTGTTGCTTTTAGCATTGAATACGTACTCTATAGAGTGCTTGATTTCTTGGACTCGGATAAATAATTCAATAAAATATGCCAGCAAAACGTTTTCTGAGAAAGTTCAGGCTCCTTTAGCTAGTCGCCACGTGTTAAACATATCGCACTGTTTCAAATACTTCTCGCGTGATTATTGAGGGAGGAAGCTCATTTGCGCATTATTAACAGTTTCAGTCAATTCTATTGGCGTCAAATAAACTTCTTCGTCGCTAGTATCACTCATTTTAGGTTTTTCACTTGTTTTCAAATTTCTTGTTTTTAACCTAAGGTTTTAACAATATGTCGTGAAAAGAAAATGGCGCGCGTAAAGCAAATTAAAATAAAAGTACACCAAGAAGGTTCTGAGTCTGAGTTTTGAACAAATTAAAAAAGGTTGTATGATAAATTCGGCACCATGGAGGTGGAAGTAAATAGGTTTAATGATGTTTTGAATTCACAAACTTAGTGCACACGATGTTCTAAATTTGAATTTACTTTATCCTCTAGTGGATAAAGACGGCTTTTGCACTCAGATATCGAAGAGCAAAAATACTCTTTCCGAGATGGGGGGATGAAAAAAATGTTTTTCATTTATTATACGCGGAAAGTATGCTTGAAGTTTTCGTCCCTATGGAGAATCGTTTTTCCCTTCTGTAAAATTATTGAAAATCACGTTCTATTTTCGATATTTATATTGAACCAAATCGATATTTTTTTCCCCTTTTTTTATCTGATCTGTGTTTTCATGAGTCTGGAGTTTTGCGTTTTGAGTTTTGAGCCTTGATTTTTTTCCACTTTCCTTATATTCAAAATGAAAAGCAGAATGTTTACCTCGGGTGAAAGACCCATTTAGGCACTCGACCTATTGGTGCCCTAAGTAGGTTACTTTCAACCCTTGTG
This sequence comes from Lycia hirtaria, assembly GCA_947563715.1. Taxonomy (NCBI): domain Eukaryota; kingdom Metazoa; phylum Arthropoda; class Insecta; order Lepidoptera; family Geometridae; genus Lycia; species Lycia hirtaria. The sequence continues at coordinate 603,815 of OX387386.1, read as the reverse complement.
TAACCGGCTACTATTACAATCGCTTTTCACACAACAACAAAATGGCCGTACTTAGAATAAAAAGAGTAAGAACATACCACTCTGAATCAAATTATGATAGAGGAAACTGATACAATAAAATGGTACAGGTACCTGAGATCAGGGTATGACCTGAAAACAAAGAAAAAATAAAATGAGAAGGTCTTATTGGCTAAATTGAAAAACCTCACGCATTGTTAAAAAAAAAACATGCAAAGCAAACGAATTGTTATAAACATTAGGACGTGTTAGCTCCACCTTTTCTAGACAGAAAATAAATTGTATACATTAATAAAATAGTTTTTTATTTTTTTATTTTTTTATTAGCGTTCCACAATGTTACATAGGTTTTAAATAAAATATTAGTTACAATTGCGGACCCCGTCGGGCACAGCTAAATAATGAAAGAGAGAGGGACAGCATTAAAATCTTATTTAATTTTATACATTTATAGTTTAATTTTATCTGCTAGGAAATCATTAACGCTATAATATGCTTTTTTTAGTAAAAAAATCTTTTAATAATTTTGAAAAAAAAATATCTCTGGTTTCGGCTTTTATTAAGTTTGGTAGATGATTGTATATTTTAATGGCCATTACGAAGGGACTAGTCGAGTGGAGTGTAAGGTGCGATGTCGGTAAAATTAATCTATTTTCATATCTTAGGTTTATCTGGTTATCTGATCGTTTTGGGAAAAAAATTGGATGACTTCGTACAAATTTGCATATTTCTAGTATATAAATACAGGGTAAAGTAAGGATGTTATATTTCTGAAAGAAAGATTTACAGCTTGTTGTCTGTTCGATATTTACTATGATGCGGATTAGTTTTTTTTGGGCTATAAAAAGAGTGTCGGTGTCTGTGCTATTGCCCCACAGTATTACGCCATAGCTAAGCCAAGCATAGGCATAGGCAAAGTATGTGACAAGTGCAGTCTGTAGGTCAGAGTTAAGTATTGTTTGTAACTTTGTGTGTGTGAAGATAATTTAACTTTAACGTTATTTATCCGTCTCTAGTCATTTTTCAGTCAACACCAGTTTGGTCGCTCACGCAAAGTAGTTTATGACTTGGTCATGACTTGTTTTATCTGCTTATGATTTTATTTCTATGATGTAACCTGATACAACAAACGACGGCTTTACAAAACCAAGTTTATATCAGCGCAAAATTCTTCTTGTCAGTATTCTATAAAAATGCTTGGACTCTCTCTACCGAAAGACCGACAACTATTTTATTTATTTATTGGAGACAGGAGGAGAGTAGGAGATAGTATATCGAGTTTTTACTATAATTTCTTAATCATTGTGTTCATCTTTATTCTTTACGCATGAATAACTTTTTTTAATATTTACAACTACATACTGAAATATTGTCTTCTTCAACAATGAAGAAACTGCAGTAAATACGCCGCATACAGTTGCCTTCATTAAAAAAACCGGCCAAGTGCAAGTCGGACTAGCGCGCGAAGGGTTCCGTACCATTATCTATAACAAGTATCAATGTTAAAAGAAAAACAAAATACCCGACTGCAGAAAAGAGGATTTTGCAGCCTAATTTACGATTTCTTTACGCTTAATACGCTGTTGAGTGTACGTTTTTTGTGAGAAAGTATTCGTACAATCGCTGTTAAAGATTATTGCGCGTTCTTTAGAAAAAAATCTAGTAAAATCACTTGTTTATTACGAAAAAGTTCGTTGGAAGTTACAAAAATCGCGCGTTTTTTTATATTTGTGAGAGATGTATGATTTTTATTACAAAAAAATATAGCCTATGACACTCAGCAAGTGAAAACGAATCTAACGACACCTTCACATCAAAATCGGTCAAGCCCTTTAGGCTTTAGACGATCATATAGAAACATACACATATACATACAAACCCACATACATACATACACTCGAAACACCCTAGTTAAACACCCCTCCCCTCTACCTCCCCCTCCATTCTCCCCTCTCATTACCTTAAAACACAATTATAATGATATACCATGTTGTCGGTGATTTTTTTGAGGTAGGAAATAGGTTTAATCCTGTTTTACCCGTTCCCGCGGGAATCCCTGGATAAAAAGTATCTTATGTGTTAATCCAGATTATAAACTACCTGTTTGCCAAATTTCAGCCAAACCCGTCAAGCCGTTTTACCGTGAAGAAGTAACAAACTAACACAAACTTCGCATTTATGTGTGAAGTGTGATGTGATTTATTAGCATTTCCTATTCCAAACTCCAATAAAACATATAAATTATATATATTCGTAATCACCCTTAAAAATTCTTTATTTTGATACCACACTCAATGTATTTTGAAAACTTTTTTTTTTTTGGGATTACTTTTTGCCGCCAAATATCCATTATTATTTTTTTTATGTTCCCAGTTTCACTCTCACGACTAAGACGAATCTATTGACACTACTCACATCAAAATCGGTCAAGCCGTTTAGGCTTTAGGGCGTGTCAAAGAAATATACATACATACATACGCTCGAAAAACATAACCCTCCTTCTTTCGCAGTCGGGTAAAAACGGCAAAAATTCACGTTTGTTGTATGGGAAATGGGCCCCCCTTAAATATTAATTTTATTATTTATTTTTAAAGTGAATAATATAACTCAATATTCTGTGAATATTTTAAGCGTCTACCTGTTGCCATTACCAATATAGAGCAAAAACGAGTTAAAAAATCACGTTTGTTGTATGGGAGCCCCCTTAAATATTTATTTTATTCTGTTTTTTAGTATTTGTTGTTATAGCGGCAACAGAAATACATCATCTGTGAAAATTTCAACTGTCTAACTATCATGGTTCATGAGATACAGCCTGGTGACAGACGGACGGACGGACGGACGGACAGACAGACAGACAGACAGACAGCGGACTCTTAATAATAGGGTCCCGTTTTACCCTTTGGGTACGGAACCCTAAAAAAGAAATAAGAATGGTTGTCGCGCTTTCGGCAGAGTCCAAACATCTCGACAGAATACTGATGAGTCGAATTCTTCGCCGGTCACAAGTTCAGTATTCGTAAGTACATCGTGTGTTGAATCGGGTCGTTGTCACATCACAATGGAACATTACTGTTTTGCAAGCAATCGCCATTTAAAACGGGCATTGGAGTCCCTTGTTGGTGATATGCAGTGATATTACCTAAACATACCTAAACCTACCTTAATTTCTGTTCAACATGATGGTTTTTATATTAGGCGTTACGCGTCATATTTCAAATTACAATACAAAAGCAAGTGATGTTACAGTCAACTTTGGGCCGATTTACATCTGGCACGTAACTAATGTACTAGGTGCATCTTCAGCGGCGCACCGAGGCGACGGTAGTGAAGGTGTTCATCCATTAGTATCGGACTGGTTCTGTGGCAGTCGATATTGTTTATGTCCTCTTCACTCTCGTCGCTAACTCAGTGAGAGTGATAAGACAAGAGTTTATATCTCTTAAATGAGAATGAGCGCGGTAGTAATGCGCCTGCTGCTATGCTATGCAATCAGTGACGAGTTGGAAGTAAGCCACTGATTTTACACGTCTTAAACAAATATAAACAGTCTCGCGTTTAATATCTTCTTGCAAACGACTGCTATATTTATAAAACTGACTTGAAACAGCGGACGTTCATACAAAATTACCATATAATTGAAGGTGGCCGGATAAGTACTTAACCAATATTACCATTGAAATATTCTAGTGAAAATAATGGAAGAAATTGATTCGCAACCGTTTTGAGGAACGCTAATAAGAAAAAAAACATTTGAGGACAAGAACCTCTGTTTTAAATTCGGTTTAAAATTAGTACTAGCCTAATAGGTATTTACTTTTCGAAGTCGCCGAGCCTGAATGTAATAAAAAAATCTTGCTCACATATTTCAATTGCTTTTAGTTTGTTCAGTAGTACACAATGACATTCTAGTACATATGATCGTAGCCCACTGACCATTTTGTGTATAAGCCATTGTGTATAAGCGGGACCCTTAGTAAATTATAACAAAGATAATACGGAACTATCCTAGCGTTTCAAAGAATAATTGAAACTAAAACAGAACGTAAAGTTTAACCTTACATAAATTCTGAATTTATTTGTTGTGAGCAATATTGCAAAACTGCGTTTATTCGATTTACTTCTAGAGAACGGGAAATCTGTATTGAAAGAGGAAGATGTGGTGACACGTGACGTACCGTATTAACAGGCAACAGCTTCACCTGTTATCGGAATGGTGCTAATCACTGATAATGCAGGACGGTCACGACTAAACCTTCTGAGACGAGAACCGAAATGCTGAGCGGAGCTGACCCTGACCACACTCTCGATAAGACAGCCTCACGTCGAAACCACGAGGCTTCTTTTAATTTATCAGAAACCTCCAAAGAGCAATTTGTTAGATAACTCTAAAAAAAAATCTTTTCATTGCACAAAGCTGTCTGACGTTCGGCAATGCAGCAAGCAGGAGCCATTGAAAAGTTGAAACAAAATATTTAATTAATTTCAATCAGGGCCGTAGTAGTAGGCCGCAGAATTCATAGGAATTCATTACGGGGGAGGGGGCAGGAACAAAATTTTCTATTATTTTTGGTAGTAATTTAATATTTTTAAACGAGGGCTTATTAGCATTTTAGCATTTGCATAATCTAAATAAACAAAAACACAGGTAACATAAGTATGCGCGAGCGAAGCGAGCGCAAAAAATTTAGTGGTGTTTTATAGTAATATGCTTTATTTCTCGTATTAGTGAATCCAAAGATTAACACAGACTTTTCTATTCGTAATCTAAATTATTTTCAATGTAAACAAAATATTGTACACATTTTGAAAGGTATGGACTATAATACTACTGAATCTTACATCAATACTTATATATAAGCTAAACGTAATTGAATGGAATTAATAGTTATAACCAGTATTGTATACATTTTAGTTATCAAAATTTTAAAAACCTTTTGTAATTTAAAGTATATTTTCATTATAATGATACTTTGTATATTTTCATTATAATAATGCTTTGATGGTTTGTTATTAGATCTAGTGTATTATAGATATTTTTATTATGAACATTAGAGAAGCCAATGGCATCCGAAACACAGTTTTCTAACTAGTTCGGAGCCATTGGAGTCAATAAGTTGTATATCTACTTTCTAAGACCAAATAAAGTATTTTGTATTTTTTTTTGTATTTTGTATTTTTGTATAGTACTTCCATGTCAAAATAGTAATAAAGCACGAGCGAAGCGAGCGCGAAATTTTTTGTGCTGTTTTATAGTAATACGCTTTATTTGTCGTATTAGTGAATCCACAGTACTTCCATGTCAAAATAATATAATAATATGAATGTGCGAGCGAAGCGAGCGCGATTTTTTTTTTCAGTGGTGTTTTATAGTAATATGCAAAAATTCTCGTATTTGTGAACTTATAGTACTTCTATGTCAAAATATTAATAATGTGCGAGCGCAAAAATTTTAGTGTTGTTTTTATAGTAATATGCTTCTCTCTCGTGTTATTGAACCCACAGTACTTCCATGTCAAAATAAATGTTAAGAAAATTACAAACATACCTACAAGATACGCGCAAAAATGTTTGGTTAGTGGCTATTTTTAGTGAATTATTTCCTCGTATTAGAAAGTTCACGGCACTTTAATGATCAATACAAATAAAGATCAATAATAAACAATCATGCGTGAGCGAAGCGAGCGCGAAATTTTGAAGCATTTTACAAAATTATTGAAGCCTGGTTTTTTTTTTTGATAATGGCCAGGATTTCGAGGGGTTTGAACCCCCCTGCCTACGGCCTTGATTTCAATATTCTGTCGAATCCAATTTATACCCACTACGTGTATGATGCCACTGACCATTGCTCACATAGCATTGACATAGCATTTTGTATAAGCAATGGTTAGTGAGATCTTATGACTGTGTAGAATTGGACTCTACAAAAGTAAACTAGATTGCTTAAGTAAGTCCTTTAAAATAAAATCCCAACCTGCTTAATAATATATGGCGCACGCCTCACGTTTGTAATCGAGATGATATTAATAGACAACTTTATAACGGAATAAATGAAAGAGATAGTCGTTAATAATGAATGGTGTAATTGTACTGCTCTATTAGAAACACTTCTGTTGAAGTCAGTCCAGCTGAATTGACCACAGAAGGCGGCAGCGCGCCGCTTTGATTTCCATAGCTTCAATAATTCAATAACCAAGCGGTAGGTAACCGGCTTAGTTATTGTTTCTTTGTTCAGTTGGTCCGAGTAACATGAGTAAACAGAAACAACTCGCGGCCTTACTACCTTCTAGTATTCTAGATATGTCCGCTGGCCGTATTGATATAGTAACTCTATGATATGAACTGTACTTACGTCATGATACAATATATCACGAGTATATGCTAAGTAATCCATTCAAATAGATTAGGACGCTACGACAATCAACAATAATCTGAATTCAGATGCGATGCAATCATTTATCACTCCTCTTATCGTGAAAGCATCTCTAAATATAGGTCATTGATAAACCACAATCAAAATGTATATCTTATTAACAACCTATTGGTCGTTCATTCGTTGTTCCGGCAGATGCCGCGAAAGCTCTAAGCAGTACCTACCTAGTTGTGCCGCTTATACAAAATTTCTGAGATGACCTTGACATATCAGTTGTCTGTGAGATTGCTGCAGCAGCAGAGTTCTAAACCGTTTATTACATTTATCTATTTACTTTGTGCCCACAGTCATCCGACAACATGTATGCGTCCGTATTGGCAGCTTGCCTCAATTGCCTCTAATTTATAATAAACGATGGATATTATCGCACTACAAATAAAACACATTATGAAAATGACTGTGTTCTTAAAATATAATTCTATATCTATTATGTAGAGAGAGATGCTAAACCGTAGCGCGTCTCTCTGTGTAGTGTGTACCAGTCATTAAACGCCAAATCGCGACGATTTCTCGGTCACTCATTCTGAGTGGAAAGATTATTCTGTGAAGTCATTGTGATACTTTAGTAGGTTTATTAGGCCCAGGACCAATTGGCTCGGTCTAAACTAAACTGGTGCATTCAAGTCTGTTCAGAACCGGTATTTAGATTCTAGTCTAATTTTGCATTAGTCTGACGTGCATGCGTTAGTACTTAAATCGTATCTAGCCGAATCGATATTATTGCTACAAGCATAGTAACAGACACGGCGACGGCAAATGATTTACCAAAACAAAATCATTAGCAATAGTCACGAATCACTGGACCCAAAAAAAGAACCGAAGAAGGCATCATAATTAACAATGTCTGAAGTTTAAAACTTGTTTCATGAAAGTAAATCAGAAGTCTGTTTTCACGAAGGTTCGTTCGTATTATGATAATTCCTTTTACAGCATGGGTTTGTAATTGTTTTGGTAGCTTACAAAAAGTCTCGATCGAAGTTTTTAAGGTCAACATGCTAGATATTTGAACATAGCTTATCCGATGCGAAGTGACGGTATGTTGCAACATGGTAAAAGACACCTTTATTGGAATGAGAGTTGGCAATTAAGTGTCTTTTGTGACTATACTGGGGAATACTATGTATTTCACACTATCCATAGGCCAACGCAACACAGTCTCAACATACCTGCGGTAGCTTCCACTTCCGTTTCCGCTCCCGCGTGTGCGCCCGCGCACGCTTTTACACGCGCCCCACCCTCTCGTCACACCGCAACACAAGGACGTGATCTCTGAATAAGAACTCGGTCACGAGTCGTTTGCTAATTCACAATGCCTTACTTTTGTTTACTTAACGTATTTTGCGCGCAATACAACAATTGACACTGTTAAAATAACTTTGCTTTCAGTCTCATCGTTTCAGTGTAATCGCATTGAAGACTTTTATGACAAAAGTCTTAACTCCACTCTCAAGTAACAAATTCAATGTACGTCGCTGTAGTTGGATGATTGCCGCAATGCGGATATTCAGAGCACGTTCGAAGTACGACCAGGTAGGTTCAGTACCGACAGCAAGCGAGGTTCTATCGATATCGCTTTCTTTCTGCAGAGGTGTGTGAGTGACAAGCGGCGGCGACTCGGACTCGGTCGACGACATCGCGCCAAATAATTAGCGATGGACTCATTCAAGTGCAGAAGCCTCGCGAACGCAATACGGAGCTCGTCTCATTAGGACACAATGTTAGCAGAGATTATCTCGTCATTCTATCTATCTAGCCTTCTTTAACCCGCTATTGGGTGTAGTCTCTTTTAATACGCCACCTGTCTCTATTCTTGTGCCAATTGAGTCTAGGTTCGACCCAGGATAGTAACAGTATCGTCCATCTACCTCGCAACTGGACAACCTGTGCATAGAGCCTAGGTCGTAGGTTTCCTTGCCTCGGCTAACATTCCGTCACAACTTTACTCTGCCGGTCATCAATGCGCTCAGAGACGTGCCTTGCCTAGTATCTCACACACCTTCGTTGTTCATAAGTCCACATGCTTCGTCTTTAACGTCATCGTCGTTATTTAGCTAATTGTCTGAGTTAAATGTGGAATAATAATTCCACATTTAATTTATTACTTGAAAATGTTTAATTTATTTTTTATAATGCTTCTATTTTGTAATCCTCCTAAAAATTAGCGTAGGTAAGCATAAGTGGCAGCGATACTTTGAAAGGCGAATTTCAAAGGGATACCCTGGCTGCAGTTGAAATGGTGCCAACAAACCTCCCCTCGCGATATGTCAATAAGTTTTCACTTGCCGGCGGGGGAGTGCTGGCTGCCGATTGTCTGCTCGGGACAGCTCGGGACGCGTTTTATCACTCGCCAAAAACACACAACTCGCATAGGTAATATTCTTCATTACTCATCCAAACCTTTTTCGTGTAAATGGTTCTAAAAATTCAAAACACTGCTAAGAGAAAGTTAATTGTACATTTTTATTTACATTTTACGTAAATATACAAAATGTTTAAGTTATTTTAATATAATATTTAGTGTTTCTTTAATAGCTTAAAGAGGTTACTATCTTAGCAGATAGCAACCTCCTTGAATCGAATTATTATTCTTCATTTTGTGAAGGTATTATATAAAGAGGTTGGATATATTTTGTATTGAAAATGTAGAGCTCCGTCGTGTTCGAAATTCGAAATTACTTTCCACCCTACGGAGCAAAATGAACTTTTCCACACCAATATTAGCCTTGGAAACCTAACTTTACGAGCTAGTAATTAGAAAACAATATTGATTTATATTCTTTATCACTTTTTATTTAATTTTTTTAGATTGTTTTTATTATTTTTGACATTAATCTCATTTCAAAATTTTCAAAATTCATATTACAATATTATATCATAATAATTATGTTTGTTATTTTAGTCTGCATAATGCTTACAGAATGTTACACTAATACTCCTGCGCAAATACAGGAGAGGCCATTGGCTCTCAAATACAGTGAAATATTTGTATTGTGACTTTTAATGGTTACACTGTAGGTACCTATATTCAGGGTATGCATTTTAACCATAGCTCACAACTGTAAGAGACAAATAAGTAGAAAATGTAAACTATAGCAGCAGCTGGCAAGCTGACGAAGCAAACAAACAGCAGTTTACAAAAGTTTCTTTTACACAATTTAGGGCTAACCCATACCCAGTCCAATGTGACACGGAGCTAAAGTAGGCTGATGATGATACGATCAGTGTCACGGTACCGTGGCGAGCGTCAGCCGATCACTACATACATTAGCACGAGGCTTAACACAACAAATCGTGAGTCGGACGTTACCACCACCGCGCCGCTCTAATAGCAGGCGAGGTTCAGCTCGCGACGTCATCGGAGCGTATGGCGTTTTTGCACAATGTGCCAATCCTGCGTGACCTAGGACGGCGCATTCTAATATATTTTTTAGGGTTCCGTACCTCAAAAGGAAAAACATCTGTCAAGACCTTTATCTCGGGAACGCGTGAAGGTATCGTGTTTAAATTAAAGCCATATACGCAGATCCATAGTCTCTTGCTGCAGAGAGAAAAATCAAATATATATTTTTTTATCTTCCTTTTATCTACTCGTTTGTACGGAGCGGAACCCTCGGTGGGCGAGTCTAACTCGCTCTTGTCCGGTTTTTTTGTTTGTTATTTATCTTTTTGCTAAATCTGTCTATGGAACCAACCAACCAATTTAATCAAATGTACAAAAAGATTCTGGTACCATGGCACAAGACGTGAGTCCCAAGATACAAGCCTGCGTGCTTACTGGCTCGTCAAATTAAATAAAAAATAATCGTGGGTCGGATGATACGTTAGAAAGTTCCCGGTTGTTTGTTCTTAAAAAAACAGGCAAATGCGAGGCAGACTCGCCCACCGAGGGTTCCGTACAAACTAAATAAAAAGGGGAAATCACTTTTTTTTTATATTTTCCTTCATAAACTGAAAAATATACATCGTAAAAATATTTAAAAACCTGTTAATATAGCTTATTCTAATGAAGCTCTTTCATATGATACCCCACATGATACGGTTAATTCACTTTAAAATTTGGGCCCTCATTCCTTGCATAAAGACACATTTTTTTGTGATTAAATTAAAAATGTCCAGTTTTCCGATTTTTCTATATCTGTACTCTAACACAATGCTTCTTGCCAAATTTCATAGTTCTAGATCAACGGGAAGTACCCCATAGGTTTTGATTCCCTTGTTAGTGTCGAAATGTGCGTTTTTTATGACATATTCGGCTGTAACTTTTTTTTACGAAAACTGAGAAATTTTATTTTTCTTTCTACAGCAAGAGACTATGGATCTGCGTATAAGGTTTTAATTTCAACTCGATATCTTCACGCGTTCCCGAGATAAAGGTCTTGACACCCGGACAGACGGATAGACAGACAGACAGACGGACAGACGGACAACAAAGTGATCCTATAAGGGTTCCGTTTTTTTCCTTTTGAGGTACGGAACCTAAAAAAAACAGCAATCGTCTAGCCATATGAACTTACTCACTTATTAACGTTATTTTACAAAAAAAATTATACGCAATCGTTTAGGTATGAGAGAGCTACTCGTACGAGCTGTGAGAGTATAAAAATCTTATAACAGCGAGTTCTCCCCGACCCGACTTGGTACTTACTAATTACAATTTATTGCGTCATGCTTTTACAAGTGCAGTTGTCATGGGTGTTCCTATCTAGTTGTTTAATGTAGCGTTGTTTGTGGGATGTACGTTTTTCACGCGGAAATACGCTTATCTATTGTAAAGAGACGTGAAGTGTAATCGCGTCAGAAGCAGCATCGGCGCCTTGGCAGTGCGTATACACTCGGCCTTGAAACATAAACACGTCGAAAGCATTGAAAAATGTATCTATTTATCACCGCCACTAATAACACGCTTGGGGAAATTCGCTGAAGTAAAAAAACCTCGCATATTTACACTATACGAACGACGCGACGATTACATACGAACACGTAAACAACTCGATCTACTGCACACGTCTATACACGGTCGCGCTGTATACTCCGTGGCTACATACTCGTATCTATAATCCGAATTGGGAAATACCGAATATAATTTCTCCGAATACGAACGTAATTTTTTAACCGACTTCGAAAAAGGAAGAGGTTATCAATTCGTAACGTATATTTTTTTTTATGTAGGTACACGAATTACTCCGTCATTCGAGAACCAATTTTTTTGTTTCCTGTATTGGTGTATATAGAAAGCTCCCAAGTTGGTCACATAAATATTTTATAAACATCGCTTTATTACATTTTGAATAATCTCTAAAAATTTAAATATTTTTATTGTATTCCTGAGTAAGTGTGTCAGATTATAGAATAGCAGAGTTCTACCTACACGTTTTTCTTTGCAAGAGTGTCAAATATAGGATTATCGTATAAACATCTGCACATTTTCTAATCTTCGAAGACAAGCATTTGACATTTAATGACAAATCCCATTATTGATAAAAGAAAAAAAGAGCGAGTGAAGAGAGGTCTCTTTAATAAGTTTACAATCGTGAAGGATTTAGTAAGTTGCGTTTGAAGTCGGTTTTTTAATAAAAAATATATTTCATAAGACACTATTAAAATCCAGAAAGCTCATTTGACAATTCATCTGTTAATCGAATCTTTGTAATACGAAAATGTATGTTTATAATAAAAAGAATCCTAGCGACTTAGCCTAACGGTTTCTGCATATAGTGAAACATAGACCCAACGAACCTAACCTAATAACTATTCGGGCAAATGAAACAGATGACTAACAAACTTATGGAATTAGAAACTCGTGTCAAGTAAAACATCTGGAATCGGGCAGTTCTGTGAAACGGATTCGGGCAAGTAAGATTCATTTTTGCTGTAGTTAATAAAGGCACTTGCCCGGAAAAAAAGTAAGATTCAAAGAAAAGTATTTCGGATTATTATATAGGTTACCATAGTCCGAACCATTGCCGTAGCTTGATGACGTCGCCAACACATGCCTACTCAGATGCGTCGCCCACGCGACATCACGCGGCGCAGCGCACGCTACACATGCCACGCGGCAGATGTTATTGTAGAACGATGTCGGTCGGCAAAACATCGCGACTCGTATCAGCACACAAATGTTGCTCAATTATTCCTGGACGTTTCCACTCTACATATTTTAATTGGCTTAATTTTATTTCTTATCGTGAACGTACGAATTTTTTTCCTAGATTTATGTTATTGGTCCGAAAAGAAAAAAGAAACACGAACGTAAGCCAATAAAAATACCGCTTTGACTAGAACAAAATATAACGTCTTCAAAACGGAGACGGGAGCACGCGTTCACCGAGTGGTCAATAACGCGGCTCGAGAAGCTTAGCTCACGACGAGCGGGTGAGCTTTTCCTATACCTACAAAGTAAGAGGGTGCTTAAAGACGGCAGCCAGCCTAGCGTCACCGGAGTGGCGCCTGACGAGGCCGCACATTATCGTGAAGCTGAGCTCGGACCATGGGTAACGGTGCTGCTAATGAAAAATAATCCGAGTTATATTTACAGGTTGTCTGGTCTAATTATCAAGATTGGCCTAATCGCTTGATATCGAGAAAGTAACAAAGAAACTTTCGAATAACTGGCATCGTCTTGTGAAAATTCACATTTATCAAGCATAATTAATAATACAAATATAATATTGTATGGGACCGTATGTCCACCTTGTCGCTGGTCTTGTTGCACTGCGCTTGCCGATGCGTGGTCTCTACTCGAGAACTTTTCAGCCCCATCAGCCCAAAAGTTCTCGAGTCTCTCCAGAGCCCAGTTCTACGTACCACTTCCATTTCAACTTGCTGATTCGCTGTGCTTTAACATGGACTTTCGTAGGTCTATGTTTATCTACTAGTTTACTTAACTAGAAATCAGGATACGTTTCGAAGTTAATTATCCGCAGAGCGACGCTCGACGTGCTTGATTTTGTTCGATTGAGAGCAAAATATTGAAAGTTTGTCGTCGTGGGCGCGGGTGGAGCAAGGCGCGCCGCTGTCATGCCCATCGAGCCCATTAGATGAGTATCTGTTCGTTCGCGAAGTGGCTCCCCTCCGCTCCCCTCACCCGCGACTCACCCTCACAGGTATGCGGAACGGAATCCGAACACTTAATTAAATCGAGGGTAATAAGTCAAATACAAATAGGAAGGGTTAATAATATTGAACGGATATGTTGGTCCTTGTGACTATGGATTAGTTGGGATTATATCCACTTAAATATCATCATTGCACGGCCTAATAACCGATATATCATCTACAGTACTGCACTTCTCTATTTACAAAATATTCTGTACTCTCTAAATCAAATATCGTATATTAGTAGCTACACAATAATTGTATAGTTTACTGAAACAAGCGACTTCAAAACGCGCAAATTTGTTTTAGAAACGAAGTAGATAAAACCAATCTTCTGGGAAAGCGTGCTCCACCTTAGACTTAGTCTTCGGTCTAGTGAGACGAAAAAGTCAAACGCAAGCCCATTCAATGTAAAAAAAAACGGACAAGTGCGAGCCAGACTCGCCCACCGAGGATTCCGTACAAACTAGTAGATAAAAGGGGGAAATTATATTTTTTTTTATATTTTCCTTCATAGATCGAAAAATATTTCGTAAACCTGTTTTAGCTTGTGCTAATGAAGCTCTTTCATATGATACCCCACTGACCCCACATGATACGGTTAAAGCCATAGACTTATAGAGTACCCCAAGTGTATGTACCTAGCGTGTCAAAACGAACGTGTCAAATATGATAAAAAATCGCAGTTGAAGACCAAGATGTATTTGATTTCAGGTGATATAAACTTCCGATTCGATATTTTGTCAACTAGTTACTAGCGTACGAGCACGCGGATGCATTGGGTTGAATAGATTTCACGCGGATGGAACATTCCATCACAAAATCGTTTATGTGACGTCACAGTTGGTACCAAAAATGTAGCACGCAAGGTTTTCATATAAATAAAGTCGCATGCTCCTTCTCCTATGTCTGTGGTTAAAGCACTTTGAAATTTGGACCTCCTTCCTTGCATAAAGACTTTTTTATGATTAAATTAAAAATGTACAGTTTTCGGATTTTTTCCTTTATGTGTACTATGCTTCTTGCCAAATTTCACAGCTATACGGGAATTTTACGGGGATTTCAACGGGAAGTACCCTATAGGTTTTGATTCCTTTGCGAGTGTCGAAATATGTGTTTTTGCGACATATTCGGCTGTAACTTTTTTATTAATGAATTTTTTCTCTCTGCAGTCGGGAAGTCAGATTAGATTTTAGATTGACTAGGAATGCTACGAAATTTTGTATCTCTTTCTCCTTCTTTATCTCTCTTTCTATCGCTCCCTGGGAAAACACTGATTTCTATACCTAATTATCCGATATTTTTGAGTTTATTACCTGTAATTTGTAAGTTTATGTAGTTATTTTTAGAGAGTTATAGAGAGTGGAAAAGCTGGTGTCTCCGACGATGGCTAACTCAGTGGAGGCCGGTCTCTTGAAGCCAGTGGAGGAGTATAAATACACGGAGATCTCTACGCGGATGTCGACATGTCGACTGACAAGCGCTAATTATACTCACCACATCTGTCAACGGTGCCTTGCTAATGACGCCGCCGCTCAAATCTATCTCTAGTTTGCCTCGTAGAGTAAAAGAGAACGTGATACAATTACAGTGGATATATAAGAGAAAGGTGTAATGTTGTGGTCATGGACCCGACGAGCCGGGAGGCATCCATTTCGATCGGCAGTAAATTAAATTGTTTGCAAAACGAGCGGTCGACAGACACGATGTTAATGTCAACTACTCTGCAGTGTGCCGCTACTAATATTATTCACTGTTTTACCTTCAGAGATTCTTTTTCATTCGCATCTATCTATCTGCTCTGCCTTTCTGCTAGATCTCTATTATTGGAATTTTCGGCACCGAAGACGCACGAAACCCACCGACATAGCGTTGTGAATTAGCTAGTTGAAGTGGCAATGGGCAAGGCACAAAGTAAGTAGAACTGACGGTCGATGGAGCTGAAAAGTTTTACAGTGGAGACCACGCACCGTCGAACGCAACGTAGGAAGACCAGCCAGGGTGGACAGACAATTTTATAAAAGTGGCAGGGAAATGCTGGATGCTGCAAGCAGCTTCCGACCATTATTTTTGTAAATCCGCGGGAGAGTCCTATGTCCAGTTCTTCTTGTGGCTGAAATGATAATAATGATGTCCTGAACCTATGTCAGGTTGCAGTGAATTGTAATAATGATGTCCTGAACCTATGTCAGGTTGCAGTGAATTGTAATAATAATGCCCTGAACCTATGTCAGGTTGCAGTGAATTGTATTGTATTCATGATGGTTCCGAAAGGTTGACATTGTTTTGGAGTTATTTAAAAAAAAATACCGCAGTGTAAACGCTCTTATAGAGGTAAATCTAAGTAACACAAATTGAGACAGTGCGTCAATACCGCGATCGTGCTGGTACGAGAAGTCTTCTAGTATTATAATGCTACAGCTAAGACAGGTTAGATATCGTACAGCACGCTAAGTGTTGATCGGACCTGCTCCTGCTAGGATTTGCTGCCAACGTAGTAGGGAGGGGAGTAGTTTTGCCAAGAACCCGCTGATGTGCCGGTGCGCGGTGCCAAGTTTCCCTCGGGGGACGCTCACTGACTCATTCCTTAACAACTTACCTAAATACACATTATTTACGAACACATATTTTAGTACTAACATCACAGTATTCTTGGATTTACCTTCAACTCAAAAATACAGAAATTATAAGTTTGACGTGTGTATTTGTATGTATGTATGTGGCATCGTTGCTCTTACAATGATGGGCTGATTTTCATCCAGTTCGTTTTTTGGTTGAAAGAGTTAAAACTGTAGTTTAACACCAGGTGAGTTGACGGTCAAGCGCAAGTTTAGTCAAAATTAATTTAGGCGTTTGTTTATGTTGGGGGTTTTAGATTCTATACTTGTGTATTATGTGATTGAACTAATATTATAAATGCGATGTTTATAAGTTTTTCACCACGCTATTTCATCATCACACTATTTTTCACCTATTTACACCGAAAAGTATTTTTCAATCATTTTTAGGCTTGCGCTTGACCGCTATTTCGCCTGATTTGAGAGACGAGACGTGACGGTGCAGCCTGCGACACCCAGGTCAATCGGGAACACCCAAACCGCGATAACAATGTAAATACCTTATACTTCAGATTAAAGCGAAGGCTAAAACAAATTAGTCTCTAATTTGTTAATCTCTCGTCTGTTGAAAAAAAACCTTTATTTTTTCCTTGTAGACATCAGAGAAGTTGTCAGACGATTACAATATTAATTAGAATGATTTACGGGAAACTGGAAATATAAAGAGGGAAGTGGCGCGTCGTGGCGCGACGTGGCGCGTCGAGGCGCGTCGGGGCGCGGTGGAGGGGTAGCGTCGTAACTACGCGCCGCCCGCCCGAGCCTGCTCGCCGCCCGCCTACGGACACTGTTGACTCTCCTACGCGGACATACTATATTTTTACGATCTCTCGATCAATCGCCGGATTTACACACGGCCTAAGCAAACAGATTGCAGAATTTCAACGTGCTGACCGTGTTTATGTATGCATCGGACGCTACGCTGCCGTGACCGTTATGCGATGGCTAACATAATAAAATTGTTTTCATGAAATTTAATATAATGTAATAAATGCTCTTTTATAATCCTAAAATATCCTCTATCATATTTGATGGTATGCAGCTTACAGCGCCGAGCTGCATGATCAAGAAACCGAGTCTCTTTACTAAACTAACTATGTATATCTTTCCCAAGATCGTCATTTAGATACAACTTCGATAGATAGGTAATATCCTGCCGCGAGCGAGGCTCGAAGCTCTCTATTGAATCTATAGCTCTCTATCTGAATCAAGGTGACATTTCCATCGTTCCGCCGCTCTCCTCGCTCCGCATTTCGACTCTCTTTTATAACTCGTGACACCAACTGGTGCACTAATGTCCCACGCCGAACTCGATTACTTTTATAGGATCCTAATTAAGTTTAGATAACGGTCTCGTTTGATAGCAGTTTGCGGGACTCTGTGGCGGCTTACGGCGCTCTAGAACTTTAGGATTGGGCAATGGATTCGATTATTATTGGCTGAACAGTTCTGGAGTACGGAAAACGTACTCAGTGTATGCATTTGAAGCGTAGCGTGCAGTACAGTGCAGTGGCAGTGTAGCGTGGGCGTTACATCGGCATCGATTACATATGCAGAGTTGCGTGGTGTATATGAAAAACAACGTATGCGTACTCAATAGTTGGAGGTAAAAAGCAAAAATTTACAACAAACAGGGAACAATTTTTTTAGTTAATTATTTTTTAGTTAATTTTACATAAATTGAACAAACAAAAATTTTACATTTATTATGAACAAATAAATGTGACGCGGCATAATCGTTTAGGATGTAGTTATTGTACGAGTAAAATATGGATTGATATCGATATTTTTTAGTATTTACTCTTGTCTTAGCTATTTTATTATTATGTGTATAAACTCAATATTCACAGAATATTGAGTTTATACACTTTAAAAATAAATAATTAAATTAAAATAAAATTAATATTTTAGGGGGGCTCCCATACAACAAACGTGTTTTTTTGCCGTTTTTATAGATAATGGTACGGAACCCTTCGTGCGCGAGTCCGACTCGCACTTGGCTGGTTTTATTTTAGAAGTTTGGCAGCTGTTTGATAGTAAAAAGGTAACAGACAAATAGAATAAAATAAACAAATAAATATTTATGGACATTTCACACAACACCATTTAGCCCAAACTAAGCAAAGCTTGTACCTACTATGGAACTAGATGGCTGATAGAATACATACATATATACTTTTTTTGTAAATATAATTATACATATGATTATGTATCATATCAGGGAAACACCCAGACAGAAAACAAACATCCATACTCATCGCACAAATATTTATCCTGGGTGGGGATCGAACCCACGACCTACAGCCCAGCAGGCAGACATACTAGCAACTGAGCCACAAGCCCAGTCAAAGAAGGGATAAAGATAGAAATACTTTTAATAGGAGAGATGGAACTCGTAAAATATGTAAATGCACAAGTTTACGTCGATAGTGTACAATAATAAACGAGTTGAGATCGCGACGCCATTTCATCTGGAAATGAAGACAGGGCCGGCGGGCGGCGGCGCGGCGCGGGCGCATCGGCGCGCGACAATGTGGACAGCCGGCCTGATTTACCGGCAGCTGGCTAATTTTAACTATCGCTTCGGTCTATCGCCCTCCAACGCCGATGACATTTCAAAAAGTACGAGGTGAAGAAACGCAATCATTTATCGGCATCGCTATCCGATCAGAAACGAAAGGCCCAAAAGTATAAGGTAAGGCTTATAGTAGGGTCAATCATCGGGAAATGCAAGTTTACAAATACAATATCAGCTGCGTGGAAGATGCGGTCAGCGAGTGTGTTGCGATGCGCTGCGGCGCGACGTCGCGCAGCCCACTGTGGCTGCGCGCCAACATTGTGCCGTGAGAGACGCGCGCACTATTGTACCCTCACACACATACTTATACATACACATTTACTTTAAGACATCTACTTTATTTTCCAAAAAAAAAAACAGGAAGATTTCGGGTGGAAAAATAATAAGCAACATCGAACTACATTCTGTTGTCTACGTAAGCTCTGATGAGAATGCCGTGCCATATTGACCTAGGTTATTTCACATGGAGTAATCGCATTATTTTCAGATGTACCTGCGACACTTCTCTATATTAATTAATGCATTAGTAACAACACGTACAAATTGGCAACTTTGTTGCGGAACTATGTAAATCAATACAGTGCACAATACTTTCATTGTTCTAATTATATTACGCGTACAATTATTTATTAGCTGCCTAATAATTAAATGCATATCCATCTCGATGAAGGAGCTCGTGTGCTGCTTAAAAATGTCATTAAAGAAATAAAACAAAACACAAACATATTATACTATACTTAGTGGCATACCATGCTATCACTAAAGGGAAACAGGTAGTCTAAATGCTCCTATAAAGCACTGGGCTTAAGGAAAACTATGGTTATTATATGAAAGATACTTCAGTAGGAAGCTAGCGAAGAGCCGCTTTCATTATTACTCTTATTACAATTTTGAACATCTTGCTAGAGGGATTATTCTCGTATTTATCGATAATAGAAATAGTATTTTGCGCGAGTTATCTACTTGCTTACAAAATGTTACCGGATCAAGGAAACATCGTAAACATTCCACTGCGATGTTCATCTACTCCGATGTTGAACTTACTCCAATTATTTTCAACGGGAATTATGAAAAGGGAGCTATTATAATATCGATTTTATTTTCATATGTAAGAACCTACCTACTATCGTAAGTGGCTCATCGGGATATGAATGATTATCTTAACTAAAACAATTCAATTCAACCAATTACATAAACTTCTCCACAAAAATCAATCGAAATATCAGATCTACGAGTATACTAAATCCAAATGCCCAAACTCGCTACGGATCATCAGCGAAATATAATTAAATAAATAAATTAATATTTGTGGACATTTCACACAACGCCATCTAGCCCAAACTAAGCAAAGCTTGTACTATGGAACTAGATGGCTGATAGAATACATATATACTTTTTTTTTTGTAAATATATACATATGATACATAGAAACACCCAGACACAGAACAAACATCCATGCTCATCACACAAATGTTTGCCCTGGGTGGGGATCGAACCCACGACCTTTCAGTTCAGCAGGTAGACGCAAACACACTACTAACTGAGCCACAAGGCCAGTTTTTTTTTTTATTTCTTCGCAAAACATTTTTTTTCTTATTAATCTACCCCAGACGGTAGAAGCAAAAGGCACATATAGATTATATTTTATTTATTGACCGAGCGAGCGAAGCGAGCGTAGCGTCTCTGCATCAACTGGCCAAATTTTCTTTCATCTGTCAGATTGTTTGTATCTTCGTACTCGCGTACAGGGCGTAATTTTGAACCAATTTTGATGAAACTTGGTGCATAGGTTCTATGGATTATTAAAAAAAAATGTCGTCGGCGATTTTTGATAAGAAGGGTGATTCCCATAAAAACGGGGGAAGTTTATTGCGGCGTTAATTACCAACCGATTTTAATGATATTTGGTAGGTAGGTAAAGTACACAATTATTACAACTTGTGGTAAAAATGAACAGAATTGGTCAAGTGGTTGTCGAGATATGACAACCAACTTCAGATTGCGTGTAACAGTGAGGGCGCGTGGATGTGCTTGATGCATTTTAGCGGTGAATACTTTTCTTGATTTTACGTTTTCTCCATTTATAAAATTATTATTTGTTTTTATAAGAATATACCTACATTGTTTTTTTAATTAAGGGCATCTAAACATATCCTATTTTTTGTATTAAAATTAAATTGATCTTTCAAGGTGCTTAAACTTATGGATAAAATGTTTTTTGACCGTGAAATTACGTTTGTAAAATCACTTAAAATTGTGAAATCGGCCAAAATTTTACATACGGCCTCCTAAGCCAACTTTATGTTGTTATTATGTAATAAAAATATAAATTGAGCCACTATATACTTGACTTGTGGCTTAGTTGGTAGTATGTCTGCCTGCTGTGCCGTAGGTCGTGAGTTCGATCCCCACCCAGGGCAAACATTGATGTGATTGGGTGTGATGAGCACGGATGTTTTTTCTGTGTCTGTGTGTTTCTATGTATCATATGTATATATTTACAAAAAAAAAGTATATATGTATTCTATCAGCCATCTAGTTCCATAGTACAAGCTTTGCTTAGTTTGGGCTAGATGGTGTTGAAGTGTGAAATGTCCACAAATATTTATTTATTTATATAAACATTACACAAGTACTTTACCATAACACTATAAGGCGAGTGGTGTATGTTGAATTCCACTCGCCCGCCACCCTTTCACGTCTCACACATGAAAAATTGTACTTGTTCCGTTGTCAAAATTTGCTCAGTCATCAAAGGTTAATTTAATGTAGACAAAGTTAGCAGCGTCGCTGATGTTATATTCCCAGTGCGAGTTCCGCAAGCCGGCGGGATAAAGTAACCGAAACGGCGCGAAGGAACGAGTCTACTCGGGATCCGGGTCGAGCCCGCAGACATAGCGGCCGCCGGCGGCGCCGCTCGCACCTCCCGGATCGATCGCGCCGTCGAGTCTGCGAGCGTCAGCTGCTTCACCGACCGCTTTATAAACTTTTACAATGGGTTTCAGTATCGGGCGCAGTTAGCTATTACCAGAGATTTCTGAGGCGTGGCTGGCCGCAGTCCTACCCGTCGCTCGTGAGAATTAAAACCTCATTACTACGGTCTGCGGAAAAAGTCTGCTTTAATCGGTCAGCTGTAATCAGATTAGGTTCGTCCGTTCAGATATTTTATTGTTTCCCAAGCGCTACGACTCTCGGATTGGACCTTTCCATAAATGGGAAAACCGGAACTGGAACACGATTTGCACATTGATTTTTGGAAGGAAGCAACGGAAACCTGAAGGTGCAATGGTGGAATTACTTTAAGAGAAACATATTTTTTTATTCGACCATAGGCTTGCGCTTGACCGTCAACTCACCTGCAGGTGTTAAGCGACAGTTACGGTCTACGATGGAGCGCGCTTGCCTAGGAGAAACCTATTCACTCGCGATTTGAAGACACTTAGATTATATCTATACGGAAAGACCCATTCATATATATATATATATATATATAAAAGGGGCGTAGCGTAAATCAACGAAAACGGCGTGGAGTATCGCGCTGCTTTCATACATTTTCCCGCCGCACCCCCGTAGCATCGGTTTGTATAAATAAATTGCTCCAAGGACGAGGGCTTTTCGTTTCCAGTTCATATTTAGCTGAAAAGCGAAATCTGCTCCATCACTTCATTAATCCTGTTTATACTTGACAGTCAGCGTCCGCTGACTCTGGCCATCTGACCTTCAGTGAAACGTGACTATACATAAATTATCTATCTATAAAGATACAAATAAATACTGATACTAGCCTTCCGTGAAAAATTTATAACTCAATAACTCTTAAACCTAGGAATTTGAAAACAATATATAAACTATCTATACTTAATAAAACTACCTGCCACAAAAATAAACAATCAAATATCCCCAGTAATAGTCCTTTGATGAAGGTATAAACATAACCCAAATGCCAAACCCAGTGCGGGTGTACAGAGCGTACCTACATACAGTCCTACACGTTTTATTTATTTATTTATCAGATCATAATATTTTGAGAAGAGGTACTTAATTCAATGAAGTGTTTTTCACATAGAAAAATACAACATTTCATAGTCCTCAATAGACTAATATGAATGAAATAAAGAATAAAAAGTGCAACAGTATGAGCAAAATGTACCGACTGAATTAATTCAGCGACCGCTGGCTGGGTAGGAACACAAAGGCTCTGTAGATGCAAATCACCGTAATGATTTTGAAAATACTAATAACGGCATCGGTTCCATCGGTTCCACTACAGTGGTATATTTTACCCTAGTACAACTTTAACATGAAATTGGAACTGGAAAGATAACATTTTCAGAAGTGTACTACAAGACCATAAAAGACAAAGTGCTCACTTCTCACTAAATAAAGTGACCAGAACAGTTCTACTTCACTTTATTGTACTTCCGATATACTCTACACACCATACAGTTAATTTGCTGGAACACCTGCAATCAGCGACAGCCGCAGCTTGCTACTATCATTTACAACGTATAAGTTACAACCAGTTCAGATTAAACGCACGCCACCATAAAGCATGTTCCTTAACTAGATAAAGCAACTTGTAATCTATTATAAAATACATATAAGCTTTCTAATATTAGGAATACGATATTTGGAAAGTGATGCAACATAACATATTGCTACTTCGTTATGATGTACAATTATTACCGTCATGATACAACATCAGAGCTGAAGATCAGCGGCACTCGTTTATTATTTATTTGAGTGACCCGGAAACAGAAATTAGGGGGAGGTAGCTATTAGTACTACTCGCGTTTGTACCAACTTTACTGTCCATTAATTGTCCGCGTTGTGGCATTTAACGCTATTACTACGACAGTTCTCTACCGACATTAAACATTTTAAAGTTTGTCTGCGAACACGGAGCATGCCACTGCGCCAAAATAATGGAAGCAAAATTGAAAGTATCTATAAATTTTTAAATTTAACTTTTTTTACGAAAACTGAGAAATTTTATTTTAAAAAACCAGACTAGTGCGATGACTCGCACTTGTCCGGTTTTTTTACTCGCCCACCTAGGGTTCCGTACAAACTAGTAAATAACAGGGGGAAATCATTTTTTTTTTCCTTCTTATACCGAAAAATATACATCGTAAAAATAATATATAAAAACCTGTTTTAACTAAATGCTAATTTACCTCTTTCATATCATTATGATACGGTTAATTCACTTTAAAATTTCGACCCTCATTCCTTGCATAACGACACTATTTTTTTGTGATTAAATTAAAAATTTCCGGTTTTCGGTTTTTTTCCTATGTGTACTCACAATGCTTCTTGCCAAATTTCAGAGTTCTAGGTCAACAGGAAGTACCCTATAGGTTTTGATTCCTCTGTGAGTGTCGAAATGTGCGTTTTTTACGACATATTCGGCTGTAACTTTTTTTTTCGAAAACTGAGAAATTTTATTTTGCTTTCTGCAGCAAGATACTATGGATCTGCGTATATGGTTTTAATTTCAACTCGATACCTTTACGCGTTTCTGAGATAAAGGTCATAACACCTTGACACGGACGGACGGACGGACGGACGGACAGATGGACAGACGGACAACAAAGTGATCCTATAAGGGTTCCGTTTTTTCCTATTGAGGTACGGAACCCTAAAAATTTTCGAAACCCAACAATATAAGTTAAAGCACAGGTTATAGGAAAATAACGCGAGGACAGATGGCGTGGTATTACATTGCTTCCAATGCCCCCATGGCCAGCAATCTTCAATTCAATACGAAACCCATTTAAGTTTAGGGTGAAATACGAGCCCGATCGAAAAAAAAATTGAACCTTACGAACTACCGTTTTGCATTTAAAATGTATATAACAGAGCCCTGATTTTATAGCAAACTGTAAGCACATCAGAGAATTTCTGAAAATTGGCTAAGCTAACACGACAATCATAACGATACGCGGCATCATTCTGATAGTACCCCAGCTCGACGCTCGACCACGGGAGGAGGTGGGGAAGGTAGATCAGGTCAGGGGGAGGAGTATATTTATTATTCCCCGGGCGCCGCCTGTTCAGCGACACAAAATAGCATCACTTACTGAATCGCTGTACATTTGTTCCGTTTTCATAAAAGATTTGCCCACAAAGGTTAAGTGCGTTATTAAAATATGCAACGTTTCAGATGTCATGAAATCTCCATTGCGGATGGAGCACTCGCTAACTGGAAACCTTTTAACACCTATGCCTATAAATGATTCAGAAAAGGATCTCAAAATGTGGCACTTGTCAGTTGTCATAGATGTCAGGATGCCATGACGAGGAGGTCGAGAATGGTCACATTTTGTGTTACATTTTAACCTTAGAATATAGAAAAATACAGAAGGCGCGTCCAGATGCAGTTACAAAATCCGTGCTGTGTCCAAAAACAAAAGAATCGTCCCGCACCCTTCTCACCTCTCACCCGCATAATGTTGCTAGTGTAGGCATTATTTACCCGTTGCTGTGGTAAATCGTGGAGATAAAAATATATTAAAATAAAATATTTACTTTCTTAAACGGATATCATTATTTTTATAACTGTTCTCTTGACTTACTATTCGGATTAATCGGTCAAATAAATTATTTTGTGTTTGTATCTTATTACGTTAGCTCAGAATATTATAAAATTCTATATATATTATTATTCTATATATATTATAAAATATATAATATTATAAAATTAAAAAAGTTTTGCGCTCGATTCGCTCGCGCATGATTGTTTCATATTGATCTAT
Organism: Lycia hirtaria; assembly: GCA_947563715.1. Classification (NCBI taxonomy): domain Eukaryota; kingdom Metazoa; phylum Arthropoda; class Insecta; order Lepidoptera; family Geometridae; genus Lycia; species Lycia hirtaria. The sequence goes on along the minus strand of OX387386.1, from coordinate 578,318 downwards.
ATTTGTATTGATCATTAAAGTGCTGTGAACTTTCTAATACGAGCAAATAATTAACTAAAAATGGCTATTTTTAGTTAATTATTTGCTTAACCTAACCTAACCAAATTTTTTTGGGTTCACTAATACGAAAAACAAAGCATAACGAGCGCGAAAATTGTAGTAGTGTTTTTATAGTATATTACTATAAAAACACTACACTACTACACACTACATAACATTTTGCGCGAAAAAACCATAAGCTATGCCCAAGTCCATTGCTGAAGACCCCCCCCCCCCCCCCCCCCCGAAATGAATTCCTGGCTACGGCCCTGGTAGGCTTTTATAAGTTAACGGTTATAGACTACCACCACAAAAAAAAAAAAAAACTGAGGAAAAATTTCGCACTAAATCCATTTAAATCGCAAAATCAATAAATATGTTCACAATATCAAACAAGTAGTTCTATTCTAAGTCCATATAGGGTGAACTGCAATTATGAAACGCTACCCTGAACACTACTCGACATGCACTTGGCCAATTAATTTTTAATCGGATAAAAATATATTTAAATACCTACTCATTTAATTTACAAACTACTAACTAAAAAAATCAGTAGCAAGTAAAAGTAAGGAAAATCAAAACGTTGATATTGGCAACACCAACAAAATGGACGATTCTTTCTCTACGATGATCAAAGACTGAACAATTTATTAAATAAATACGCAAGATAATGTCAATTGTGCTACTTACACGTGAAATGTTATCCCATCGTGTTTTTTTTTCACCCCAGCAGTATTTTTACACGTAGGAACGACACATGACGGCATATTTGAATTAAATTTAACACCAACAAAGCTTGCCACTCGTTAAGACGTTCATAGAGCAACTGATCGCGCGCGCTTCAAACTACTCTATATTTGAGTAGTTTCTGTCGCTTCAGTTCGAAGCATGTTCACGGTTTCTGTATTTTTCTATATTCTAAGATTTTAACATATGAAATCATCGATAAAATAGTGGACAACTATTTAACCTCACTACATTCTTATGCTACGTCGCTATTTCTTGAAATACTTTTTAGGTCTTTTTTTATACATAATAGATCTACGATTGACCACAGACTCGCCTGATGTTAAGCGACGGTGTGGCTGAGGATGAAGCTCGTCGATCTAGATCGATATCGCTGAGTACGGATTTTTGGCATTTCAACGAGAAATGGGTTGTAATTCGCCGACTTTCTGCTAGTCCTGTATTGAAATGGGGAGGGTGGAATTAGTGTGAGTTCCTGTAGAAAATAGACAGACATGCTACTTTACGGCGGTGCTCGAGACTAAGTAGCTTCTTGGCAGCTAGTTTGCCGACATCGATTAACCTCACAGCTCGCCGGTCCACTGATTCCAAAGCTTCCAACTGATACTTGGCTGACATCAAAAAGGTGGCAGCAGTACTCCATACACGATCCGACCTGTGCTTGATATAGATGAAGCAGTTGTCCCGGTGAGAAGGATCGCCTAACCTTATTAATGATGCCAGGCTTTTTACTAGCCAGTTTAGCCTTAGATTCAAGGTAGCCATTAAAGTTCATTGTTGGGGTTAACGTCCAAGCAGTTCAAGACGGTCAATGATAAGAATACATTTTGGAAAATAGGAAACAAAAGAAACTCACTCTTTCATATCTTCTCTCAACGCCTCGATTTCCGCCTTTTTGGCTCTTGGACCAGAAGTGTATCTTTCCACAACTGTGCTGTCATCTGCATACCCTAAGATACCAGGTTTCAGCAGGTCATTAATATGCAGCAGGAAAAGAGTAGCGGAGAGTACAGACCCTTGAGGTACGCCGGCGTTTATTGCCATTTGATCGGACGAGCACCCGTCAACAACCACTCGAATCGATCGTTCTCTCAAGAAGTCTTTAATCCAAGAGCAGAAGGAGGCTGGTAGTCCATAAGAAGGGAGCTTGTTAAGGAGACTGTCATGCCAAACCCTATCAAAAGCCTTCGAAATGTCGAGAGACACAGCCAAGGCCTCACCATTGTTCTCGATGGCCTCGCTCAGAATGTGTGTGGCATACACGAAGATATCCCCAGTCGACCGATTTCGGCGAAATCCGTACTGTCGGTCACTGAGGAGGTTATTGTCTTCAAGGTATGCCGTGAGCTTCCTATTCAGTACACGTTCCATGACTTTGCATAAAATGGAAGTAACCGAAATACAAATACAAATACAAATCATTTATTGATAACACCATTGTTACAAGTCATATGCGCTGATAATAATAAATTATGCAGTAATTATAATAATAATTATAATATTCAAATTTATAAATAATAATTAAAAATAAAATCTAAATTGTATAAAATTGTATATAAAAAAATAATAATAATAAGTCAATAAATAATATTTAGTCATAGATGTTAATGAATAAATATTTAATAGTCTGGCAATTTCAGGAAATCATCTATGTCATAGAATTGGCGTTCCATCAACCATAGTTTAAGTTTCCGTTTAAAACTTGCGGTGGAAGCTGCATCCCGTACGGCAGAAGGTACACGATTATAGATCGCGGGCCCTCCAACGAAGACTGACCTCTCAGACTTCACCAGCCGATGAGTCGGTGTCACGAGCTGGTCCTTTTTAATGTTGCTCCTTAAGTTAAAGGTCGGACACATGCCCCTTTGTCGGAAGGACTCCAGGTTGGTGTGTACAAATGTCGCAATTTGGAAAATCAGCTCGCATGGTAACGGCAACACACGCAATTCTTTGAAGAGCTCGACACATGATACGTCATCTGAGACTCCAAAGAGAGCGCGCACCGCCCGTTTCTGCATTACAAAAGCTCTCTTATAGTCAGCGGCGCGGCCCCACAACTCCAACCCGTAGGTGATATTGCTGTGGACGGTCGCGAAGTAGCAGGAGCGCACGACGTCGCGGGCGGCGGTGCTGGCGAGCCGCCGGAGCGCGAAGCACGAACGGCTCAATATAATAGGCCGGTAGTTACTAGTATCGGCACTACTCTTTTTAGGAACAGACTGAACGTTCGCAAGCTTCCAGCACTTAGGGACTATACCAGTCTCCAAAGAAAGACGGAAAAGACGAGCCAGAATCGGGGACAACTCAGGTGCGCAGGTTTTCAACACAATAGCTGGTATACCATCAGGACCACTAGCTTTGTTCACGTCTAGACCTCTAAGTGTCTTAAGCACCTCCTTTTGATTGATGCGTATGTCCGGCATAGTTGCGCCGCAATGAGGTATACTTACCTTTCTCCCGAGGTATCTAGACGTGAATTGTCCGCAAATAGACCTGCGAATAGATTCGCTTTTTCTACTGCGGTGTGAGCTAGAGATCCGTCCGGTTTCAACAGTGGAGGCAGAGATTTTAGACAGAAGTTCGATTCGATAGACTTGGCCAGGGACCAAAAACCTTTTCTACCCGTCGGGTGAGAAGCTAATTTAGCTCCAATCCGGCTTTTGTGTTCAAATCGAGCTCTGCGTATTGCTTTTCTGCTGGTCTTGGCGGCTTTGTTAAAGCGGCTGTCGGTCACTGAGGAGGTTATTGAGCATCTTGGAGCAGAGGACATTTCACATGTATACATAAAATACCATACATATTTACACATCCACCTTCTTGTACAGTCGTGTTAAAAGGTGATTTCCTCACAGAGCAATGGCTGATAAGGCGCGGCCGACGCCTTCCAATCACTATCTATTGTAAACAGATTCCAGTGTAACATTCGATGTAATCTATCACACCACTGGGGTCTCGTAATTAACTTACTATCTTCATCTCTTATAGAGGCTTCTCATATCTCACAGGCCTAATTATGACTTCTTATTTCTCAAGGCCCAGTGGGGATAAGAGTAAAAATATCCTTAATTCCTTGCCAATACATCGTCAGGAAATATTTGTATTACTTATACGACTATTTTCTTTTTAGGAGAGGCTCGAGAAAGGCCGACTGTCCAAAATGAAGAGAAAAATATGAAATGAAAGCTCATAAGTATTTAACCAGTAATAATTATAGTTTAAAAAACTGAAACAACCGACTTCAAAGTACGCTACTTCGTTACTTGTAATATTAGAAAGGATTAGGATACATAAAGTTCACATCATCATGCTCAGTCGGGTAATAATTAAACAAAACGCTTAATCGTCGTAACTCTATTTTCACCTTATACACATTGGATGAGGAGTATGAAGGTTTTACTTTTACTAAATCCTTCACGGTTATAAACTTTTTAAAGAAACCTCTCTTCACCCGCTCGTTTATTTTTTTGTCAAGAATGATATGTCATTGCACGTCAAATGCTTCTTCTTCTTCTTTTTTGTATTGGACCCGCATTAAAGCATTTGCCAGTGTCAAGTATCAGGATTTTTTCAAGTTTCTTGAATAAAACAAGTTGTGAATGTTCTAGTCACAATCTAAGTCACGTATACAGTCAATTTATAAGTCGAGTCTTGCTTCAGTAAAGTGGTGGCGACTTTACTTCTATGAAGTTTTGTCGACGACAACGTAAAATGACACGTTTCAAACACTGCTTCATTTCACTTGCCCACACTCATGTACTTGATCGAACACATATTGAATAAAACACCGCCATTTTTTTCGCATTAACATTCAAAATAACGATGTTTGAACGACATGTTTCGATGTCCTAAACCTAAACCTTTACCTGACCTTAGAGAGCATTAACACTTCAGAAGCCACTTACCTTGCGGAAAGGTTTGAAAGGCATTGCAGTCCACTTTGCATTGCATTGTCACGGGGTCGCAAACTATCGAAAGTGGCACCATGAGCAGTTACATTGAACTCTTCCAAGCCACCTGCCTCACGGAGAGGTTTTTTATGGAATTGCAGATTGCCTATCACTATTAAAGGGTTTTAAAGTATCGAAGGTGGCACCTTCTACCCCAAGCCGCGGAGGCAAGATTAAAAAGATGGGGCATCCCAGATTAAATCAATCTAGACAGAGTGGTTCTACCACAAGCCGCGGAGGCAAGATTAAAAAGATGGGGCATCCCAGATTAAATAAACCTAGACAGAGTGGTTCAAAAGCCATGGCCATCATGTCAAACTATATTATGGATATATTCAATTTTTATCTGAGCTGGGCATTTTCCCCACCAGATCTCTTACCTTAAGTCCTGACCGTCATTTGAACAAGGCATGAGGATTATACATTCGGATTGTATCAATGTGAACTAAACGTTTTTTGGCTGTCATGCCTAAAAACAAAAGTTATAGTAGAGTCTATACCAATTCCTAGAGAAAGTTCTCATACATCGGAAAAGAGATAAGTGCTATTATCAAATGGCGAAATTTTTCATACTTTTGTAAAAGAAAAAGTCTAGCCAGATCACTCATAGTTCTGTAGACTTGTAAAACTTGCCGAAAAGTAGCTGGTAATCATCCACCTAGCCCCTTACAATCCTCCAACTAAGTGATAATATTCATAATTATGAGTATTTCTAAATTTGGAATCTATAAAATTAATTCTAAGATGGTCAGATTTAATATGACCTGAGAGACTGCTAGGGGCCATATTTTTGCAAACTAACTGTGCAAGATATGCTAGAGCATAAAACAGTACTTTTACTGTTAACTATCTGTATCAGTTTACTGTACTGCATCAGGATCAAGGGCAAGGAAGTTTGTCATTATTTAGTTTCAAAATACCAATCCTGAAGCACAGGGTTACTAATATGGCACACAAAAATCTAAAAAATTGAAACTCATTGTTCAATTTCTATACAGTATTCTAAACAGCTTTAATACCTTTTTGCCTATTTACATTCAAAATCAAAATGGTGTTCCAAGTTTGGTTTCAAAGACAGATTCAATCACTTACATACAGTCAGGTTGGATGTAGCGGAAACGTCCTACACATCACATCTGTCGTTAACATTTTAGAGACTCATTAAAAGTCAGGAAATACCTAATAGAAGTTATACCTAATAGTTATTAAATATGTATCTGTTTTTTCTATCAGAGTAATGTTTACAGGCTGGATACATACACAGGGTTGCAAGTATAGATATCCCATCAGACTGCTGGTATCAAGTCTTCTGTAGCCTCAAGAGGCTGATACAACAGTAGATATTATGTACATGAAATTCTTAGCAGAATATAACTATCTCATCCTAATTATGGTATTGTGTATTACATAAACTTTTTGTCTGTAATACTGTAACCCCAATAAAAATAATAAAAATCATTTGATTTATTAAAAGTGTTTAGAACTGTGCAATTTAAGACAAATTTTCAACAGCTTTCTTCACCTCAACGCTGTGTGTTTTCTCCAACATATAATACCTGTTTTGTTGGAGTGCAAAACAGTAATAATGTCAAATGCTTCGTCTTCGAAGATTAGAAAATGTGCACAAAAGTTTTAGCGGGAATGTCATCGAAACATGTTGTTACTTTGTTTTATTTTCCTAAACTTGTGTTATTTTGAATATTAATGCGATAAAAATGGTGATGTTTTATTCATTAAGTGTTCGATCAAGTACATGAGTGTGGGCAAGTGAAATGAAGCAGTGAAACGTGTAATTTTACGTTGTCGACAAAACTTCATAGAAGCTTCTAGTAAAGTCGCCACCACTTTACTGAAGCAGGACTCGATTTATAAATTGACTGACTGTATAAATGACTAGAACATTTACAACTTGTTTTATTCAAGAAACTTGAAAAAAATCTAATGCCTGACACTGGCAAATGCTTTAATGCACCCGCATGCACTCGCACTTGTCCGTTTTTTTTTGTATTGGACCCCCAATACAAAAAAACCGGACAAGTGTGAGTCAGACTCGCCCATCGTTCCGTACAAACTAGGAGATAAAAGGGAGGCATCGTATTTTTTTCATACTTTCCTTCTTATACCGAAAAATATACATCGTAAAAATATTTAAAAACCTGTTTTAACTTATGCTATAAAGCTCTTTCATATGATACCCCACATGATACGGTTAATTCACTTTAAAATTTGGGCCCTCATTCCTTGCATAGAGACACTATTTTTTTGTGATTAAATTAAAAATGTCCAGTTTTCGGATTTTTTCTATATGTGTACTCTAACACAATGCTTCTTGCCAAATTTCATAGTTCTAGGTCAACGGGAAGTACCCCATAGGTTTTGATTCCCTTGCTAGTGTCGAAATGTGTATTTTTTACGACATATTCTGCTGTAACTTTTTTTTTATGAAAACTGAGAAATTTGATTTTTCTTTCTGCAGCAAGATACTATGGATTTGCGTATATGGTTTTAATTTCAACGCGATATCTTTACGCGTTCCCGAGATAAAGGTCTTACCCGGACACCCGGACAGACGGACAGACGGACAACAAAGTGATCCTATAAGGGTTCCGTTTTTTATTTTGACGTACGAAACTCTAAAAAGAAGAAGAAGAAAATGTGCAGATTTTTATACGATAATCCTTAATATTTGACACTTTTGCAAAGAAAAACGTGTAGGTGGAATTTTGCGATTCTATAATCTGACGCACTTCACTCAGGAATACAATGAAAATTTTCATTTTTAGATATTATTCAAAAAGTAATAAAGCAATGTCTATAAAATAATTATGGGACCAACTTGGGAGCTTTCTCTATATGTCAATTCAAGAAACATAAATACTAGTTCACGAATGACGGAGTAATCGGTGAACAAACACAAAAAAAAACATGCGGACCGAATTGATAACCTCCTTCTTTTTGGAAGGCGGTTAAAAAGAAAGAAGCTATGAAATATTGGGGAGTTGCGCTAACAAATATAGACAAATACTTTCTGAATACTAAAGAGGTATCTTTTTGCAGAAGTAAACAGTAAAGAATCAATGATGAGACTTACTATAAGTACGTATCGTTGGACTAAAGTAGTTATCTAAGTAGATCCGGGTGGGCGGCCCTATACTGTTATTCTATTTCGGCGCGGGAACACCACACAGCACTTTATGCAGACTTAGAAAGCCAAAGAAACCCCCTAACCCCCTTTATATGCATTACAAGTCACGAAATATATAGGTCAGCCTATTCTAATGTCGAATATCTAATATCTATTGGGTTTGACTACGAACTCGATTCTTGGAAAACGGAAACGTGTTCGAAGATAACACAAGTTACATTTTTATGTATATTTTCTCGAGGTGAAAAGTGTGAAAATAGAAAACCGAAGATGGAAAATTTGAAAAGAAACAGAATTGTCCCTATTACAAATTATCGTAAATAAGGCTAATATTGTTTTGTATGTCGCGCTTGAGAGATATTGTGTGGGTTAATACCAACTTAATTGGCTTGAAAGCGATGCCACTTACAGAATTTTCTCCGAGTAAGGAGCTTCCGAAGCATGAATAATAAGTAATTAAGTAACTTGATAGAAAATTGATCACAAAAAGAAACGGGTCGCAAATGCTAATCCACCATTGCCGCGGTTCAATATTGTTCGTTAGGGCTACAAAAGGAGTACAGTCCGTGTGCCGGTCGATCACCCGTGGTAACTAGCACCAACTGGATCTGACACGCGTGAGTGTATTCCAGAAACCGTGTTCTAACTTTTACTGACAAAAATCGTGAAACCGATGAACACACATACAGAGTAAACGGAAAAAATACTGATAAATCTTCTAATAAGATCTTCAAATAATATATTACAAAAGATTAACAAGATTGTGGCAAAACTGTAGAAGTAAAGGCGAAGAATAGTATATTATTTCCGGAGAGTGTCGGTTACAAGTTCAGTAAGTTGGTGCTTAGAACTATTAGTTTCCAGTAAACAAAGGGCTCAGACAATGTGACTACGGTATTATTTAGGTCCTACCATCGCGGTGTCTGTCTAGTCTAGGTGTCATCCGAGGGGCCGCGATAAGGCAGACAGGTACTCCATCTTTTACACCACGAACTTTGACTACGTCATTAATCGACGTTAAAATAGTGCCATTTTGACGTGAATTTGAACATTTTGAACGTCTTCCGCTCGTTGGGTATTCTCGTTATATTTACCTATTATTCTCCTTGAACAGGTATTCTAGAAATAAAATAAATGGCCAAGACCGTGTCCAGACCCGCATAGAGTTCCGTAGCTAATACTGTAATCTAAAAGAAAACTACTTGTCGAATATTCCTCAATTCTATAATGACTTAAGTGTTTTACGTATTTATAGGTATATCTCGAAAAGTTGTAATCACAGAATGTTCAAAATAATTTTCTTTGAAATCATTTAATGATGGTCTACTACTACGGGTAACCATGAATTTCTAGATTATTATTATTTGAACAAACGGGTTACTCACGTCTATTATTGAGCCGAATTCTCCGACTATAGTTTCAACCGCATACGGCGGTCTTTTTTAAAAACATCACAACAATTTTCATAATAAAATTAATTTCTAGGTCTAATAGTTTAGAAATACAGGGGAGGGGGCACAATTTTTTACCTTTGGCGGGCTATTAGGTATCTCGCACACATTATATTAGGCTTATTTTAAAAGACCTATTCACGAAGCCCCACGTACAATGGCGTGGGGTTGGAGAAAAATATTCATCCTTCTTTATACGTATGGAGTGCCCTAGTCATAGTCATAGTCATAGTAATTTATTCATAACGGATAATGTTACATGTCAACAGGGAAAAATATCTATACAAATGTACGTTCACTTAAAAAACGAATCAATTAAAAAATAAAAATATTGCAATAATGTCAAATAATTGAAATAACAATTCAAATACATAAAATAATTATCAATTAATAATAATGAAAATGTCAATAGTATAAAATAATCACAATAAAATTAAAAAAGGTAAATAATCAATAATCATTAATACAAATGTCATGTCACTTGTATTTTAGTCATATCATCAAACTTGTAGAATGCTTGTTCGATAAGCCATTTTTTTAGTTTGTAATTAAATGACCTATTTTTCTTATTTTTGAAAATTTTACTACGGCATTTTGTAGCAGTTTATAAATACATATACCTACATGCCAAATTTCATTTATGTAGGGCTAATAGAAAAATTACTTAATTACATAGTAAAATTACTGCGAAATACGGACAGACAAACGGACATGGCAAAATTATAAGGGTTCTTCGTAGTTACTCGTACTACGGAACCCTTAACAGTGACATAATTAATAGCTTGACAACAATGCTTGATAATAATATTTAAGAGGAGCGTAGCGAAAAATTCCTAATCTAACAGTCTCAGCGTTAGATTCTTAACTTTATATATGCCATAAAATGATAGTTATATACCTAATTGTAGATTTCAATAGGATCCATGTGATGGCTACACAAAAACTTGTTTGAATTTCCTTGATATACCACAATAGCATTAAAAATGGGTGTCGAGCTACGAAACGGTAGAGCGACGTTTTAAATTAGCCTTTATATCATCCGAATCGCTGGAAACAGATCGAATGTGGAAGGTTCCATACATGTATAGTCGTGAATTCAATAAATATAGGATTCATGAAAATGAATAGCGATATCAACATGGAGGTTTACGTCGACTAATTCACGGCTCGTCGACTCGGCGGCGAACACGTTTCTGAACAGAATCTTTCTCGCAGGTATCATGTCCTGGTCGTTACTTCGCCCTCTTCACCTGATATACTTTAAAACAGGTACAAATTTTCTATAATCAATTGTGACCATTCTCTTGCTAAATCGAATTCGACGTGTGAGAATTCAATAAAACTTCGTCAAATTTATGGGAAACAAGTATGTATACTTATTGAAATAAAAACAAAAAACCAGACTGCAAAAAAGCAGTTTTTGCAGTTTAACTTACGTTTTCGTTACGCTTGACACGCTGTTGAGTGTACGTTTTTTGTGAGAAAGTATGCGTAAAATGGCTGTAATTGATTATAAATGCGCATTCTTTAGAATAATTCTACTAAAATCACTTGTTTATTACGAACAGGTCACGAAAAAACACATATTTTTATTTTTGCAAGATATGTATTATTATTCTTACAAAAAATATAGATTATAACACTCTGGAAGTAAAGACGAATCTAATGATATCTCGCACATCAAAATCGGTCAAACCGTTTAGGCTCTAGGCTGTCATACAGAAACATACATACCCACATACATACATAATTACAAACAAACATACACTCGAAAAACATTACCCTCCTTCTTACGCAGTCGTACAAATCTCGTTGTCGGTAAAAATCAGTAGCAACTCGGGCGACGACGAATAAATTTTGAAGTCGGTTCAAACTGCGGTATGTAAGGTTCGGAGCGGTTAGTACAGTACATTTACCATGAATCCTCCAATGTTGAATAAGTCGGTTCAAACTGCGGTATGGAAGGTTCGGAGCGGTTAGTACAGTACATTTACCATGAATCCTCCAATTTTGAATAAGCCGGTTCAAACTGCGGTATGTAAGGTTTGGAGCGGTTAGTACAGTACATTTACCATGAAGCCTCCAATGTTGAATAAGTCGGTTCAAACTGCGGTATGTAAGGTTCGGAGCGGTTAGTACAGTACATTTACCATGAATCCTCCAATTTTGAATAAGCCGGTTCAAACTGCGGTATGGAAGGTTCGGAGCGGTTAGTACAGTACATTTACCATGAATCCTCCAATTTTGAATAAGTCGGTTCAAACTGCGGTATGTAAGGTTCGGAGCGGTTAGTACAGTACATTTACCATGAATCCTCCAATTTTGAATAAGCCGGTTCAAACTGCGGTATGGAAGGTTCGGAGCGGTTAGTACAGTACATTTACCATGAATCCTCCAATTTTGAATAAGCCGGTTCAAACTGCGGTATGGAAGGTTCGGAGCGGTTAGTACAGTACATTTACCATGAATCCTCCAATTTTGAATAAGCCGGTTCAAACTGCGGTATGGAAGGTTCGGAGCGGTTAGTACAGTACATTTACCATGAATCCTCCAATTTTGAATAAGCCGGTTCAAACTGCGGTATGGAAGGTTCGGAGCGGTTAGTACAGTACATTTACCATGAATCCTCCAATTTTGAATAAGTCGGTTCAAACTGCGGTATGGAAGGTTCGGAGCGGTTAGTACAGTACATTTACCATGAATCCTCCAATTTTGAATAAGCCGGTTCAAACTGCGGTATGTAAGGTTCGGAGCGGTTAGTAGAGTACATTTACCATGAATCCTCCAATTTTGAATAAGCCGGTTCAAACTGCGGTATGGAAGGTTCGGAGCGGTTAGTACAGTACATTTACCATGAATCCTCCAATTTTGAATAAGCCGGTTCAAACTGCGGTATGTAAGGTTCGGAGCGGTTAGTACAGTACATTTACCATGAATCCTCCAATTTTGAATAAGCCGGTTCAAACTGCGGTATGTAAGGTTCGGAGCAGTTAGTACAGTACATTTACCATGAATCCTCCAATGTTGAATAAGTCGGTTCAAACTGCGGTATGTAAGGTTCGGAGCGGTTAGTACAGTACATTTACCATGAATCCTCCAATTTTGAATAAGCCGGTTCAAACTGCGGTATGGAAGGTTCGGAGCGGTTAGTACAGTACATTTACCATGAATCCTCCAATTTTGAATAAGCCGGTTCAAACTGCGGTATGTAAGGTTTGGAGCGGTTAGTACAGTACATTTACCATGAAGCCTCCAATGTTGAATAAGTCGGTTCAAACTGCGGTATGTAAGGTTCGGAGCGGTTAGTACAGTACATTTACCATGAATCCTCCAATGTTGAATAAGTCGGTTCAAACTGCGGTATGTAAGGTTCGGAGCGGTTAGTACAGTACATTTACCATGAATCCTCCAATGTTGAATAAGTCGGTTCAAACTGCGGTATGGAAGGTTCGGAGCGGTTAGTACAGTACATTTACCATGAATCCTCCAATTTTGAATAAGTCGGTTCAAATTGCGGTATGGAAGGTTTGGAGCGGTTAGTACAGTACATTTACCATGAATCCTCCAATTTTGAATAAGTCGGTTCAAACTGCGGTATGTAAGGTTCGGAGCGGTTAGTACAGTACATTTACCATGAATCCCCCAATTTTGAATAAGTCGGTTCAAATTGCGGTATGGAAGGTTTGGAGCGGTTAGTACAGTACATTTACCATGAATCCTCCAATTTTGAATAAGTCGGTTCAAACTGCGGTATGTAAGGTTCGGAGCGGTTAGTACAGTACATTTACCATGAATCCTCCAATTTTGAATAAGTCGGTTCAAACTGCGGTATGGAAGGTTTGGAGCGGTTAGTACAGTACATTTACCATGAATCCTGATATGTTTGTTAACCTTCACCAAAATTCTATGTATTTATACCGAAGGATATAAAACGTGGTAATACAAAAGCTAAGTTTCTAAGGAGCCGCCTTCGTCACGTTGAGTTGGAAGGTTCATGGCGTGGTGTAGCGTGACGTGGGAAGCGTATGTCGCGTGGCACCCCGCGGGTGCCGCGGGTGGACGGCGGGAGCGTGGCGGCGGCGCACCGGCTATTTCTGGAGCCCTAATAATAGCACGGAGCTTTGTTTCTTTCCGCCGATTCGGTGCTTGCGGAGAGTGGTCGCCTGCGAAGACGCTGCCGCAACCACCGCCAGCCTCCTGTCACTATATGTATCAATATGTGCCTCTTCACGTAACAGGAAGAGAATAAGCTAACGAATCTTCATTAGACGAAAAAGAGCAAAATTTTACCACTAACATGCCTGATGGTAGGTACAAGTAAGATCTAGAAGAAACAATTGATAAAGAAAAATAGTCATATATAGGCCCATAAATAAACATTAGGTATCTATTTTATTTTGATTACTTACCATAAGTCACTGGAGAGAGTATCACATTTTAAGAGTAGATTAAAAATCTGGTTGTTACAGAAAGTATTCTATAGCATTAACGAATATTTCGACGATTAAACTATAATTTTAATTACAAGTTCAACACCTTAAACAGTCCAGTTATCTCATACATTATCTGATAATGTTCATAACTACAATTAATCTTATATTACACTAATTTATTTAACTCTCTACTAAGGTAACATGTCCTATTTAAAATATATAAGTGTAAATAGTATCTTAAATAACTAATTTTAAGATATAAATATAATTTCTAGATGTATGTATGCATATTTAAAGTATTATAGTTTTTTTTAAGTAGGTATTTCAAAATAAATATGTAAATGCCTATAGAATTACTAGCAATACAAAAAAAAACCTACCTATATATTGCACGCCCGAAATGGGTAAACTGTGAGACAAAATTATTTTATAAGACCATAATGTACCAGTTTCTGCAATAAAAGTTTTCTTATTCTTATTCTTATTCAGACTCCTTACGGATTAATTTAAAAATAATACGAAAATACAAAGGGTCCAGTAAAAGTTTATGATATTAAACAAGTACTTACTTAAAAAAACTTTTTAATTTAAACGGTTTTATTGAAAAGAAAGATAATTATGTAGGTAATGTATTTTACTAGAAAAGCCCTTTCATTTGGTACCCATATTGGGGAGGTTGTATTAAAATATGAAATCCGCCATTTTGTGGCGACGGCCATCTTGGATTTACAATAATACAGAATATACTAAATTGTATTGTAATCAGGACTAAAGGTGTATACCAAATTTCAGATCGATCAACTGCAAGGGGGTAAAATTTCAATGACTAAATTTGACCCAAACAAACAGGTCAAGCTAAAGAAAACCGTTTAATAAAAATATAAGTATCATCAATATCATGAAATAAAAACAACTTTTTCGTTAAGGGAAAACTGTTTTTTTAGGGTTCCGTACCTCAATAGGAAAAAACGGAACCCTTATAGGATCACTTTGTTGTCCGTCTGTCCGTCCGTCCGGTTGTCAAGACCTTTATCTCGGGAACGCGTGAAGGTATCGTGTTGAAATTAAAACCATATACGTAGATCCATAGTATCTTGCTGCAGAAAGAAAAATAATATTTCTCAGTTTTCGTAAAAAAAGTTACAGCCGAATATGTCATAAACACGCACATTTTGACACTCTAAACCTATGGGAAATCAAAACCTAAGGGGTACTTCCCGTTGACCTAGAACTCTGAAATTTGGCAAGAAGCATTGTATTAGAGTACACATATAGCAAAAAATCCGACACTGAAACTAACTAATGACTAATGTCCGGAAACTGGACATTTTTAATTTAATCACAAAAAATACTTTCTCTATGCAAGGAATGAGGGCCCAAATTTTAAAGTGAATTAACCGTATCATGTAGGGTATCATATGAAAGAGCCTCATTAGCATAAGCTAAAACAGGTTTTTAACACATTCTTCGCCCCCTACAGACCCTGCGTATTTTGATTAAGTACAGAGTGGCCGCGCAAAGCAACGTTGACTGCCTCACTCCTCGCTCGGATCCGAGTGGGAGGCGCCGCTACTATAGCCCCGCTCCACTCGGATCCGAGTGGTGAGCAAGGAATGTGTTAAATATTTTTACGATGTACATTTTTCGGTTTATGAAGGAAAATATAAAAAAAAAATATGATTTCCCCCTTATATTTAGTTTGTACGGAACCCTTGGTGGACGACTCTGACTCGCACTTGTTCGGTTTTTGATTATATTATATTTCTTAAAATAAATCCGGATATCGGAATAAGGTATCGCCCCCAAATGAGTAGTTTGTGTTTTACGGAGATAGTAAATATCTAGCTATATTTGTATTCCAACCCTCCATGAAATCTTTTCACGCTACAAATAATAACAACTAACCGGTGTGGGAATTTAAAACAATTTAAGTCTCTTACAAACAACATCAGATGTATTTCTAAAGTAAAGATCTTGCTCTGAATGAGCGCGCCAAAAAGATAAAACACCCAACATTATGTGCCTACTAACTTCTGACCTGTCCTGCCGCGTTATCTTTTTAACCGACTTCCAAAAAAGAGGAGGTTCTCAATTCGACTGTATGTTTTTTTATGTTTGCGCGATTACTTCGCTAATTATTTGTTTGGTAGGTCATACTTCAGAGGTCCCTTATAAATTTTATCAAAATCGATTCAGTGCTTTGGTTTTTATAACAAAGTAACTGGAAAAATATGCCATCCAAGTAAACGAATTGCATATTTTGAAGTTGGTTTTTTTTCCAGTTTTTGTATTAATTAGCTTTGCCGACACACATTTGCAGACACATTTTTTTTTTTTAAACCTTTGGAAAGCTGTAATTAATCTAGTCCAAAAGTGTTTATTCTTTAAACACTTTTGGACTAGATTAATTACAGCTGATTTTAAGTTTTCAAAAGATGTTTATTGTAGTGAAACACTGCTTTATCTAATATGTTTGTGTGTTATAAATTATAATATTCACCCGACAATCCAAAGAGAATGGTAATTTATACATTGATACACTTTCACTTGATCGTGATGTAGATAAACACGCCCATTTTTCATCTATTTACATAAACAAATATTTGTTGGTTTTTAAACAAATATTTGAAAAATAAAACAAACAGTACAACAAACAAACAGCCAACGGTTTTTGAAACTGTCACGTTTATTCACTAAAATTATTATTTTTCCGGGGTCAATGAACTTTATATCAGTTGATTTTAATTTTAATGAAACCCTCTTAAAGCAATTGTCCTTAAAAAATAGTGGCTTATTGCTATTTAGGTTTACCGTGGGTAAATATTGATTAATCCGTTTTGACTCACATTGACTAATACGCATTATACATATAGAGCTCCTCAATTTACTCTGTAAGATACAATATCCCGAATACAGATATTTAAAAGCAATAACAAAAGTCCAATTAAATGTGAAACTTAATCAAAATATTTCCGTGTTTCATCACAATACGAGTGATCTGTGCTTTTAATACAACATGTTCTTTGTCATTTTGTAAAATACTAAGCTAGCAATAAAAGGAAGCAACGACGTCGTTACTCCTCCTTCCTGGCCAGTTGGGAAAAGAAAGAAACAATATTATTTTCAGCTACAAACGTTGACCACTCGCCTGCTTCATCGGCGTGGAGCGACAAACGAGCGCTGCTAAATCTATTTGTCTCCGGGTTGAACCGTCCGGCGACCGCGCGCGACCACGAGTCGGTTCCAGCTTCCAGCATCGTTCACAAAACAACAAAACCATTGCAACTCGTTTATAGATAGATAGATTCTTTATTTGCATACAACATGAGGCATTTTTATACAATATATGTATGCACAACATGTATGTGGTGTGGTCGTATATGGTAAAAGATTATTTTTGAAGTAAAAAAAAGCGTTATGCAACCCTAAGGGTAGGAAAACAGGGTATGATTGATTGTTAACTCACTGATTGTAATGTATGAGCACGCATAACTTTTTACAGAGCAGTCCGATTTATTGGATAGGGTATACCTCGTAAGTTGGTCCCGTATTAATTTGTAAAAAAGTCTACCCGCAGATTATTCTTCGCAGATGTTAATGCTGAGTTGTGTATTATAAGGTAGGTAGCTATTTTAAAAGTAATAAAAGATTAAGCATGTAATAATTAGAAGACTAAAGCCACAAAAAATTATAAAATAATAACTTTTTACGAAAAAACTGAAAAGCATAAAATAATAAACTTTTTTTATTTAACTTTAATAACTAAGTCCTTAAAGTAATGTAAGTATACCTTAGTAATTTTGAGTCGTTTTGAGTTTAGCCAAAAATAACCTTAAATTTAAAGAAATAACCAAATCAAAATAACAATGCAACGTGAAATCTCCAGCAATAAACATTGGCATTCCAAAAAATGCGCTCTCAACACGACCACTCGCAGCGCAACGTATCATGCTGGCGCAGACTCAAAATTACTTAGGTATACTTACCGTTAGTTATTAAAGTTAAAAAAAAAGGTTTATTATTTTATGTTTTTCAGTTTTTTCGGAGGTTTTTTTTTTGTAAAAAGTTATTATTTTTTAGTTTTCACTTCTGTCGGCACTCCCGGAGTGCAACCCGTTGTTTTTTAAAGTTATTTTGACTTATTTCATCGTAGATCATAATGTCGTGGCGAGCCTCTCAAAGACGTTTTTAAAATCGAAGCCAACGCTAACGGAACGCTTTTTTGTTAATCTTCTAGGTATATTCAAGTTCATAAAAGAGAAAACCAAAACTACTTAGATAGAAAAAAAAACTTTAAAAACAATGTTCGCCCCAAGTACGTCCATACCTTCCAACTTCTTCGGTGTAAGTTTCTAATCGCAAAGAAAATCATGTGGAGTGCCTAATTAATACTCTTCAGGCTTAATTACTTAAATATAGGCATTGCTTTTTACCAAAATTAATTATTCTATGTCAACGAGAAGTACCTACTCTATAGGTTTTAGATACTGGTTTCTGAGACTACAGCAATGATATATTATACATAAATTGGTTTTCACCGACGGCTCTGCGTGGCAAGCTTCAAGTAAGGTAATCGCCCGACTCGTCTTCAGTCGCGACACGTTGGGCCACGCCGTTAGACATGTGTCGTGACTTGTTAATAGTGACAACGCCGTCCTGTGTATTGAATGTTAGATAGTATAACTCCAAGATATATAAAGCCAAGATACTAAAAGACCTTAGGTGTCCGTAGAGTATAACCTCGCAATAAATAAAATCTCATTGGACTACAGATGAATTTGCACATACACATGGCAACAATGTCACTAACTTTTCCTTTCCATTTATTTTTTCATATCTATGGCACCAGAACCAACAGGAAAAAAATAAGATCAATTTTATTACATCAATGTAAAATGAGTCAGAACACACAACTGGCTTATAAAACTTTTACTTGTAGCCTAAGCAGTATCCAAGTATATACATAATCACACTACGGCGTTTCTTATCATGATATCTTCTAGGTAGGTACACACAAAAAATCTTCCAATCAGTTGTTGATAAGTGCTTATCTATATAAAGTCCCCTTAATAAATAAAAAAGGTGTAGTTACTTGAGAATAGTAAACTACACATTACGAGTAAATTTCTCTGATATGCCCTATTCACAGAATAATATAACTAAGGCAAACACGTGTATATTTAAGTATGTGTGCGATAGGGTCAACATTTATAAAAGGCCTAGATTTGTCTGTATTTCAGAGTGACGATAGCAGTGCAATGCTCTACAGCGTTTTGAACTATTCAAAGATACAGTTCTGACGGTGTTAAGGTGATATGATAATTGTTAGTATGTGTACTTATAGTTATATTTTAGCAAAAAAAGAGGAACTAACATCTGGCGTATATTACTACTATGGTATTATGTGGCCTCGCCTGAACAAAATAATGAAATAAGGACAGCAGCCCTTTCTCAATGCCGCGTTTGCTCTCTAGCTGGACAGAGTCAACGCTTAACATTTAGGCAGCGAATTCCTCATCTCGTTGTGCCAAAAATCAACTGAGATTTTTTTTACAAAACCTTTAACAATATTTTTGGTTTCACAATTTTTAGGGTTTAGGGTTTTAAATAAAAAATATAATGGAAGGATACACCTATTATTACACCGTCCCCCTTCACATGCCTCATAGTTCTTCGAACTATAGACAACATTACTTTTTCTTCAGATCGGCTAATTTTATCAACAACCTAGAAGAACGTCCCAATTTCAATTTTGATTTATTCAACACATCCCCCCATAAAATTAAATTGGAAATTTCCAAAAACTGGTTTGACGAAATCTAAATCCTTTTTTTTATAGGTTTTCAAGCAATATATACTTATATCCATTTTCGATAACTTTAAATTAACTTGTTTACATTTATGCATTACTCAAGCTAACAAGCGGTTTTTTGTAGTTTCACATATGCGGTGACACGTAAATAGTTCTGAGTGACCCTATATTTTAACTTATTTAGATATTTGATACTGTGTGTTTCCCGAATAAAATAAAATAAAATAAAATATCTACAGACTTTAAAAATCTGTGTTGAAAACCTTTTACAGTCGTCATCTTGTGTAAAATAAGAATTAAATTAATGCGGATTTCCCACGACCACTGGACGTGTGACGCAGCAAGGATTGAAAATTAAACTTTGAAATCTTTTGTCAATGTAAACTTTAGCGCATTTCATCGTCAATGATCATAGTTACTATAGAGTATAGACCGTGTTTGCAGTAAGATCAAACAAATCTGCAATAATAATGCTCAAGGGCACGCGACAGACTGAGAGACGATTGTTTCACGTGCATTATAGCGCTTCCACCGACAAGGCTAGCCTTGAGACGCCCTCGTCTCAAGGCTAGCCTTGTCCCTACACCCTACGTCCCTTCTCCCTACACCATTTCATTCAAAACCTGACTTGTGTTCGCTACAAACCAATACGCAATATCCACTTATTAATCCAATGAAAATATATTCTGCTAAGGAATACCCAACGATAACAAAGAATTGCATTTAAATATAAACTGCGTAAAATAAATCTGAATGAAAATTAGAGATGCGCCGAATACCAAACGAATGTTTGGTATTGGGTATTCGGCGTATTCGGCATCTTTTCCACTACTTGTATTCGGCCAAATTATTCAGTTTTGTTGCGGAATATACTCGGTTCAAGCATTTCTATTTTCTTGGCTCATGTAGCCAAGGTGTAGAACTAAAAGACAAAACTTCATAAGTAAGATTTTATTATAAGTCAAAGAAAACATATTTATTTCTTAACCTATAGTTAATAGAGTCAACATTCATTTTAAGTCTTAAATCAACATTTAATTTAAACATCAAAACAATATTTATTTTTAAACTTATAATCAACATTTTTTAAACCTCAATTAAATCCACATTTATTATTAAAATGTATATCAAGTTGATATAAGTTAATATAATCAACATTTATTTTTAAACCTCAAATCAACATTTAAATTTTTTTATGAACACACTTAAGTAACAAATTGGCATACACTATAACAGAGATATATAGAGACAGAGAAACACTATAAAAATATAATAGAGATCAGAAATAAAATAAAAGATAAGTTTGTAAGAAATTGTGACCTAATTAGTTAACTAACAACTTTTGTAGTAACCGTAACGATATTAAACATCTTTAATAATTAGAATGACTTGGCAATCGCACATGATTATAGAGTATACATAGGATTTGGGGGCATTAGGCCCCCAAATCCTATGTATACTCTAATATATGCAAATAATATTAGGCAGATTTTGTTGTATATAGATGCTATAATCATGTGCGATTGCCAAGTCATTCTAAACAAATTCGCCTCTCACTTTTCTAATATCCCTACTCAATGAATTTATATGTTTAAAAAGCTAGTGATGAGCGAGAGAGATAGCTGCGCGCGTTGAGCGAATGCGTAATAAAGTTTTGCAGTTTCAATAACAATGCCACGCATAATTTTAATCAACAGCATCATCATCATATGGCCTTTACGTCTGTTGCAGACGATTTAAACAGCATCAAAACCTTATTTATTTACAATAGCTTTACCCCGCAGTTTCACCTCCGCAGTGATGATAAACGGCTACGATGATGATTTATATTATATTTTATTTGATTTATTTATAACTACAATCTACAATATAAGCCGAAATTTAAAATTGTCATCGTCAAATCGTCATCGCCTTATAGGATCACTTTGTTGTCTGTCTATCCGTATGTCAAGACCTGTATCTTAGGAACGCGTGAAGGTATCGAGATGAAATTAAAACTATATACGCATATCCATAGTCTCTTGCTGCAGAGAGAAAAATCAAACTTTTCAGTTTTCATAAAAAAGTTACAGCCGAATATGTCGCAAAAAACGCATATTTCGACACTCGCAAGGGAATCAAAACTTATAGGGTACTTCCTGTTCACCTATAACTATGAAATTTGGCAAGAAGCATTGTCATATAGTACACATAAAGGATAAATGTACATTTAAAAAATAGGGTCTTTATGCAAGGATAAAGGGTCCAAATTTTATAGTGCTTTAACCGTATCATGTGGGGTATTATATGAAAGAGCTTTATTAGCACAAGCTAAAACAGATTTTTAAATATTTTTACGATGTATATTTTTCGGTTTATGAAGGAAAATATAAAAAATATTTAATTTCCCCCTTTTATCTACTAGTTTGTACGGAACCCTCGGTGGGCGATCTGACTCTCACTTGTCCGGTTTTTTTTACACATGCTTCACACCAACTCACCTGCAAGTGCGTGAGCTAATGCTTTCTAGAACGAAGTGCTCCAAAAACATAATAAATTCCGTTACGATAAAAATGCCTCTCTTTTATAGTCTCCGGCTTAAACGTCACCTAATGTAATCATGAAACTTGAGAGCGGAGTGCTCCGATCCGGGAGAGAACCGTGCGGCGCCGGCGACCCTGACGCGGCATCCTACAGTCGAGACGGAGTCATTAGCCATTCCCAGCCGACTCCAGCCGGATCGCTAGTGGATGAGATTGCTCGCCGGAGGGCTTTAACGACGTTAACCAGCTTCCGCTGCCGTTTAAACACGGCTGTCCACTGCGTTCGTGCAATCATTGGATCTGCGATGGCCGTTATTGACTCAGAAATTTTGATTGAACTCTCTATTCATTTTAGATTTATTGAGTAACTGGATGTTCTGAAGCTTTGTGTTACTGACACTTCTTTAAATTGAGTGTTTACAGACGCTCGGATAGAAGATGGATGTACATATTTTGGAAATGTATTCAGTATTTGATTCTAACGCGAATCAACTATTAAATATTCTTTGCCAAAACTATGTGCTAATAAATACACCGTCAGATTTATCGACCGCTCAGTTGATAAATGCGATCAATTTGTGACTACTTGTGACAAATTGCGACGCAGTAGTCTCCTTTTGCTGATATCTTCCTTATATAGTCTCCTTTTCTTACAATCTTGGAATTTTCAAGGCTAGAGTGAATAGATATCTTCTAGATCGACGAGCTCCATCCTCGGCCACATCGTCGCTTAACATCAGGCGAGTTGGTGGTCAATCGTAGATCTATAATGTAAAAAAAAATATACAGTTTAGAATTTAATTAGCCTATTGGAACGCGAATAAGTATCTTCTAGGTCTACGTGCTTCATCTCCGGCCACAGCATCGCTTTCCATCAGGCATGCTGGTGGTCAAACGTAGAGCTATTCTATATTAAATAAAACCGGACAAAAGCGAGTCTGACTCGCACTTGTCCGGTTTTTTTACTATACCTTTGCCCACGGGACATTGACATATGCGTGTCTGAACACGCTCTTGGCCATACATTTTCCCATACGAATACCTAGAACTGCAGAATGAGTGACCGAAATATATGAGTAATATAATGGTGACTTTTCCGTCATAATGCCCTCAAACTGACCTGCTACAGCATGAAAGACGAGCGTCAATTCGAGTCCCGGAAATGTCAGCAAGTGAACGTATTGTCTGTAGATACCTAATTATATATCGTGTCTACATACCACGTGGCCGGTGTATTTATACATTTAAATGGGCTGATGTTGCGTAGGGGAATGCGTTTAGTGCGACAATTTGTACCAGACGTACCGTTGCCAAAATAAAATTGCATTTGTTTGATCTACAGAGATAAATACTGAAGCTGCTATTAAATGCATCGAATGGATTTCGATTCTATTTAATTTTATTGTTGTGTTGAAACTGTAAGGAAGAACTCTATTCTAGAGGCTTCAAATAGTTATTGGAGTTAAAAGATGACAGCAAACTAACCATGTATATTTTTTTATTTGAAATAGATCTACTATTGACCACCAACTAATAGCAAGCGAAGATGGAGGTCTTCGATCTAGAAGGCACCTATTTACTCTAACCAATAATAAATATCCAAGAATGTAATCACAGGAAATAGGGAAGGAGGGAGAGTTTTCCTGTGCAGCATACATCAAGAGCGTGGACCGAAATAGTAGAGTATGGACTTTTGGAATTTCGATTCGAGAAACGGGTAGAAGTGTCGACATTGTGCTAATGCGACAGTGGTGTGTTAACACCTCAATACTTAGCGTCTTAAACAATGTCACAAATGGGTAGTACATCAGATAATGCGACAGTGGTGTCTTAACATCTTAAACAATGTCTCAAATGGGTAGTATATCAGCTAATGCGACAGTGGTGTGTTAACACCTCAATACTTAGCGTCTTAAACAATGTCACAAATGTGTAGTACATCAGATAATGCGACAGTGGTGTCTTAACATCTTAAACAATGTCTCAAATGGGTAGTATATCAGCTAATGCGACAGTGGTGTCTTAACACCTCAATACTTAGCGTCTTAAACAATGTCTCAAATGGGTAGTATATCAGCTATAAAAAACTAAACATTGCGATGTTTAGTTTTCGAATCGCTGCCGATGCATCATAAAGAAGAAGAGTCGGTTGGTGAGATGGCGCGGTGTTGGTGTTATTCTTGTTTTGTTCGCTTTATGTTTTTCATTGTGCCAAGAAGAGAGCTCCGCTAATGGACGCTGACACGTGAGTCGGCGGACAAAGGGCCGCTATCAGGTGTCGAGCCTGCGCCGGATAATCACTGACATCGACACCCATTGTGCTGACGAGACTAATAGATATAACTTGGAGAACAAGGTGCTATTTATAGCGCCCCGATAATACTAATCCTTATTTAACGGTAATAACGTGCCACAACTCTGCAGTCTGTATATCCAAGGAACATCTTATTACAGGATCTATTGCGGAGAATATGCATCTGAGGTTCACCTCCTTATTTCGCCATCTTCTTTCTGCCAAAGAAGAACAAGTAGACTACACTACCTTGTGTATTTTATCCGAGTTGATCGAGTTTATTTTCCTGAGATTCTTACTACATGGTTTAATTCAACGTGTCTTGTTCATACAGAGAAGGAGTAGAATCAATCGGCGGATTCTCTGTAAACATATATTTTTGAAAATTTTGGGCAAGCTAAAAGTTATAGTTGTCTAAAATAAGTAATGCCCCGTCTGCCCTACATTTCCATAAATATTTGATTAAGTGCTTTTTCAGTTACTATTTTATGGTATAGAAAGCTTGCTTTGCTTTTCAGTTATCAAAATGCACAAAATCATAACGTCGTTGCGGGCAGCGCTGCGCGCGTCTGCGTGGCTCGTATTCCAACTTTACATCGTTATAGTTTCAAAACGGTCATTCAAAATTAAAAACAATAAGAGGAACCTAATAATGATTTTAAAATTCCTATTCAATGATACTTCACTCGGTACAGTACACAAGTTTTAATATTTTTTCTTTTCCACAATATGGCTTCTCATTGTCGCTATATTTACTTTTGATTACCTGTTATGCCTTTAGTGACATTTGGACAGTTCACACAAATCGATTGACGTAAGAATCATTAAAATTGGTCCACGCGTTTGGCTTCTAGAGTGCCACAAAGGAACACATATATACATAGACTGATACACACATTACCCTCCTTTGCGACGCGCAGTCGGGTAAAAATAAACAATAACAAAAACATTGAATGAAAATTGTTTTGAAAATACTGCGTTTACAACTTTTTGAGATATAACGATAAATGTGTACGTTATGATGTAAACCATTTGAGTCGTTACAGTACAGAGGCCATTGACCTTCTCGCAAAATAGCCTTAAACAATTGCCAAGTGAACCCAATATGCGAGTGTGAAGATGGTCTTGGCCACTTAATTGATAGTTTCTTTCGTTGGTTTAGGCTGGTATTACTAGGGAATTTAGTGTTCAATGTTTTTCTTGTAAATATTTTTCTTCTAAATCAACGTTCTAGCCACACACTCTCGATTACCTTCAGGTGAGATGATTTTCTTTCAAACGTCATCGTCATCAGCCTACAGCCTTCCATATCTTATTACTGGGTACTAGGTTCCTCTCTTAACTTAACAGTCTTAACACGTCATCTGTCTCACGACGGATTTCCAAAAAAATAAATTTCCTAAGATGTAGATGAACCAATAAAGAATTCGAATTTGATCCCACCGCTGTGTCTTATTCATAATGAAATTCCAATTAGTTCATCATCATGATCATGCTCATCATCGGGTTGTTCCGTACTGGTAACACAAAATCTCGCCCCATATCGTGCTTTTCTTAACTGGACCCCTTTTCTATTACTTCTTCGCCCCAGGTAATTTTTTTTAATTTTGTATTCTAAAGTCGGCCCATTTTATGTTATTTGCTATTCTTAACTGGACCCATAGCAAAATTTCCAAAAAAAAAATACGTTTAGCGTGTACCGTTTGTATATAAAGTATTTTAACCGGCTTTGAAATAGGAGTCTATGCCGGTATAGTTACTATGTGTATATTACTTTATGGCTACACAAATTTTTAACCAATGTTCTTTTTGTTGTTAAATAGGTACGTATTTATGTTTTTAAATACCATGTCTTTGAGACAATACTTTTCAACGCTAAGAGTGAAAATATGTATAAAAGATTATATTGATGATAAAAAGGTGAGCCTATTTTAGCTATAGTAATGACATTTAATAGTAATGATATATATATAAATATATATATATATATCATTACTATTTTAATATAATAATTAATAGTAATGATATATATATATATATATATATATATATATATATATATATACAAAAATCAACGTAAGTAAGACAGATATTTGTATGAATATAAATAAAAAAATAGGTTGTCATAAGAACTACATGTTATAAACTTCTATACTTTTTTTTTATTATTGGCATGCTTTTGGAGCTGGGTCCAGTTAAGAAAATAAATTCATATTTTTGGTGAGGCCAGTTAGGAATACGCATTTGGGGCGAGTTAAGAATGGGTCCAGTTTTTGTGTGACCAGTACGGAACAACGCTCATCATCCACAGCCCTCTCTATCCCGATATTGGATTGAGGCCTCTACTGGCACTTATCCGTTATGAATTAAACATCCAATTTAAAACTATTTTTTTTATTCTAAAATAGTGGGTAAACCCGCATAAGAAAACCTGGGTCTAATCAAGATAGGAACGCACAAATATGTTCTATGTTGCCTCATCCTCGACCGTGTTCATTTCCCTCGAGCCGAGTCGGGAGTCCTAGTCCCGGAACGCGGAGCCCGGAATGTGGCCCGGTTCTACTCAACATATTCCTATCTTTCGCCGAGCTAATGTGTTCAGATAATATTATAGAATGCATAATGTTCTATAGCAGAAATAGATTTTGGTCAAGGTTAGCTTGTTTGCGATGTACGCTCTCTACGTTAATAATATGAAGGTATGAATATTTTCATATTTACAATTTTATTTCAAGCTTGCCTCAGAGTGGAACAATGAGAAAGTTTAGAGGCCGTTAAAATACTCCATATGATAAAAATAATAGCATCCTATATCGATAATATAAAAAACTAGGTCGATAAACAGCTGACGCGGAAAAATAGTTATTTACTCGTACATAGTAACTGCCACACCACACTGCAATATTGCACAGTTTCTTGTTAAAAGTTAGCGTTGACTGGGCACAAGGTATCGCAAAGTAAACGGTGATTCGATGACGTCAGCGCACCGGCTCATCACTCTATCATTCTCACAAAACCACGACAACTACCTACTGAACGGATAGTACATAAAAAACAAGTCATTCTAATCATTGATATCATCAGAGTTCTTGACGTAACACTATCCGTTATTATCAGTGTCGTATTTTCGAAGCTGGTTTCCAATCAAATACCTACATGTGAAAGAGAAGGCGATTATCAATGATAAAACGCTTTAGTAATGACATGGTAGCCGCCAGCCGATTAGTAATAAACCACTAGTCCCACCGTGCTGAACTATTCTGTTACTGATCACAGGATTCGACCTAAAACACCGCATCATTGATTTTGGGAGAGCTCTCGAATACCTACATTAATTTGACCATCCACATCGCATGAGGGATAACTACAATTATTTATTCCTACATTAATATAATCAGAAAAATACTCAGCAAACTTTACATGTAGACAACAATCTTTATATCCGTACCCAGTATGCATGGAATGTTTACAGTGAATAAGTCTGAAAGCAGTTCCCTTGGAATGTCAGTGAACAGTCTGAACCATTTCTATGTGCCGGAAGCAGCGCTATATTTAGGGAGAATAGAGCATGCATAGACGGCGCACGGCCGCGGCCAGAAGTTGCGGATAATTTGCCGCTGCTACGGGCGAGAGTCGAGTTCCTCTCGCGGTTCCGACACCCTGAAACCCGTCCGGCTTTTGGAGTTAAGGTCACCGGGTATCGATCCGCGGCATCTGGAGACCGCACCGTGCCACCCATCTCGCTTTATCCGCATCGTGATATCGGGCCCCACGCACGCGACCCTACAATCGCTCGCACTACACCCCCCGTTCTTTAAGGCACACCGTAGAAATTCCGATAACTACATGCTCCTATCCTACGATAAGAATACGCCAAAGTCCGTGGCAAAGTTTAGGGATAAAGCAAGGGAACAATGAAACAGCAAGGAAGCGATGGAGCGGGTCGATCGAAGGGCAGTGCCGCCGGCGCGGAAGCCACTGCGGCAGTCAGCTGGTGCGCGACCCAGTGGCACAGTGGCGCGTTCAACCCGCTCCTACTATCACATTGCAGCTACCACTCACCGTTTCCGTTTATAAGGGGGTAGTCGTCGTCGTGCCGACCGATGTAAGTCTTCAGCGGGGTGTCCGTGAGGGAAGGCGACGACCTGTCTCTGTCGCTCATAATAGTCACTTGGTCACAGTGTGGTGTTAACAACAAGAGTCCGGCTCGGAGGCGCCGGCCCCGCACTCGACAGACACGAACCACGACCGACCTCCGGCCCGCGGCTCGCGCGGCTAATAAATAACTGAGCGGAATACGCTAATACAGGGCGGTCGGCGGACACTCGGTCGCTCTGCCGTGCTCGCCACCGAGCCGGCAGCGGTGGCGCCGCCGCGCGTCATCTGCGGCGACCATCGATCCCCCGTCACAGCCCAGTCAACTGTCGCCGCGCCCTCTTCCCAGCCAGGGCGCCGCGACTCATCGTGATATAACCTCTTACAAATAGGTGGCGCTTTTAACAATGTTCTCAACATTATTCCAGCTTATTATTTACCACTGAAAGTACAAAGTTCTGTGGATCAGAAAAGTTTAAATTTGTAGAGCTGTGGATACCTACTTACCATTTATCAAGCTGCAGAAGCGTACGTAACTCTTCCTTTCGCTAAGCTGGGATGAAGTAAAACATCCCACGAATAACAGTAGAAAGAGGGAACCTTAATGATGAACTCCAGAACCTTAGATTATATAGGTCTCCAGAACACTATTTTTCAAGAGGCCTCGTCAAAGGAAATAAACTTGGTTAAGTCACTATCTATGAGAAAGGATAATGGCTTCTTGTTTACTTGTTTATCCGATCTTTTTAGGGTTCCGTACCTCAAAAGGAAAATTTGGCAAGAAGCATTGTGTTACAGTACACACATAGGAAAAAATCCGAGAACTGGACATTTTTTATTTATTCACAAAAAAATGTGTGGAGGATGCAAGGAGAAAATGCAAGGAATGAGGGCCCAAATTTTAAAATGAATTAACCGTTTCATGTGAGTTATCATAAAAAAGAGATTCATTAGCACAAGCTAAAACAGGTTTGTGATGGAGGTGTCCCCGTTTTTGGTGACTGTATAAACTGATTTGACAAAATCATCTTTAACTCTTTTCTGCTCGGTGAGTCCTTTCCGTTTTACTCTTTATTGGTGAATGATTCTGTGTTCAGATTGTTGTTACCTACTAATAATGTGTTTGCCTCTCTTTGGTGAACACCTGGCTTTAAGTTTTTCTAGCTAGTATTGTCTGATTACTAGGAACGATATAATGGTTAAACATTCCTGTGGAGTGTGAACCCGATATAAATAAACAATTTATGATGATTGTTTTTTATTAAAATAATGTGATATCCCCTATAACTCGATCGTAGCTTGGAGTGTGTGGTTATGACATGAGTTCAAAAGATAAGAACGAACCGGGAGCCCTCTATAATAATACGAATGGCACAAACTAGTTGGTGTACAAAAGTATGGCAATACATTTTGTTTGTGATTTCTCTGCAGCCAAAAAATAGGATAATGGTGTCTTAAGACTTCGTAGACGTAAAATCTGGTAGCTCAAACTTCTTTGCACCATAGTAATACGATACACAGATAACAGGTGGCTCTATTATTAATTATAAGTACCCACATTACTGTACTAATTATTAATTACTGTACCGAGAATTTTATTCCATTGGGTAAGATGATGAGCATTTAAAATATAAATCTATAATCTTATAAAAGAGTTTATTATTGCTAAAAAAGGTGCGTATAACGTAATCGTAGATGATGTTTTGTCAGAGCGATTGGCGGCGATGAAGGCACGCCACTGCGCTTCAAGACCTGCATCGACGGAAGCAGGCGGGAGCGTGGGGGGTGGTAGCGACGAGGGCGGCGTGGGCGGCGTGGGCGGCGCGAGAGTCACCGGCGGCGGCGCGAGCGCCACCTTGCGCTGCCGGTGCGACACGAGTTCGGCGTGCAGGACGCGCTCTGCTGCGCTGCTCACTGTCACCGTGCTACCTGCATCACACGCACGCGTCAATTTTCCCATCTCCACCGTTACACGACACCTCGTCACACCACTGGCATTTATTGAACTTCAATCAATAGATCTAGCGCAAATTATTAAAAATGTGCACCCCCTAGTGTATTTGAGTGGCCTTCACCGGGAGCATTCACCTGTATTGTAACAGTTCAGATTCTAGCCTTACCTACATCAGTGATTGAGGAGAACCGAGTTTAAGTTATACTATTACGTTATAACGTAATAAATCCTGTATTGATACAACACAAGCTGTGTAAGCTGCTTCCATCAGGTGTTTTTGGAAATTCACGGGGAGGCCTACGTCCATCAGAGGATTTCTTGTAGCCGAGAAAATAATCATGAATGATACAATTTACTATTATATGATACTCTTTTACTGTATACACACTAAACTACATCAAAACAAATTTTCAATTTAATTTAAACACAACAACATAAACATATAGCGAAGTATTGTCATCATAGCACTAGGAGAAGTAAGAGAGAACCGGGCAGGAGGGCGATAGTCTCGCGCGGGACTCCTGCATTGTAAGGTATGCTATCTAGCATCCCTACGTCTATATAGTCACATATAGTCTCGTCCCAATTATCAGCAAGGTCTCGGATACTTTTCGCGTTGGCAACGAGCTTCTGTCGCATTAGGCGTTTCACTTTATCGAGAGTTTCCGGGGCATCGTCTGCCACCTCTCGAGCGCGCATCCACGGGTCATTCGTGGCCGGGGCCACTAACACTACTGTAGGCACGTGACTTGTAACGTGCAAAAGCACGCCTGGCTTTTTCGTGGTGCGCCCAGAGGCCTCCTTCATCTGCGCCTTCTTCAAAATGGACAGCCTCGACTTATCAGCGTTCGACAACTCGGACCCGTTCGCGGGGAAAACGGGGTCAGTAGCGGCCGTGGTGTCGTTAATAATCGTAGCGGCTGGCAAAGTTGGACTGCCGGCGATCGTGCAGTAAGACTCTGAAACGGCCTGTGTAGAGATCACATTTGTCATGTCGAGGGGTGTTCTCGGGCTCGGGCTGGAAGTCCCGATGGGTTTGGTGAGCAGCTGCGGCTGAAGTAGGTCCATCGGGATGTTGAGATGTCCCGCGCGCCGGCCCGGCCACGGCGCCACGTGACCCGCAGAGAACTTGGAGATCCGCTGCACCGTTGCTGCGCATACACAACACTCGCGTTAGTCCTCCAGCTTCATCGCTCATACCTACCACCCTGTTCACGTATTCCGCGCCTCTACTTATCACTATTATGTACCCGCGTACAAAGTCATTCGAACCTACGGGGTATGGAAGGTATTTTTTCAATTTATTTTGATTTAACTTATTACCTAGAACTAGAACTATTTGAAGAAACTAATTGGAATATTTTGGTAGTTGATGCGGTCTCTATGTTATTATTCATTTTTCAAAACTTGACCTCTGTCACACCTAATAGTGATTCCCAGTTATATAATTGTGTGTATTAAATACTCATGATATTAAGTTCTGTTGATCAGGAAAATATACTTTAGGCAGGTTTTAATCAGTAAATAAAGTGAGTGAGGTTCTGAACTCGCAAAACTTTGTAATCGATATTAAGCCAATTCACAAATTTCTGCTATATATTCCTGATTTTACCAAATTTTTAATCTTAGAATCTTGAAGAAGATTGTTTGTGTTATTTTAATTTGATTTGTTTTATATTTACTAGCTATCCATATATACGAATAACAGTTATGGCTACCACTTTGAAAAAATGAAAACAACACGCCACAATAAACGAGTACATAAAATAACAACATTTTCAAACTATTTATCCAGTTAACCATGTTTAAATTGGGTATCAAAGGGTATTTTTATTATATAATTCCACATAAATTTATAAAAATATTTACTAAATTACTATACAAACTATATACTTACCATAACTGTACTAAAACTTCCGTGAGTATTCATTTATATTATTTGATTAACCGGAAAAAACTATGTCTTTCAACCGGTTTCGGGACTGAGAGAGTTTTGTTCCGGTTAATCAAATAATATATACACCATAGCGAAGTACAAACGTAAATTGAAAACACTTACTTGTAGGTGTAGGTCTTCGTAGCAGTGTAGGTAATTTATTCTGAATCTGTTCAACATTCTTCATAGCCAAATAGTCGTTGTAGTCTAGATAGTTTGCGCTGGACTTATGAACCGATTCCCAATCCCGCGCCTCCTCATTCTCGTCGCCTGAACCTCGTGGCCGCCCAGCGTTCGGAAGCGTGGGTCGTAAGGGACTCATGCGGTCTTCCTGAAGAGGCCGGACGTTTTCTTCGCCGCTCAAATACTCCAAATTTTTATCAAGACGACTCATTTTATCTTCGTCTTCAAAGTCCTCGATCGTCTTCCTCGGTGTCGATTCCGACAAAAAATCGGGGGGCGGTGGAACTAATATTCTCTGTCTCGGTTTTCTTCTGAGAAGTTTTGCAGTGGTCTCCCTGTATCTGCGCTCGTCGTTTCCTAGGTACTTGTTCCCGTCGTGTGTGTAATCGATGCTATCAAAATAGTGGCCGTCTCTGGCACGGTGCGCGAGCGGCGGTCGGCGGCGCGGCGTAACCTGCTCGTGCTTCGTCTCGTCCCTGCGCCCGCGCCCGCGTCTCTTGCGCCGACGTCGGCCACTCCTCGCCTCCAACTCTAACGCCTTCTCTTCGAGCTGCTCTTGTTCTTCGTCGATATCTTCCAACGGCGGCCGCCGCTGCAACCTCGGCCTCTGATCTTCCTCTTCCGGAAACTTGGCGAGCTTCTCAGAGTCTGGAAACAACGGTACGCTTAGTGGCTAGCAGTTTTATGTACTATACAGGCTAGTATACACATATATCTCTGCAAACAACGTTTGAGAAATGTAAAAGCGAACTCTCTCCTCGGAGGAGGGACGTGCAGTGCAGTTGAAAGTAGAAGGTGTGTACCGTTCGGCTCCTCCTGGTACTTATAGTCTAGAGGCGCGGAGGCGTCAGGCGAGCGCGCGTGGTAGTCCTGCTCGTAGTCGACGGCGCCGTACTGCGGCATGCTGCCTCCGCCGTACTGTTCGGCTGTAGCGCAGGCCGCGATCGCCAGTGCCGCCACCACCACATGCGCCATGCTGCGCACACCATTCCCCGAAGCGCACAACATCTACACTATGGCCCTTATTTTACGCACCCTCTTCTTGCGATAATGAACTCTGTGATCGAATTCGACATATATAATACAAATATTGATGCATATTTTATTACAAAACTAGAATTTGTTATGAAACCATGGAGGAGCAAATCGTAAAAATGTGTGACGTATATTTTTTTTATCTACGCTTAGAACATACTCTTTGGGTATATATTCTATATGTTACTCTATGCTCTTTGGCACAGAAGTATGACGGTACTCTCTTCGAGATCTGTCCTACGACAAAATAATATTCAGGTCATGTCACGGAGAGCATATAAAAAATCTTAGAAAAACCTTTGTTGGACAGAACCAGAAATGTTTTTTTTTGTGTGACATTCGTGTCAAATTAAAAATTTATATTACAATACTTTTAAAATCAAATGTCAGAAAACTATGCAAAAATATTGACAAAATTTAATAAAAATTAATAGTAATGCTTAGAGTCCGTCCAGTCTCTCCGTGACGATGATAAAGTACCTAGAATATAAAGAAACGCTATGTCGGGAAAAGGTAAAAAAGAAGAGTCGAAACCAGAAATAGATTGCAGTTGCTACGCGAAACAGAGAACCAGTGATGCTTGTCCACCCATTCGGAACGTGACACATCCCCTGGTGAGTGGCAGAACGAAAGACATCACAGTCCATAGTCCATATCCCCGTGCATGCTGTTAGCAGATTATATTTAGCGCCATAATAAAATACAGTAACGTGAGGAACAGAAAC
The DNA here is from genome assembly GCA_947563715.1 of Lycia hirtaria. Taxonomy (NCBI): domain Eukaryota; kingdom Metazoa; phylum Arthropoda; class Insecta; order Lepidoptera; family Geometridae; genus Lycia; species Lycia hirtaria. The sequence continues at coordinate 544,001 of OX387386.1, read as the reverse complement.
TTATATATTTTTTATTTTTCACATAAAAACAGGAGTTGACAGACAGAAACAAAAAACATCATCAAGTAATAAAAAACTAAACATTCTCTCCATAAAGGATTGCTACATTCCACAGAGGTTTCAAACAACATTTGCATCATCTTGACACAGCCTTGTGCTGTAAATCTGCTCTCGCACCCACGTAAAGACGTACTCCGTCATAGCAGTTCTTTCACGGCTGCATTGGCACTTTTACATTAGATACATCTTCGATTGACCACCAACTTACCTGAGACTGTGTGATGGTGTGGACGAGGATGGAGCTCATCAGTCTATCTATTCACTCTCAACCTTGAAGATTCGAAGATTGTATCTCTCACTAAACAGAGAAGACGGTAAAGAATTATGTGCTTCCCCGCGGAATAGGTATAATATTTTGGTGATGTTACCAACGAAGTATTTAAAGTATTGGAGCTATTCTTTGGCTGTCCAACTGTCCATTCAATAAAGTGTATCTCATTGACCTCAGCCTTGATGAGACGACAAGGCCGTAGCCAGGAATTCATTTCAGGGGGGGGGGGGGGTAGTTCTCATAGGGGGGAGAGGGGGTGCGCGGGCGGAAGGATTTTGATAATGGCCGAGATATTTCGGGGGGGGGGGGAAGGGTGTTGAACTCCCAAACCCTCCTCCTGCCTACGGCCTTGTGAGACGAGTCCCATGCCTGATTCTAGTCAATGCAACAGTGACGCCGGTTGCGCAACTCCCTACACCCTTGATATGATGTTGGGAGTAAATTTTAACGAGAAAATATACGCAAAGTGACAGTAAAATATGTTTTAATGGACTAAAGAATTCTTGTAAAACACTCGAAAAGGAGTATTTTTTTAATTTTTAGGAAAGTTATTACTATTGCAAAAAATCATGTACCTAGCCTATAAAATTCGCGACGTGAAGACGAACTAACAACTCGTACATCAATATTGGTCTAGCCGTTCAGGCTTACAATTTACAGATGGCCATTAAAGATCGGAACGCGGCTGTGATGGAGGCCCTGGGCCGAGAGTAGGCGACAAATTTGTAAAAATAATAATAATTAGACGATGTAAGTGCAGTCCGATCAACCGAGGGCAAACAGATAATCTGGAAACCCCGTCTAAAACCGGGCTCTACCAGTGACTGTATTCACAGAAATACTAGTTTATCAGTAGTTAGAAATAAGAGTTGTGTGCACATCTTGAGCATTCATGCTCACCATCGAAGGCTCCTTCTTGCGGCGGCATCGTGTGGCTGGTCGCCCTCTTCCCTAACATATGGTTGAGGAGGGCGATGGCAAGCACATCCGTCATAATCGTGATCGGGTGCTGCTCTTGCGAGTCGCTGGTTTGCTCGTGGTATGCACGCAACATAGTATAGTAACAATAAAGTAGTAAACAATAATTTGTAACTATGACAAAGGTCACGGACCCTGGTGTCTGTGGAGCTGTTTTGGGGGCTGAGCTGCCCGCGTCCGTAGGAGAATACCCATTAACACTGATTCCCTACACGCGGCCCTTTAGTTCTGGAGGGTAGCGGGATCCGTAGCACGGCTTTCCGCTGGCCGACCGCAGATAGTTGAGGGCCCAAGTAGTATGTTAGCCACATACGAAAGGCTGCCCCGCCATCAAGCGAAAAATCCTGGGAGTGTGCCTTGATGCCGGTTGGCGACCGGACGAGAGGGCTTCAAGGACATTTTCGGGGGGGTACGGGCGTCCCCGCAGTCTCCAAACTAGCCTCCTTATAATGCGGTGTCATCTCGTGTTTGTACACTGGACTATGTGACTGGTGCCTCACCCAACTACCGCTCTCCACACATCTATTCACTCTAATAATATGAAAAGGAACAAAAATAGTATGATGTGCAATCAGCGGAAGCACGCCCTCTCGGTGCAATATTCGAGGTCTGCACGCAAATATCGAACCAGTCCGATACCCTCTTGAGACTGAGAGACTGCACTTGCTATTCCTCACGGAGACGCAAATCAGATGTCCTGCTGACGCAACCTATCTCTCTTACCCAGGCTATGTACTGGAGCACAGGTTCAAGTCGCGCGCTGGTATCTGCGTCTACGCGCGCGATGACATCTGCTATAGGCGTCTCCGTGACTTTGAAAGTTCCAGATTCTCCGTTCTGTGGATTTTGGTCGACACCGGCTTAGAGAAGATACTCTATACGCTACGTCTATCGCTCGCACACCGGGGACGAAGAGTCAACTCAGCTGTTTCAACACCTCAGTGAGACGGCAGATCTGGCTCAACGGCGCTATCCCACAGCTCAGCTTGTTCTTCTGGGGGATTTTAATGGTCACCACCAGGAGTGGCTATTCCCATACCAGAAGACAGATCATGCAAGTAGAGAGGCGTATAACCTTGCGATGTCGCTAAATCTCACCCAGCTGGTCAAAGAAGCTACGCGAGTACCCGACGTTGACAGCCACACAGCTAACTGCTTGGACCTTTTGCTGACGAATGATCCGGACAGATATTCCATTTCGGTGTCTGCACCACTTGGTGGTTCCGATCACTGTCTGGTGAAGTCTGTATCGTCTTATACTCCGCCTGATCCTAGCCCTAGAGGCACACGGCGGGTATGGCGGTACAAGTCGGCAAAATGGGAAGAGATGCGGGATTTCTTTGCATCTTACCCTTGGCGACAAGTATGCTTCTCTTCTTGTGACCCAACAGACTGCGCAAATGCCGTTACGGAGGTGATAAATCAGGCAATGGAATATTTCAGTCCATTTTCTGATGGTTCACCTTCTGGCGCAGCTCGTCCATGGTTTAATGCTGCATGTGGCAGCGCTGTAGCGCGTAAGCATGACGCATATTTGGCCTGGGTTGACGCTCGAATGCGCAAGTCCATGGATGCACGTGAAAAGAAGAGAGCCTTTAACAAAGCCGCCAAGTCCAGCAGAAAAGCAATACGCAGAGCTCGATTTGAACACATAAGCCGGATTAGGACTAAATTAGCATCTCACCCGACGGGTAGCAAAGCTTTTTGGTCCCTGGCCAAGTCTATCGAATCGAACTTCTGTCGAACATCTCTGCCTCCACTGTTGGAACCGGACGGATCTCTAGCTCACACTGCAGTAGAAAAAGCGAATCTATTCGCAGGTCTATTTGCGGACAATTCACGTCTAGATACCTCGGGAGAAACGCCTCCAAGTATACCTCATTGCGGCGCAACTATGCAGGACATACGCATCAATCAAAAGGAGGTGCTTAAGACACTTAGAGGTCTAGACGTGAACAAAGCTAGTGGTCCTGATGGTATACCAGCTATTGTGTTGAAAACCTGCGCACCTGAGTTGTCCCCGATTCTGACTCGTCTTTTCCGTCTTTCTTTGGAGACTGGTATAGTCCCTAAGTGCTGGAAGCTTGCGAACGTCCATCATCATCATCATCATCTCAGCCATAAGAAGTCCACTGTTGGACATAGGCCTCCCCCATGGATTTCCAAAAAGACCGATTGGAAGCGGCTTGCATCCAGCGTCTTCCCGCCACTTGTATGAGGTCGTCTGTCCATCTCGTGGCTGGTCTTCCTACGCTGCGCTTGCCGGTACGTGGTCTCCACTCGAGAACCTTTCGGCCCCATCGGCCATCAGTTCTGCGTGCTATGTGCCCTGCCCACTGCCACTTCAACTTGCTAATCTGCTGTGCTATATCGGTGACTTTTGTACGTCTACGTATCTCTTCATTTCTGATTCGATCTCGTAGAGAGACTCCGAGCATAGCCCTCTCCATAGCTCGTTGCGTGACCTTGAGCTTCCTTATAAGGCCCATAGTTAGGGACCACGTTTCAGTGCCGTACAGAGGCGTCTTTACCTATGGTGCAGGGTGTGCGGCGCACACGGGCGCCGGGTCTAAGGGGGCGCCGAGCGCCCTCTAGTGCGGCACCTCCAAAGATGCGTCGTCACTCGCGGCGCCGGCGCTCTCAAAGACCCTGCGCCTGTGTTTATGGCCGACGCCGGGCGCGCGGTAGCAAAGCAAGGCGCGCCACCACAAGCTACTCCTTTTCCTACTCTACACAATAACTTTGTTTCAACGTGAAATCATCCTTTAAACAGATAGTTAAAGATTATATTGGCGTAATGTCGCGTCGCTACCAAAGGCGCGTGCCGGCGTTGCACCTGTTTGTTTTGATTTGTTTGACAATACGCCGACTATCATTGCTAAATCGGCTGTATTGGAATGCTATAAAGTTCAAATTTAAATTCCCAGGGACGTGCGGCGGTCATTTTCAAAGGCTTGTGTACGCGTGCCGCATTTTTTGTTTTACCGCTACAGCATAGTTTTGCGAAATAAGCCTTGATGCAATTGGATTAACTATCATCTTTGAGTAAACATGTAAATGTGAAGTAAATCGGTTTTTCTTTTGATAAAAATTATATAAAAGGTAAGATTTGGTTATTTGCTTGCACAATTATTGCGACAAGCATCGAGAGGTCATCAAAAATAGCCAGCGAAATCCATGAAAAAAAAAACAACTATCGAGGTGCTATCGAGTGATAGATAGTGATATCGAAGTTAAATACCCACGACCTAGGATTTTTCATTTGTTTATCCTACTGCAGTGCGGAACAAACAACGGTAAGTTAAAGTGCTTTAATATGTTGTACCTACTAGTATACTTACTTAGGTATTTATTTAGGTCTTACTTTTACCTAACCTTTGAACAACAAACTACTTTTTTATTTAATTTATTTATTCTGTTTGATTGCCTAATACCTTCATTAGGCAATCAAACAGAATAAATAAATTCGACGTTGATTGATATGTGTCATAATTATAATATATAATACTTAGTCCAAGTTGCAACTATTTCTCTGGGCCTATATTAATTTACATTGATAGTACTTTTAGGTGCCTATACTTAGTTTATTATTTATTTTAGATGTCTGATGGCGATGGAAAAAAGAAACTTTCTGGTGCACAAAATCGAAAAAGAAAGCTGGAGAAGGAATTGTCTCTGAAAAAGAATACATGTTCTATTAAAAAGTTTTTTGTTCGACCCGGTCCATCCTCGGACGAACACCTGGAGACAGAGACATATGAAAACCAAGATAATTCTACAGCAGAACTCGTCCCTTCAACGTCGCCGCCGCCGCCGCCGCTGCTGTCTTTGTCGTCGGTAGTCGAAGAAGACGAAGAACCTCCTAGTGCCGAAGCGTCCCCGGAGAATATACTTCGAGAAGATGTAATGAATGATCTCGCGTTATGGCCACAGGTGTTATCCGATAAACAGAGAATATTTTTGATGGAGCGTGGGCCAGTACAGGTAAAAGTGGGTTCATATCCTTCGAATAGTTCAAAAAGATCTTTTTCAAATGCTTATTATACTAAAAAGATGTTAAATAATGAAACCGTTTTAAGAAACTGGCTTGTTTACTCTAAGTCAACTGATTCTGTTTATTGTTTTTACTGTAAACTTTTTCATGCTGATGCGACTCCTTTTAATGGTGAAATAGGTTACAAAGATTGGCAGCATTTGTCTACTGCTATAGAACGTCATGAAAAGAGCTTAGGGCACCTATCATGTCTTAAGAAACAAATTACGTTGAAAACTGTTATTTTAAAAGAAAAGTCGGTAGATTTCTTGCACCAAAATGAAATTGATCGGGAAAAAAAACGTTGGGTTGCAGTACTCGAACGAATAATCAACATAATTCATTTTTTAGCGAGGCAATGTCTGGCTTTTCGGGGAAGATCTCAAAAAATTTACGATTCCGATAATGGTAATTTTTTAAAGCTGGTTGAATATACCTCTAATTTTGATAATGTGCTTGCGGAACACATTGCTCTTATTCAAAAATCTGAGTCACGCCTAACTCATTATCTTGGCCATAACATTCAGAATGAAATAATACAATTATTAGGAGAAAGAATAAAAAAAGCTATTGTTTTGGAATTGACACAATCCAAATATTTTTCCATTATTTTAGATTGCACTCCAGATATTGCACACGAAGAACAAATATCGGTTGTCGTACGGTACGTTCTTTTAAATGCAAGCAACAACAAGGCTGAAGTAAAAGAACACTTTCTGGGTTTTTTTCCTATTACAGACACTACTGGCCTGGGCTTAACTAAATTTTTGTTAGATTGTTTAATCTCAAACGAAATTGACATACAAGATATGCGTGGTCAAGGTTACGATAATGGTGCAAACATGAAAGGGAAAAATATAGGTCTACAAAAACGAATTTTAGATTTAAACCCGCGCGCATTTTACGTACCTTGTGTGGCACACAGCCTAAATTTGGTGGTGGATGACGCTGCTAAAATTTCATTAGAAATTGTCAATTTCTTTTCAGTTGTGCAGGAAATTTATATTTTTTTTTCTGCGTCAACAGCACGTTGGCAAATACTTGCTAAAGAAGTGTCAACTTTAAGTCTAAAACCACTCTCAAATACTCGATGGGAGAGCAGGGTTGAAGCAGTAAAAGCTCTACGTTTTGAACTGGGAAAAGTGTATGATGCCTTGTTTACCATATATTCCGATAGGAGCAAAGATGCCGAGTCAAGAAATATGGCAAATTCATTACTGACAAAAATTAAGTCGTTTAACTTCATCTGCTCTCTGCTTATTTGGTTTGAAATTTTAAGCAAGATAAATATAGTTAGCAAGGCACTTCAAAAGTCAGACGTTGTATTGTCAGAAGCGGTGAAACTGATTGATAATGCAAAAATAAGTTTGTCTGAATTCCGCAATGAGTCTGCTTTTGAGGAGCTCCTTAACAGCGCGAAAACTGTAGCGGAAGAAGTCGAGGCAATAGCAGAATTTCCCACACCTGCACGCCCTCGCGCTCGTAAAAGGTTTTTTAATTATGAGGCGGAGGATGAACCGATAACAGACCCGAAAACACATTTCAAAGTAAATTTTTACTACTATTTGTTAGACACCGCTATTACTAAGTTCGACGAACGGTTCGAACTTTTGAATGAAAATAATGTAATTTTTTCATTTCTTCAAAAATTGAAACACTGGAAAGATTTGGACTCAGATACAAAAAAAACACATTGTTCTAATTTAGAAAATAAACTTAGCCATGCTGGTTCTTCAGATGTGGAAAAGTTCGAGCTCTATAACGAAATCGAATTATTACCGATGTTTATTGATGATTCCACTACGCCGTTGGATATTTTAAATTACTTGTTTACGAATAAATTAATTTCAGTGTTCCCAAATCTGTCCACAGCACTGAGGATATACCTGACACTTCCAGTCACGGTCGCACATAGCGAAAGGTCATTTTCTAAACTAAAAATAATTAAAAACTATCTTAGATCAACATTGTCGCAAAGTAGACTGACAAATTTATCGTTAATAAGTATTGAACATGAAATCAAAATTGAAGTTAGTGACATTGTTAAAGATTTCGCTAATGCAAAAGCACGAAAAGTAACTTTTTTGTAAATATATTTGTGTGTGTGTACTGTGTATATATTTGTGTGTACGAGCGTCCTGTAATGTAACTATATTAGTTTTTAAATTAAATATTTTTGGAAGAACTACAAAGTTGTGATTTTTTTTCTTGATGTAACCCCTTCCATCCAAAAAAAAAGTTTTTGCTTTCCGACACCATTTGCACCTGAATTTCCGTTTGAAAATTATAACTGTTAATATTCCATTTTGACCCCGCTTCTAATAGAGGGCGCCAGGGTACTGGTTGCACACGGGCGCCACAAGGGCTAGAGACGCCTCTGCGTATGTCATCACTGGTAACACACACTGGTTGTAAACTTTCGACTTGAGGGACTGGGGAATATTGGACGAGAAGACGCTTTTAAGTTTCCCGAACGCTGCCCAGCCGAGTTGGATACGACGATTAACCTCCCTCGTAAAGTTGGACCTGCCTAATCGGACCGTCTGTCCTAAGTAGACGTATTCGTCAACAACTTCAAGAGTGAAGTTCCCCACAGATATTGGGGTGGGCACTACATGGGCGTTCGACATAACCTTCGTTTTGTCCATGTTCATTTTGAGGCCCACCCGTTGGGAAACTCTATTGAGGTCTTCGAGCATCGTACTGAGCTCTTCCATCGACTTTGCCATGACTACTATATCGTCGGCAAACCGAAGGTGAGTGATGTACTCGCCGTTAATATTAATGCCGAGCACTTTCCATTCCAGAAGCTTATAGGCATCTTCCAAACCGGCGGTAAACAGTTTCGGAGAGACAACGTCTCCCTGCCTCACGCCTCTTTTCAATGAAATTGCCTCTGAGTTCTGGTCTTGTACTCGGACTGACATGGTGGCGTTGTTGTACAAGCACTTCAGCACTTCGACATACCGATAGTCAATACGGCATCGCTGGAGAGCCTCAAGCACCGCCCAGGTCTCGATCGAATCAAAGGCTTTCTCATAGTCCACAAACGCTAAGCAAAGGGGCAAGTTATACTCTTCGGTCTTCTGTATCACTTGCCGCAGCGTATGGATGTGGTCTATGGTACTATAGCCTTTTCGGAAACCGGCTTGTTCGGGAGGCTGGAAGTCATAAAACCTGCGTTCAAGACGATTCGTGATGACCCTTGAAAACAGCTTATAGACATGGCTCAGAAGCGAGATGGGTCTGTAGTTCTTCAGCAAAGTGTTGTCTCCTTTTTTGAAGAACAGCGCCACCACGCTTCTGTTCCATGCTTCTGGCGTTGTACCTTCAAGCACGACGGAATTGAAGAGCCTCTGAAGGACTTTCAGTACCGGTGTTCCACCCGCTTTCAGTAGCTCTGATGTAATTCCGTCGTCGCCCGGTGCCTTGTTGTTCTTGAGCTGTTTCAAGGCCATCCTAATCTCGTACAGGCTGATGTCCGGGATATCTTCGGTATAATGTCGAGTCAGTTTGGCTCTTGGATCTTTGCCCAAACTGCTAACAGGTTTTGCGACCGATGTGTATAACTGTCCATAGAACCTCTCGATTTCCCTCAAGACTTCTGCTTTGGTCGACGCTATACTGCCATCTTCCATCTTCAGCTTCGTCAACTGGCTCTGCCCAATAGACATGTCTCTTGCGAACACTTTGGAGCCTTTATTCCGCTCTATCGTCTCTTTAATACGATTAGTATTAAAGGTACGGATGTCGTGTCGCATAGACTTTGATATGAGTCTATTGAGCCGCCTATATGACTCGGCGTCACCGGAAGACTGCAGTTGCAATGAGCGTCGTTCAGCCATGAGGTTGAGGGTATGGCTCGAGAGCTTTTGCGGTCTATTTGTACGGTGGGGTTTATAAAACTTCGCGCCCACCATACGGACAGTTTCCACAAACCTGCTATTGATCTCATCCACCGATGCGCAGCTCTCCAGGCACTCGAAGCGATTTGATAGTTCGAGCTGAAAGCTCTCGGGGTTTTGGATATGGGCGCGAGTGGGTCGGAGTGTAGACTTCATCATACGGGACCTCTCCAGTTTAACATTAATATTCAAAGTGCCCCGTACCATTCGGTGATCACTTCCGGTTTTAACCATGTTGATCACAGAGACATCATTGAATATTTGTTTCTTGGTGGTCAGGATGAAGTCTATCTCATTTCTCGTAGAACCGTCGGGACTCAACCAGGTCCATTTCCTATGAGGTGGCTTCTGGAAGAAAGAGTTCATCATGAAGAGTCCCTCTTTCTCCAGAAAGTCGGCCAACCTCTGTCCCCTGGGGTTCCGTTGTCCATATCCAAATTGCCCCACTCTCAACTCACTTTCGCATTTCCTGCCCAGCTTCGCATTGAAGTCCCCCATAACAACATTAAAATAGGTCTCAGAAGTGTGTATGGCCCTACTAATGTCCTCATACATCACCTCCACCTCATCATCCGAGTGTGCCGAGGTCGGTGCGTATACCTGGATGACCTTCAACGAATATCTCTTGCGAACGTCCAGCCTGTTCCTAAAAAGGGTAGTCGTGCCGATCCTAATAACTACCGGCCTATTTCGGTTACGTCCATTTTGTGCAAGGTTATGGAACGTGTACTGAATAGGAAGCTCACGGCATACCTTGAAGACAATAACCTCCTCAGTGACAGTACGGATTTCGCCGAAATCGGTCGACTGGGGATCTTCTCGTGTATGCCACACACATTCTGAGCGAGGCCATCGAGAACAATGGTGAGGCCTTAGCTGTGTCTCTCGACATTTCTAAGGCTTTTGATAGGGTTTGGCATGACAGTCTCCTTAACAAGCTTCCATTTTATGGACTACCTGCCTCCTTCTGCTCTTGGACTAAAGACTTCTTGAGAGAACGATCGATCCGAGTGGTTGTAGACGGGTGCATGTCCGATCAAATGGCTATAAACGCCGGCGTACCTCAAGGGTCTGTACTCTCCGCTACTCTCTTCCTGCTGCATATTAATCACCTGCTGAAACCTGGTATCTTAGGGTATGCAGATGACAGCACAGTTGTGGAAAGATACACTTCTGGTTCAAGAGCCAAAAAGGCGGAAATCGAGGCGTTGAGAGAAGATATGGTAGTGCGTATGAAAAAAGCTCTAGAATCTGTGTCCGACTGGGGTGACGAAAATCTCGTCAAATTCAACGCCAACAAGACTCAAGCCTGCCTTTTCTCCGCCAAAAAGAGTGAGTTTCTTTTGTCTCCTACTTTCCGAAACGTATCCATATCATTGGCAGACCGTCTTGAACTGCTGGGACTCACGTTAACCCCAACAATGAACTTTTAGGGCTACCTTGAATCTAAGGCTAAACTGGCTAGTGAAAAGCTTGGCATCATTAATAAGGTTAGGCGATACTTCTCACCGGGACAACTGCTTCATCTATATCAAGCAAAGGTCCGATCGTGTATGGAGTACTGCTGCCACCTTTTTGATGAATCAGCCAAGTATCAGCTGGAAGCTTTAGAATCAGTGGACCGGCGAACTGTGAGGTTAATCGGTGACGATAAACTAGCTGCCAAGAAGCTACTTAGTCTCGAGCACCGCCGTAAAGTAGCATGTCTTTCTATTTTCTACAGGATTCATTTCGAGGAATGTGCGCAAGAGCTTCACGACCTAATTCCACCCTCCTCATTTCACTACAGGACTAGCAGAAAGTCGGCGAATTACCACCCATTTCTCGTTGAAATGCCAAAAATCCGTACTCAGCGATATCGATCCACATTCCTGTTGCGTACTGCACAAGAATGGAATTCGTTGCCGCCATCTCTGTTTCCTGAGACCTACAATCTTGGAATTTTCAAGGCTAGAGTGAATAGATATCTTTTAGATCGACGAGCTCCATCCTCGGCCACACTGTCGCTTAACGCTCAGTTCACGCTCGTGCGCGCCGTTGCACAGACGTGTGCGCTTGCCGCCAATTTAAAAATATTTGCTTTAAACTTATCAACCTACCTATTGTAGACGATGCCTAAGTCAAAGGGTTCCGATGGGCCCCTGTGCTCGTCCTGTGGTCAACATTTTGACTATAAGAGTGCTGGAGTCGGAATAACCGAAGCGAACTACAGCAAACTAAGTGCGGATAGGAAGGCTGCCTGGAAATGTGGTTCGTGCCGAAATACCTCGCCTATTGTTGTGCCTACGGCGTCGTCATCGAGCCCGCTGGCAGCGGCAGCGCCGACCGATATGCGCTCCGTACTATCAGCAATCAAGAATCTCTCTGACAAGCTGAAACCAATCGACCAGCTTGTTGCTGATATGCGTGCCGTCAAGTCTGACCTCAGCGACCTCAAGACCTCCGTCGAAGCTGCGCATGCCTGGATGAGAGAATTGAGTGAAAAAATGAAGACCTACGAAAAAAGACTGGTTGAAGTGGAAGAGATCACGAGCGAGGTCTCGGCAGAAATGTGCGTCCTGCGATCGTCACTCAAACGTGTGGAAGCCACTCTCAACGACAAGGAACAGTGGTCCCGGCTTAGCAATGTGGAAATTAAAGGGATGCCATTCAGTAAAAATGAAAATCTATATGAAATCATACTGAATATTGCTAAGAAATGTGATACTACAATCAAAAAAGAGGACATTAGCTTTGTGTCCCGAGTACCCACACGCAAGAAAGATGAAGTGAAGCCGATCGTGGCCTGCTTCCACAACCGTTATATAAAGGAAGACCTAGTGTCTGCCGCTCGCGGTTTTAAAGGAATACTAGCTTCAGATCTCGGATACCAAGAGTCTTCAAAAATCTTCGTGAACGATCATCTAACGGCAGCAAATAAGCAATTGCTCTCCAAAGCTAAAAACCTAGCAAAAGAATACCATTTTCAGTTCATATGGGTGAAAAATTGCAAAATTTTGCTTCGGAAGAATGCGACCTCGCCGATCCTGACAATGAGAACCGAAGAGGACTTGAAAAGGATAACCTGACTTGTTTCAATAATTTATTGATATTATCATCTATAGGAATGAGTTTGAGAATTACTAAGTCTGTCACTAGTCTACTAGTTTGTTCATTTCGGTTGGTTTGCGGTGGAGCAAGGTACCTTTTTTACTTAATTTTATTTATCAAATTTATAAAAAATATTCATCTTATATTTCTTATAAAAATAATGAACGTATTTCTTGGCAAGGAAGAAAGCCATCTTGGCAAATTCAGTACATCAAAGTGTCATTTTTTACTCAACACCATTCATATATACCTCACTATTACACTAAATATTACAAAACAGTTTAACTATCGAAAGGATCCTAACTACAACCCAATATTGTTCGTCTTAAAACCAACTTACAATTATTTAAGTACAAATGCATATTTATCAACAAATGGTGAAAGAGAACATAGCTATATCTATATAACCAACATTGTGTATGGGTTGGTTAGAATACCGCATTCTTTTGTTATAAGAATAGGCAACTCGTTATCCATTTCTATAATAGTAGGTACTTACAATAACAACGTAATCTCCGCGTTTCAGTTAAGAATGCTTGAGGCTTTGCCGGACAATAATATTCTACCTGTATTGTGCTCATACTTATTTATTTATAGTATAACTTTAACACTATTAGGATATTATAGTGTCGGAATTTATTCCTTTCTAGTATTAATAATTACCAATGCCTAAATTATCATTGTTTTATCAAAACGTAAGGGGATTACGTTCGAAAACAAACAGTTTTTACAGAAATATTCAGTTAAATAACTATGCGATTGTGTGTTTGTCTGAAACATGGCTTTTACCCGGTATTAAGAATGAGGAGCTTTTTGATGACTCTTACATCGTATTTAGGCGGGACCGCGACTACGCGCTGACGTCACAGACACTCGGCGGCGGAGTTCTTATCGCTGTGAAGCGGGAGCTAGCTGCTGTTGCGAAACCGGACTGGTACTCACCAGCCGAGGATATTTGGCTAACTATTCACTTACCCGGATCTTTAAATTCAGTTAAAAAAATACATATTTGTTGCATTTACGTATGTAAACAAGGTAAGAATGTTAGTGCTTCTACTCAACTAGGGGTTTTCACGGATAAATTACAAGACATATTTATGCGTCACCCTGAGGACAAGTTCTTAATAGTAGGTGATTTTAATCTCCCTTCGGTTCAATGGATCACTCAAACTAATAGTACGGAACTACTGCCAACAGAGGTATCCAATGAATGTGTCACTAATTTTCTCGACACCTTAACTTTATGTAGTTTATCTCAACGAAACTATATTACTAACTATAAAAATCGCACACTTGACCTGCTTTTCTCGAACTTATCGCTAAATTTACTAAGTCAGGTAGATTCTCTAGTCAAGGAAGATAAGCACCATCCGTCACTGCTCGCTGAAGTCAATTTATCGGTATGCTCAAGTTGTCCCAACAAGTCTAGGATTAAGTATTTCTATGAAACCGGTGACTATGATACTATATGTCAGAAGCTTGATGCGATAAACTGGCGGCAAACTTTAAGCGGTAATACATTAGACGAAGCTCTGGACTATTTTTACAAATTACTATATGAATTACGCGACCAATTTATTCATAAGAAATTGATTTCAATTAGTAATAAACGCCCGCCATGGTTCAACGCACGGTTAAATAAGATGTTAGCTGAGAAATTTAAATTCATGCGTAAATACAGGCGTTATGGTAATAGATGTGATTATGAATCCTTTACTTTATTGCGTGATCGGGTTAAGACGTACGAAACCGAATGTTATCATTCCTATATTAGTAAAATAGAATCTCAGATTACATCTGCACCAAGAGCATTTTGGTCTTACGTCAAAGGTAAAAGGAAAAGTTCCTCTTTTCCATCTACCATGACATATGGTTCGGATACTGCTAACAGTGGAGAAACCATCTGTAGCCTATTTTCTAATTTTTTTCAGTCAACTTTTCTTGAGTCGTCTACATATAATCCTTCTACTGCTACGGTTTCAGATCCTAATATTCAAGATTATAAGATAACTAACTCTGTAACCATTAGTTCCATCGAAATCTCGTTAGAAACTCTTGAAAAGTTGTTAAAATCTTTGGATATTAATAAATCCGCTGGAGCAGACGATCTCCCACCCATATTTATAGTTAAATGTTCCCGTAGTCTAACTCTGCCTCTTAGTATTATTTTTACCAGATCCATTCAGGAGGGGATAGTTCCTCAAATATGGAAATCTGCGCTAGTATCCCCGATTCATAAAAAAGGATCTAAGTCAGAAATTGAGAATTACCGTCCCATATCGAAATTGTGTATTTTCGCCAAATTATTAGAGAAAATAGTTTATACTCAAACATATGCAGCTCTCAAAAGTTATTTTCTTGACGAACAACATGGTTTCATTAGAGGCCGTTCCACGAATTCTAATCTAATCCTAACTAATGAATTTATAATTAATGAGATGAGTCAAGGTAAGCAGGTTGATAGTATCTTTACCGACTATCGTAAAGCATTTGATAAAATTGATCATACTTTGCTTCTCTCAAAGCTTCGGATAGCAGGTATACATGGTAATCTATTCAGGTGGTACTGCTCCTATGTCGAACATCGGCTGCAAGCAGTTGTGCTCAACGGCTTTAGATCATCGTGGACTAAAATAACCTCAGGTGTACCTCAAGGGTCCCTATTAGGCCCCCTGCTCTTTATAATTTTTATCAATGATATAGGTTCTTGCTTCCTGCACTCTAAATTTTATTTATTTGCTGACGATATGAAAATTCTTAAAGCCATTAGTGACTCTAATGATTCAGCATACCTCCAAGAAGATCTCGCTCGTTTAACTAAATATTGTAGTTCGAATAAATTAGATCTTAACATAAATAAATGCTATGTATTATCATTTTCGAGAAAATTAAATACTGTTGAATATGATTACTACCTGAAGGGCGAACAGCTTCCACGAGTGCAGGAAATAAGAGACTTAGGCGTAATACAAGATTCTAAACTAAATTATAATCATCACATTGACAATATTGTAAAGAAAGCAATCCAAGCACTCGGCTTCATTATTCGTGTATCAACTCCCTTTAATAACATAAAAACATTAAAAATCTTGTATTGTGCCTACGTACGTAGTATTCTGGAGTATTGCTCACAGGTATGGAGTCCTATTTATAAGTGTAATATATCACGTATCGAACGAGTACAACACAAATTTCTGCGATTCTTGCAATTCCGCTCTCGAGTTTTTGATAACAACTATGACCAGCGATGTAAGCGTCATCACCTGCTTCCTCTTGAACTAAGACGAACTATAGCCGATTTAACCTATTTTATCAATATACTCAACGCAAAGATAGATAATACAGAGTTACTTAGTAAAATTTTATTTCATACACCTTCCTTCAGATCCAGACACACGACACTTTTTACATCATCTTTTGCTAAGAGAAACTATATCAAGGGTACTTTTCTTCACAGAACCACATCGTCTATGAACAAATACTTATCAAAATATGACATTGATATATTTTTCAATAGTGTGAATTTAATACGTTCACAATTAACTTCTGAATTCTTTGATTCACAAACTTAATTAATTTACAAATTACTTGAAATTGGCCTATATATATATTTTTTATTTTTTCCGCTCGGTATCTTTTCACCTGCAAATATTGTTAAGATTGGTATATAGATAAGCGCGTACAGCGTCAAGCTTTATTTCATATTTTTTCAAATTATAGGCGAAAACTTGTAATTAGCCTCGTCATTTATATAAATGTATAGTTTATTTAAGTATTTAGGCTGTAAGTTTTCCTAAAAATATAAAATAAAAAAAATAAAAAATAAAAAAATAACATCAGGCGAGTTGGTGGTCAAAAAAAAAAAAAAACTTTCATGCGCTCGAAATAATAACCCTCTTTATGCAATCGAGTAAAAAGATAATGAGCTTGCTTGATAGGTTACGGAGGCTATCCTGTGATACGAATACAGAGATCGAACCAGGATTAAGGTAAACGTACATACGAGTGTTATGAGCGGATTTGCGTCTATTTCAGCGATACTATGAGTTCACGCAAGAGGAAATGAAAGCGCTCGAAGAGTGTGACAGGGAGAGCTTCTACCGGCGCTGCCTGCCTTTCAGTGCCCTGTTCGCCGCATCCGCATTCGCCGGCGTAAAATATGGTGAGTAAGAGCTAAAGCAAACTAGCTGTTTACAGCCACTTCTAAAATATCCGGCGCACACCGAATCGCCAATCGTGATGTCCTTCCGCTTTGTCCCTTATCGCCAACCGACACATTATCGACGTAGTCACAAAATAGGAGGTCGCCGATACCAGTCCTTATTGATCGAAAACTAACGTCACCAAATGGGATCGGAACTAATGAATGAAATAACAGTAGCACTGTCTCAACAATCCTTAGTTCATTATCTCGAACAATATAATGAAATAACGACAGCAGCGTCTAGCTAGCTAGTTTGTTTAAGCAAATTAATTTTATTTATATTTAACTTATGACGTCATAGCAAACATTCAAAGTGCTCGCCATTACGCCGAATGTGCGAACACACGGTGGCTTTTTGATGGTTCGCAGCATGTTCGGAGCGAACAATACGATCACCCGTTAGCCCTTTTACTTGCGCTCGCCTCTCGGTAGGGACGCCACGAAAATTTTCATAGAAGTAAGAAGTCTTATCCGAAATATTAAAATTAAAAGTAAATTGCAAATGTGACGTTCCGGGCCGAGTGGCGCCTCGACGGCTTACTTCTATGGATGTTTTCTTTTAGGCGTGGTGAATGGTTCGCCGCATTGGGGGCCGGCGCCGAAAATAGCTGTGGCAGTCATCATCGGGCATGTGCTGGGACGGGTCACATCGATTCCATCGTGCGCTCGCAAGTTGCGCCGCCTACCGCCCGACTCCCATCTAGGAAACGTGATGCGTAAGCAATGGGAAGACGCTAACCCGCCAAAAGACCCCAAGGCAAAAAAAAAGTGAACAAAACGTAATTAATAACGCCTGATATGCGAGTTCTTAACACATTTACTACGGATCTTTTCCAAGAGAAAGCTTGTCCAAGAATAATCCTTAGATGTACAGTCTTTAGTACGAGTGATGGTAGGTAAATTAACATACCTATTTTACTGTGGTTTATTTTATGATAGACAAAATTAAACACCTATCCTATTACGACATTTTCTTTATTATTTTTATGTTAATACATGAACTTCTTCTCTTTTGGAAAGGCAGGTAAAATATGCGGCAACATACATACTGTGTACCTATCTACCAAGACACAGCAATTTTTCGAAACCTTTAATGGCGCTCGTGTGCATATTTTATTTATTATGCAAATCTGAAGCGATTGACAATCATTTACATATATGAAAACTAACAAAGGTACAGCGATTTCAGTGTATTGGTACCATACACAAACCATCTTACTTAGAAACGCATCTTAAAATCTTTTTCACTAAATAAGGACTTGTCACTCTGTCACTTGCGAAAACGGAACAAAACAGTGTTTTGTTTGTTATCTAACAACGCAAATTCATAAGCGAGCTGGGACGGCGGCTAAAAGAAAAGGGTCGCGCCCTTCGCTCCGCATCATATCTGGCGCAACTTATGATGTTACAACGTGGTCACGTTGCCAGTATAATGGGGACCTTTAAGCAGGGCTCTATAAGAGGAACTCTTTGTATAATTTGACATATTTTCAATAATGCATATTATTGACATATACCTTATAAGTTTACAAGTGACGATTTTAATAATACTGGTTTATTAAAATCGTCACTATAAGAAGTCATATGTTTGAACACTGTTTAACTAAAATGCGCTTATTCAGCGTTTATAAGTAGGTAAGACGGAAAAACGGTCCGTGAATGTGTTTTTAGGGTTCCGTACCTCAATAGGAAAAAACTGGACCCTTATAGGATCACTTTGTTGTCCGTCTGTCCGTCTGACCGTCCGTCCGTCCGTCCGGGTGTCAATACCATTATCTCGGGAACGCGTCAAGGTGTCGAGTTGAAATTAAAACCATATACGCAGATCCATAGTATCTTGCTGCAGAAAGAAAAATAAAATTTCTCAGTTTTCGTAAAAAAAAGTTACAGCCGAATATGTCGTAAAAACGCACATTTCGACACTCACAGAGGAATCAAAACCTATAGGGTACTTCCCGTTGACCTAGAACTCTGAAATTTGGCAAGAAGCATTGTGTTAGAGTACACATATAGGAAAAAAACCGAAAACCGGACATTTTTAATTTAATCACAAAAAAATAGTGTCGTTATGCAAGGAATGAGGGTCGAAATTTTAAAGTGAATTAACCGTATCATAATAATATGAAAGAGCTTAATTAGCATTTAGTTAAAACAGGTTTTTATATATTATTTTTACGATGTATATTTTTAGGTATAACAAGGAAAATAAAAAAAAAGATTTCCTCCTTTTATTTACTAGTTTGTACGGAACCCTCGGTGGGCGAGTCTGACTCGCACTTGTCCGTTTTTTTTTATATTATCACGTTAATTTAACTATCAATAATGCGCCTCGTTGTTTACACTTAGTCTAAGATCCCGCTATAGGACGACCTTTACCGAGCTGGATGAAAAGTATTTTATATTCAATTAAATTATGCCAGTAAATAGGTATATTGCAAATGGGTTGTCTAAAATATTCAGTCCAGAATAGGATTAATTAATAATTTTTTATTTTTTTTATTTCACTGGTTTGGTTAATTTAATAGACAAATTCAATATATTTAAGTGTTTTTTTTTTTAATTTAACTTTAATTCTTTAACCAGACCGGTGCAAGTTACTAGTATCGATTTACATGTTTATACCTGCCTACCCAAGAGTTGTGACGGGAAAAAAATAGTCAACCTAGATAACGTTTGCATATTCTATGGGCTTCATACTTTCGATTGGTATGGAAGGTCCTATGTAATAAGGCGAATTCTGTGGTAATTTGTCTAGTGAAATGTAAAATAAAAATAAAAAATATTAATTAATAATTCTGGACTGATATTTCTTAGACAACCCTTGGACAACCCATTCCATTTGCGATATATATTTATTGACATATTTAATTGAATATAAAATACTTTTCATCCATTAACCAGCTCGGTGAAGGTCGTCCTATAGCGGGATTTTAGACCTACTACACATCACGAGAATTGCTTGAATTACATTAAAAATGATAAGTAAAAATTGATAAACAAAGTTAATTCATAATAGGTACGAGTTTAAAGAATAATCTTGGATTGTCGCAAACGTTATGATCCACTACCTACTACACCTGACATGGCTACAATGACAAACAACTACCTACGTGAAATTTTTATTTCCCGTTGCATACGTATCACCTTTCTAGTTCATAATTCATGATAATTTATTTATTGACCGAGCGAGCGAAGCGTCTCTGCATCAACTGGCCAAATTTTCTTTCGTCTGTCAGTTTGTTTGTTTGTGAGTTTGTGATTTTTGTTTGTATGTTCGTACTCGCGTACAGGGCGTAATTTTGACCAATTTTGATGAAACTTGGTGTATAGGTTCTATGGATTATTTAAAAAAAAATGTCCTCGGCGATTTTTTATAAGAGGGGTGGTTCCCATAAAAAGGGGGGAAGTTTATTGCGGCGTTAATTACCAACCAATTTTAATGATATTTGGTAGGTAGGTAAAATACACAGTTATTACAAGTTGTGGTAAAAATGAACAGAATTGGTCAAGTGGTTGTCGAGATATGACAACAAACTTCAGATTGCGTGTAACAGTGAGGGCACGTGGATGTGCTTGATGCATTTTAGCGGTGAATAATTTTCTTGGTTTTACGTTTTCTCCATTTATAAAATTATTATTTGTTTTGATAAGAATATACACTGTTTTTTAAGGGCATCTAAACATATAACTTATTTTTTGTATTAATTGTGTATTAAAATTAAATTGATCTTTCAAGGTGCTTAGGCTTATGGAAAAAATGTTTTTGACCGTGAAATAACGTCTGTAAAATCACTTAATATTGAGAAATCAGCCAAAATTTTATAGACGGCCTCCTAAGCCAACTTTACGTAGGTATTATATACAGATGATCCAAAGTGAGCTGCAAATAAGCTCTCTCGCGACGTCTAGTGTTCGTAGAACTACTGGTAATGCTGGTGCTTAATTAGCGGGCTACGGTGAATATTCGTATTAACGCGATGAGTATAGCCGGGTAGATCGTTGCAACGCGTAGTATTCGGGCGTAAACGATGTATTATCGGGGCACTGTCGGTAAATCAAAGGGATTTGTCGCGACAATATTCGCTTGGGTGGCTACACCTTCGTCACCGCGGCTCTACACTTGTGCCGTGAATTCACGGTGCGAATTCGCGGCAGAGGCGCACCCTCCACATTCACGGAGGTCACTCATTTGTGCCGTGAAACCTGCCGTGAAACGGACGTCGAAACTGCTGATGCGTTAACTTTGTTTGATGAGGCAACATATAACTATTTACACCTACAAAATAAGAAAATTGTTCGAAAGCGTTGGAGAAAAAGGAGATGATGGATGACTGAAATATATCGTAACAGATTGATATTAATTTGAAAACGAATCCTTCTCCAGGCATCATAATTTTACTTTTATTATTATGATGTGGATGCTTCGAGTCCCACAGTATACGTTCAGCGTGAAAATATTTCAAAAAGCTATTTTCTAATTCACTATCTCAACTTATATTAATCCGATGCGCTACCATTTAGCTCGCATAACACGTCCGTGCGCATCAATAGTCAGGAGCAAACTGGCACGGTGCCGTGAATGTGGATGTGCGCGCGTGAACGAGGCGCGAACTGCCGCGAACCCTTTGTCGCGGGACAAAATACCGACTTCGATCGGGGAACAGGTGTGAACGGCCGCGAACCCCGTGAAAACCCTCCACACTTATGTTCACGCCTGTTCGCGGACGTTCACGGCACAAGTGTAGAGCGGGGGTCAGACTACGTCACTTCAGTGTCGTCCAGACATTGATGTGGGACGGACGTGCTTGAGTTTTTTGGTACATCATGGAGTGGAGTAAAGAAAAAGTGGAGTTCATTCAATTGTATGAAATGGAGAGTATTATATGGAATCCTAGTAACCCTGACCACAAAAAGAACACTTGGTTCATGATGCGTGGATTCAAGGCCGGATCCAGCTTTGGCACCAGGGGGGGTCACCAAGGCCGTAGCAAGGAATTCATTTGCCCCCCCAAATGGGGGTCAGCAATGGACCATGGGTATATAAGTTTAAACACCACCCCCCCCCCCAAATGGGGGGGGTGTTTGGCCCAAGTACATAAATATAGGTAATTATATGCGCTAGTGAAGTGAGCGCGAAAATTTAAATAGGCTTTCCGTTTAGGTTTGCCTCCTTATGCAGTCGGGTAAAAATAATAGAGCGAAGCGAGCGCGACATTTTTTTAACTTTTCTTCAATTTTTATAGTAATATACTTTATTTCTCGTATTAGTGAGACCACAGTATTTCTATGTTAAAATATTTAGTAAAAATGCGCGAGCGAAGCGAGCGCGAAAATTTAGAAGGTTTTTAAAATAAAATCTTGAAAGTGATTTGATTCATTTACCTTGTTAGCGTGACGTAGGGTTTTGTGGCCCAGAAGAACCAAACAATTATCTGTGTTAAGAGAAAAATGAAATATCCGACAGGATAAGAACGACTTTTACGTTATCAAAAATTATAAATACAACCATTTGAATGCATTGATTGAAATTTAAACTTATGATTTTATAGAAAATTACAAACATACATTTTTATGAGAAAGTATGCGCAAAACCGCTGTAAAAGACTATAGATGCGCATCATTTAGAATAATTCTAGTAAAATCACTTATTTATTACGAAAAAGCTCATTGTAGTTGTAACAAATCTAACGACACCTCGCACATCAAAATCGGTCAAGCCGTTTAGGCTTTTAGGCCTGTAGTGTATAGAAACATACCCACATACATACATACATATACATGTACTCGACAAACATAACCCTCCTTCATACGCAGTCGGGTAAAAATAATCGGAAGCGAGCGCAAAAATTTTTGATTTTCTAAATCAAATTTTAGGTATTCATAAATAATTTGCTGTTAATGTTGTCACAGTACTGACAAGGCTCAAAAATACAAAAGACCCAGCCCAGGGGAGGGGGGTCATGACCCCCATGACCCCCCCCCCCCCCCCCTTGGATCCGCCCTTGCGTGGATTAGAATTAAAAATAAGCTCAATTGGCCTACCACAGTAGAATAAATAAAAAAAAGCAGAAGAAAAAAGATTCTCATATGTCATACTACAGAGCCCATCTCAATAAAATTAAGAAATCAATCAAGTCAGGAGCTGGCGCCGACGACATATTATCGGCATACACATCCGGCACGATGTATCGCGTCAACGCGACACGAATCTTAGTCCGCCTAGTGTAGACAAGAATATCGCGTATGCACGTACACGATATTTTCAAGTTTCTTGAATAATACAAGTTTTATAGTGTTCTAGTCACGTAAACAGTAATTTTAAAATTTAAGTCTTGCCTCAGTAAAGTGATGGCGACTTTACTAGAAGCTTCTATGGAGTTTTGCCGACAACGTAAAATCACACGATTCACTGCTTTATTTATTATTTTACTTGCCCACACCACACTCACGCATTTGATCGAACACTTAATGAATAAAACACCACCGTTTTTATAGCATTAATGTTCAAAATAACACAAGAATAGGAAAATAAAACAAAGCAACAACATGTTACTAAGACGTTCCCGCCAAAACTCATCATAACAAGTTAACAGATAGATAACTTATATTATCATCCAACCTGTGCATCCAACTTTAAACAACAGATTGTACCTATCAAGTACAAAATCATAATATGATTTTTTCATGTTTCTTGAAATAATAATTTCGTGCATATTATGTATAAAATTATTATTTTAAGAAACATGAAAAGAGCTCAATGGCAAATATATTAGTAGTGCTAGTCTAATATAAAAAATCATGTCAGATGACAATGTGTTTAGTTTGGTGTTTACAAGTGTGTATGGGAGTTTTGGCGGGAACGTCTTAGTAACGTGTTATTGCTTTGTTTGATTTTCCTCAACTTGTGTTATTTTGAACATTAATGCTATAAAAATGGTGGTGTTTTATTCATTAAGTGTTGATAAAGTGCGTGAGTGTGGGCAAGTGAAATAAAGCATTAAAACGTGTGATTTTACGTTGTCGGCAAAACTCCATAGAAGCTTCTAATAAAGTCGCCACCACTTTACTGAAGCAGGACTCGACTTATAAATTGACTGTATACGGGACTTAGATTGTGACTAGAACATTTGTTCACAAGTTGTTTTATTCAAGAAGCTTGAAAAAATCCTAATAATTGACACTGGCAAATGCTTTAATGCGGGTCCAATAAAAAAAAGAAGAAGAAGATCAGTGTATATCAACGTCAACTGTCATTTATAATACGAAGTCAATGCCGTGATTATCTTATTTCACTATTCAGTGATTAGATTTTGAAATGAAACATTTTTTTTACATAATTTGGCTGGATTGAAGAGATAATTATAAGTGTCTAATTTTATTCATTTGTGAGCGTACAGTATTTTTTTTCTGTAAATGTAGTTTCACATGCACCAAAATGAATGATCCTAACGCATTTGGTTATCAAGAGAACCCCGGCGCGCCGGTGGGGCCAGGAGCAGGGCCTGGAAGAAGTCATCTAGGCCCCAACTCCATGGTAAGGTATATCGAACCGAGACAGCTGAGCGAGAGGCGGGCGTTGTTGTAGGCTCGCGATTTACTATCGGCTTGTCTGTAGGCGCAGCACAAGTTCTCCGCCGACGAGATGCGTGTGCTGCAGGAGTGCAACAAGGAGAGTTTCTTCCAGCGGTCATTGCCTTTGTCTTCCATCCTCGGGTTTGGCACATTCGCCGCAGTTCAGGGAGGTCAGTCAACAACTTGTCAAATCAAACACAAATGGATCTCTAAAAATTCGATCGAACGTTTACATACTAAGCTCTGCAAAACGCGAAAGTTATCTCTTTAAACGTGTTTATTAAAAATTAAAAAAAAAATGTTTTATTTAGAGTTGCAGTGCTGGCTTACTTCAAATTACTGATGATAGAGTTTATACATTCCATTCTATATCTTAAGAACCTCCAAATATTACATTGTTATCTATAACATACAGTTTTAGTAATAAAACCTCACTTTTTATCATTTTTAGGGTTCCGTACCTCAGTAGGAAAAAACGGAATCCTTATAGGATCACTTTGTTTTCCGTCTGTCCGTCCATCTGTCTGGGTGTCAAGACCTTTATCTCGGGAACGCGTGAAGGAATCGAGTTGAAATTAAAACCATATACGCAGATCCATAGTATCTTGCTGCAGAAAGAAAAATAAAATATCTCAGTTTTCGTAAAAAAAAGTTACAGCCGAATGTCGTAAAAAACGCACATTTCGACACTCATAGAGGAATCAAAACCTATGGGGTACTTGCCGTTGACCTAGAACACTGAAATTTGGCAAGAAGCATTGTGTTAGAGTACACATATAGAAAAAAAACCGAAAAACTAGACATTTTTTATTTAATCACAAAAAAATAGTGTCTCTATGCAAGGAATGAGGGCTGCCTCAAAGGTTCGCTCGCTCGGATCCGAGTGGGAGGCGCCGCTACTATTGCCCCTACTCGGATCCGAGTGGTGTGCAAGGAATGTGTTAAATATTTTTATGATGTATATTTTATTGGTTTTATTTAATGTACTTATTATTGCAAACATTATTACATAGCCAAGCATAATTAAGGTTTAAAGTTGGTATTTTCTTATTGCAGGTTACTTGAGGCCAAACCCAAGATTTGGGGCATTCCCTAAGGTGTCCCTAGCGGTTATAGTAGGATACTTTGTGGGCAAACTTTCGTACCAGCAGGCGTGTGCTGACAAACTCATGGCTCTCCCGGGCTCCTACATCGGGCAGCTGCTCCGAGACCGTCGTGACGGAAAAATTGAGGGGTTAGAAGTTATAAATATTTTGCTACTTTAACATTTCTATATAGGTCACACAAAAAATTTCTGGAACTGGCCACTTACATAAACAATATTTAAAAAGTAATTACAACAATTGAAAATGGAAAGCTTAGGCTGTAGAATGCAGTTTGTTTCATCTGACTGTCAATTGTTTTTACATAGTGGCGCCATTTAAAAAATTGCGTGTCTACATTAACATGGATTTAACTCGGGAAAATTTTCGTAGTATGATTTTCTACGATTTTAAGTGTAATTTGACAGTTCAACAGAGCATCGCTCGGCCTCAATCTGCTTTTGGCGATGAAGCACCATGCAAGACGACTATTTATAGCTGGTTTGCAGAATTCAAGCGCGGTCGTGTCAATCTCAGTGACGAATCTCGCGATGGTCGCCCGTCCACCGCTGTGAACAACAAAAACATCGATGCTGTGCGCCGTATGATTGAAACAGACAGGCATATATGTGACCTACCATAAGATTCGTGCATCCTTAGACATAGGCATGAGTCAAATACAATCAATCCCAAAGCTTTCTATGGGTGTGAGAAAGCTGTGCTCGTGGTGGATCCCACACAATTTGTCCGAGGCTCAAAAAACGGACCGCGTCACTTAGTGCAATGCCATGCTTACCAGATTCAATGAAGGTGCGTCAAATTTGGTATGGGACATAGTAACAGGTGACGAAACTCGGATTTATTGCTATGACCCCAAATCAAGATGAGCCGAAACCAACCAAAGCGGCGCGCGTGAAAAGTGCATCTAAGCGGATGATTGCTTCTTTTTTTTAATAAAACTGGACACGTGGCTACTGTTGCTCTAGAGAATCGTCGTACCGTGAATAGTGACTGATACGCGACCAATTGTTTGCCGGAAATTATTGACGAACTCCGTAAAAATAACCGTAAACGCCGTATCATCTTGCACCACGACAATGCTAGTTCCCACACGGCCAGACACACAAACTAATTTTTGAAGGTGAAAAACGTAGAACTTATGAGCCATCCTGCATAACTTCCCGACCTGGCACCTTGTGACTTTTTTCTGTTCCCAAAAATTAAGAACCAATTACGCGGTCAACGATTTTCATCAGAAGAGGCTGTCGAAGAGTATGAAAAACACGTTTCTGAGGTCACCACAGAGGAGTGGCACAAAAGTTTTCAAAATTGGTTTAATCGAATGAAAAAGTGCATTTACGCAAAGGGAGAATATTTTGAGAAACAATAAATTCTTTTTTGACCTTTAATAGTATTTTTTTCTTATTCATTCCGGAAACTTTTAGTGCGCCCCACCTATCACTATGTTCCTGTTCTTGCTTTTCTAATATTGTACTGAAATTTTGAGCCTATTACTGAATCTACACTCTGTGCTTCTCTGTTCTATCTGTCTTTGGATTTGAAAGGATTGAGCAAGCAAAAGGAGTCTAAATGAATCCTCACATTTGTAGTGGAAGTGGGGTTTAAGACCACTGTCAAGTTTTTGCTAGTGTAAACCTATTTGAATAAATTACTGCTATTTCCGGAAACTTAGGCTTATGATAATACTGGACATCTATACATATAATAATACTGTAATAGGTCAAAATCTGTACATTAAATATTTAAAAAAAAAATGAATGCACCCTGCATTACTATCGATATAGAAGCCAAAACAGTAGTTTTCAAAATTTTTGTCTGTCTGTCTGTACGGTGTGTCCGGTGGACGCCGAAACTACTGGACGAATTTGGACAAAATTTGGCAGGATTATTGCTTATACTATGTAGAACTTACATACTTTTTATCCCGAAAAGTTTGACAGTTCCTGTGGGATACACTGAACAATAACAACATAATCGGTCACCACGCTGGTAAAACCGCGGGGCGCAGCTAGTATTTAAATAATTATGCACTTTGTAACTTAATCTGCTGGACAGCATTCAACGAAATTAGATTTTATATCTTTATAGGAAAAGCCTAAGAAGAAGTTTTAAGAAGTAAACTATTGTCACAGATCATAATTAATAATACTCTATACAAAAGTGAAACTGTAAAATTGGACACTGTATGATAATCATCCCAATGAATTGCAGGACTTCATATAGTTCACAGCAGCCAAC
Source organism: Lycia hirtaria (assembly GCA_947563715.1). Taxonomy (NCBI): domain Eukaryota; kingdom Metazoa; phylum Arthropoda; class Insecta; order Lepidoptera; family Geometridae; genus Lycia; species Lycia hirtaria. The sequence continues at coordinate 516,547 of OX387386.1, read as the reverse complement.
CTCCATGCTGGGTGCGACCCCAGGCGACATCTACTCGGACGCGGGGCCTGGCTCGGCGCTCAACCTCGACACTGACCGCCCTGCCTTCACTGACGACACCTACAGGCCAGACTCTCAGGACAGTCAGTACCTACTTAGTTATTGACAAATCTCTACATGACTGTTTCTTGTTATTTGAAGTGGGGGTGATGAGTCCCGCACTGGCGCCCCACTTGGGGTGTATTGTGCATTTCCCTCCGCCAGTATCTACCCGAGCCAACCTTGCGGCATAAAAGCTCCAGTTGTGAAGTTGCAAATGATGATAATGAGAGTGCAGATGATGCAAGCCGCCAATGTGTCACCACATAACCGAAGATGTAGCAGAAGCTACCTTGTGTAATCCGGTGGAGATTCTGATGTCTTCTGTAGCTTCACAGTGCCATAGGACATGCTTTCCTGTTTCTTTACCTTCATCACTGTGCCTCTTATACCTAGTAGTTTGAAGTGGCTATAACCGAGTAATATCTACTCTATTATTTTTATAATTATATACAAGTGTGTGGCTTCCATTACCTTATTCCACTACATAACTACATTTTAGTGCATATTGTATGGGAGAGAACTCTCTGCCACCACAACCTGTTTCCTGATACATGTAATCTTCTGAACAAAGTTGGTACATATATCATTATACAAAAAAAACGGCCATGTGCGAGTTGGACTCGCGCACGAAGGGTTCCGTACTATTATCTATAAAAACTGCAAAAAAATCACGTTTTTTGTATGGGGCCCCCTTATATATTAATTTTATTTTAATTAATTATTTATTTTTAAAGTGACTCAATATAAATGTTAATAATATTATTTCAATATGACTCAATATTCTGTGAATATTTCAAGCGTATACCTGTTGCCATTATCAATATCGAGAAAAACGAGCAAAAAAAATACGTTTGTTGTATGGGAGCCCCCTTAAATATTTATTTTATTCTATTTTTTAGTAGTTGTTGTTATAGCGGCAACAGAAATACTTTAACAATTCAACTGTCTAACTATCATGGTTCATGAGATACAGCCTGGTGACAGAAGGACGGACGGACGGACAGACAGACAGACAGCGGAGTCTTAGTAATAGGGTCCTGCTTTTACCCTTTGGGTACGGAACCCTAAAAAGACAAGTATAAGTTTAGAAAACTCAAAAGCCCTCGACAAAAAAGACTGAACTGATTTTGATTAAATATAGCTAAAAATACTCTATGAAATCCTCTTTCAAACATAAAGAACTAGATCAAAATCGGTCCATCCGTTCGAGAGGTACAATGTCACAGACAGATACACTGACTGATACACCAAGACACACATGAAACTTATAACACCCCTATAAGTATAAGTGTATATTGAAGTATGTATGACGTGTGTTGCAGGCCCGGTGAGCGGCCCGACGGAACCGTCGGCCTCTGCGCGCTCCTACGACGAGCTGCGCCGCCAGAACCGCGCCGACGTCAACGCACAGAAACAGGACCCCTACAGGTGACGCCACACACACCTAACATCTTTTATATAAACGTGCTTCATCCTCGGCCACTCCGTCGCTTAACATGAGCCGAGTTGGTGGTCAAGCGTAGATATATTTTGGTTAATATTTTTTTTTTTTAAACGAAACAAATTTTAACTGATTCATCGCGTATATTTTCAAATCCCTTAAAATTTGTTTAATTTTAATGATTACTCATTCAATCGCGAAAACCTTAGCCAAAAATATTGTCCCATTATTTATTATTGAATGTACTATATTGTTTCTTTTGTGAAGTTGTCTCAAATGTTGGCTCTTACCGAATAACTTTACTCTAATTTGAGGAATGCTCAACATATTTTGTCAACAACGCTAACACGTAATGTCACTTGCGGAAAGAAGACAGCGAATTTGAAACTTTGATCGAAGTTAAGTAACGTTTTCCGGTAAGGCCGGTTATCGTTCGATTTCTTTTAGTAACCTTTGTCACGCAGGTAATTGTCGTCGAGAAGTACCTCTAGAGAGTTTAATGTGAAAGCCGCGGCGACGGACTCGCTTCCACGAGGAACGCTGCGCTCATGTAAACTGTTACTTTTTCCTCCCCACACTCATTAGGGCCGATTCACACCGCCACGACAGCGACACGCGTCACGGGATTCTATTATTCATGCGTCGGTAATCCGCGCCGTTAAATGTTGAAACGTTCCACGATCAGCCTGGCCTTTTGACTAACGAGCTGATTAATCGCTCTGTAAATTTCTGGACATTATTCACACAGACACAGAACAAACAAATGTTTGTCCTGGTTGAGGATCAAACACATGACTTAGAGGTTACAGCTTGCTGGGCTGACGTGATCTGCCAATTCAGTCGATTTATGGAACCAGAATTATTTTTATTGAGTTTTCATTAAAAGTTCGATTAGTTGTATATACATGAAGCATTAGGAGCAATTTTTGTATTGGCTTTGAAACAAGTCTCATCTCATATCACCCGAGCCTCAAGGCTACTATTTGTCCATAAAAATGAGCTATTGATCAGCGATTAACCAACGAAGAACGCTAAAAATAGGTAGCCTGGTAAAATTTGATGGGCCAATCACCACTCGTCAATGGTCTCGTTTTGCAATTGTTTGGAAGAATCGCGCTTATGTTGCCAGTACAATTGTATTGCATAACTACCACGCCAATTCATGATTTATTAAAATTTGAAACGTCATATTTAAATTATTAAGTGACAAATATTTAAAACTTATGCTGTTTGTTATGAAAAAAATATTTTTAACAATAAAAAACATCGTGAAACATGGATAAAGCTTAAATAATCGTTTGCGGAGGTTCCCAATTTACTTTTTAATTTTTGGCTCAAATGTCAATGTGAAGTGTCAAACAGACTTAAAGAAAATAATATTATGTTGTCTATTGATCTTTTACTTCTTTTCTTCTCTCCCTAAAAGATGATTTTGCGCATTCAGCGCATTCGGCATTTTCATATATTTATTACCTATTTATGATTATAACTTATTTAACTTTGAGATACATTATTGTGGCTGACACTAATTCCGATCACGGTCCTAATAGGGTTAATGAGATCAAGGTTTGGAAAATAATAATTTCTAAAGTAACGTGATCATAGATTTTAACAATATTATTTTTCTAAAAGCTGTTGTTTTCTAACTTAATCATGTTTGACTAGCCGTCACAGCGGCGTAATATTTTATATATAAGAATTATTAATTCCAGTATTAATATTCTCGGCTAATATTTCCAAGGAAAATATTTTCACAAATTCCACCTCGGAAAGATCGAAAGTGTCGAAGCTATTTCTTGATAAGACGCAAGTCTAGGGACGTCTATTGTTATAGCATCGTCGATCTACTTCATGCGCTAGAGTTAAAATACGCCAACACAACACAAAACTTGTAATTTATGAATTTTTGATGTGAACGATTGGTTACAATTGCCAAAATAGGTATTGTTGTTCACTGATTTCTCACTGGCCTTTGCATAGACAAAAGACGATTGGAAGAGCTGTCAAAAATTAGCAGACTGCTGTTTTTGACATCATAATGACGGCCGATCTCTACGAGACTATTGTTTTTGTCTTTCTATTGTTTTCCGATCTCTATCAGTGGCCAACGATTCAACGATCGATAGTAGTCATTATAGTTTGCAGACTAACGATTTGACAAAATTAACGCTGAATCGAATCAGCGAGTGGCGACCGAGCGATAAATCAAATAGCCGCCTTGAGACCCCGGTTACCCAATACCAAGCCTTTGGATATTTCCCTTATGTCTTCTGTATCGCCATTTTATTTTGATCTACAATTTTTATAGCTAATTAAGTCCGATTGCTAATATGTGTATGTACCTAGTCTTGCCATAAATATTGTCACGAAGAAAAAAATTATTTTTTTATTGCAAATAATATTTATTACTTTTACAGTGTGTTAGTTTAATACATAAATATAAAACAATTTAAAATATAAAAGCTTATCCGAAGTGGTCTCCATTGGCTGAAATACAGTCCTTTAAACGTTGAGGCCAGTTATCAATAGAAGCACGCACTCTTTCCATGGGAAAATTCTTCACTGCCAATCGTATGGATTGTTTTAGGGACTCCAAATTATCATGGCGTTTAGAGCAAGCCATACTCTCTAAAACTGACCATAAATCATAATCCAGCGGATTAAGATCAGGACTAGACGACGGCCAGTCTTCAGCTCTGATGAAGTCCGAAACGTTCACTTCCAACCAAGACTGCGTGGACCGAGCTTTATGACCTGGCGCCGAGTCTTGTTGGAAGGACCATACTTGGTTATTGAACATGGTGTTGTTTAGGGGCTTAACTACCTTCTCAAGAATGGTATTTTGATACACTTGTGCCGATGTATTGATACCTTTTTCACAAAAATATGGCTCAGTCACTCCTTCATAGCTAACACCCCACCAAACTATCACTGAAGTCGGATAATGCCCACGTTGCACTCTGTCGACTAATTGGGAAGCTTCCTTAGAGCTTTGAGCATAAATACGGTCATTTTGTTTGTTAAAATGTTGCTCAATTGTAAAGATTTTCTCATCCGTAAACAAAATTTTTCTGTGACCTCCCTTTGCGTACCGCTTCGGTAGTTGTTTCGATTTTACCACCCTATTCTTTTTTAAATTATCAGTTAAAAAATGACCAGTGCGTCTCATAAAGGCTGCAAGTCCTAAGTCATCTTTTAAAATACGCGACATGGGTGCTATCTTCATCTCCCGAGATAAAATCTTTTGCTTTCGGACAGGATTTCTTCGAATTCTTGCCCTTACTGCTTTGACCACCTTTTTCGTACGAACACTTCGTGGACGGCCAGGTCTTTTTCTGTCACAAACAGAGGAGGTCTCATTGTACCTATTAATAGCCCGGTACACAAACATTTGACTAATACCAAGCGTATTGAGAGTTTTAAAAATTGCATTTGGCTCCATACCAACTTTGTGTAATGCAATCACAGCGATTCGGTTCTCTTTATCACTCCACTCCATTTTAATATCGCAAAATATTGTACAATGTATTGGCGCCAAAATTAGAAAACTCAATGAACAATCGTATAAAAATGACAGATTCCAAATTCAAATGTAATATCTTTCTTATTTTTAACTGTAACAGTATTTATGGCCAGACTAAGTATAATTATGCTCTTATAGAAAGATACGTACACTCTTACGCAGTCGGATAAAAACGAAAAATACAGGGTAGGGTTTTCTCATCACTCGTGTCGGGGTCGTGGCTCAGGGTCGAAGTAGATGTAGTCTCCATGTCGCGACTCGAATCTCACCAACTGACCTGATAAAACGGGTTTACAATTTTAATTGCAATCTTATTTCAATTTTACTTAGACCTTTACCTTGCTTTCTCAACTGTAACCAACTGTAGTATTAGTAATATCACAGAACACTTTACTTCTGTCTTCTGTGACTAGTATAATAACATAAATAAAACATCACAATTATTTTTGTGGAACGCAGGTTTCTACGTCGGCCACACTCTCAAAGTACCGAAACACCACTTTATACTTGTATCATGGTCGATTACAGCTTTTTAACCCCCTGATGTTATAAGTTCGACGTATGTCTGTAGCATCGTAGCTCTCAAACAGATGGACCAATTTTATTTAGTTTTCCTGAGTGATGAACTGATTGCATGTCATTGCAGAGTGGAGGGCGCCCCTCCCCCGCCCCCGCGCCGCGCGTCCCCTCCCCGCGCCGCGCCGGCGCCCACCAACCGATACGGAGACGCACTCGATTAACACGGACGCACATCTACCACACAATTGTTCCTTAATCGTCCAAAGCTCTGAACAAAAATTGTGTATGAATAACGATCACGGCTTCTAATTTTAAAATTAGGTTACTGTTGTCGGTCGCCCGTCCGCCATTGTCGTGTTAGTTATTGGACATCTATGGACATTTAAGTTATCTTTATTATCTATGCTCTTCGGAAATGTAAGACCGTTGTCAGCGCGGAATCTGGCGTGGAATGTGATTTTGTAATAGCGTAGTGATGCTGTACTTCAGACAGGAGTAATAACTTCAAATAGAACCCCGCTAGGCAATGCCATAGGCTCAGCGCCGCCGTGGCGTCAACTAACGCGCATGTTTTTCCCACGGTCGCTACAGTTTCGATATCGATAGTTTTTTGATAGCTAGAATCTAGGGACGCGTTCTCGCAACTGATAACGGTACTTCGCGTACTGGAACTAGGTAGTTGTGAGCGATGCGCTCGAAACACCCGATGTTTTAGTATTTACATGGTAGTTTGCCGATATAACATGAAATAAAGTTGAATTTACTTTTTACACGTTATTTTATTTTTACCCAACTACGTAAGAAGGAGGATTATTGTACCAGCCGTTCTACGAAAGGAAGGAAATAAACAGCGAGTATATTTTACTTCGTTACATTTGTCCTTCTGAGATTAGGTATACATAGGTAGTAATACGTAAGTATAGGTATCACCTTTCTACCAGTTATTTGAAGGCACACTTTTTTTAGGGTAGTTACACATATTTTTCAAGTTGTTTATAGTATTTCTATGTATGTATGTGGTGATGTGACGGTATCGTTGGATTAACCACCCTCATATTTAGTGATAAACGAATCATTGGAGTGCTGAGCAAAGTGTATGTGAAACGGCCTTTTACTTGGTTAATGAATGAATGAATTACGTAAGACGATTTAGGGAGGGAGGGCCGACCATGTCTTATCGTCGGACCATGTCCATGTCGGTTTATTCTTATTAGGATTCCGTACCTCAATAGGAAAAAACGGAACCCTTATAGGATCACTTTGTTGTCCGTCCGTCCGGGTGTCAAGACCTTTATCACGGGAACGCGTGAAGATATCGAGTTGAAATTAAAACCATATACGCAGATCCATAGTATCTTGCTGCAGAAAGAAAAATAAAATTTCTCAGTTTTCGTAAAAAAAGTTACAGCCGAATATGTCGTAAAAAATGCACATTTCGACACTCACAGAGGAATCAATACCCATGGGATACTTCCCGTTGATCTAGAACTCTGAAATTTGGCAAGAAGCATTGTGTTAGAGTACACATATAGGAAAAAATCCGAAAACTGGACATTTTTAATTTAATCACAAAAAAATAGTGTCTCTATGCAAGGAATGAGGGCCCAAATTTTAAAGTGAATTAACCGTATCATGTGGGGTATCATATGAAAGAGCCTCATTAGCATAAGCTAAAACAGGTCTTGCAGACCCTTCACTTCAGCTGGGAACCAAAACTTTTTAGGCGAATTTTGATTAAGTACAGAGTGGCCGCGCAAAGCAACGTTGTTGACTGCCTCAAACGCCGGCGGTTTACTGACTACTACAAAATGAACGGGAATATCCATATCCATATTGTATGACAGAGCTGCATCGGTACTATGAATGCCCCTTTCAGACTGACTGAAAGTCTTGAAGATATGAACCAATTTATGCGCTTTTTGGGTTCCTAATCGATTACAAATCTTTGATTGAACCAGGCCGAATGTAGAGAAAATTCTTTCGAGACCTGCTGTTGACGCTACTGCTGACAGCAATTGTTCACAGAAGTGCCTGAAATGCTTCTTTACCATCCCAGTTGAACCAACGTGGATCATTTGTGTTCATATCTAGGAGCTTCCACCATTCCAATGGTGGGGTCTGTTTAAATTGTGACCCAAACAGATATTTCGGAAACATTGACGATTGTGTCAGTAATGCCATAACAATAGGCATATGTTCATAGGTAACATTGACGATGAACATGAAAGACATTATTAAAGACTATGTCATTTATAATTTTTTTATTACGTTGTACGTTTTTTATTGTAGGCAAATATCACTAATTAAGACATGAAAGTTTAACGTATTTTATGCATATATTACACGCGTATTTTACGAATACAAAAAAGTAACTTAAAAGTATTACAATTTTATATTACAGTACTAATACCAAATATTACTTCGAATCACCGTTCTTTTTTTTCAAACTCATACAGATATTTTGTAATGTCAGAAATAATATAAAATTGCACAGTTACCAATAATTAGTAATGTAATTTAGTTATAAAAACCACTTTTTTTTAGGGTTCCGTACCCAAAGGGTAAAAACCCTATTACTAAGACTTCGCTGTCTGTCTGTCTGTCTGTCTCCAGGCTGTATCTCATAAACCGTGATAGCTAGAAAGCTGAAATTTTCAAAAATGATGTATTTCCGTTGCCGCTATAACAACAAATACTAAAAATTAAAAATATATATATATTAAGGGGGTTCCCCATACAATAAACGTGTTTTTTTCGTATTTTTTTGCTCAATATTAAAAACGGTGTTACCGTTTTTAATATTGATTTCATTAACGCTAATAACATTAAATTTTAATGTTTGTATTTCTAACCAACTAACACTTGTGCTGTCCTGTATGTTGTGTACGTCTTTGTTTTTAGGTATAACAACAAAAATTGTGATTGATACCAGCGTAGTCTGGCAGACGTTCACTCGCAAGGCCACTTCGTCGGAGAGTAACATACTAAGCAGAGCAACATATATGCTTAACTAAGGTGACACAAAAAAAAAAAAAAAACAAACAACGTGACATTGGCGAGAACATATGAAATTGAATGAACGCCCTATACAAGAATTGAATTGAATCAACCTTCGATCCTTCAGCCTTGGTTTTTCAAATTTAAAAAGGTCAAGAAACAGACTGTCTCTACGATATGTCGCCTGCGGTTGGGTTTTGCCTGTACTCCGGTTTTTCTCTGCAAAATTAGAATTCGAGGTCACTCCTTATGTGAGTGTGGCTTAGACGAAGGAACAGCTGATCACATATTTTTTGACTGTACCAGATGCCGTTTCTCCCTATACAATATGATCCCAGATGACGTTCCCCGACCTACTAACTTTTCCAGCCTCCTCCCTCTAGTATTCTCTCCTTTTATTCATGTCCTCACTAAATTCATTAAAATTAACAACATTAAGCTTTAACTCATCTCATTCATAGATTAATTATATATGTAACCTTATTATTAAACTGTATCTATCTATTTTATAAAATGTATTGCTTTATTATTGTTAAAGGTCTAGGGCATATTACTAACTATAAATATATTTATAATAAAAAAAGAAGCGAACCCGCTGCACACCTGCGCAAGCAACCACGTCAAGAAATATTCCACTGGCTAATTACCACTACAGGAAATAGGTCTAATGACTTGTATGACGCTGCCTGAAGAAATATCAGAGTGGCAGACTCAGAATATTTCAACGACCGACCATCGCACAGTGATGGAGAAATCGACGCTCCCTTTCATAGGATTTTTTTTTTCTAAACTTCGGATTTTGGTTGTTTAAAGTACGTTATATTGTGTAAACTAACGTTTTATACCATAATTTCGTTATAAAAAATCTTTTACTTTGCTTAATCAATGTAAAAAATGACTTCGAATATTTCAAATGTATGGAAATGAAAATTATTTTCCCAATATCTTTTTTGTTTCTAAAGATGTAAAGCTGAAACTTTCAGAGATCATTACCGAAGTGCTTATGCATCTATATTAAGTTCGGGTTAAACTTAAAGCATCCCCGTTCAAAAGATATGAATGGTAGATGAATGCATATTTTGGCGAAAATGACATCTAGATATAACTACATAGAAATGTGACCATTTTTTGGGGTGTCCACCACCATCGAGTAACAATCACTAACATTCGAAAGTGCCAAAATCAATATGGTTGTCTCGCTTAACCCTGGAGCTTTCATGACTCAGTCTTATTTCAGGGTGCCAAAAATAATACCAATCACGTCGTCAAGTAACAAGATGAGACTTATGCAACCATATTGATTTTGGCACTTCTAGATAGTCACTTTAGAATGTACATACTACTTGTTACCCGATAAGGTGATGGACACAAAAAAGGGTCACATTTTTGTTAACTACAAAACTCTCCAGGCTTAGCCTAGGCAGTCCTGTACATTTAGAAACACCTTACTAATGTGCGTTATCCTAGATAGCTCACATCTTGTTACCCGATGAGGTGGGTAACCATACGGCCTGCTCTTAGTTTATTGGTATTCACCAATAAAGGTTGATGCTGCAACTCAATGTGATTATAATGCAGTTATAATTTCTGGTGGCCTTATTAATTTAAAAGGAGAGATAATAAAAAGTTATTAAAATACAAATTGTTTATTAATTTTCCGCACTATTTAGTAGTTTTGGAAAAAAATATTATTCCCAAAAACATTCACCCCTAGCGATAACAGTATTCATGTAGTCTTCTTCAAATTTCACCCATACCACATGGATATTTTTTGATGTTTCAAATAATGGATCTGTACAGAAGACCCTTTTGGTTTCTTAAAAGCTAGCATCTGACACATTATTTGCATTTTATATTTGTCTGATACATAGTCGTTTTTATATAAGACTTCACAGTATTTTCAGAGGCTGGACATTTTATTTCCATCACAAAAACATCCCCAACTCCATCAGGTGACGCACTAAGAATGCCATTAATCAGCATAAATCCTGACTTAGCAATGCTTATATTTTTCCTGAATTTCTTTAATAACCCTGCTTTCCAGTTCCATGCCAGGTTGAATATCTTTCGTCTCTTGCACTGTGTTGATCACTAGATGCTATCTATTCCAGCATCATAATATTTTCTACCTTGGGTAGATTGTTTGAATCTGCTTTTACGTATATATCAGACATTCCGGGATAATTTCCGAGATTGAAGACAATAGCTGGTACTTTCTAAATAATGTATGAAGAAACCTACAAATGAAAACTTAGTAATATTTAAAAAAGTTTTATCAAAATCCAAAGAAAAACAAAATCGTCAACGTCATCCGTAAACATCTTATTTTTTTTTTTTGTATTGGACCCCGCGATTAGCGATCAAGCAGTGTCAAGTATTGAAATATTTTCAAGTTTCTTGAATAATACAAGTTGTATAGTGTTCTAATCACAGTCTAAGTCACGTAAACAGTCATTTTCAAATTTAAATCTTGCCTCAGTAAAGTGATGGTGACTTTACTAGAAGCTTCTATAGAGTTTTGACGACAACGTAAAATCACACGTTTCATTGCTTTATTTAACTTGTCCACACTCACGCACTTGATCGAACACTTAATAAATAAAACACCACCATTTTTATAGCATTGATATTCAAAATAACACAAGTTTAGGAAAAAAACAAAGCAACAACATTTTACTAAGACGTTCCCGCCAAAACTCATCCGTAAACATTCTTCTTCTTCTTCTTTTTTGTATTGGACCCCGCGATTAGCGATTTGCCAGTGTCAAGTATTGAAATATTTTCAAGTTTCTTGAATAATACAAGTTATATAGTGTTCTAGTCACAGTCTAAGTCACGTAAACAGTCATTTTCAAATTTAAGTCTTGCCTCAGTAAAGTGATGGCGAGTTTACTAGAAGCTTCTATGGACTTTTGCCGACAACGTAAAATCACACGTTTCACTGCTTTATTTCACTTGTCCACACTCACGCACTTGATCGAACACTTAATGAATAAAACACCACCATTTTTATAGCATTAATGTTCAAAATAACACAAGTTTAGAAAAATAAAACAAAGCAACAACACGTTACTAAGACGTTCCCGCCAAAAACCTCCATCCGTAAACATCGCCAAGCTACAAAGATGACTTTGACAGCTGTAACATGAGTTTTTATTTATATAAATTGGCATCACTATGTTCAATATTACGCGAGTGATGACGTCACGAGGAACATAATTTTAATATTTTTTTTTATAAAATAACTACTCCACCAATATCAAAATCATTCAGCTTAGTGTCTTTAAATGGTCTATTCTGTCTGAAAAAAATATATAAAAAATAGGTAAAAGAATATGAACTATCCCCATTTTATCCGCTCGATTTAGCTCAAAGTATTTAAATGGCCTTTCCCATGAAAATGAACATGATTGAATATGACAAATTGATTTCATTTGATAGATCTATGTTTTTTACATCAAAAAAGTAAAATAAATCCAACCTAAATTACGTAAATCACCGTATTTATGAAGATTTTCCGCTATTGAAATGAACGGAAGTCAATTTTACCCACATTCGCGTTTAACTTTGACAGGCCATTCAAACGCAATTTTCTTAAATATTTTAAACTATTGGACTTGTTACTTTTTTATTTTAAAATTGACCACCTCTTAAATAAGTAAAATACTATTAGACTCATACATCAATACTCTGATATCATCAAAAATATGAAAAAGTGTGTCTAAAGCTACCCACGTGTATATAATCTTGGTGTAAAGTTACCCACGCTGACAGTAATCAAGGAACTTGAAGATATCTCAATAATTGAAACTGGCAAATCGCTAATCGCGTGTTCCAATGTCCAATATAAAAAAGAAGAAACTGTTATGGCGTCGCCGGCCGGTCCAGTCAGTACTACCTTTTCGAACAAATAGATTTTCTTCTTGGTCTGTAACAAACAAAACGTTTTCTTTGATTACCTACAATACCATCCCAAAAGAGATTAAATTTACGGGTTGCATTTTTCACATTCTCTAAGACTGGATTCTTGGCATTGTATTTTTGCTGTGTCACAAGAGTATTTTTGAAAGAGAATTGATTTTGGTACGTATATTTTATTTTAATTTTACAATACTCCCGAACAAAATGAGCTTTAATTCCACTTTTTTCATGAGAACTGCAAAATCGTATAATCCTTGAACAGATTTTTGTAAATAAGTGTGCTTCTTCATGGACTCCAAAGCTTAAAATTAAGTGTTGGCAGTTACGCCCAAGCCTTTTACTGAATCTTGTCTAGCTCCTTCTCTCTGTTACCTTTTCACGATTAAACGGTTGAACTGTTTCGAAATTTGGAGAAAACGGGGAAACTGTCATAGGCTATAGTTTCCGTCACGAAAAAAGAACGTTGGTTTGTTCGTAAGCGCGAACAAACCAGCGTTCTTTTGTGTCGGGAACGATACATTTATCAACTTCACCATTTTTCAACAATATGCGAGTGAGAAGAGTCCATGGTGAATAGCTAGTAAAAAATCAAATAAGAAAGTCTAGGTTCCAAGGTAAAAAAGTGTATGGGTGTATAGATTTTTTTTGATCTATTTGAAACTATTTTAGGAAACTTAATACTTTCGCGATTAATACATTTATAATTCATTGATCGTGTTAGAAAGTGGCCCAGATGAACCAAATAAGTATAAAAGTGTTTTATAAAATGAAATTTCCGACTGGATGAGTAAGACTGACTTACTCATCAATAACTATCAAAAAAAAAAAATATAACCATTTGAATGCATTCATTTCAAAAATTGCCTTGGATCGAATTGAATTTTTCATGGAGTATTTGTGATTTTTTTACGTAAGATAGATCTATGACTGATCTCCAACTCGCCTGATATTTAGCGATGTTATTTTCTAGTTTTACGAACGAAGATCTTTTTAAAAGTTCATTCAGTCTGTAACCCTGGTTTTTGAGTATTCGGAAGTAAAAACACTTACCGAAGTGGTCTAAGCTAAAAACATTTGTTTTGTTATCATTCCTTGTTAACATTCCTTTGGTTACCTGAGCGGACATAAATGCTATAATAGCCCAGTGAACGGCGACATCACTCATTAATTTCATTTCACCACACTCACAGAATATTGGCTTGATTTACTATTAATTCTATCTTAATTGTTTTATATCTTCAAAAATATGGGCATGCGCGAACGATCGCTTCGCTTTGGCGCGCGAAAAATATTGAAGCAAATTAAGTAAACTTTTAAAAAGAGCAAGGATTTGTCATAATTGCCAGGATATTTTGGGGGAGGGTAGGTTGAACCTTGAACCCCTAAGCTGCTTACGGCCTAGTTCACAACTTGTCGGATTCGGAATCGGCCTGGAAACTATATCTCCATCTCTCTCAATTTGTATAGATATGACAGAGATGGAGTTAGAGTTTCTTAAAAAGTATGTATATTAAAAAAAAAAAACCGACTGCAGAAAAGCAGTTTTTTGCAGTCTAACGTAAGTTCGACACTTTTAATACGCTGTTGAGTGTGCGTTTTTTGTGAGATAAAATTGCTGTAAAAGATTAATCGCGCATTCTTTAGAATAATTCTAAATAAATACTTGTTTATTACGAAATAGTGCGTTAGTGATTATGAAAAAACTTTTTATTTTTGAAAGAGATGTATTATGATTACAATAAATATGCCTACTTATGACACTTTGGAAACGAAGATGACTGTAATGACACATCAACCTCGCACATCAAAATCCGTCAAGCCGTTATTTTTTTTTTTTGGTAAAAGGGTTTTGGAAGGTTTGTGGGAGTGGGTTGGTCCTGGCAGCAGAAATTCAGCGCTAATGGTATACACATCGTCAAGCCGTTCAGGCTATACATATAGAAACATACATACATACCCGCATACATACATACACTCGAAAAACATTACCCTCCTTCTTACGCAATCGGGTAAAAATATATAGTTTCCATTTGATATACGCGTTTGTAGTAAGCGCGGGCTAAAGACGAACATGGGTCATACTGCATCTCCTTAGCTAAGCTGTAGTTATGCAACAAATTACTGCACATCAGGTTTTTATATAATATTTTGTAACATGCGTGCCATCCGCGATACCTATTCCGGAATTTTGACAGCACTTAAATATTTTTTTCGGCCAATGCCATGGAGGGGGGGGGGGGGGGGGTCCGGACCCCCTGGAAGAAGAAGACCCCCCTGAAGCATGCCATGAACAGCTTGGAAGTGCCTATGGCTGAGATTAGTCTTCAGGGCCTGACTGTATCACCAAGCATTTAAGACACTTATGTGTTACTGAGGGGTACTACATAAAAGTTCAGGTATCTTCAGTGGACTTACCACACCGGCTCTTGCAAGTTTATTCAGTGGCTTCTTCACCTCTGATGCTGCAGTTGGAAACAATATAATAGTACCAATAAAAAAGAAATAAGGTTCTTTCGAAGCACCAAGTATTGCTTTACAGAAGGGCTAAATCTGAAAGAAGGACAAAGTTAACTTTATAGTTGTAAACAATGTTCCCCTGTATATTCCAACTGCAAGTGTAAGTTTATTATCACAAAGAAAAAAATATTTTTCACTCTTGCTCAAAAAGTCCGTCATTTTCGCTTACTAGAGCGAGGAAAAAATAGCATATTTTGCTCTAGGGGAATAAGTTTAATTTTTTATTTTATCTGTTACCAAAGAGCCTACATAAACAAAACGAGATACGTTTTTTCGTGTTTCTTACTGGTAGTAAAATGGGCAAGGAGGAATTAAATGACGCAGACCAGATGCACACTGACCGAAATTTATGTTTTATAATAAATAAGTGATTTTACTAGAACTATCATTATCTTGACCTCATACAAGTGGCGGGAAGACGCTGGATGCAAGCCGCTTCCAATCGGACTTTTTGGAAATCCATGAGGGAGGCCTATGTCCAGCAGTGGACTTCTTATGGCTTAGATGATGATGACTAGAATTATCCTAAAGAATGCGTATTTGTAATCTTTTACAGCAATTTCATGTTTCTAATTCTAATTTGAAGTGGGGGTCATAAGACCTGCACTGACGTCCCGTTTGGGGTGTATTGTGCATTTCCCCCCACCAGTCTACTCAAACCAGCCAAGCTCCTTAAAATAACGGAGCACAGCTTTGGGTCGCTGGCATAATTGTTCCACTTCTGTTGCGTCAGGTGTTTCATTACAGAGTCGAATTTGACTTTGAGATTTTTCCAGTAGTCCCGATTTTGATCTAGCATGTTCTGTAGCCCTACAGTGCAGTAACACATGCTCTACAGTCTCGTTATCTAGAAGGCAACCTCTACACAAGGGGCTGGGCAACCTCTACACAAGGGGCTGAATTTCATGTTTACTTTTTCACAAAAAAACGTACACTCAACAACAGCATATATCCAGTGTAACGAAATCGTAAGTTAGTCTGCAAAAACTGCTTTTCTCGAGTCGGGCATTTTTTTTTTTAATATAGATTATAGTAATGTTTAGTGTGTTTATTTTCAATCATTTCATTTAATATTAGGTTATCAGGAGAGCAGTTTGTGTCTGTCAGCCATTTTGTTAATCATAAAAACTGTATATTACTATTAAACTATAAATACTGCAAAAAAAATAGCATTACTCTAATAAAATGTATGTTAAAATTGTAGATATACACCATTAGCAGCAGAAGTGAAAAGAAATACAATGTCCAGGACACGGTTGGTTCCATTATTACAAGAGCCAAAAGACTGTCTCTTGAATAATGAAAAAGATTATGATATGTCACCGAACCACAACGCGACTGATCAGATGGTCTGCAAGGTGTCGCCTGAACCTGAACAACCGAAAATGACAACTGACAAGGATAATAAAAACAAAATTTCGCTTTTGGATCTGTTGGAGGCCGGGCCGTCTTCCCAGTATAGAGACCACAATGGCCAGTGGCGGTGTTACTACACCCACACAGTGATAGAAGGGCGTGAAAAGCCCACCCGTAATTTTTTCCGTCCGCGATCCGATAACATCTCAAAGTACCAAAAATCTAAGATACCGCAACCCAAATGCATTAACGTAAAGGACAGAAAGCTCATACTAAACAATAAGGATGGTGACTCCTCACATGAGTACCAGAAATCCCAGATACCGCTACCCAAATGGATTAACAAAACAGACGAAAAACGCATACTAAACAAGGGTGGTAAGCCTGTGGCTGCATGTAAGTATGCATTAATTAGATCTCGTAGTGGAACTATCCTCGTGATCAGTCCTGGATGTGGTAACCCCACTCTTGCATTCCCATGTGACTCTACCACGCTAGGGTTCGGCCCAGTCAATGGAGAGTCCGATGACGCCGTTGTTCCAGATTCCATTATACCCTACTGAATTAGCCTTATATAGCCGTCTCAGGCGATTTTGTTTTTATAGTTTGTTTATTTTATAGTAAATGTTTTGTCCTCAAATCTTATGTTTAGAGGACCCTAGTCTGATAAAATAATTTGAAAGCCAGCCTGGAAACAGAGACTCGGGACATGGGGATGATGTGTATGGTTTTTATAAAAAGCAAGAATATGTTGAAACAGCGACAATGAGTCTATCATAATCCTATATAGATCCAGGATTATGGATACCTGGATTGATTTAGCAATATGAGTGAGGCTTGTCAGGATTCCCAAATAATGTATGCATACAATAATATTATGATTACAAAAAGGGATTATTTTATAAATTTGTGCTAAAATTTCTGGACATATATTAAACTAACGACTGACTAATTTACAAAAGCCGAATTGGTACTCAAGAGGAAATAGCTTTGAAAAAATAATTTGATCATAATGTTATGTGAAAGCTCATTTTATTGTTATTCTAAATTAATCCTGGTCTTAGATTAAAATACTGGATCTGCTCAGCATAATGATGGAATTGTATATCCATTTTGTCATATTCCTGGGTTATAACAAAATCTGGACTTGCTCAAAATTGTAAGATATGAGTAATTACATCATGTCTTGTCATATCCCAGTTTTGCGAGTGTTTCAAAAATATAAATGTGTGTTTTCTTACAAATTTCAAGACAGTCTAATAGTTTATGAAAAGATGTTTTTTTAATAAATATGTACTAATCGTTTTTACTAATGTTAAGGCAAAGCTTGTGCTGTTAGTGGTGATTTAAACCAAATATCAATATTAAAGACTAGATACAGTATTTAAAGTACAAATTTAACTAACGAATATTCACTAATATTGCAATTCGCGTAAATCCTTTATTCAATACTTCCAGAAAAATATTGTGCATCAGCTACCTTCATGTTTACGAATATTATTATTATTTAAATTTATTTTTTGCTCAATTTATAACATATACAATTTTTTTGGTCAATAAGATACTTTCTCTCTGGTGAAAACAGATCGGACCTTGAAAATTCACAAGTGGTCCATATCTCATCTTGTAAGACTGATGCACGAGACTGCTTTCCAAATATACCAGTAAACTTAAACATTAACAAGTTAGTCATACTGTACCTGAACATGAGGCCATTTTAAGTATTTATTTGGGTTAAACCTCTACAAATTAGCTCCAGAAGTTCCTAAGTATCTGAATATTAGCTGTTACTAGTGAGGCCTTGGAAATATTACAGATTTACGTGCAAGTTGCGAAGTTTGTTTATTAAAAAAATGCACACCAATAAATATCACTTCATAAAATATGGTCTCGCGCTAAGCTAAATTAGTTTTTAAGTTACTACTTGCCATTCTCTATTTTTTTATTAGTTTTATGTTTTACTTTACTATTCTTGGTGCCTGTAAATTCATCGACAAGTCAGTTTTTTTGTAGCCATTATATATTTTTAATATGTTGATTTTTAGATACAAGATTAATATAAAAACCATTGATACTTGTATATTTTACTAAGTTTTAAACACAGATGTACAGTGACAGAGTACAGATAACTTGTTTAATGTCTATGTAAGAATTCCTTTTTATCCTTCATACTTTTTTATAAGTGTTGATTTTCGCCTTTAGTATTTAATTACAAATATTTAATTTTTATTTCATATATTCATAATGGTGGTCTCATGTTGCATGTGTTATAAATTCTAAAATATAATATGTATGTTACAATTATTACTTAACATTTATTTGACATACAGCCCTGTAAAACACATGTCTATAGGAGAATCGGAGAAAATTATAAATTGTCTTGCCTCTTGTGTATGACTTACAAAGAAACTGAATATCTAAGTAACTAAACATATGTATAGGTTTATTCTTATGCAATACGCAATATGGGACCACCGGAAGAGTAGAAAAGCATCTATAACGGCCATAAAATGTAAAAAAACAAGAACTGATTATTTCGAATTTAAGCTCCCTAAGGTGTATACACGGGATAGTGTTTAGAAAAATATCCGGTGCTACGTAGGTACTAGCGTTAATATATAATTAGTGTACTCAAGTTATACCATTTTGTTTTGAAAAATTCCAAAATTTGATTTTTAAGGTAAGATTTATGATATAATTAAGACTGATTGTTACATTAAATGTTCTAAAATAAGGAGATCTCTAGGATCGAGTTGATCGACGTCAATGTGTAACTCTTGTCAGCAGTACACACTTCGAGCTCTGGTCTAATGTCTCTGCTCTCGTTATCGCTCGAGAGCTTGCGTGACGCTTTGAGTTGAGCGTAAACCACCGACATGCGGCCGAGCTGAGCGAGCGAGACAGGACGAGAGCCCTAAGGGCACTTTCGTCCTCGTCATCTCGCCGCGGCGGTTCGGCGGTCGGAGTGTGTACAGCTGGCATCAGCCTAATGATTCTCCAAGCAAAATCACCGCGCAAATGAAGTGAATTTTGCATTTTACAAGGTGAAAACTGTAGATAAATGTAAAAAAATCGACCACGTGCTACGACTGTTTTTTTTTTACAGTAATAAATAAGAAAAAAACCAGTTCACTTATGGCTTCACTTGCTCGGTTATTTAGTTTAGAGAAGGCGTTTTTATCGTAGTGGTTCCCAGCTCTAAGCTGAGGGGCATCAGCGACGATGCTCATCGGCAGATCTCAATAGTTACAGTTTGTTTTATTAATCGGATCGGTTGCACATACATGCAGCTGAAGTTAAAGTTTTGACTCAAATAGATATTAAATACAATTTGGAAAGTTATTACTATAGAATTTAAATTGATTAAAAAAATGTGATACATTTTGAAATTTTTGAAGACTACTAGTTGTTATCAATTGAACTGTAACTAAACTTTGTATTTAATAATGTAAGATAAACAAAAAAATATTTGATCTCAATTGTGATACTCAATTAAAAATTGTTATACTAGTAATATACTATACGAGAAACTGAGTATGTGTGTCGCGCACCGCGATATGGATGGCCATTTGAAGCGTAAACCCATCACTGGCTGTAACGTTTGTCCAGTGTGTATGAACTGTATGAAATGTTTATACTTTTATAGAAGGTTATAATTGTAGTACAGGGTAACAAAATATCGTTGTCTCGAACACATGGGTCACTTCTAAACAATTATGTATACATATGTTTAAAATGTTGTTAGATAGTTATAGGTGTTTTTATTTCGTTTGTTCAAATATAGGTACTAGGTCTTGTTTTTGTGCTACTTCTATTACCTACAAGTTAAGTATTACATAAAATTGCACAGTAGTGGTTACTATTTTTTTTTTTTATTTCTTTTAATTAAAAAATAGATAAGTTTTGCTTATGTTTTCAATAATGATTGTTTTATAAAGTAGTCGCTAAATATTTGAACAAACTGTTGTCTTTGATTTCTTTTCTGTTTATTAAAGTTTATATGTACCACATCATGTTTTTTTGTTTGTATAAGTCGGTCTATACCAGTTTCTAAACATTTGTGTGCCAAGATTCAAATTAAGTGTGTGTATATTTGTTCACGAATTATGAGGAAACTAATAGAAGTCGTATTGCAAAAAATCTTTATTCATTGAGTAAAGTATCTCCTAAATGAGGGAATACTGTAAGATTTTATCAAAATCGGTTCAGTAGTTTTCAAGATATGACTTTTTTGTTTTAAAATATGAATGTTTCAACGATAGCAAACTACTGGCCTGAAAGTTTGGTAGGTTAATCACTCATAGTACTCATACTATAGCCCCAGTTGACACACTTGGAGGTCGCACTAGTTTCACTCCATGTTTAAGTAAATATGATTCTACATGCTTGAATCCCTTATCAGCCATTACACACATGCCTGATTGCAAACATTTTATAAAATCACATGATTCAACCAAACATGTGTCTGTAATTCTTCCTCCGTAACCTGGTGATATATAATTTACTAAACCGTTTGGTGTAGAGGATACAAGGTACTTGACAGTGTTAGCCTTTTTGTATTCTGACCATGATAAAGCTTGATTCAAGGCTTTTGAAGGCTTTTGTATCTCAATCTCTAGACAGTCAATGATGTAACTTACATTATGATATTTATGCCTAAAAGCCATAGGTAAATTATTTTTTATGGAATCTTTATTTAATTTTACAATAAAAGGACGCATTAAACTAGCTAACAAAGGAATGTTTAAAAAAAAATCTTGCTAGCATAATTTAGAGTCATTGAAAAATCATGAGCAAGCTCTCTAAATGGGTTATTTAATCTATTTTTTTTAAACACATAAGTATATGAGTAGCAGGAATATTTGTATTTTCTTCAATTAAACCTATTAAGTGAAAACAGTTTTTAACAAGGCCTATATACAAACGTGGATTTTTGTCAATTTTAAGTAATGTACATTTCAGAATTTGAGATGCCTCTAGTTTTTTATCATCATGCATCAACTCGCTGCAATCTGAATTTGATTTCATTTGAGTGGACATTGTTGATGGCGATGATTCTCTGTGCATTATAGACGGTGTATAAGAAATATCACTATCAGATTGATCTTCTATTGCTAATATTTTCCTTGATGGATTGTTTGAGTTCGATGTAGATGGGTTGCATGTGGAACTGCATCTTGTAATCTTAAATGGTGATATACTAACAGATTGGAGATTGGGTTTTAACGGCGATGTCATCTGGTTTACTAATTTATTTTCCGTTTGGATGGCTTTACTTCTGAACTTGTGTGTCATGTGTACTTGGATTGATTTATCTGCAGTCTTATGTTCTTCTTGTATTATATTTTCTTGGTTTCCATGTGAAACTGAAAAGAAAAAATAGCATTACATATAAAAAGAACTACCAAATACTCAATAAAAACAAATTATTAAGATTGCGCTGTATTTTACAATGGGTCACTTAATAAAGTAGGTATGTACTTACATGTAATACTTTTTTCCATTTTAGGCCAAGATAATAAAGACAATAAAAGATAGCTACCTATGATGGTTTTATTCACTACTGGTTAATTTTGAATCATTTTAATAAGGTAAGGTACTTGAGTTAATTTCCACTTTATTTATGATAGAATGTAAATAAATAGATAGGTACCTGAACTTCCAGATAAAGCCTCTCCAAGCTCCAAAGGTTTTGTAGTAATACTTCTTTCTTCTAATTCGATACATAATGCCTTTCTTTGCTTTTTGAGAATATATGGTCGTTCTGTAGTATTAGAGGTTCGTTTTCTTCTATCTGACTGGCAGTCAAATTTTGTGGGAATACACCCTGGTTTCATGCGAACCTGCGATACCGACCCCATCACATGATACTCCATAAAATTGTCCATATCATTTGGCAACTGGAAAATGAATAAAGTACCCATTAATATAAAAAGTGGTGAATGTATTCAATAGACGAGATCTAACCTGGATCATGGTTGCCTGGAAGAGATCGCTTTTAGCGATATGGCCGCCTTTTGTTGCACTAGTCTATTTAAGTTCTTTGTTATTACTTTTAAGGTGTGTACAATAAAGAGTTCATCTATCTAACCTCAAAATGAATTAAACAAAGTCGTACATCAGTTTAAATACCTTTAGGAATTAATAAAGTAAATACTTACGTCAAAATGATCTTCACAGAAATAAATTGGAGAATTTAGACATACAGCTGTTGGATCTCGCCGTGCAAGATTAAGCCATTTATTACGCATTGTTTTGGTGCGCGGAACGGAGACAAATAGTTTATTAGGAGTTTTTATCGACGTTTTAACGCATTGAGGGACCGCACACCACTTCATACACTTTAGAATTCATATTAACACGCAAAATAACTGTAATAGCTTTGGCTCCCTAGTGTTTACGACACAGATTCATAGAAAAATACTACTCTGGCGAGCACAGAACAGACAACAGTCTCTTTACCAAGGAGTATTTACTATTTACTTACGCGTGACGTCGCAAGCAAACGCCATGACACCGGCGGTCGTTTTGGAGCGAATTTCAAACGTAAAATTAAAATATCGTTTTTTTTCTATTAAAACATTGTTTTCTGCAGAAATATTATATTTTTTGTTAATAGTAGACACTTTAGAATACAATAGGATAGTTTTTCAAAAACAGTCATCATGCCTATTATAATATACATATACTTATAGCAGGATTTGTGGTTAATAAAAGCTTGAGCGTGCAAATAAAATGTGAATACTGCGTGTCCTGTATTAATTCTTCAGAGAAAATGGAAAATACCTTGCATCGACAAAGGTGGCCTTCATTATCCGTCGACATCAGTCGTTAAATTGTGCGAAATAGCAGAGGAGATTTTTAAACAAAACAAACTGGTTAGCAAAAAAAACCTAATGGAAAATCTGTTGCAAGCTTGCATTAAAAAATGCATAGGTCTCAATTTATTTTCTGATACTAAGCATTTTTGTAATAACCATCACTATACTTTATTAATTAAAGCAATCTGTAACAAATACTTAAATGTGCGCTTACATTATGTACCAAGACCTTGAACAATGAAGAAAATATTAGAAATTTTTATGCAAAGTTAATCTTGTTTAAAAAACAATAAATAACGAATTAAGTGAAAAACATTGTTTTTTTTTTTTTTTTTTTTTTATCAGCCCTGTTTGTACAAACTGTCCCACTGCTCGGAACGGGCCATCTTCTCATTGTGAGAAGGGTTAAGGCCATAGTCTGCCACGCTAGCCAAGTGCGGGTTGGCAGACTTCACACATCTTCAAGATCATTGAGAACTCTCAGACATGTAGGTTTCCTTACGATGTTTTCCTTCACCGTTTGAAGTTGGCGGCAATCAACAATACGCACATAACTTCGAAAAGACAGAGGTGCGTGCCGTGGGATTCGAACCCAGGACCTGCGGATCGCAAGTCAGACGGTCTCACCACTAGGCTGCCGGAAACTTCAATTTTATTACGATTACAAATATTTTATATATCCATTAGAAATGCAAAATTTTGTTTGTATGTGTTTGTTACTTCTTCACGTCTCAACGACTAAACGGATTTATATTTTGGTATAAAGATAAATCACACTGTAAGCCTGGATAAACACATAGGCAACTTTTACTTTTAATTACAAGACTCGGTGCTCAGGTTAACTATCAATTAATCATCTTTCTCAAAACACTTTGATTCTGAGTAATTTTCATGGGGTAAATTTTCTCATGTCTAGTAACACCGCGTAATCAACGTACTTTGTTTGTGTCCTTTACCGGTGTACGCATAGTGACAACTCTATGTGATTCTTGCTCTGAGCTTGTGACGCATAGTTATTACGTAAAATTATCGTCCGTAAACCGACTTTACAGACTGTTATATATCGAGGGCATCATTCCATAGGGGCGTATCGGTTTTGACAACTTTTCAGGAGAGACAAAAAACTTTTTAAATAAAAACTACGGGTCACTCACGTCTGTTTTGAGCCGAAATATCCGACTATAGTTTCAACCGCATTCGGCGGTCTTTTTCAAAGGAGCAGCACACACGTCACTCTCGGTCTGTGGCGCGCCTTGCACTCAACAACACAGATGTGAAAACAGACGTGAGTGAACCGTAAAAATGTGTGTAAACCACGTTAATTTCCATGACAAACTTGTTTACTTTTTATTGAGATACCGTAGCTTAATTACATTTTCAGAGTAATTGTTGAAAGTGATTCCGCACATTATGATGACATTTAAAAGAATGTGTTTGGCCTCTTTCTAGTATAATTCGCTCATACGCCTATTTGTCTTGAAAGTTTTTTTACACATTTGGACTCCGTTTTGCGATACTTTGTAAGGCGTATAGCAAAAAATATTTTTCTACTCATGCTTTTTGGTCAAGATTGAAGGCTTACAGAGGTAAGTATTGTAGCGTTAGACTTTGTAGAGTTAGCAGCTTGGCTTTTCAGATTCAGTCAGTCTGATTTATTTATGTCAGTGAAAGTGGCAGGACAATGCGCGACATGGCAACCAATTTTACATGAAATGTTTTTGGTGGGATTTCATTTCTTTTTGTAAGAGACCCTCTAATTTCTGCAACGTTTTATTTTAACGGAATGTATTTTTCCTGTGCATTTGTTATTATTTTTTGCAGCACACTCTCTGTCATAGCCTCTTTTCTTTTTGGTTTATTACTTAAAATAGAAGTTAGTTGCTGTAACTTTCAATTCTGGTATGGCGCCATAATATAGCGCGTGAATAGGAGTCAGTATCCAGATACACTTCTCAGTCTTCAGCACAAGTATAAAGTTGCAGTTCGTCCCAATGTTATACAACATAACAAACAATAGCACACCTTAATTTGCAACACCACACCAAATACGGTATTCTATAGATTGAGTCAATGAATGGAATAGGCATGAACCATTTCCAGACATACTATGAACTGTACGATAGCGTCCTAACCCGTCTCCCAAAAGAAATTATTTCATTACTCATATTGTGCGTCTTATTTCCTTTTTATAGGAATACGTGCTTTAAACCAACTTTAGATTATTCTTGTATCCGGACTTGTATTCAATAACTTAAATTCTTCACCTAATTAGTAGCCCTCCTCTAACAAGATCCCCGTCCCGAATTCAAGCTTCTAAATAAGGTTTTCTCACACCCTGTTTTTTAATCACCTATCCAACGATACCCCACACGATACCCCCATCGTGTGGGGTATAGTGTGGGATAGGTTAGATAGGTGGGATGACAATTCTATAGGCCTCTTTGGCGTGATTCTAAATCCCACGAAGTGACTATACGCCTGTATGCCATGACATAATTATTTTATTATCAATATATGCCTATTACGTTTTAGTGAATATAAAAAAATCGGGATACCCTAAAATTATGTGTGTTTTACCAGTACATAGATACGGGGCAGGGTTACCATTTCTATGGCAATTGCCGTGTTTTACGGCAATTAGGGCCGCTTGCCATAAAAAACACGGTACACGGCAGAACATTGATTGCCGTATCATACGGCAATCAGAGCGAAAGAAAAAATACACCAATAAAGTTGCAGGCAACAGCTACTCTACAGTTAAATCGAACACATTCCATCGACACCTCATCGAATACACTTGAAGCTTCAAGTGTAGGTGATTAATCATCATACATCTCTCTAGAATACCAAGGACCAATATTACCACATCAATAGTAGGGACACCCCCGAGAGGTTAAAAATATATCTTAGACATGTTAGTACAACCGATTACTCAGCTAATTGTGTATTGAATTTAATAATTATTTTTGTATTTAGTAGACCATTCTTCAGAAGTGGTCTCATAAACCTTATATCAAAATCGTTGCGGTACTTAGGTTTTTATAACAAAATAACTGGTAAAATATCATCCAATTGCCTGTAGAAAAGTTAATAGCAAGTCGCGAATGAACGCGTAGTGTTGCGTATATTGAAGTTGGTTTCCACGGTGGATACATTTCTATTGGCCGAAAAAATTAATATTCTTAGAAATCGGTTAGTGTTTAGGGGTAGAAAACAGTTTTATCTCATTTATAGGTATGGAAGATCATGCAACAGCTCTCCTTTTAAGTATCTACGTATAAAAAACTGCTTTTTATATGAAACACGGCAATTTTTGAAATTTTGAGCCAAAACACGGCAATTCAACATCCAAAACACGGTAGTTAATTATTTTTTTATGGCAACCCTGATACGGGGATCTACTTTCCAATGATGGAATTTAAAAAAAAACGCATTTTTGTTCATACGCCCCTATGGAATGATGCCCTCGATATGTTATCTGTGGTTAGAAGTTATCTGTCGTATTGTTATCTGTGTTTTTTTTCTCTTAATGTTGGCATCATGCTTCCACTTTTGCCATTTGTCGAGTTTATAATTATCTGTGGTTAGAGGTTATCTGTTTTATTGTAATAAAAGAACTGTGACTGCGAATTGTAATGGCCGGCTTTTTAACTATTGATCCCGCATAAATATCGTATACAGACTATCATTTTTGACATAAATCGATGAACGCCGGCTGCACGCACGAAAAAGTGTCACATTCCGCCTTAGCCTGAGAATGACTTATTTACTTCACCTTTGCAAATACGCTAATGGCAAGGGTCAAAATGAGGCAAACTGGCAAAAAAAATATGAGACTCAAGTGTCATGTTAACTGTCTGTCAGTAGTGTCAGAGTCAATCCAATCGCAGGCAGAGAGAGAAAGAGAAAGCTATCTTGCAGCTTTGGTTTTAAGCTTGATTTTATCTTTATATTCGTTAATTGTACAAAAAAACACGCACAGCCTTTAAAATACGAATTTGTAATGACACAAGTATGATATCATAAATAAGACGAAATAACTTTTATTGGTTTGTGGAAATACGCCAATATGTCTGTGAGCGCGAGTGCAGAAAACCTTTCTACAGAAGCACAAGTAAGTTCGTTTACTATTTTCATCACTTAATGTAGTCTATTCCATGCACTAGATTAAATAAAAGGTGCTGTCTTCTTGCATACTAAATATTCGATCAGACCGTTAACTCTTTGTCCAGTTGCACGTAGACATGATTCATGAGTCATTTTAGAGGGACCTAATACGGAAACCGCAACCCAGGCAAGGCAGGCACATCCGCATTGTCGCACCGACGCGTCCCGTAACGAATACAATCAACCATCATAAATAATATTAAGTACATATGTCTACGAACAAGATTTAACGCTAGCAATTTATGCTATAACGTAATTATCACAGCACAATTAAGGCAAGTAATCAGTTAAGATCACGATAGTAGTCGCTCTCATCAAGTTTTTATAAGAGTTACTGCACTGTTCAACAAAACTAGTTTGTTATGAAACTTGATGCATATCCAACTCACTGTAACTCTTACTAACCACCAGTTGCTACATGTTATTATTAATCAAGTTATAACAAACTGTTCCTAATTAATTAGTCAAAGTTATGTGCTTGGTAAGTTTTTTCTTCATTTGATGTAATATGAAAACACACATATGTAAAGTGTAGTGGAAAGTGGGAATTGTAACCTAAATTACTGTTGTACATGGTGACTATGATATGGTTTCTGATTATTACTCAGCAGTCAGCTACCAAAATAATATAGATATAAAATAAAATAATAATAATAATAAAATTCTTTATCTTTATTGCTTAGTTGATATTTAAAATGTGGAAAGCACAATGTTAAATTGTTGTCAGAGTTTTAACATGTATTTTTAATTTCAAGCATTTTATTTCAATAGGCAAGAGTAATATTTAAATATAACATAAAAACAATACTCAACTCATTACTCAGAATATGTTTCATCGTGTTCAGTACACACTTTAGGGAATACCTTTTAGATTTTCATAGTAACTATGAGGAACCCTCTCTTCCATGCTGGACTGGGAGAAAAATAAAAACATAGAATGTGTCAGCTGCTTCTCTTTTATTAAGTCAGTTCAGGGACTCAAGGGAAATTATTGTTTATGTGGGCGGTTGGCTGACCCCCTGCCACTGCAGACCAACATTACATCTCACCCTCCTATATAGGGTTGCCAGGTCGCCAAACCTAATAGCCGGACAGACTAGCCAGTTTGGCCGGACATTTGGGTAAAAAGACCGGACACCCTACATTATTGAGGATTTTGTGTCTCAGTATTAATAGGTACAACAATAAAGAATAGTTTGTAAAATCTTTTTTGATTTTATTACCATAAATCATGTTAAATTCTAATGAAATATCAAGGATATTAAAAAAAACAGTTTAGTAGAATATATGATGAAATTAAAAGCAAAACTATCTGCAGGAGCGAGCGACCGACAGTCGACTCGCCTGAGCTTGTCCACACTTGGCGCTCGCTCGTTTGCTAAAAAACCTAACAAAAGCCGAACAAGCCGGACACAGTTTATTTTGGCTGGACACGCAATCAAACAGCCTAACTATGTCCGGCTTTATCTGGACGCCTGGCAACCCTACTCCTATACCTCCTAATCCTCTAATACCCTCTCCTTCCCATTTATCCCTCTAACCACAGTCAAATGTGGCATCACACAACCTCATGGCCATTCATGCTTTGTCTACCCCGTAAGGGAAAACAGGTGTAATTATATGTATGTAAATAATATAAATATGCCATGCCTGGCTATCTGTTCTTATGTTATAATCATTTTATTCAGAGACTGTCAACCAAAATTTGTCAGGTAGATGTGTTCAGTGACCTGCTACAAAATATGTTGTAAAATTTTCAAAAAAGAAAGAAATAGGAATAGTATGAATATAAATAAGTTGTGGTAAGTCATTTTATTCTCAGCCTCATAGCCTGCCTCTCCCTCCTGCTTTTCTAAATTATTAGACCTAGAGATTTGTCATTAGCCATAGTAGTAAACCATATCAACACCTTTCAGAGGAAATTATTTTGAACAATGTGTTAAAAAATTTAGATTAATAATTAGAAATGGAATAAATATGTAAAATACTTGAGTTGTTATGGTACAGAGGTCATCGACCTTTTTTTAAAGTGTGCTGAAAAAAATGCTCAGTAAAAAATGCTCCTTTAGGTTATTATCTGCATGAGTGTGTCATGGCATTGGCCACTTATTAATTCATGAGAGGCTAGCACTTAACTGGCAACTTAAAAAGAAAGAAACATTATTACGACTCGGTTGACAGTGCAGTAACATTAAACAATCAAGAGTGGATTTAGATAACACACAAACAAGAATAAAAACATGCAATAGGTTAAACTCACTACTATTTGTTTTTAACACTAACCTTCTGGTTCACACAGACTTAATAAATATTATATTCATTTGAAAAATAATATTTTTTTATAATACACCTTTTTATTGTTATAAAAAAAGAATATTTTAACACCTACAACAAATACAGCCATACCTAACATCTAAGTTATGGGTATAGGATGCATTATTTACATACAATGGATACTCTCTTTAATTAAACTCAACCTAATTGTTGAGCCATTCTGAATAATTGAAAGTATAAACATATTTGTTCAAATAAAACTAAATCTAGAAAGATAACCTACCTCACCCTAATGTGGCTATTTTATAGGTATATTGACATATGGTTATCTTTCTTAATATCTCAATGTACGCATTTATCAAAACATTTTTTTATAAACTATACTGTTCCACATATAAGAAGTTATACATATATAATTAATCAACAAAAATCAATGTTCATTAAGCTATTCGAAACATATACATTTTAGTATGTGTAGAGTCTGTTTGTATAGAAAAATACTGTGACAACAATGAGAGCTAACATCTCAATAATTTTGATAGTCAAACAAAATAATGGAATAACGAAGGACATCAGTGCCCTCAATGTTTTATTAATCTTAAATTAGTCTAAATAGTCTCATCAAAACCAACTTATCTGTTTTCGATTTATTTTAAATGATTAAAAAAATATTTGTATTTGTATTTAATTTTAATATATAAATGATACTTTTTTACACTTTCAGAAACAACCATTTAATTGACAAAATGACAAAACTTATCTAATTAAAACATAATAATTAAAAAGCAAATCCATGAATTTAAAAAATATTTTCATATACTTACAATATTGTTTTATTTCCTTTTCTAACAATTCCTACCCCATTAAGACGAGAAAAAAGGGATCTTTTGAAACCCCTTCTTTGGTCCCATTAGGAGGTCCAAGAGCAATTTGTTTTCCTTTTCAACCCCCCATGAATTGATGTGGATCAGGGGATTCAGACTATTCAATGGCAACTTTCGTTTCCACTTGACCCTCTCTTTGAGTTAAGCCGTGTATGGACAGATGTGGCGAAATTACAATGATACTTACACTACTACACTACAGAACTCAAAAACTGGCCAGGGTCGAACCACCACCGTGTACCGTGGCTTCTGACTTCCGAGTTAGACCTAGAAACGTTGATTTAGTTCCTGAGAAAAAGGTCTTGATACAAATCCCCCCCCACTGTTAGTATGGAACCCCAAAAAGGTGAGGGAGTACAAGATCCCAAGGATCTGCTGCATATTTCATTTCCTTGCATTAGATTATATATTTATTGTATGTCCTAATTACACCTTAACAGTGTTGTAACAATCAGGATATATATATATTGTAGGAATATGAATGAGGTCCATTTCAATGAGTAACAGTCGCGAGAACCTTACAAAACATTAAGCTGGATGCAATTATTATGCTTTAAATTGTTTTCAAAACTGTTGTGCTATTTGAGCTTGACAAAGTAACAAAGACCATTTCTTCGCAGTCACATTCATAATTAATCTTCTTCTTCTTCTTACCCTTCATTCAAAATTAATACTAATTGTTATTGTGATTTATGTAACAATACAAGTAGTAAGCCACCTATAATGAATAAATACGTGTTTGTAGTGATTTAATGAGTCATAGTCATATGAGTGATGATTCTTGTTTACTTTGTTTCGATTGCCACTGGTTACAGAATGAGGATGATAAAATGTTACTCATGGGTAATGCTTCAATTATAATAGTGTACCAATACTTAGTTTCCTAAAGGAAAATCTCGCCAGTATTTTTGCAATCCAGAACTTGTGTTCCACTCATAGCTCATTTCTGTGGCGAGCTAGTGAGAACTTCAATATGCTATGCAGGCGATATGACCTCGACTTATTCTGTACAAGTGTCAATTTGGCCAAGCAGCGGTTGAGCAGTTGTTACTTTCTGAATGGTAGCAATAACTAGAATGCAGCTTGAAATTAAAAAATTTATATATACGAGTATGTCACTGTGTAAGCCGAGCTAGCTATATTTTCATGATTGTTTCCTAAGCTGCCATTATCTGTGAAAATCTATAATTAGCTTTCTGTTGTTACAAAGTTTTTTATTATATGTTATAAAGCTGTTGATTTTCCTATAAATAAATAGCTCTGAGATATTAATTGTTAAATTTATAAAAAATAAAGATATGTATGTTATTTCCCAAATAGGTATGTCGCATCTGAATGATAAAAAACAAAATAAATCCACCAAAGTGTTTGCAATCGACTGAAATAAATCTTAACTCGTGATCCACTCAGTAGATACTTATGTTATTCACACCTCCGCAGCCATTTCTCACATTCCATATTTTTTGCTTAACATCACTTAGGTGACATCGGCCGACAGACTCTTGTAAAATAGTTTAAGGAACTTTCTCCGCATTAAATAAGCTCATGTCCTTCTGAGCAGACCTATATTTCGGTTTTTATTTAATCATTAATTTTAAGTAAAACACCATCCTCCGGAAGCTCCCGTAATCTTGACTGGCGCAGCCTGTAAGGATTCCATGTTGAGCTGTTACGGTTTTCGCGCGTTTCACATAGTTGCATAAACTTCTGCGACTTGTGAAATAACGTCGTCACACGATTTTTGCGCCTCCGCGAATCAAATTATTTGCGGGTTCAGCGAGAATGGTGGCACTAGCGGCAGCGGTAGCAGCGATGGAATTCGTCGACGAACCAAACAAATTTTGTCAAGAAGGAGCGATGGTGCAGACTGGTTGGTGGGTACAACTTTTCACCTTCCTGTCCCATTTACCTTTATATTTTAGATTATTTAGAGATCGAACTTTTTTCTCCATAATCATTATCTGGTTTTCATATGAATTTTTGTGAAACTAGGTGTCTAGCTCATAAAATCCTATATTTACGTTAGATTGTTATAAAATGTATTTCCACATTCAAAATTAAAAAAAAAAAAGTTATAGAGAGGTACAAGTTTTTACAATTGTACTATAAATGTTATATACAATGTTTTTACAATTTTTTATCTTTACAATTTTATTATATATGTTTTTACAACTTATACAATTTTCATGTGAAAAATAAATGTATTTTTTTTTCAATTTTACAACTTTTACAAGTTTTACAATTTTACTTTACATTTTTCTGCATTTTTTTACTTCTACCATATTGTGTGTACTTTATTTACACATTTTGTACTTTTATGCAACCAACACATACAATTTTAAAATGTTTTGCTTGTATTTTACTGATATATTTAAAAGACCTTTTATCCAGTAAATAAATTTAAGATTAATTATATTTTATTATAAGAACTTTGGTTATTTACTTGTGAAAAAACCAGATAATAATAAGACTTTTACATAACTTAAATCTACATAGGTTTTATAATATTTTTATCATTCAATCTCTAAATAAACCGTTTATTATAATCCTTCTCTTTCCTACCCATTGGTGAAGTACTGTTGTACACCACATACTGACCACACAAGACTGAAAAAGGAGTACCAATTTGGACAAACAAACAACAGTGAAAGTGATAGTGCAAAGTGACCACAAGTGAAATAGTTTAAGATTTAGTTGTAACACTATTAAATAGTATGTTAAGTTAGAATAAAAAAAAAAAAGGTGTTTAACCCAATGTTTTAGTACTATATGCATTTTTTTTTGTGGACGTACCTAAAACATTGTAAAAAAAAAAAAAAACTAATATGTAAAATCATTAGGCTAAATTAGTTATCTCAACGTAAGAGAAATGTGTATGAATTTTTGCACCACTCTAATGCGTTCTTAGATTAATAAATAAGGGAGGACTTATTTTATTCACACCTCCGCAGCCATTTCTCACATTCCATATTTTTTGCTTAACATCACTTAGGTGACATCGGCCGACAGACTCTTGTAAAATAGTTTAAGGAACTTTCTCCGCATTAAATAAGCTCATGTCCTTCTGAGCAGACCTATATTTCGGTTTTTATTTAATCATTAATTTTAAGTAAAACACCATCCTCCGGAAGCTCCCGTAATCTTGACTAGATATGCCGCGAAAAGACGGCAATGGTAGGACATGGAGCGTATTAATGTGGCAATTACTTAGATTATTTGATGGCATCAAACTGTAAAGTAATAAATAATCCTTTACCCATCTACTCTCGTCGTCCTTTTGTAAAGTGGTCGCTTTATAGGATGACCAACACGGGGTGGGGGTGACACACGTGTTAGTAGAATGAGGCGGCATACATTGAAACGCGTGTGCGTGGCCAGTCATCAGTTGTCGATAGTGTCAGTGTTATGTGCAGAGCTGCGACGGCGGCTCGATGTGCCTCGAGTTGGCGCTGGAAGGCGAGCGGCTGTGCAAGGCGGGTGACTGCCGCGCCGGCGTGGCCTTCTTCCAGGCGGCCATCCAGGCCGGCACCGACGACCTACGCACGCTCTCTGCCATCTACAGCCAGCTGGGTAACGCGTACTTCTACCTCGGGGACTACAACAAGGCCATGCAATACCACAAGCACGACCTCACGCTCGCCAGGTACGCACACACACATACACACACTCACATATATACGTCACTTTACAACCTCCGTTTCTAGTGAATCACCTTCCAGCCTTATTCTACTTTTATTGCTATATGATTCGTTTTTATGCTACGACTGTGCAAGAAGGAGAGTAAATGTATTGTATGTGGGTCTTGTGGGTGTGTATGTATGTTTCTATAATTATTACCTCTTGTAGCTTAAAAAACTTGACTGATTTTGCACAGTGTCATTTGATGTGTCTTTACTTTCCGAGTGTTTAACAG
This sequence comes from Lycia hirtaria, assembly GCA_947563715.1. Classification (NCBI taxonomy): domain Eukaryota; kingdom Metazoa; phylum Arthropoda; class Insecta; order Lepidoptera; family Geometridae; genus Lycia; species Lycia hirtaria. The sequence goes on along the minus strand of OX387386.1, from coordinate 482,133 downwards.
CTCCATCTTCGGCCACACCATCGCTTAACATTATTTTTTGATTCCCTTGTGAGTGTCGATATATGCGTTTTTGTAACGTATTCGTCTGTAACGTTTTGTATTGAAAACTGAGAAGTTTGATTTTTCTTTCTGCAGCAAGAGACTATGGATCTGCGTATATGGTTTTAATTTCAACTTGATACGTTCACGCGTTCCCGAGATACAGGTCTTGACACCCGGACGGATGGACAGACTAGTCTAGTAAAAATAAATCCGTTTGTATGGAGCACATCCCAGTATTTGCACTTGGAGTGATTCTTTGAAACTAAGATAGGATACTAACTAAAAATCATATATCTACAATAATCCCCGCTTTATAATACATATTTCCTTAGTAAATTGCTACAAAAGATGTTTTATTTGATTTTAAATATTGTAGGTTTAATATAACATACGGTTTTTTAAGTGATTCGATAGCATTAATTTCTGTTTATCAGAAATGACAAGAATTACCAAAAAATCTATTGAAGGTTTTTAATAATTCAGTAAAAACACAAAATCTCGCGGATGAATACACAAGTACATGTTTAAGTAAGTATTTACAAACCGCAGCGCGAAGCGGCGGCCGGCCGATGCGGCGGCGCGTGGCGGTGTGCGGGTAGGAGGGGGAGGCCGGCCGGCCGCCTCATCCTCGCGTATATTCCAATTTCGCATGTACGAAACGAAGACAGTTTTACGCAACTGCTCAAGAAGAAGGATAATGTTTTAATATAAACTGTTTTATCTGCTTATTACATAGTCGTCGTTACCATTATTATTAATTTCCTATGCAGAAAATAATGGAAAGAAAATTTGTCTACCTAGTCTTGCCATAAATATTATTACGAAGAAAAAAAATATTTTTTTATTGCAAATAATATTTATTACTTTTACAGTATGTTAGTTTAATACATAAATATAAAACAATTTAAAATATAAAAGCTTATTCGAAGTGGTCTCCATTGGCTGCAATACAGTCCTTTAAACGTTGAGGCCAGTTATCAATAGAAGCACGCACTCTTTCCATGGGAAAATTCTTCACTGCCAATCGTATGGATTGTTTTAGGGACTCCAAATTATCATGGCGTTTAGAGCAAGCCATACTCTCTAAAACTGACCATAAATCATAATCCAGCGGATTAAGATCAGGACTAGACGACGGCCAGTCTTCAGCTCTGATGAAGTCCGAAACGTTCACTTCCAACCAAGACTGCGTGGACCGAGCTTTATGACCTGGCGCCGAGTCTTGTTGGAAGGACCATACTTGGTTATTGAACATGGTGTTGTTAAGGGGCTTAACTACCTTCTCAAGAATGGTATTTTGATACACTTGTGCCGATGTTTTGATACCTTTTACACAAAAATATGGCTCAGTCACTCCTTCATAGCTAACACCCCACCAAACCATCACTGAAGTCGGATAATGCCCACGTTGCACTCTGTCGACTAATCGGGAAGCTTCCTTAGAGCTTTGAGCATAAATACGGTCATTTTGTTTGTTAAAATGTTGCTCAATTGTAAAGATTTTCTCATCCGTAAACAATTTTTTTCTGTGACCTCCCTTTGCGTACCGCTTCAGTAGTTGTTTCGATTTTACCACCCTATTCTTTTTTAAATTATCAGTTAAAAAATGACCAGTGCGTCTCTTATAGGCTGCAAGTCCTAAGTCATCTTTTAAAATACGCGACATGGTTCTGGGTGCTATCTTCATCTCCCGAGATAAAATCTTTTGCTTTCGGACAGGATTTCTTCGAATTCTTTCCCTTACTGCTTTGACCACCTTTTTCGTACGAACACTACGTGGACGGCCAGATCTTTTTCTGTCACAAACAGAGGGGGTCTCATTGTACCTATTAATAGCCCGGTACACAAACATTTGACTAATACCAAGCATATGGAGAGCTTTAAAAATTGCATTTGGCTCCATACCAACTTTGTGTAATGCAATCACAGCTATTTGGTTCTCTTTATCACTCCACTCCATTTTAATATCGCAAAATATTGTACAATGTATTGGCGCCAAAATTAGAAAACTCAATGAACAATCGTATAAAAATGACAGATTCCAAATTCAAATGTAATATCTTTCTTATTTTTAACTGTAACAGTATTTATGGCCAGACTAAGTATTTTTCGTAGGACAGACAGGCAGTTATCAAACACACGTTTATTGTTGTGTAATTACTTATCAAGTATAAAAAGTATATTTAATAACCCCCTCCTTTTATGAAGTCAGTAAAAAATAAAAGAACAACTGCGTGCTAAGCTGATCTGTTAAGCCATTTTTAAAAAGTTTTAATATGATCCATCGGTTCAACTTATGATAGTCATAGTAAAAAAATAAGTATTTTTTATAAACGAGATAATTTATTACATAAACAGGCAAAAAACTATGTACCTATGTTTACAAGATAATATTAGTCAAGTACATATATTGGACGTAGGTAGTACAAAAACACAAACATTATTGAATATACACGCTCGAAAAATAACACCTACTCTTTTTCGTAAGTGAGCAAGTAAGACCTTGGTGTGATCTTCATTTGTATTACTAAATACCTAATTAGAAATTAGAACAGTGCATAAAAGATAGAGATGGACAGATTGACTCATACAAGTGGCGGGAAAACGCTGGAAGCAAGCCGCTTCCAATCGGTCTTTTTGGAAATCCATGGGGGAGGCCTATGTCCAGCAGTGGACTTCTTATGGCTGAGATGATGATGATGATGATGATAAAAGATAGAGGTGCGTGCCGCGGGATTCGAACCCAGGACAGGAGGACCTGCTGATCGCAAGTCAGACGGAAAACTTGAATTATAATTTTATCATTCAATATTTTGGAGTCAGTTTTGTCAGTTTTTGGGGTTCCGTAGTAATTACGAGGAACCCTTATAATTTCGGCATGTCCATCTATCCGTCTCACAGTGATCAGGAAATCGAGGCGCCCGTATTTCATAGGGTTTTTTTCCTAAAATTCGGATTTTGGTTGTTTAAAGTATGTAACTTTGTTAATACTAGCATTTTATTTGATAATTACTAATATACATTCTTTTATTACGCTTAATAAATGTAAAAAAATTACCTTGAATATTTCAAATGTATGGAAATTAAAATTATTTTCCCAATAACTTTTTTGTGTCTGAAGATATAAAGCTGAAACATTTAGTATTCATACATTTTTGTTGTGATTGCCTTGCCCCCAGATTATTTTGACTTAATGTTAAAAATATGAATGTTCTCCATCAATTGTGATAAAAAAAGATCGATTAAATTACATGTTATTGTAATTTAACCTTTAATGTAATATAACCTAAAGCTAGATGAAATTTTCGCCAAAGTTTGCATTTGCTTTTCTATCATTCGTATCTTTTGAAAGGGGACGCCTTAAGTTAAGCCCAAATCTTAGCTGCATAAGCACTTCGTTATTAATCTCTGAATGTTTCAGATTTACATCTTTAGAAACAAAAAAGATATTGGGAAAATAATTTTCGTTTCCATACATTTGAAATATTCAAGGTTTTATTAATTTTTTTAATTGATTAAGCATAATAAAAGGATTTATATTATTAAATTATCCAATAGAATGCTAGTTTTAACAAAGTTACATACTTTTAAAGAACCAAAATCCGAATTTTAGAAAAAAAAAAACCTATGAAAAGTTGCCTTGATTTCCCGATCACAGTGCGTCTTTCTGTCTGTCTGTCTGTCCGTACGTCACAGTCATTTTACTCGGAGTCTATAAGCCCTACATAGAGATATTTAGTATGAAGGTAAATCACTACAAAATGCCGTAGTCAAATTATCAAAAAAATAAAAATAGGGGTACTCCATACAAGTAAAGAAGGGATGATTTTTTTTCAACCCCTCCCCATAGTGTAGGGTATCGTTGAATAGATCTCTTAAAATAAAACTAGGTTTCTATTTTAGTTCCACAGCTTTTAGAGATACAGCGATAAATATATAAAACACTTAAATTATTATAGTACTGAGGATATTGACCTTTTCGCAAAATAGTCGAAACAAAAAAAAAACGTAAATATTCAATATTATTTTTCCGTCAGTAGGTCAAAAATGTACTTTAACATCATAATTTATTGCATAACCCGATCCAGCGCCATCGCGTCGCTGCGCGCATGCGCATTGCGACAGTCGGTAGCGCGCGGGAATTCAAATACATAATTAATGTACAAAACTCATTTTATCTATGTTTCTACAATATCAACATGGCGATTATAAATAAATAAGTATATCCTTAAGTATAATTCTCAATTATCAACCAATATGGATGTTTTATTTAGCTATAAGCTTGAAAAACACAACTTTAGGTATTTTCATGGTATTTATCAAGTTCTTCACATCTCATAACTACGACATTGTGACAAATGTACTTCAAAACATCAATACTATCACATAAATAACAATTTTTTAAGTTGCATTTTATGAGGTAAAATTTTTATTTTTACTCGACTAGACGGACAACAAAGTGATCCTATAAGGGTTCCGTTTTTTTCTTTTGAGGAAACCAGAACCCTAAAAACTATAAAAAATCACATAAAATAAAATATACACTTTTCCATTGTTTTCTTTCTCTCAAACAAAAAAAATCTATTTTTATACTTTTAAAAATACAAATACCTGTCAGTACAGAAGAATAAATAAATGGTAAAGAATAAAAAATTAGACACTAAAATCACATATAATAACAATATAAGAAGCATAAATAGGTAAAAGAGGTAACTTACAAGATTTTTATATAAAGTGTTTTTGAGGCTGTTCAGAGAATCATGTAAGAAACAAGACAATGAAAGCCATACATTATGGTATTATACATTATGGTATAAGTGTAAACCGTACTTATTCCAGAACAATGAACGACAAGCTCGGCGAGGCGAAGGCGTCCGGCAACTTGGGTAACACGCTGAAGGTGATGGGTAAATTTATGGAGGCGATCCAGTGCTGTAAGCGACACTTGGAGATATCGCGCGCGCTGGGCGACCGGCTGAGCGAGGGGCGCGCTCTCTACAACCTGGGCAACGTGTACCACGCGCAGGGCAAGCAGCTCGGGCGCGCCACGCACGGAGACCCCGGACACTTCCCGCAGGAGGCGCGCGACTCGTTGCTGCACGCCATCGCCTACTACGAGTGAGTTCACCTACATCGTGCCGTTACTTAGGGGCCGAGTGCGGAGTCTGTCATCGTATGTGTCTCTCCTCCCCCCACAGAGAAAACTTGGAGCTGATGCGGTCTCTGGGCGAGCGTGCGGCGGCGGGCCGCGCGTGCGGCAACCTCGGCAACACGTGCTACCTGCTGGGAGACTTCGCACGCGCCATCCGCTACCACACGGAGCGGCTGCAGATCGCGCGCGAGGCGGGTGACAAGGCGGCTGAGCGGCGCGCCAACTCCAACCTCGGCAACTCGCACATTTTCCTCGGACAGTTCGAGAACGCGGCGCACCATTACAAGTCAGTCTACCCGCCGCACCGTCGATGGTCCGCCGTCGTCGGTCTGCTCGTGCTTTATGATTTTCTTCAATTAATCAGTACTCGGACACGGCACAGGCGCTGACCCAAAAATTAATCGAACAAGACTTATTCTCGAACGAACGCTCTACTTACTTGACGTTTGCACAGATAACTTCCCAGACAGTGACAGACTCGATAGCCAGAGCCCTATAAATCGGGTAGTGTACTCGTAATAGACCATTAAAGTTTATTTTCTCTTAAACAATAGGCCATCCTCAATATCTCTATGGCGTTCGCTCAGTGATAACATAAGTATGATTTAAATAATAGGGAATATGCTTGATTTATTTTTATTTAGTCATTAAAAAGTTAACCACAAATAGATCCAATCCACAAAAACAAAATTAAAATACCTTCTAAAATAAGAAAGTTTTAAGCATTTTAATTTCACTTTAGACAGAGAGCACACGATAGCGAATAATGACGTCATAGTTCATGTTTGTTGTACAAATTCAATACGAACTTGTATCGCGAGAGAGGGACCAAGCATCTCTCCCGTTAAAACTTTAAATATTTATATTTTGGAAGTTTATTGACTAATTGAAATATTTTTATTTGGTATATGTATTAAATTTTGGTATGTTATCAATTGAAACTATTATTCCTATAAAATAAAAATTATTGCGTATCAGTGCAAGAGACCTCACTGTCTCTGGTATCGTCGGGCGGATGCAGTCAGTGCGTGCAGTGTGTATGTATATCGTGTGTGCGCAGGCGCACACTGGCATTAGCGGAGGAGCTGGGCGAGGGCGCGGTGGAGGCGCAGGCGTGCTACTCGCTCGGCAACACGTACACGCTGCTGCGGGAGCACCGCGCCGCCGAGCAGTACCACGCGCGCCACCTGGCGGCCGCGCGCCGCCTGCGCGACTCCGTCGGCGAGGGGCGCGCCTGCTGGTCGCTCGGGAACGCGCACGCCGCGCTCGGCAACCACGAGAAGGCGCTCTACTTCGCGCAGGAACACCGCAGGATATCCAAGGAGGTACGCACGCTGCACACCACACACATGTGCTCCGCAAAGCCGTAAAGTTTCTTTTGTCTCCTACTTTACGAAATGTACCGATAGCATTGGCAGACCGTCTTGAACTGCTGAGACTCACGTTAACTCCAACAATGAACTTTAAGGGCTACCTTGAATCTAAGGCTAAACTGGCTAGTAAAAAGCTTGGCATCATTAATAAGGTTAGGCGATACTTCCCACCGGGACAACTGCTTCATCTGTATCAAGCACAGATCCGATCGTGTATGGAGTACTGCTGCCACCTTTTTGATCGATCAGCCAAGTATCAGCTGGAAGCTTTAGAATCAGTGGACCGGCGAGCTGTGAGGTTAATCGGTGACGATAAACTAGCTGCCAAGAAGCTACTTAGTCTCGAGCACCGCCGTAAAGTAGCATGTCTGTCTATTTTCTACAGGATTCATTTCGGGGAATGTGCGCAAGAGCTTCACGACCTAATTCCACCCTCCCCATTTCACTACAGGACTAGCAGAAAGTCTGCGAATTACCACCCATTTCTCGTTGAAATGCCAAAAATCCGTACTCAGCGATATCGATCCACATTCATGTTGCGTACTGCACAAGAATGGAAATTTTTGCCGCCATCTCTGTTTCCTGAGACCTACTATCTTGGAATTTTCAAGGCTAGAGTGAATAGATATCTTTTAGATCGACGAGCTCCATCCTCGGCCACGACGTAGCTTAACATCAGGCGAGTTGGTGGTCAATCGTAGATCTATCTTGTATAAAAAAAAAGTTATCTGACAACAAATGCTGCATTCTAATTAAGAAAATAACGATATATGTAAGGAGCACCATCCGTATTTTATTGAAGGGGATGGTTTTTGTTCAACTCCTCTTTCTCGTATCATGGGATATGTCTCGTAAAATGAAACTAACATTTCATAATAAAGTTATAAGCAAGAAGCATAAAAATGTTATTTATATAAGCGATAACATGCTTTTAAATATTCGTATTTGTATATGTAAAGGTCTATTTCACATCGAAGTGCCGAAAATCCACAACGACTTCACATCTTGTCAATAGAATTCCATACATTTATGTATATGGATGTTTGTTCTGTGTCTGGGTGTTTCTATGTATCATAATTTACAACAAAAAACGTATATATGTATTCTATCAGCCATCTAGTTTACATAGTACAAGCTTTGCTTAGTTTGGGCTAGATGGTGTTGTGTGAAATGTCCACCAATATTTTTCAATGTTAAATACGAGTAAATGGAAGTTGTCAGTAGGTGGACAGAAACGTGTTTTATGTGTGCCTTGTTCCGTCTATATCGTTATAACTTCCAGTTAGGTGACGTACTCGGCATGGCGACAGCTCAGATGAACATCAGCGACCTGCGCGCCGTGCTGGGGCTCCCGGCGGAGGAGCCGGCCCCAGCCCCCGCCCCCGGCGCCGGCGCCGGCGCCGCCCCTGCCCCGGGCGCGCCCCGCACTCCCTTCAACGCGCTGCGAGTCAGGAGACAAAGCATGGAGCAGCTCTCGCTCATACAGGTATTGACATCACTCAGAACTAGAATCGGAACTCGGAATTCTGAACTCGGAACACGTAACTTGAAGCTCTCAGTTCCAAAATCGTCTTTAAATCGAAATTAATACTTTTTCAATAATGAAGGGTCGTCTATGACGTGTTATAGAAGAACACAGTGTTATAGAAGAAATGGGAGTTACCGGTTTTAACTTGTTTGATATTTTTTATGCGAGGTTTTGGACGTGAAAATCCGCTAAAATTACTAATTACTTTTCTCATTGAAATGCCAAAAATCCGTACTCAACGATTTTGTTCCACGTTCTTGATGCGTACGTACAGGGCCTTATTCCGTTGATAGAGACAATTAGCCTTTACGTTTAAGAACCCAAAGACTAATTTTCATTGTAGATGTAACCCACGTCAAGTTCACGTAATGCAGCCGATGGTCATGCGGAATAAGGGCCCTACACAGGAATAGATCTTGACAGCCTTCTTTGTTTCTTGAGAATCACGATCTTGGAATTTTCAATAGATATCTTCTAAATCGATGAACTCAATTCTCGAGTATTGTCCCAGAAAATTGCAAGTCCGGCAAATTAACAAAGGACTCGCTGTGCATGACCGCACAGCGAACGTATGCCGATCTCTATTTTAATAGCATTGCTAAAACAGCTGTACATTTTAGAAACGCCATCGAGCGCTGTCGTCTCGATCAAAAAGTTTAAGCTCATCCATGTAGAAATTTGTCTCTGTAAAAATGCATATCCGACTACAACTTAGAAAAAGATTGCGCTGTCATAGTTCCATAAGACAGAACGTTTTGTATCTATCTATTTAAGAATATATATAATCTTAGATTGAATTTGAGCGATCAACGAGCTCCATTCTCGGTGTGAGCGTCGCCTACCATCAGGCGAGTCGTTGGTTTAACATATTATATCTATCTCGTATAAAAAAGTATGTAGTAGTGTGTGTGTGTACAGATAAGTCCAGATGCGAAGCGCGAGGAGAGCTCGGCTGGAGGTGGCGTGGTCTCGCGCGCCGATTCCGAGGACAGCCCGGTGGAGTCGTTCTTCGAGCTTCTGAGCCGGTGCCAGTCGTCGCGGTACGACGACCAGCGCGCGAGCCTCGCGCCGCGCGCCCCGCCGCCCGCCGCGCCCGCCGCGCACGCCGCGCACGCCGCGCACGCCGCGCCCGCCCTCGCCGACAAGGAGAACCGGCCCGCGCATGCCAAGCTGCAGCGCTCGGCCAGCACCGGGAACAAACACACCGGGTATACACACTTTATATTATATTGTTACATGGCCAGGCCATTCTCCGGCCCGCGTCCTGCTCGCGCTTTTATATAACGGTCAGTATGGCTGTCCCTGTCTCTCGCGCGCATATGGCCTCCTGTACTCGTAACCGCACTTAATACGCACGCTTTCGACATTTTGTCGCTTGCATGTGAAATAACGAAGTTCGGTGCACGGAGCGGCAACGTCGCATTTGTGTATTGGCATGCAACCGTTGCCGCTCCGTACACAGTGCAACAAGCGGTATATGAGGACATGGAGAGACTCGTGGGACGGTCGGCCTAACACGCGAACGTGGCGGACACGAGTCATGTGGCTGCGTACATGCTGCGTCTGTGGTTCACTCGCAAATCGTATTAGTCTCGAAATCACATTTAAACTCCCATTCTCTGGCTAGCACAATATCAGATTTAAAATGGACGATATATCTAAATTGGTTCAAGCAATTATTGTATTCTCGTTATGTAACAAAACATTTTTTAAATATTTCAGACGTCAGACGTCCAAAAATAGAATAGGCAGTAAGTTTGAGACGATCTGAGAATTAGACGATTTGCGTTGAAATAATTTCTGCCCCCGTATTCTGAACCCATTCGGTTTCGAAATCGATTCGATTTGTATATCTCTGTCTCTGTCATTTCCATAGAGAATGACAAAGGCGGAGATATACAAATCGAATCGATTCCGAAACCGAATGGGTTCAGAATACGGGGGCTGGTGTCTCGCCACACTTATACTTCCACGGTATGACTAATACAGTAATAACAGCTGTGCTCTTAAATCTATTATATAATGCCTCTAAGTCATTTCCGAAAGACTAAACATTTATTGCCTTACCGAAAAACGATACTTAACTTTAAGCAATGCTTAACATATTTTGTCAACTACTCGCTGACACGTAATGACACTTGCGCAAAGAAGACAGACTTTAAGACGTTGGTTAATATAGTATTGTTTTTCGGTAAGGCCTTTAAGCTGTGCGTTAAGACGGCGAGGTGGGAGGAGCGCCTCAGCTGCCCCTACTTTACATATCCTTACTAAAGTAACGCCGACTGTATCTGCTCTAGAGATTCTTTTAGACCTGGAGAAGGATATATGCTATATTTGCTAATCATCATCACCGCTTTTCACCACTATGCGAGTAAAACCGCGGGCGGCTTGTAATATCAAGTATACGTTTAGTTTATTCAAAAACCCCCGGCAAAAGAAACAGCTGAACAGATTTATATATGAAACATAGCTAAGAACACTCGATGAAATGTTTCGTAGGTTATAATTTGAGGTGGTATATCATATAAATTTTATCAAAATCGGTTCAGTACTTTGGTTTCTATAACACAATAACTGAAAAAATGTCATCCAAGTAAACGAATTGCGTATTTTGAAAAAGTTTTTTTTCCAGTTTCTTAAAGTATAATTATTGAATGTAATGTATGTACAGAATATTTGCGTTAGTACAGGAGAGCTCTACTCCCTCGCTACTATAGTACTGTCATTCAATGCGGTCTGTGTCCGCACTCTGTTTTATTTGTAAACAATAAGTGCGATGTTATGATCGATCACAGCTTTGAATACCCGGCTGCGCAAGAACGGGCTCATGTGTTTTGTGTTAGGGTGTATATTATGTATGTTTTGTATGTTTCAATATTACCATCTACAGTCTAAACGGCTTGACCAATTTTTATGTGCATAGTGTTGTTGTATTCATTTTTTATAGTAAGAAGAACAGAAGGCAGTCGTTGTAGACACGACACGCACTGTCAGGATGTTTATAGTGTCCCTATCGTGTGCGGCCCGGGCCCCGCCCGGTGTCCCTGCCTGCAGCACTCTAGTTCATGTGCTTTTATGTTTAGTGTTTGTACATTACTCTTGGGAATTAAAACAAATAAAAAAGTCTGATTACGTAACCTACTGTGACAGTTAAGTGACTTTGCGAGAATTATTCAAAGAATGCTCATTCTAGTAAATTATATATTAGGCTCTGCACAATTTTTCTCTAATCAATCAACGAAAATCACTCTTATTCAGTTGCTTTTTTTTAATACACATGTAATTGTGTACACGCCTCGATCGTGATGAGGATTAGCGATTAGCCGCTAGACACTCGATGTTAACTGACGTAACAAAATAGTAATAGTACAAAAAGTAATAGATGATTGCCAAAATTAGAAATTAATATAATCGTAGTTACTACATATTAAGGGAGAAGACGCTGGATCCCGAAATACAGTGTTAAACTAGTTCGGGAACCAGAAGCTTCACGTTTGTCATGAACCCTCTTTTAGTAAAAAAATATATATTTGTTAGTTGATTTGAAGAAGATTGTAAAACGCCTGCCTTAAACACGAGCAAGCTTTGCTAATGCTAAGACGAGTGCGAACGTTGTATTTATTATATGAGGATATTTTGTCAGAAGTCGATTCGATCTTCATGTCTGAATAGATCACGTGTTTGTGTTTGTGCTACGCGCAAATCTGTTTGGAGATCTCGGAGGTGCGCAGTGCGCATATTTAAAGTGTATCGAGGTCGGGATAGAGCCCTCCCCCCGAATTGCGCGTGCCTGCCTGCGTCCAGACCTCACGCTCGAAGAGATCTGCGCGCAGCGTCACCACCCCGCATGTGCTGCGCGTATTCGAACTGTGGTTACACTAAGTTTTGTGATGAAGCGAGTGTTTCTTTGTATAGAACAATGAACACCTCATGTTTGCCCTCACTCTTGTCTATAACAGACCGCAGACCGATAGCACCTAGGTAGGAGCCACACACCCTACACGGATCCTGTCAAAGTATCGATGCATGTACATATAGATGCGACTCCTGCCCTGCTTCGCTGTTACCCTCGGTCACAGACTGCGTTAACTATGATAGTTAGTGATATTTGAACCTCAACATTAACGTTTTCCGTGAGGCGGCTTGTGGTGGTGGTGAAGGCGATGTAATGGCAGGTGTGGTTTGTGACACCTGCGCGGCTGACGAACGTGAAGCCTCCTAAATCCTTACATTAGAATGTGAAACGAACGGTCCAACAGAACTTTCCAGAATATTATCAACAAGTTGACTTTATAATCGACTCGTGTAACGTTTCTACACTTCTTCTAGCCGCGCACATCTTCAAATATGCTACAATAACATAATAACAATTATTGGAAACTACGCTCTCGTGTCAGCATCTCGCGAGTTCGTCCTAACGGTTGATTGCCGAAGGAATGAAGGGCTCCTAACTAATATTATAAAAGCAAACACAATTGTGTACACCTGTCACTTCACAATCATCTGATTCGCTGAACCGATTATTACGACATTTGGTAGAGGGATAGCTGAAAACCTGAAGAAGGATGTAACCTATATTTCATGTTCATCGTCAACGTTTTTCATCAGTACACGGGTGACACCGTAGGGCGTAACTAGTAGATCATAACAAACCCACAGTATTTTATTGGAATTTTCCTACCACTCGACTGGCTGGCTGACACTACTTGAAAAACTGTTAGCCTACTAAAATTAGACTAAACATGATAATAGCGTAAAATAATTCATGAACTTTTGAAATATGCAGTCGTTTCTAGATGTGTCTCGATACACGTTTGCTCGAGAGTTGAGTTCTCAAAGATGGAGGATAAGAGCCGTCTCTTAGGGTGGAGGTAGTTCTTCGATGTTAGCCCGTATTCCTAAACTCTTAAAAATATTTTCGATTCTATTTATATTCTTAGTCCAATCCAATACCCAAAATAAAAGATTCCACTTTTAGATCATGTCTTGATACGAATAAGAAGCGCAATACATACCATTGTTTTATGTCTCCAAAGTCCTACTTGCCATTTCTTTATTGTCCAGCGCGACGGTAGTCTTTCCCGACCCATCACCGTCAACAGAACACCGATTAGTACCGAAAGAAGTCGTGTGCACCCGAAACGAGCAAAACATTTAAATACTTTTATTACGGTTGATGCAGTTTATGTACGGACGGGTGATGTCTAAATATTGAAAATTTAATTCGGGTAAGTTCGGCTGCTTCAACTACGCTGATATACGTTGTAACTATGATGACCATGATATAACATGCTACCATGTAGCGCTACTCATAATGGAGCCGTAAAGCTAGTACTAAGCTTCCTGATTTCGTGTACCCAGTTCATACTTCGATTACAGTTCAAATCTGTTAGTTAACATAGACTTACTTCATAAGATGCATGACGAGGATTATATGTATATATTGAAAAATTTACGCGAAAATTCGCAAGCTTAAGAAAAGTTTGTTTTTAAATAAGATTAAAGTTTATGTTTAGTCTTGATTGTATTATTTTGTAGCCTAAACGGCTTGACATACGTTAATATGACGTAGTGTTAGATCCGTCTATATCTGGAGTATCGCAGGTTATATATGGCGGTCGAGGTTTCGTTTTTATTTTAATCATTGGTTGACGTAGACTAGGAAAATAAACAAGTGTCATTAGTAAATCTCTTAATACCCCGTGTGGCGTGGAGTCGAACACAGACGAGAGCTAATACCGGCGGCGGCGCGGGCGGCGCGTCGCCACCGAACAATACCGGAGATCCGCGCATCGATACCTCGCTCACCATCACTCTACTAAACGATTTGCAACTGAAGGCTGGCTGATGTTAATTCAGCGACACTGTGGAAAATGTGCGAGCACAGTTTGGGTTCTCTCCAGTTCGGGTTTTCAAATATATATATATATATATCCTAACTAATATTCACAATTATTTACGTGTCTCCGCATATGTGACACTACAAAATCGGCTTGTTAGCTTGAGTAATGCATAAATATACACAAGTTAATTTAAAGTTATCGAAAATGTCTATATGTATAAATTGCTTTAAAACCAATAAAAGAGGATTTAGATTTCGTCAAACCAGGTTTTGGAAATTTCCGATTTAATTTTATGGGGGGATGTGTTGAATAAATCAAAATTGAAATTGGGACGTTCTTCTAAGTTGTTTATAAAATTAGCCGATCTCGAGAAAAATTATTTTGTCTATAGTTCGAAGAACTATGAGGCATGTGAAGGGTAACGGGACGTCTCATTGGCCGGGTGGGAACTCTCTGACTTACTAATGAAAGAAGATGCGGAGACTCGATTCGACATTGCGCTATTTTAGTCAATAACACAATGTCTGCTATTTGGCGTCTTTCTTTAAGAGATAGCATGTGGTGTCTACGACATCTCAAGCGGTATCAAGTTGGTATCTCGTTTTTTATACTTAAATTGTAGGTACCGCATAAAGCTTCTCTGGATGGACTCTAACCTTTTGATATATATGGGTTCCAAACCTCTGTCCGTCCGTCCGTCCGAGTGTCAAGACCTTTATCTCGGGAACGCGTGAAGATATCGAGTTGAAATTAAAACCATATACACAGATACACAGTATCTTGCTGCAGAAAGAAAAATAAAATTTCTCAGTTTTCGTAGTTAAAAGTTACAGATGAATATGTCGTAAAAAATGCTCATTTCGACACTCACAGAGGAATCAAAACCTATAGGGTACTTCCCGTTGACCTAGAACTCTAAAATTTGGCAAGAAGCATTGTGTTAGAGTACACATATAGGAAAAAAACCGAAAACCGTAATTTTTTTTTTTAATTACAAAAAATAGTGTCGTTATGCAAGGAATGAGGGTCGAAATTTTAAAGTGAACTAACCGTATCATGTGGGGTATCTTATGAAAGAGCTTAATTAGCATTAGTTAAAACAGGTTTTTAAATATGTTTACGATGTATATTTTTCGGTGTGAAAAGGAAAATAAAAAAAATATGATTTCCCCTTTTTATTTACTAGTATGTACGGAACCATCGGTGGGCGAGTCTGACCCGCACTTGTCCGTTTTTTTTTTAATTTAATCACAAAAAAATAGGGTCTCTATGCAAGGAATGAGGGCCCAAATTTTAAAGTGAATTAACCGTATCATGTGGTTTATCATATGAAAGAGCCTCATTAGCATAAGCTAAAACAGGTTTTTAACACATTCTTCGCCCCCTGCAGACCCTTCACTTCAGCTGGGAACCAAAACTTATTAGGAGAATTTTGATTTAGCACAGAGTGGCCGCGCAAAGCAACGTTGACTGCCTCAAACGCCGGCGGCTTACTAACTACTACAAAATAAACGGGACGCTCGTTCGGATCCGAGTGGGAGGCGCCGCTACTATAGATACTATACTCGGATCCGAGTGGTGAGCAAGGAATGTGTTAAATATTTTTACTATGTATATTTTTCGGTTTATGAAGGAAAATATACAAAAAATATATGATTTTTTTATTTTTTGTTATACTTATCCCTAAAAAATAAAATTGGTACTTAGACACTTTACGACTTACAACCCTTCAATTGAGAACCAGTCCTTTTTAGGAACCCCATGGATTTATTGGCCCTATTTGCAATGGTTTCAATATGTCTTTCATAGGTCAACTTTGAGTCGTCGATAACACCTAAGTCACGAACTTCGTTAACTTTTTTGAGGTCTTGTCCTATTAGTTTGTCCTGAAAATCGGTAGCTTTTGATTTACGGGTAAAAGTAATAGAGTGGCATTTTGTAACGTTCAGGTCTAGCTTGTTAAGTTGACAGTAATTTTCAAACCTAAGTAAATCCTCCTATAGGAGGTAACATCAGTGATGTTATGAATTTGTTTAAAAAAAATTAAATGTTGTCGAGTGTTCTGCATAAGCTATCAAGGCGGTTACGTTAGTTTACCCACGGTGCTCCCCCAAAATATCGAACGAGGCCTGAATAAGCTTAAAATAGATAGCTCACTTGGTCCGGATAACTTACCTAGCTTTGTCCTTAAAACTGGTAAAAAACATTTAATTCTTCCACTACACCATATTATAAATCTTTCGCTTAAAAATGGCAAGTACCCCAAGCAGTGGAAATTATCAAGGGTAACCCCCATCCCAAAGAATAATAAAAAAACCGTAGTAGAGGAATATCGTCCAATCGCAATTCTATGTGCGCCTGCCAAAATCTTTGAGTACATTCTGCACAATGAAATATATAGCCAGGTAAAACAACAGATAGGCGAAGAGCAGCACGGATTTAGGCCGGGCCGCTCAGTAAATTCAAACCTGTTGTGCTTGACAGACTATATATCTCGCTATGGATCGTGGATCACAAGTTGATGTAGTATATTTCGATTTTCAAAAGGCTTTCGATAAAATTGATGTTCGGATTCCTAGGGTTAGGAGGGTCTGAGGGATAGTAGAAATGAAACCACGAATCACCTCAGATTTGATTTTATTGTCTAACCGACTCATGTTTATAAGTGTCCATCGCTGCATATATCTATATCGCGAGCTAGGATTTCCGTCTTCGTTTATGGTAATTATGTTACAAATTAGTTCAACATACATCGCCCACCAAGGACAAGCTGAGCTTCGTCCTTCATTAAATTCTTACAAACACATAAATTCAAAGTTAACATTTTATTGTAGGGTCGTTTGACTGTACCATTCTTAACCTTGAGAGTAACTACTCTCACCAAATTGTCTTGCCCAGGATGGGTAGTAATAACTCTACCGTAAAGCCACCGACAAATAGGCAAGCCATCTTCACGCACTACAACCACATCCCCTATGCGAGGCTGGGGCATTGTAGAAGACCATTTGGTTCGTTTGTAAAATTTTGACAAATATTGTTTAGACCACTGCCGCCAGAAGTTTTGCGTCATCCGCTGGGTGTACTGCCACCTCCGCAGAGAACTGACATTTGAGGATTTAAAATTGTTATCAGTGGCAGTGGGCAGGACACATAGCACGTAGAACTGATGGCCGATGGGGCCGAAAGGTTCTCGAGTGGAGACCACGTACCGGCAAGCGCAGCGTAGGAAGACCAGCCACGAGATGGACAGATGATCTCATACAAGTGGCGGGAAGACGCTGGATGCAAGCCGCTTCCAATCGGTCTTTTTGGAAATCCATGGAGGAGGCCTATGTCCAGCAGTGGACTTCTTATGGCTGAGATGATGATGATGATGATGAGTATCTACATCTCCCGCAACAAAATGCGCAATTATCAGTCAAGAAATAGGAATATGTTTGTTTTGTGCATTTCACATGATTATGTTTTCAATATATATTATTATTTTCCGATGCGGCGTAGAGTGGAGTGCGGCTCTCGACACCGATGTACGGAACCATTGTTATTACGAGATTATCTTCGAGTACGTTATCAGCGGTTCACTCGACGCTTATCAGGGATCTGCTCGTCTATTTTTCCAGCCGATTCGTACAATTTGGTGCGCGATTTCTTTGTGACACGCCGACTAGACGACATCACACTGTCGCCTAAAACATTACCATTCCTTACAGCCTATATATTTTCTCGCCGAAATCTGTGATTGTGATTTTCTGAACTTTTGAAAATTTTCCATGATAAAAGTTGCTTTACGGGTATTGAAGGCTGCTGAATATTCTGTTTGTTTTTTTTTATGTTAAATAATTCAGTGTCCTTTGTTTTCTCGCGAATATAAAGAGACGCGCCGCGTCCAGGACTGCAGTGTACAGTAGCGTTGGTAGTAGTGCGCGCGTCGCGCTGTTTGGTGACATGAAAGCTTGTGCTGGTGGCTTCGGGTACGTCTCCTCGATCTCACATTATATAGGCCGTTATGTTTTTATTTTACTTTAATTTGTCTGCCGTATATCCTGTCATCATTTTAGCTTTCTGTCGCTTGCGGTTCAAATCTTACGTATTTAAATTTCAGTACCTGGGCGACCGAGCTCCACTCGGTTTTTTTATGACTGAAAATACGAGCAAACCCGAGTTCACTAAAAATAAAACCTACCAAGATCGATTTATCGTCCCCCAATCTACCTATAAACCAAATTTAATTAAAATCGTTGGAGCCGTTTCCGAGATTCAGATATACTCGTATTACAAGAATTGCTCGTTTAAAGGTATTAGATAGATAGATATGTTGTTTGTTCAACTCTTATGATTAGAGTTACGTAGTAAACATGGAACTCATATTGTGTCCGTCTGTCTGTCCGTAGCTTTGCTCAAACATTATTAGTACTAGAAAGCTGTAATTTGACATGGACATATATATATATTAATCACATCGAAAAACTCGTACGGTAAAAACTTGAAAAAAAACATTTTTTGATTTAGAAATATTAATGCTTTGAAGTGATAATTTTTGTTAGAGTCAAGTGTTCCCCCTCTACCGGCTAAACGGTTGTCTTTGAAGATATGAAAATAAATCATGCTAGTAGCATATATGATAAAATTAAAAGGAAACTTCTCACAGCTAAGTAGACTTTACAAGTTAACGAATAATAGTAGATCAACTTAAACATGTCCTTAGAGAAGCAACAAATGAATATTTTGTGTAAACTACTTTTAAACTAACATAAGTTTACTCGTACATTTATAGTAACAGAAGAATCATAAATGATGATTTGCAACTACGGAATCCTACTTTGCGCGTGGCATGACACGTACTTGGCCATTTATTTTTTCCAATCATTTGACCCTTTCTGATTGCGAAATTTTCTTCAACCTATATAAAGGGGCAGTTACTACGAAAAATAACATATAGACAGCAGAGGCTGTATAAATTCCCGTTGATACTCTTTCGGTACGAAAACGTAATAAATCCTGCAAAAGACAAGTTTCACTCACACACCGAAGCTTCCGTACTTGCAACATATGAACACAGAAAACCCCCACTACAAAACTTAAATAAAGATTAAAAATATAAAAGCAGCATCAATCACAAAAATATTGAAATTGGTTATTTAAAATTGTTCATAATTTCAAGTAAAAGCATAAACCTAAGGTTTGAAGCACGCCTACATCCTGTCTGTCTTCACTATGAGGATGACTGGCGGAAAATGCTACATTAGCATTAAGTCCTCCTATTGTACAGCTTGTTACTTTATAATTGTGTGCAATAAAGTGTTAAATAAAAAAATAAAAATAAAAACCTAAAAATTTACTGTACGTATCCCATTGTCTTATCAAATTTCATATTGATAAGACGCACAAAAATAGTAACATACATGTACTCGTGTGGCTTCAATTGTTTGTCTTGATCATGTAGGTATTTTAAGAGCGAGTTGTTTTTATGATTTTCTTTACAAACTATATTTTTCTTACAACTCGACCTGCGTTGCTTTGATAAATTACTAGGCTTCACCATTTATATGGTGCTTCATTACCAACTGGAAGCATTCGAAGTTATATAAACTATATCTGTGCCCGCTGTCACTCGTCACTCGCGTGCTGATGAAATACGGCGACGACTGAAGGTGATAATGATTCGAATCTCCGTATAGTTGTCATCGAACTTCGTTTCACTTCACTATAGTGAAAAGATTTCGATTTGTCGATAGAGGTGGAGAGTGCTCGTTCCACATGATCTTGCTGTGATATACCTACTAACACAGGCTCTTACCGTATTTCAAATGGTTTTTTAACAGAGACTGGCATGCAGCCGTCATTGATCAAATATAGTTTTTTTAACATTGCGCTATTTTTCTTTATTGTTGTGTTCTAGTATTTGTCTAAGAAAAAGCTGAGTGTATGGTGTCTAGACCGTCACCCGTTAGTTTTAAATGTGAAATGTTCGTTACATATTGTCGTCAGGTCTAACGAGGCCATGCTGGACATGATCACCGACATGCAGTCGTCGCGCATGGACTCTCAGCGCGCGGAGCTGAAGCCCGTGCCTACGGCTGCGTCTGCGCCGGCCGCCGGTGACAAGGGCAAAGGCGCTTCGCTGCCGGGCCTCCGCCATCAGCACACGCTCGCCGACAAGCCCGAAGACGACTTCTTGGATATGATCGCTAGAGTTCAGGTACATCACTCACTACACTACACTACACGACTCCTGAGAGAGCGGACGGCCGCCGTGCCCCTTACGATACCAACCTACTGTTATCACGTGAACGGTGGTTACCGCTACTGTAGCCAACCCTACGGTTTTAACTCTACATCGCTTCGGATTTTTTTGAAAATTTTCTTTTTTACCGCCAAAATCTTCAGTTGTTTGTGTTGTTGTAGGGTTTTGTTTTACTACGAACAATAACGTTTTTAACCGACTTCAAAAGGAGATTTTCTTCAAAAGAAGAAATGATATTTGAAGTAGTTATAAAATATTTTACGTTGTTATAAATAAATTTTTAATAATTTTTTTAAAGTACCTTCTTAGTTAGACACCCAGTTTTAATTTTTTTCTTGTTATTTCTCCCTTTTCAGTTAATTAGATTGTTTTGAAGTCGTGAAATTAAATTAATCTTAGGTCGTCAACTGTGATTTTTTATCATACTGTTGACACGCTAGGTACATACACTGGGGTATCTATAGAAGTTTTTTTTTTTATTTTTTTTTATTTTTTATTGGTTTACAAAACTGGACATATACAATAGAAACATAAATTATATTTAAATAGAAACATACTAGAAATGTATACGCCCTTCTAGTTGTAAACACAGCATGCATTAAGAATATTGTTGTGTAAAAATTAATTTATGTTAATAATAATATAAGATAAGCACTGTATACAACCTAAAGTATATGCCTTTACCATTTAGTTACGGAGGTGTCACTTGGGATGGTCGAAAGTTTCGATCACTCTTTTCAAGCATTGGTGACGCCACCCGTAACACACGCTTCAAACGTGCAATTACTCGGCCTTTACAGGTTACATAGACTGACGAGAGATGTCGCACGTCTGTAAATATTCGATATTTTTGAGGTACAGATCAAGATAATCGTAATCGTAATTTTTTAACTGTCTATAAATTTGTAGATTGAAAAAATGTGTGAACCGATCGGTATCCGGCTCGAAGGATCGACGTGTGTACGGTGACGAAATATGTAGCATCTGTGACAGCAGCACGGTGGTGCGTGTTGCAGGGCTCCCGGCTGGACTCGCAGCGCACAGCGATGCCGGTGGCGCGCGACCCGCCGCGTACCGTCCCCGACGACGACCTGTTCGCGCTCATCATGCGGGCGCAGGGCGCGCGCATGGAGGACCAGCGTGCCACGGTACCACTACACTCCTCTAATAGCTTTACACGGTTACATTACAATAGTGGAAGACAGAGCCCGAACTAGCTCGATTTATTACTTGCCAGTTTCACTAATTACCTAGTCAGTGTCCTCACCTGATATATTTAGTGAATTGTCAGTTTGCACAATATATATAAATACTAATGGTTCACTGTTGTATTTCATAAAACATTATCATGAACGTACTTACTCATATAACTTATCACATAAAAATAGCTATTATAACAACTTTTCTCACAAACATCAGCCATAAAATATATTGCACGTAAATAAATACCAATTAAATGAGATTTTTATATATATTTTTTTTATTGAATTTAAACATATTTGCAACATTTTTTTTACATATTGATACACATTAAAATTGTCAAAAAAGTACAAAAAGGAATAAGTATATATAGTATAGGAAGATAATTAATTAATTTAAGCTAGAAATATAAAATTACTACATTATTACTATTAAAAAATCCCCCGCGTGGCTCCCCGACCGAACGTCCCCAGCACGCTCGCTGCATTACCACGCTGTATTGCCAGGGAAATTTGTTGGACTAGAAACCAACCCGCCCGCGGGTCCCGGCCTCTTTCTCTTAAGCGGCGTCCCAGATCCTTCACGAATTCCTGCGCTTCCAAGCACCACGGCCCCGCTGTTTCGACGGCAAACGGAACAAAATCATACGCTGGCTCCAGGCATGCATATTTGAGGCGTTTACCTCGGGCAGCGGCCTCCGCTCCCGCACCAGCAGACTGCTGAGTAGCGGGGAGGTGGCAGGATGCGAATGTGCTCACGCACGTAGCATCCCACACGAGACACCGCTCTTTCTGCCACGGAATCAGCGTAAGACCATCCGGTCGCTTACCGTCAAAACGCGACAAACCTGGGGGCTGAAGATGGCAGGGCGTGAAGCCAAGCACCAGATTCAGGTCTAGTGGCAGCATTGATACGGGCCAAATCGGCGCCTGAGCTCTTATCTCGCAGCTGCGAGAGAAGATGTTGGCACAGCAACTCGTCCCAGCCCTTCTGCCGCTTAGGATTTTCAGGCAAGATTGCGCCCGGACACAAGGACGACCAAGCGCTTCGAGCGTCCTCGATGAAGGGAACGCGGATTGTGTCACCATTATGAGAAAGTATGCTAGTGACAAGCTCCGTGACCCCGTGCGACGTGGCAAGAAATGCACTTGGACCTGACTCCCGTAGCCGACGCATTCCCAAGCCGCCATACCTGATTGGCAAGCTGGCCTGGCACCACTGCGTTTCGTTCAAATTAATATTCAGTGTCTCTTCCAGCACCTGCTTCAAGGTATAGTCAAACCGTAATACTTTTTCGGGAAGCTTCCAAGGTGGCACTGTTCTAACCACGTAGGTTAACTTGGGCATTGTAAAACAGTTCCTTAGAAGTGTCACTGATACGTGTGCTGGAAGGTGCTTGAAATGATCCGCGAGAGATGCCAAAATCCTAGTTTTCTCCCGCAAGCAAGCACAAACTCCATCGAAAAATATTGGTGCGCCGACGTTCGATCGACGACTTTGAGCCCGGGTATGAGGGATTGGAACTTCTCGCGTATTTCTGTCGCTACCGGGCCACATGAGAAGAACTCGCACTTGGAAGTATTAACTTCCAGACCTAGTTCCTTCAGAGCCGGGAAAAGTGCCCTCACATCTCTCTCTACTGTGTCTGGACATTCGCCAAGGGTACCGTCATCTAAGTACCAGATATTAAGTGGAGCTTCATGGGAGGATATGGCTTTGTGGATAGCTAAGCTGAAGATCAGAGGTCCCAAGGGATCCCCTTGGTGAGCACCAACCCGTGACATAATCCTCGAACCATTATAGAACAGGTTGCTTGGCTCCGCGTAGCATTGATGGAGAAATGGAAAAATAGTCGGTGCTATTTTTTTTTACCTCTGATAGAAAAGCGTCTCTCTCTATGGTGTTGAAAGCATTGCTTATATCTAACTTGATCAGGATATCTTCGCTACTTTCCCGCATCACAAATGTTCGGGTGGCGTGAATGGCCGCCTCGCAGCCAAGAGGAGTGCCAAAGCCCACTTGATGCGGCTCAAGGTATGAGGCCATAGAGCTCCTGACGGCGCGACAACACAGCTTGGCTGCCAGACGACGCAGGGTTTTGCCTACAGCTATTGGTCTAACTCCGCCGTCTTTCTTCTTAAGAGCAAATAGAGAGCCACCATAGAAGAATGGGCAGATATCTGGGTTGAGGTCACCTTTCAACAAAAAGTTGTAGAGGTTAGTCAGCGCCACCAACAGTCTCGGCCCATTGTCACCGGCTGAGAGGGAAGTTAACTCTTGGAGGTGTGCTGGTCGTAACCCATCCAAGCTGGAAGCGAAACCACGATGGAAAGAGCGAAGCGCCTCTGAGACATACTCCGCACCAACGGTAAGGCAAGGCTCCGAGGGGCAAGGATCTGGAAGGGCACCTAACGGACCGGAAGGAGCGGGATGTTTATCTCTAAGAGCAGCTAATGTTTCCTCATTTGACGGCGCAAACGAACAATTAGAGGTAAGCAACCGTGCCGCTCCGCTAAGGTCGCCCTCGTAAACTTTCGCTTCCACTGATTTATACAGTGATGGGGATGCTCGAGGGATATACTCATTAGAAAAAATTAAATCGTAAGCTTCGATGTTTGCCTTGACCTTGGCTGTGAGGGATTTCTTATCTTTCCCATCTGGCATTTGAAGTGCAGTAAATGTGAAAGATAACAAAGCCACCCAATACTCGGTGCTGTTGGATTGTAAACAATTCTCAATAACTGTGGTCAATTTTCCCGCCGCCGCGCATCTGGCTCCCTTAGGTACGTGTCTGAGAACACGGACATTCATTTTCATAGACGGCAAATCGGAGAGGCTCATGCTCGACGGCACATCAGGCCTTGATGCGGAATTGGAGTTTTGTGACAAAGTAGTGGGGGTCAGGGCTGCGGAGTTTGACGAAGTGATTTCCCTGTGCTTATGCCCTATGTGTACGCAAAGACCATGAGGCACGGTAAAAAAAAAAACCGTGTTAGGACAATGAGGGCAAGGGGCACGCGCGGGTTGAGACATTATATAGCTTAGTTAATATAATACAAATTTAATGGTTACAAATCTCTGCGAGGTACCTAAACTGAATTTGAGTTATGCAAGTTATTTAAATAATAACATGTCAGAAAGTCAGCAAGGTGCAATTACATCTTCAAATTTAATTAATATATTACAATATTAAAACAACGCATTATTCAACTAAATCAACAAAATACAATTAAAAAAGAGATACACGACTTAAGTTAAAATCAATTAGAATTAAAAATATTACACTCGGAAGAGTCAGATGTTAACATACTATGTACATGAACAAAAATAAGTTATTATAATAAATTATTTAATTGAGTCACAATAATAAATTATTCCAGATGTCGTAAAATCTAAAGAAAAAATATACTAAAATAACAAGGTCCATCGATGGTAGGTAATCAGTTAGAAATTTTGTCCTTCCGAGTTGAGCACACTTTCAGTCGTATCTCGGCGTTGGTGCAGATGTCGCTTTTCAAAGATATGCAGCACGACAGATCCAATTTATATGAAAGTAGATATATTTTCTTAGGAAGACTTCCCTTTTCACCGCTCTGTACACAAGCACTAGGCGTCCACAATTGGAAAAACCCACTTTTCCCGCGATTCCGTTGATATGAATTCGAAGTTCCGTCAGCCAGTCGACAGCGGCGAAGACAACAGGTGTACCGATGGAACTTTGGGTTTGATGTTATTTCACACTCGTAACAACAGCCGCCGGCGAACGTATCCGCTCCGTCGTATAATTTGACACCAAAAGTCGGATCGGTCCATATACGCAGATCCATAGTCTCTTGAATTTCCGCCTTCTTAAAGAAGCAGGCGCAGAAACAAGGATCTATAAAGCTGGGATCTTTAGTCTCCTTGACTTTCAGCGCTTGTTCCTTGGTGACTGGGACCTCTATAGTGCACGTAAGGGGTATGGGAAACACTGCGCTACGTATAGCTGACTTTTCTTCATCCGCTATAGCCTATATTTAACCAGTATACTGTTTCTTTATTATATATTCAACGTAATTGTTGTTAAAATCCGCTCCGAGTTATAATCCATCAACGTACTGTTTCCTCACTATATAAATGTATAGAAATTATATTTATAAAGGGAAAACATAATACTCCTTTCACGAAACAAATTTCGCGAGCCAGAAAATTTCTAGCCAATTTTTTTTTATACATTATAGATCTACGATTGCCCACCAACTCGCCTGATGTTAAGCGACGGTGTGGCCGAGGATGGAGCTCGTCAATCTAGAAGATATCTATTCACTCTAGCCTTGAAAATTCCAAGATTTTAGGTTTCAGGAAACAGAGATGGCGGCAAAGAATTCCATTCTTGTGCAGTACGCAACAGGAATGTGGATCGATATCGCTGATTGCGGATTTTTGCGGCATTTAAATAAGAAATGGGTGGTAATTCGCCGACTTTCTGCTAGTCCTGTAGTGAAATGGGGAGGGTGGAATTAGGTCGTGAAGCTCTTGCGCACATTCCCCTAAATGAATTCTGTAGAAAATAGACAGACATGCTACTTTACGGCGTTGCTCGAGACTAAGTAGCTTCTTGGCAGCTAGTTTATCGTCACCTATTAACCTCACAGCTCGCCGGTCCACTGATTCCAAAGCTTCCAACTGATACTTTGCTGATCCATCAAAAAGGTGGCAGCAGTACTCCATGCACGATCGGAAAACGAAACAAAAAAAAAAAATAGGCGACAAATTCTTAAGTATAATTGATACCATGTTATTCAATATATGAGTAAATTATTTAATTTATTTCGTCAATCATACAAATGTATAAACCACAAAAAAGCTTATGTCAATTACATAAAATAAATAAAATAAAAATTATTCAAATAACCCGCCCCGAATCGATCCTGGTGCAAAGGTGCCCACGATACTGGCAGCATTACCCCGCTGAATGGCAATGGCCAACCTCTGCACCAGGAACGAACCGGAGCGAGAGTCACCACCGTTATTGGCAATACGGCGCCCAATTTCAGTTATCAGGCCTTTGGCCTCCGTCCCCCAACTGCCCATAGTCTCCACCGCAATGGACACAAAATAATAATGTGGCTCCATCGCCGCATACTTTATATGCTTCTTGGAAGTGGCATCCTCCGCCGATGCTGTTGGTGCGTGGCTAGTGCGACTCAGGTGCGAGGCCGTGCTGACGCAAGTAGCGTCCCAGACCAAGCACCTGCCGTTTTTCCATGGCACCAGAGTCAAACCGTCTAGACGCTTCCCGTCGGACCTGCTGAGTCACGGTGGTCCGAGTACACAGGGAACATTGGCTGATATGAGCGCTATGCGGACTATGTCGTTGAGAGCATGGTGACGCGAAAACCTACCCGAGCAGCAACAAACGGCGACAACTCAATGCGTGGTGTCCATCGGCTTCCACCATGGAACCGCAGGCGCATATATGGGCATATCCACGTTAAGTGCAGACCAGACCGATGACGCCTCAGGCATATAGGTTATGCTTGCCATGTCACCATGTGAAGAGAGTATGGTAGCAACAAGACCAGCAACCCCTCGAGCCGATGCCAAGAAGGCCGGCAAGCCAACGTCGATACCGCGCCGAAGTCCGAGACCTCCATGCCTTATGGGCAGAGCCGCATGGTTCCATTGCAGCTCATTAAAGGAGACGTTGAGGATCGACTCAGCAGTATCTTTCAAGGCGCTGTTGAACGAAGAGACCGCCTCTGGGCAAAGCCAAGTTGGAGTAGTTCGCAACAAGTATGTGACCTTGGGAACCGCTATATATGAATACGTATATTAAATATATGAGTTACGATATCTATGTATTTTTTTATTAGGAAATGTTTTTTTATTATTTGTATCAAAATTTATAAGAAATTTGCCCTGAGAAATAAAATTATGAAACAAGTTTTATGAGATACAAAAATACTATAATATTATGACAAATCAAATCAAAGTTATCTAAATCATTAATATTCAAGTCGCAATAAGTAGCAGAATGTATATTAATTCATATTTTATTACAAATTACTCTAATACTTGTGTAAGTGACAGATGTGGGACAGACATATCTCGTAGAATATTGATCCTGAACTGGTGGTTTCTTTACAAAAGTATTTCTTTCTTTTTGTTCCTTAACATATCTCATCGTTATCTTCGTTTCAGATTTCACAAATTTGACAGGTTCATGTCTCTAAAGCCATTGATCCTGGACTAGTACTTTCTTCACAAAAGTGATAAATGTGCAATTTCCCCAGGGTAACTACCTCTGGCGCCCCGCTGTGGCAAAGGGGAACTCCCCGAGGCCACTTCTCACCACGCCTGAGAAGGTGGTGGAAGGACCAAGATGATGATCCGGATGACAGCTGTCAAACTCGACATTCCCATGTTTCACAAAACTGAAGAAGCCTTTCAAATTTTACATCTATCACTTTTTTCAAGTGTCACCTTTTACCAGTGTGATCTTTTACATTATTATTTGACGATATACCAAATTCACACCATTAAAATTATTTTTCCAGATTCCGGTCCAGACTAATCGCGATAACAAAAACGGGTCCAATTCGAAAAAATAATGAATAAGGTGCGAGCGAAGAAACGAGAAGAACGATGCCGCTCGTAACTCTATAGGTACATATTTATTTTTATATTTCGGTGTGTATAGTTGAAATCGTCTCGAGCTGGGGACTGACCGGAGCGCTGCGCCCCCGCCCCCCGCCGGTGAGCGGCTGACGGCGCCGGGTGCCGACGCGGCCCTAGAACCAGTCAGCCGGCCGCCCTGGCGAGCTCTTCTCCTGCAGACCTCCGCCCCGGTCGGCCCACATTACGATATATTCGAAAACGGAACGCTCCGGTCAGTGGCCAGCTCATAATGACACTGATGTTGCCTTACTCTCAGATCTCTATGTAAAATTAATGAAATTACCAAATGTTGATATTGTGAAGGTATCGTGAACCCTACGATTAGGCCTACCTCGTCACCGTTGACGTTGTTTCACATCTGTAGCGTGTAATATTCGTACAATATGATTGTTAAATAAATGTTCGAGTGTAAATACAGTAGAGAATGTCCACGAGCTAGTGACGCGGAGCCGCACCGGTGACTAGAAGCTACACCGCCGACGAAGGAGCTCTAGGTCTTCGGCGAGACCGTCATATGACGCTAATGTGTCTTGCGTCGTCTTCGATCACATTCCGAGTATTCCACCTGGGGGGTTACCACAATCTTAATAGCAATATTACTACGACATTTGTCTTGCTCTCTTAACTGTAGAAAGAGCGAGATAAAAGTCAAAGTAATATAGAAATAAGACTGTTTGGACGCTTGTGGTACGGCCTCTGTAAAGCGACATAGTTCACGAAAAACTATCACTAACTACACTTGAACACTGTGCTCCTGAGAGTTCCGGACACCGTTCATTACGTTGGATTTGAATGAAAATGACAAATAATAGAATCATCTCGAATACGTTCTAAAAGACGGTGTTGGCGTGGCATGTTGGCAGGGGCTGACTGGATGTCGCCGTCTCACGACATGTTGCTTTATATACATATATATATAACGTTATTGAAGCGCCTCCGCTTCGCACTGTTTGGGGAGTCGGGGATGTGAACGTCCGACACGTTCGAGTGTTGGGCTGTTTGTACCCGACTGCCCGAGATGGAGGGTCCGGTTCTCCGAGCGTATGTATGTAATACTATATTTATTTATTGCACATTTGCACGAGTCATTAGATTCGGTGGTAGCTTCCGAATATCACTTAGTTTCTTATCCTTACCCATTATAAGTTGAACAGTTGAACCTCACTGAGCTCGATCAGAAATAATTCAACACATTTTGGTAGTTACGAGTATATACACAGTCGAGATTATTAGTTTCACTAGCTTATACATGTGTTAGTGCCGAGTGATTCTTCAGTTTCTAATGTCATTAAAATATGTGGATTATTGAAATGAAAACTCAAATAACGTTATTAGTATGATAAATCAAACATTCTCCGACATCCTCTTAAGTATGTATATACATACTTTGACTACATACACTCCAATAACATAACTCTCTTTGTGTGGTCGGGAATCTTATTCTCGCGTAGTTCAGACGTTGACGCTCCAAAATGTTGTGAAAAACGAGCGCTAAGTTAAATTCTTAAATTATTAAACTTAAGAATTTTTTTGATAATGTACATTATACTTTATTGATAAACCTTCGTATGTTCGCGGCTTTCATACAACGCAACATATTATAAGTAAATAAAAAAAATAACATTGTAATTTGTCTTACAGCCAGTCCACACGGCGCGTTGCGTTGTGTTGCGTCGTCGCAACGCAAATATTTTAACGCATAGACTGCCACACGGGCGCTGCGCCATCGCAGCGTTACTACAACGCAGTCGTGACGTTCCGTCGTCGCAGCGGTGACGCCGGAACGTTACGACTGAAAAAACGAAATGAGCTTGCGTATTTTCTCCCTCCCTATCAACGCACAAACAACTGAGTGCTGCCGTTCCGGCGTCGAAATGAGTACACCCCCGCCAGTAGCCCGCTTCGTCTTGGGGGCTGCAGTCCAGTGTGTGTGCGTTGCGTCGACGCAACGCGCCGTGTGTACACTATGATTATTAGTATGTAAAACGACGCAGTGACAGCGCTACGTCGACGCAACGCCGACGCAACGCGCTGTGTGAACCGGCTCTTAGATATTGTAATGCAATTTGTTTTCTTTTTAATATTAAATAAAACGCAAACCTCTTATTTATAAACTACTTTTAACCGACGACAACTATAACTTCATACGTCAACTTGAGTTTGTGTCACTGAATAGCGCGCCGTTGTATGGAGTGTCTGACGTGTGGTACAGGTACTTACAGCACTTTAAGAAAAATATTGTGGACCGGCTTTGTGGCTGATTTAAAATTTGCAACTCCAGTACCAAACAACAAATGCTAAGAAGGTAAAATAAATGCAGAATTGTACTTACAAAATCAAAATTTCGATAAGTTGGAATTTTCAAGGCTAGAGTGAATAGATATCTTCTAGATCGACGAGCTCCATCCTCGGCCACACCGTCGCTTAACATCAGGCGAGTTGGTGGTCAATCGTAGATCTATAGTGGATAAAAAAAAAAAAAAAAAAAACGCACAGAATGGTCAAACGACGTGTACTTCGTTACTATTTATCGACCCGGATAGCTTGCTTTGTATTATCTTGTAACTTTGGACTGTCTTTTTGCTTAGCTGCTACTTTCTCAAACATATTCTGTACAATAATTTCCATGATATGAGTTCATATTATTATATCGCATCGAAAGATGTTTGGGAAAATATTAAGTCCGTTCAAAATTAGAAGAAAATTTAAAGTTACCTAAGTTGCCTACATACTTTGAAGTATTTATGAATAAGAGGATAAATGTGTTTTTTTTGTACATTCCAAGGTTACGATATACATTTGTAACCGATTAATTTATTCAAATGTTTGCAGTATTCTCTGGCAGCAGCGATGTCTGAAGAGTTTACTCTCTGAGTCTAAAGTACCTATTCTTTTTTAAGAACGTTCACCCGACTGCCAAACGTGTTTGTATAGCTTATAGTTGGGTTAGTATGTATATAGGTTACGCTCGACAGTTATAACCGTCGGATTTTAAGAAGTGGGATATGGCAACCACGAAAACAAATCTTGGCACACGGTGAAAGTTGAGTGTAGCAACCGTTTGCAGTCGGGTATTTGTTTATACTAATATATCTCGTGTCTCCAGTCAGTCAGTACTCCAGTACTCTTTAATATTTCGTTGTAGTGGTTTGAATCGAGGTTGTTATTTAGCAAACGGTTTTACAAATATCTTGTAACGTGAGTTCAACGTTACAAATCAGATGTATTACAATAACACAGTGTATACACACGCATGCAGACCACACTGAGCCCGCTCAGACGCAGCTCTGTGTTTGGGCGAGACGTATCTCATATGACGAATGCTATAAATAGTTTATTGTCACTTATAACTGTCTAAATATGTTCTAAGCGATATCTCTGCAGATAACCGTGTTCCCGAAACCAATAAAAAGTTATTGTTTCTATAATGGAAATTATTAAGGATAAATATTTTTGTTACGAACATTTTTAATCGGTTTCCAGACGCACGTCTAATCATGGCGTCGAGAACATGAGAACACTGCCTATAAATATAAAAGACTTCGTTCTGGGGAAGTAACCAAGTACTGCCTTAGATGCCGGTCCTACAGATTTGTAATTTGGAAGATTCCCTACGAAATACAACAATACACAAAGAAGATTATTTATTTGTTGATTGAATTTAGTGTGGCAGGCAAACAGTGTTATGAGTATAGAAACGCGCCCCTGTCTCTCCTGACGCTCAACATGTACCGCTCACGTGATACAAGAGAACGTACAACTAAATAGGGAAGAAATATTTAAAAAAAACATTTCATGCGAATGTTCTACATGAAATTTTATTTTGAAGTAAGTAATATAACAAAAAACAAAGAATAAACAGTTCAAACTGATTCTTATTTGAAAATGTAACGAATCAAAAAGTATGTATAACATCACCTCCGTTACTTTAAAATAAAATAATCTATTAATCACTGCAAGAGAAAAAATTAATATATGCCTATCCGTTGTATACATTAATATATGCCTATCCGTTGTATACATTGATATATGCCTATCCGTTGTATACATTAATATATGCCTATCCGTTGTATACATTTCCTAAACTTGATTGGACCTAATGGTTTCGTTAGGACATCTGCTGGCAACATTTGAGAAGGCATACATTTTAAATGAATAACCTTCGTTCCCACTTTTTCCCTAATAAAGTGATATTTTATATCAATGTGCTTAGTACGGTTATGGTGGACTGGATTCAGTGCTAATGCTTGAGCACTTTGACTGTCTGTAAAAATATCAACAGTTGGTGACTTACCAGTTACTTCACTGATAAATCTTTTCAAAAAACAAGCTCTTTTGTAGCAGAAGACAGTGCCATATACTCTGCCTCGGCTGAGGATAGTGCCACTGTTGATTGTTTCCTAGACTCCCAGGATACGGCTCCTCCTGCCAGCTCCACGTAAAGACCCGTATGAGAACGTCGACTTTCTTGACAATTCACTAAATCTGAATCACTAAATTCTTAACGTTCCGTTCTTCTAACCTTTTATAAGTAATACCTGCATTTTTAGTTGCACTCAAATAGCGAAGACATCGTTTAGCAGCATTCCAATGTGTTGCATCATTTTTAGGGTTCCGTACCTCAAAAGAAAAAAACGGAACCCATATAGAATCACTTTGTTGTCCGTCTGTGTCTGTCTGTCTGTCCGTCTGTCCGGGTGTCAAGACCTGTATCTCGGGAACGCGTGAAGGTATCGTGTTGAAATTAAAACCATATACGCAAATCCATAATATCTTGCTGTGCAAAGAAACATAAAATTTCTCGGTTTTCGTAAAAAAAAATACAGCCGAATATGTCGTAAAAATCGCACATTTCGACACTCGCAAGGGAATCAAAACCTATGGGGTACTTCCCATTGACCTAGAATTATGAAATTTGTCAAGAAGCATTGTACACATATAGAAAAAAATCCGAAAACTGGACATTTTTTATTTAATCAAAAAAAATAGGGTCTAAATTTTAAAGTGAATTATTCGTATCATATGAAATCATATATCATATGAAAGAGCTCCATTAGCATAAATAAGCTAAAACGGGTTTTTAAATATTTTTACAATGTATGTTTTTCGGTTTATGAAGGAAAATATAAAAAAAATGATTTCCCCCTTTTATTTATTAGTTTGTACGGAACCCTCGGTGGGCGAGTCTGACTCGCACTTGTCCGGTTTTTTTGTATTGAATTGACTAAGATAGTTAACCGCATATGCGAAATCCACTCTTGATACCTCTTAACCACAACAGCGAACCCACGAGGGACTGATAGGGGTAATTACTCACCCGTTCCAGGGACGAGTTTCTTTTGAGCGAGAGGCGTCTTTACCGGCTTACAATCTCACATTGTATTTTTTCAATAACTCTTCAATATACGATCTTTGCGAGATCTTAATGTTGTTTTCAGAGCAATCTATATTAATTCCAGTGAAATATTTAATTATTTCAAGATCTTTGCAACTGAAAAACCTTTCAAATTGTTTCTTGAAGTTGTCAATTGTGACATCGTCTTTGTAAAGAATGACAATGTCATCGACACACACTTCTAATATCAAAGAGTTTTCTTCCGAAATCTTTTTGGTGCAGACACAAGCCTCCGAAGGAGTTTGAGTATAACCTAAACCTGTCAAAATTTGTTTTAGTTTCATGTTCCAGGTCCTAGGTGCCTGTTTAAAGCCATACAAGGATTTTTGCAATAAACAGACTTTCCCTTCCTCCTTGTCTTGAACAAAACCTTGAGGCTGCATCATGTAGACTTCTTCCTCTAATTCGCCATTGAGAAACGCCGTGTCAACATCAATAAGTCTTACTTTATATCCCTCCTGGACCGCTAAGGCCAAAAGTGTTCTAAACGAAGAGTGTCTCATCCCAGGAGCAAACGTCTCCCTGTAGTCTACACCTTCTATTTGTCTATAGCCTTTAGCAACTAATCTCGCTTTATATTTGACTATGTTACCATCGGCATCTCGTTTAAGTTTATAAACCCACTTGTAAGGAACACATGCTCCGTTTCGCAGTGCGCCGGCGTCGGATGCAAGTTTCGCGCATGTCACGTGACCCGACACATACTCCCAAATATCGCCGCGCGATAAAACATGCCACTAGAAATTTAGTTCGCACTATTCAGTTGCTGAATCTTACAACTCAACTTCCTCTCGGCGTTATAATTATGTTCGATGGATGCCATCGATATCAGAATTTGAGCCTGAAACTGCTCGTCTCTCTGTTATATCTCTCTTTCTCAACTCTGGAAGAGTTATCCGTTCTTGTCAAAGATGTAACTGACTGCATCGCCTCCATCACCTACCGGTTTGTGTAGAATGTGAAATGTGAATAGTTTCAGACGATGTTTATGTCGTCAGCATAAACCGAAGACAACACTGTATAGTATACAAGAACATGACGTAGAGTTGAAAGTATCGGGGCGGCGTGCGGCGCGGCGTGCTCGGTGTCAACCCGCGTACTGCACTTTTATTCTCGAATCATATTTGGTTTGATGATTCGAGTTACTGCTCGGTATTGCAGTTGTGTATTATTGTTTAAGCTATTTTATTGATTGTCTGTAATTCTGTATACTGTACACGACAGTATACTGATATAATTGTTGGCAATAGTTAAATTACAATTACACTGTTCATGTGAGGTGCATTAGTGAACGGTTTTTATATGAATGTTTTAATTGTTTAATTATATTCACAGTCGCTGTGTAATATTGAACAATATTTGGGCAATAATAATGTCATGTATCATATATTGTATACATAAAAGTAGCACGCGTCTATCATCTCCAGTAAGTGTATAAGAATATTGTTGTAGCATTTAATCTGAATCGAAGAGAATGCGCGCCCCTCCCCTGTTTTATGGAATATCATTTTAGCAATCATTATTTTATTCGAATAGTTGTATAAGTATTGTTAAGGCTTCACTTAGCGATCGATCCACAGACAACTTTCACAATAGCTGCATCTCTTTTTTTCCACATGGAAGAGACAAATATTTATAGAGAGAGAGAAGCCACCAGTTGCGCGGCTCGTGACCTCTTTATTTCATAAGACAGTAA
This sequence comes from Lycia hirtaria, assembly GCA_947563715.1. NCBI lineage: Eukaryota > Metazoa > Arthropoda > Insecta > Lepidoptera > Geometridae > Lycia > Lycia hirtaria. The sequence continues at coordinate 447,000 of OX387386.1, read as the reverse complement.
ATCACCTTTTAAAAGTAAACAGAAATATGCTTTTTCATTTGTCGTAATGAAAATGTTATTTTAATTTATAAATTAGATGTATTTGAAAGGAAAACTTGTTTTCAATTAGTGTTTCAGTAGTTGTGGGTCAACGTTGCGAGAAAGTGTCGCTGTGTGAAGTATTTAAGTTTCGTTATATGATCTATAACCATGAATTATATTTATCGTCTATGTAATATAGCTTTAAAAATAATTTATACCCATAAGGGTATAAACTGTGATGAAAGGAAGAGGGTAATCTCGGTACTCACTCTCAAAAGCACTGAAAAGCATCGGTTGTGAATGTTTGGCTCGCGGAATACTGAAATCTATCATAGGCACACTTTCACGAACCGCATTTAATCCCAGGTCACCTTACTGCTTCATAACAAAGTAATGGAAGTGGGTACCGTAGTTTATGCATTTCCTTCCATTGTCCTTTAATGATTGTTTACAGGAATACATAATTAATTTTAGTATCTTAAGAATTATGACAGAGACACCTGATGCTCTAATTTACAAACTTGCTTTTTAAATTAATATATTTTAACTATACGCTGTACTCCAATGAAATAGTCATACGATTTTAGTTTAGTCGAAATTTTATAAATAATTGTATTATTGTAACTTATAATTTTTAAAGTATATCTTTGCACCTTTTTCTGACAGTGGTGTAGATATTTGTTAACTTACATCGGCTAGTTAGTCTCCGAGGAACTGACGTGATATCCTATATATATTGAAACCTTTTGTTATCGGAGTGCACTGGTGCGGTGGAACCAAGTTGGTATTGATCGAACGTATACATCTCTCGCGTGGAAACTAAACGAATACTCATTCCACGGTTTGTTGGTCCGCTTATCAGTAGAATACAAATAAATATACGCTACGAATTGATAACCTCCTCCTTTTTTGAAGTCTTTAAAAATAGTGTGTATTGTATTTTACTACTGACATAATAAGTGGATAAAACAGGTTTACTTTCCATGCTGGACTTGAGGGTACTAGTCATTTCCTAACTCTTCGAAAACTACCACAAAACTCACTTCCACGTTCGGCGCTGCCAATTAAAAACAATGTTACTAACTTCAAGACAAAACTGAGGGAGACTAGACCTTCGTCCTAGCTTCGTCGATTTCCATTAAGTGAGTTCTGCCCAAACGTTGACATAATGTAACCGTAAAATAACTTATTTACCACGATTTCAACCGTACGAATAAAGTGCGTCCGGAACACCGTGCTTGTGTCGGCGCCGTTAAGGCTCTGCCGGTGGTAACTCCTTTGTCTCGCTCGCGCATAGCAACATTTTTGAAAACATCACACACCGTCGCTTAACATCAGGCGAGTTAGTGGTCAATCGTAAATCTTGGGTTAAAAAAAAAAACTAAATGGATTCGAGTCTTTTACAGTACAGAAAATTGGGTATACACAAACCTAGAGATTAATATTATAAACCACCAGGAAAAAAATATAACATTTTGTTACTAATTTTTATACAATCGATAAGGATTTGAAATTAAAAAGTACTTGAATCCATTTTCTGAGTGAATACATGTTTGTATCAAAATTAATTTTTAGTGTGTGTAAAACTTTTATCTAGTTTTTTTTGCATACCAGTTTTATCTAAGCCATTTCAGTATTTTATAGCTTCTAAAATGCGTGAGCGAAGCAGGAGTTCCTGCTGACAGGGTCTTGAGGTTAAGATCAACGCACGCAGCTATCTCTCTCGCACATCACAACCTTTTTAAACATATTATAAAATCATTGGTTAGAGATATTAGAAAAGTGAGAGACGAATTTGTTTATTTAGATAGGAGAACAATTTAAAAAAAATTGTATTCACATATCACTTATACTGGCGACGGAGTAGTGATCAAAATAACATATATTTTCCTACTTCTCAGCCAATTTAAAATATATCAAAGAATAAGCTTTTTAAATATTTCTCCTATCTAAATAAACAAATTCGTTTCTCACTTTTCTAATATCCCTACTCAATGAATTTATGTGTTTAAAAATGTTAGAGAGAGAGAGAGATAGCTGGGAATTCTTAAGGTGAAAGAGCACTAGAGACGCACCACAGGAATCGCATGCGCAGCAATACTCAGATCAGTCGGCACGCGGCGGCGGGGCGGCGGGATAATGAAATATTGCGTCTCTAGTTCGCTTTTACCTTTATATATATATATATATGTTTGTAATGTTGTGAATGTGACGGTCTGACGGAGAGCCCACCTCCACTGCTGCACTGATCGCGTGCGCGACACTATGCGCGTCTTATTTAAATTATATAAGAAACGAAAATACCAAAACTGTTTTAATGTTATTCGTAAGCTAATTTTGTTTAGTATCTACCTGTTATAGTAGGCCACTAAATGCCAAATTATTCATTAAATATTATTAAAATAGTTGCGTTGTTTCATTCACACGTCCGTAACAGCTATCCTTTCTATTCGACTTACATTCATACAAGTCTGCCTCTTTGTTATTACAGTTCCATGACATTATGGTAAGAAAAACAAAATAAATGAAACCGGCCAAGTGCGAGTCGGACTCGCGCACCACTATCTATAAAAACTGCAAAAAAAACACGTTTGTAGTATGGGAGCCTCCCTTAAATATTAATTTCATTTTAATTTAATTATTTATTTTTAAAGTGAATAATATAACTCAATATTCTGTGAATATTTCAAGCGTGTACTTGTTGCCGTTATCAATAACGAGCAAAAAAATCACGTTGGTTGTACTCGTATGTTGGAGCCCCTTTAAATATTTATTTTATTCTGTTTTTAACCAACTTCAAAAAAAGAAGATTATAAATTCGACCTGTATTTATGTAATATTGTCAGAACTGCGTACTGTTTGTGTTAGTCTATACCAGCTTCTAAACATGTGTGCCAAATTTCATAAATGAATGTATGTTTGTCCACGTATTACGCAAAAACTAGTAGTATTGCAAAAAAAAATATTTTTTTATAATAAAGTAAAAGTAAAATTTTAAATATCTCTCACCTTAGGAGTCACTGTAAATTTTATCAAAATCGGTATAGTTCAAGATATGAACTTTTTTAATTTTTAAATATGAGCGTTTCAACGACACTACAAACTACTGGGCGGATTTGAACGAAATTCGGTAGGTTTATCACACTTACTATGTGAAAGGATTTGGAATACTTTATAATGCAAAAATTAGGCGTTACATTAGTAAGATAAAGATAAAGATAAAGATAATTTATTTGCATACAACACGAGAATTTTATACAACAAGTGCATAAAAGATGTTACACTAAATTTAGTCGCTTAAAATCATGTTGTGCCGATTAGGCGTACAAATGTCAGGTAGACAGCATCATGCACATGCGAAAAATTATATAATAATAATAATTATTATTTGTTATTAGATTAATACACAAACCAAAAATATCTATAATATGACAAAGCAGAAGCAATAAAAGATACACATAATGTCAAATAAAATTAAAATTTGTCATTTAAAAAATCATTGATAGAATAATAACACTTCTGCAATAACAATGCCTTCAACTTTTTTCTAAATAAATTACTATTCTGGTCTCTTATTGACTTAGGAATCTTATTGTAGATTTTAGGACCCATACATACGATGCTATTTTGCATCAGTGCTGTCTTTCCTTCATGTACGCGCCGTTTGTCTTGGTCGCGCCTATTTCTTACAGTAGTATCAGATAGTGTGGGGAATCGCTCCCGGTTTGAGTAGTGAAGTGTGTTTGAAAATTTAACGAACCCAGTGAAATTTAGTGAATAAAATTTTTAGTTTCAAACAAAACGAGTAAATGCTATTAAAAATTAATAAATAAAAGTAATTTAAAAAAATTGAACCGACTTCAAAATAACCTAATTAACTGAAAAGGGAGAAATAACTCGAAAAAAAGTCAAAACTGGGCGTCTACCTAAGTAGATACGTAAACCAACTGTTTTTGAGGTCGGAGTCTGTATAGGACTTAGATTCAATTTTTAGACAAAAAAAAATTTAATTACATTTATTTAGTGTTTGTTGTCATAGCGGCAACAGATATACATCATCTGTGAAAATTTCATAGCTATACATAGTTAAAACCGTAGAAAGAGAAGACTATAGAAGCAAAACTACTTCTCTTTTCAATCGGTATGATAGAGAGCAGATTGTCATGAAAAAAAAAATAGCTTGTAAGTTTTTTCTCTCTTATCGCATGTTATCGTGGCTGAAGCCACGCGTGAACATGTGTTTTTAGAGTAATATGCTTTATTTCTCGTATAGTGAACCCATAGTACTTCCATGTGAAAATAATATTAATGCGCGAGCGAAGCGAGAGAATAAGTGTTCCGTTTTTTCCTTTTGAGGCACGGAACCCTAAAAAAACGCGCTAAGTATACTACCTCATAGGTAGCGTGGAAACGTGTGCATGAATGAATGAATCGTTATAGCTCAGAAACGGTGGCTCGTAGGAAAAAAGTATAGTATTAATACATTTTTTATAGATAATTTTATGATCTACGTTTTTTGTCTGGGAAATCTTACCGTTTTGCTGAAAATCGCAAAAAACTAATTTTTTGACCTTTGACATTGAATGAAAAAAAATCCATACACGGGAATGATGGGGAACTTATTTTTTTTATTTATAATTATTTTTTGAACAATTTTACTGATTTTCAGCTTGATAGGAATTTATGTAACTTCACTCTCATTTTTTGGTCTAAATTGACCGGACTACTTATAGTTTATTAATAATTTATGATAAATCCACTATAAGAATAATAACGTCATTTACGTACCTTGAAACGTAATGATATCTGTATAGAAAGCTCTGATAGAACACATAGAAACGAAGAGACAAAACCACACTCATAAGCATTAAAACACGGTAAAATATACTTTATTACGCATAGATTAATCTCTATGTTACTAGGTACGTAGGAAATTAGGAAAAGCAAGCGTACTACACTAAGATGGCGTAGAAATAGTTAAAAAAAATATATGTTTATGTAATAGAGTATATTTTATCATGTTTTTAATGCATATGAGTGCGGTTTTGTCTCTTTGTTTTATAAAATTACGAGAGATTTTTATACAGATATCATTACGTTTCTAGGTACGTAAATGATGTTCATATTCTCCTGTGGAGTTAAGATAAATATCTTTAGTAAAATAATAGCATCAGTTAATAGTGATTGGAATAAAATAGATTATTAGCTCATTCTTTCAAGACGAACTACGAAGTTATAATACGTCCAAGCGAAAAACTAAAATGGAAAATGCGATAAACGTACGTAGCCAATACAAAAATTAAAAAATGACTGCGTAGGAATGTCCGGAAAATTGTATTTTCTTAAAATTGGATTTGAACCCGCATAGAGCATTTGCCAGTGTAAATATAAATATTTCTTCCACTTTCTTGAATAAAATCAGTTATAAATGTTCAAGTCACGTATACAGTCATTTTCAAATTAGATTCCTGCTTCAGTAAAGTTGTGGTGACTTTACTGGAAGCTTCTATGAAGGTTTGCCGACAAAGTAAAATGAAACGTTTCACTGATTCATTTCACTTGCCCACACTCACGCATTATTTTGATTTGATGAACACTTAATGAATTAAACACCACAATTTTATTGTATTAATATTCACAATAACATAACTTTAGTAAAATAAAACAAAGCAACAACGAGTTTAGATGACGTTCCCGCCAAAACTCCGGAATATTTTGATGTGAATTATGCAGTATGACCAAGAAATTTTGGCGGGAACGTTATGGAAATATGTTGTCGTTGTATATTATTTTTCTAAACTTTAGTTATTTTGAGTTTTAATGCTATAGCAATGGATAAAATTCCATCATTTTATAAAATGATGGAATTTTATCTATTAAGTTTAGTGTTTTGAATAAGTGTGTGAATGTGGACAAGTGAAATAAAGTGGTGAAACATGTCTTTTCACATTGTCGGCAAAACTCAATGGAAAGTTCTAGTAAAGTCGCCATCACTTTACTGAAGCATGACTCGAATTTTAAAATGACTCAAGTGACTTAGATTGTGACTGTAACATTTCTGACATGTTTAAAAACTTGAAGAAATATCAATACTTGACACTGGCAAATGCTCTAAACAGGTCCAAATTTTTTTTTTAAGTATGGCCAAACGGCCTTAGCCTCTAGGGCAAATTAAAAAAAATGTGAGTGAACTTTGCTTTGATTGAATTCGGTGCTGTTTAGTACAATACTCTTTGTAGTACAATACTCTTTGATTCGGTGGTTGTGGTTGCGGTCTTGCTTTGATTTGTTTTTAACTTTACAGAAGTTTAGTTTTTGGTAAAATAAACTTGCCGTATGTGCCTTAAATACTTGTGATATTAACTCTATTTAAGTTTTGCCTAGTACCTTTCGTGTAGTTCTAAAAGTGTATTCGAGAAAACTTTTAAGAACTTCTTGAAGTTTCCATGCTCTTCATCCAGGGATGGCTGATTCCACCAGAACTAGGACATCGACGCGAAACGAGTATGTACCTACTTATTTAGCCTATATTTCACAGCCCAAGCAAGTGTACAATATGTCTTTCTTGACTGCTCTTAAGACAATCATTGTTTGGCTGAAAGACATTTTTTTCACAGGTGTTTTGTTGTGTAAATTTATTCAGTATCTACCTTTAGTGTCTAAATGTTTGTTGAATACAAGCCACATTACTTTAACTTGAACATTTTCCAAGTATATTGGCATTAGATACTGTCTTGTTTGAGTTGGTTTGTTTGCATGCCTAAGAATCAACAGGTGACAGATTTTTTTAAATTCAAAAATAGCCTATTGTTGCATTTGACCGCTAGCTCTCCTGATGTTTAGCAACTGTTGAAATCATCATAACTTCTTGAATGTTAACTGATGGTACTTTTAATGATTTTGTTGGCTCTATATATATTTTTGTGTCTTCTTTAGCATGTATGGCTTGGCTCACTTCACTAGAAAATTGCATAGTACACCTCTCTGGGCTAGCAAGTATTGTACAGTAATTGGCTTTTTATGTTAAGTTTCCAATAATGCAAACTACATTTTATGGTTCTCACAAAAACAACAGTCATACATTACATACCTACATTCTGTAAGCTGCCAATGCACTACATACTGTAATCAAATCTTGCAACTTACATTTGACCCAGTTTCCTGAATGTATTTTTCATATAATTAATAATTAATTGTACAATAATATCATCATCTCAGCCATAAGAAGTCCACTGTTGGTCATAGGCCTCCCCCATGGATTTCCAAAAAGACCGATTGGAAGCGGCTTGCATCCAGCGTCTTCCCGCCACTTGTATGAGGTCGTCTGTCCATCTCGTGGCTGGTCTTCCTACGCTGCGCTTGCCGGTACGTGGTCTCCACTCGAGAACCTTTCAGCCCCATCGGCCATCAGTTCTACGTGCTATGTGCCCTGCCCACTGCCACTTCAACTTGCTAATCCGCTGTGCTATATCGGTGACTTTTGTACGTCTACGTATCTCTTCATTTCTGATTCGATCTCGTAGAGAGACTCCGAGCATAGCCCTCTCCATAACTCGTTGCGTGACCTTGAGCTTCCTTATAAGGCCCATAGTTAGGGACCACGTTTCAGTGCCGTATGTCATCACTGGTAACACACACTGGTTGTAAACTTTCGACTTGAGGGACTGGGGAATATTGGACGAGAAGACGCTTTTAAGTTCCCGAACGCTGCCCAGCCGAGTTGGATACGACAATTGACCTCCCTCGTAAAGTTGGACCTGCCTAATCGGACCGTTTGTCCTAGGTAGACAATAATATAATTAATTATAATTAATTTTGCATGTATATGTAATTTGGATGACAATGCAATATTATCACTACGTAGAGCTAATCTGATGCTGAACCTGGAAGCTGGCATTGGAAACTGCATTATACCTATTTGCTTCTTCTTCTTCTTTTTTGTATTGGACCCCGTGATTAGCGATTTGCCAGTGTCAAGTATTGAAATATTTTCAAGTTTCTTGAATAATACAAGGTATATAGTGTTCTAGTCACAGTCTAAGTCACGTAAACAGTCATTTTCAAATTTAAGTCTTAACTCAGTAAAGTGATGGCGACTTTACTAGAAGCTTCTATGGAGTTTTGCCGACAACGTAAAATCATGAAATGTTATGATAAAAATATTCAGTCTTGCCCGATTGCATTTTCAAAATTTTCCATTGTTATATTTCTAAACACAGTTCTATACACAAGTACAGTAGAATTCAGATATAATGACGTTGCTTATAACGACATACCAGTTTTAGCGATGATAATTTTTACTCAAGTTAGGTTTTTTAAATGTTTGGTTTACACAACCTACGCACCAATACCTCGGCGCCCCAATTCACCCCGCCCCGCGCGCTTCACCTCTCGTTATTGGCGCGCGTAAATCATAGTCAGCGTTTGTCACCTGATATGACAAGTTCATAAAGCTCAACAAAATGAGTTCTGTGAAGCGAAAGTGTTTTACAATTGAAGAAAAAAGTGCAATATTACACCAATTAGAAGCCAACCTCAAATCAAATGCAAATGCCAAATCAAATGCAACCCTCGCAAAAGAGTTTGGCATATCTCATACTACAATATCCACAATAAAGAAGAATAAAGATAAAATCGAGCCGTTGTTTAATGCCAATGTTTTGAAATGCAAACGCGTAAGGGCTTCTACTCAACAGCAGGTGGATAAGGTATTGTTACAGTGGTTCAAGCTTCATCCCGACCGGGGAATACCCGTTAATGGATGTCTGCTTACAAGAGAAAGCAAACTTTTGCTAGACAGACAAACAAAAATTTCACGTGTTCCATGAGTTAGATTTTTTTTTTTTTTTTTTTTTATCAGCCCTGTTTGTACAAACTGTCCCACTGCTGGGAACGGGCCATCTTCTCATTGTGAGAAGGGTTAGGCCATAGAGTTAGATAAACCGTTTTAAAGTAAGACACAACATCGTCAGTGGTAAGATTGCTGACGAGTCTTTGTCAGTTCAACAGAGTGATCAATTGGTTAGAAAATAAAACCGGACAAGTACGAGTCGCCCACCAAGGGTCCCGTACAAACTAAATAAAAGGGGGAAATCATATATTTTTTTTTATATTTTCCTTCATAAACCGAAAAATATACATCGTAAAAAATTTTAGTTCCTTGCTCACCACTCGGATCCGAGTGGGGCGGGGCTATAGTAGCGGCGCCTCCCACTCGGATCCGAGCGAGCGTCCCGTTCATTTGTTAGTAGTAGTTAGTAAACCGGCGTTTGAGGCAGTCAACGTTGCTTTGCGCGGCCACTCTGTACTTAATCAAAATTCGCCTAAAAAGTTTTGGTTCCCAGCTGAAGTGAAGGGTCTGCAGGGGGCGAAGAATGTGTTAAAAACCGGTTTTAGCTTATGCTAATGAGGCTCTTTCATATGATACCCCACATGATACGGTTAATTCACTTTAAAATTTGGGCCCTCATTCCTTGAATAGAGATACTATTTTTTTGTGATTAAATTAAAAATTTCCTGTTTTCCCCATAAGTTTTGATTCCTCTGTGAGTGTCGAAATGTGCGTTTTTTACGACATATTCAGCTATAACTTTTTTTTACGAAAACTGAGAAATTTTATTTTTCTTTCTGCAGCAAGATACTATGGATCTGCGTATATAGTTTTAATTTCAACTCAATACCTTCACGCGTTCCCGAGATATAGGTCTTGACACCCGGACGGACGGACAGACAGACGGACAACAAAGTGATCCTATAAGGGTTCCGTTTTTTCCTATTGAGGTACGGAACCCTAAAAAAGAAGACTAGTGGTTTCTTCACGAAATTTTAGATCTCATCGAGATTTTAGTTTCGGATGACAGCTGTCAAACTTGACAGGCTCATATCTCTGAAACTATTTAATAGGTTTTTGGCGGGAACGTCTTAGTAACGTGTTGTTGCTTTGTTTTATTTTCCTAAACTTGTGTTGTTTTGAACATTAATGCTATAAAAATGGTGGTGTTTTATTCATAGTGTTCGATAAAGTGCGTGAGTGTGGGCAAGTGAAATAAAGCAGTAAAACGTGTGATTTTATGTTGTCGGCAAAACTCCATAGAAGCTTTTAGTAAAGTCGCCACCACTTTACTGAAGCAGGACTCGACTTATAAATTAACTGTATACGTGACTTAGATTGTGACTAGAACATTTACAACTTGTTTTATTCAAGAAACTTGAAAAAATCCTAATACTTGACACTGGCAAATGCTTTAATACGGGTCCAGTACAAAAAAGAAGAAGAAGAACTATTTATTATATAAAAAATACTTTATCACCTTTGGAGTACAATTGAAAAGAAAAAACCGGCCAAGTGCAAGTCGGACTCGTGCACGAAGGTTTCCGTACCATTATCTATAAAAAAGGCAAAAAAATCACGTTTGTTGTATGGGAGCTCCCCTTAAATAATAATTTTATTTTAATTTAATTATTTATTTTTAAAGTGAATAATATAACTCAATATTCTGTGAATATTTCAAGCGTCTACCTCATCGAGCATAAACGAACAAGAAAATTACGTTTGTTGTATGGGAGCCCCCTTAAATATTTATTTTATTCTAGTTTTTAGTATTTGTTGTTATAGCAGCATCAGAAATACATCATCTGTGAAAATTTCAACTGTCTAACTATCACGGTTCATGAGATTACGGCCTGGTGACAGACGGACAGAAAGACAGCGGAGTCTTAGTAATAGATTCCTGTTTTACCCTTTGGATACGGCACCCTAAGAATGTAATGTAATGTAATCGGTACAGCGAAAGAGTGGAATAAATTGCCGGCTTCTTTGTTCCCTGAGAATTACAACATTGGTCTTTTCAAGGTCAGAGTGAATAGGTATCTTCTAAGTCTGCGTGCTTCATCTTCGACCACATCTTCGCTTTCCAACAGGCGAGTTCGTGGTCAAACAGGACTTATTCGTGATAAAAAAAAATGTGCGATGTCACAAACATATTATGTAGATATACAAACAGAGGTAAGTTTGTTTTTGTAGAGTGTCTAACCTAGGGCTTGGGAATTCTCGACAATTTGAAAGTCCCGGGACACGATATAGCCCACGATCAAAGTCCCGGGACTTCGAGACGTTTAAGTATAAAGTTTGAATTGAGTTATTTTCTGGTGAAACGTATAAAATGCAATTTTTTGTAAAAATCAACAATTATTAAACACTAGCTGTTACTCGCGACTTGGTACGCGTAAGAAAACTGTTCTTGTTATGGTCCCAAATACGCCTGGCGTCCAGCTAACGACCCGCTCCAGCACCGCAACTCTCTCCCGTTTCGCATCTGCCTCGCTCCAATTTAGCTCCTAAATCGCTCTCACCATGCTTCCATCTCACCACAGAAGCCTTTAATAGTGTGGTCCCGCTCGCTCCAACTTAATTCTTCATACCTGTCTGTATCGAGTATGTGGTCAAACGTGGATCTATTTGTATGAAAAATAAACTTCCGTCCCTTTTTCGTCCCGTTCTTGCTCTGCTCCCGTTCAGCTCCCAATCCGCTTTTGTTCTGCTCACATTCCCCTCCTGTTCCGATCTCACCTCGCTCGCTTCCACTCGACTCCTGCCTTGTATCTGGCTCTCTCTCACTTTGCTTGCTCCCGCTTAACTACCGTTGGAGGTGACGGCAAATAATTTCATTATTGTGCAGTATATACTCATCATGAACGTTGACCGATATCGCTGAGTACTTCAGTAAAAAAATAAACACTGTAGTAATTTGTGTTGTGTAATACAGTGTCCTAACAACTGACACAGACACAATCATAATCCAAACGTCACAGAACCACCAATATAGCGGCGCGGCAAACGCATTTATTGTGTTGTGTACTCAGTAGTTACGAGTAGACTAAGTAATTATTTATTTAACTAAGAGATGTATGTACAGATATGTACATCAGTGAACCAATTAGATTCTGATATGGAATCCTCGGATCAGGTTTATGTTCCAGTCCATGTTTCACAAGTTTTTGACCAGGAACGGATGATGTCGACGCAACTTTGCAGTCAGTCATTCCAAAAACCTTCAACAGTTTTTCGACATATTTCTCTTGGTCAACTTTGATTCCAATATCATTCTGCGTTATGTGCATTCCCAAAATATACTCTGCTTTCCCAAGATCCTTCATCTCAAATTGTGACATTAGATCCTTTTTGACTTTGCGCAGCTCTTCTGCGTCATTCCAAAAAATTAGCATATCATCCACGTACACTGCTAAAATGATTATTTTGTTACCCTGGGATCTCGTGTAAATGCACGGTTCATTTTTGGATAGCTTGAATGACAACTGTAACAACTCATTGTTTAGCTTATTATTCCAAGCTCTGGGAGCTTGCTTTAACCCATAAAGCGAACGTTTGAGAAGACACACGTAGTCCTCTTTTCCCTTCTCTTCGTAACCATTCGGTTGTCTCATATAAACCGTTTCAGTCAAATCTCCATTTAGGAATGCTGTTTTGACGTCCATTTGGTCAATGTTTAGGCCACTCTTTACTGCCATCGCCAGGAGGACTCTTAGAGAGCTATGCCTTACTACCGGAGCGAATGTTTCGTCGTAATCGATGCCGTATCTCTGGCTAAATCCTCTGGCAACAAGTCGAGCTTTGTATCTGCGCTTATTTCCCGCCTCTTCTTTGATTCGAAAAAGCCATTTCGAATCAACGACGTTGCTTGCTTTTCCTGGCTTTACTAATACCCAGGTTTTGTTTTTCTTTAAGGCGTCCAGCTCCTCCTGAATGGCAGTTCTCCATTCTCTACTATCTGGTCTAGACAGTGCCTCTTGGATAGTTGTAGGATCCTGTTCTGTTTCTGCTTGATACAGAACATAATCTTGATAATCCTTTGATTTACGGTTTCGTAATGGATATCTTCTTCCTTGGTCTTCATCCCCTTCTGCTGACGCATAGTCATCAGCCTCAGTGCCGTCACTAAGCACTGGTTCATCTAAATGACTATCACCAGTCTCATAAGGTTGCTCAAATGCTCCTTGTACAGGAAAGTTGATTGTCTCAGGATCCACTCCAGGATTCTGCAGCATTTCATTTTAGGATAAAAGAGTTCGTATATTTTATTCTAATAAATGGGAGTACCTACAGAAGCTTCATTGTGTCAATAAAACTCTTACTTTGACGGTTTTATTTTTTTCTGAACTATGGAGCCTGATTTGATTACAAGGTTCTGATATCACTGTGTTTCCCCTAAAACTTATCAATGAACAAAAATATTCACAATACCAAAACGTCAAACCTAGGAATACTGATATTGTTTTCTTTATTATTAATAGCTCAATGCATAAATAAAAAGGAAATAAAATAAAATTATACATGTACTACATTAGTTGCTGTGTGAAAAAGGCACAAACAAGTTTCGTATTTATACCATTAGTTGGTTGGGACTAGTTTCCCTTGGAACAAGGTTCGGGAGCGACCCCTCCGAGCGACGCAACAGGTAACAGTAATTGAATGCCAAAACCAAGACACATTGTTCAGAATGAATATTATGAATATAGTATCTGTCCCTCTTCACGCCGCGCGCTGTCACGCCGCGCGCCGTCACGCGCACGACTACTCCTCTCCAATGCTACTCTGAAATGCTTAAATCGCAACTACTGTCAATTTACTTTTACTTTTACAATTTACTGGTTATTTACTACTAATATGTTACGGTAAGAAAAAGTATGCTTTTTTGATGAGATTCATCAACTCGCCATTAGTGAGGTAAGATATCTGTGGTGAAATGGGAACGACCCATATCTACATATGTTGTTTTATTAATTGAACATGGAGTTATAACATACATTTCATAAAATAATAAATGTTACATAAAGATATCTGTAGCTCTAGCTAGGTACACAACTCGCTGTCTGACGATACGAACGATAGCTATAATTGACCGTCGCGGGCCTCCTAGCGGCTGTAAAATATCTAATGTATCTTGTGTAAAATATATATATATATATATATACCTTTCTCTTTATTTTATGAAGCATCTTCACTGATGTACTATGTTACATTCGCTGGCATCCGCGCTTCGCCACGCATCCGACAGTCAGCCTGAGCCGCCACTTTACATGTGTCACTTCTACACTCGTTGGAAATAACGATCGTATAGTCAAAGACGAAACATTGCTGCAAGAGAACAGACTGCCTGTCAGAATTGATACTGTCGATACATACAGTCTTTAACAATGGAATTTGATAAAATACAATCACAAGTGTTTTATGTACAGAGTTGAGAGCCAAGTAGGGCTGACATAATGTGCGCTGTGTCCATCATGCTTTCAGTTTCATATCCTTGACCGGACCATTTAATGAGAATGCCTTGAAGCTCGATACAGTCGAGAGTCGGGACTTCGTTATAAACATTGAGTTAGAGTACCTACATGTAACTCGATGGTTGTAGTGTAGATCGTTCGCCGATACGTCTATCGGACAACTCGGTAGGACTGTTGGGAAAATGAACGTTTTGGCTCGGTACCATGTATCCACGTGGACCGAGCCAAGGTCGTCGTTGAAGGCCCTGCGACCAGCCAGGGTGCACTTGTAGATCAGAAGAGCTATTCACAATCTGTTCGGATCCCGTTGGGAAACTATTACATCATTTCTGTCATACTGTATGTAAATGACACAGACAAAGATGTAGAATCAGAGCTTGAAAGCAAAGAAACAAAAAATCAATAAAATTGATCGATTTAGAGGGCTCGTTTTGCTGTTCAATCGAATAAAACCTGTGTGTACATATTGTTTTTCGTTTATAATATTGTGATGGTAAATATTTTGGAATCCTTGCTAACGAATGTAATCCCCCTAACGAGTGGCGGGCACTGGCGCGTTGTCCGGCTCTAGGGCCGGCGCGGCGGCGGGCGGCGGGCGGCGGCGCCGCGGGCTCCGCTCGCCGCCGATATGGTGCGGATTTATTTTGCTGTTGCGATCCATTCAATTAGCTCTCGTGTATCACTTTTAATCCTCGTACAGCTTATAGAGTTCATCATAATACAACTCAGAATAGGTATTAGGCCAGCCTACAATTACATAGCTGTCCTGTACTAGATTGTATTCATTATCAAATTAATAATTTAATTCAGATGTATAAAGAAGACATGCTATGCTATGATTTTTTTATTCGAAATAGATAAATTTGCATTCAGTATCGAAACAAGAAAAGGGAAATATCCGATTGCATTATTTTATACTATTTAGATCCTTCTATTTTATACTCTTTCGATCCTTCTATTTTATACTATTTCGATCCTTCTATTTTATACTCTTTCGATCCTTCTATTTTTTTCGTAGAGCCAATGTTGAAACGATACATCGTATGTCACTTCCACAAGTGAGAGTAGTCTATTAACATACTACCACATGTAGTATGTAATGCGACGATTTAGTGTATAGAGTGTGTCAAAGAACATGTAGGCAGAGCTCCCTCGACAACACCCTACAACCATGCTTGTTGCGTCCTAACTTGCACACGAACATTTACTGCACAAATATAACTTTAGAAAACTCAAATAGGTACCCCCAACAAAACAAGGGCTGAACCGATTTTGATGAAACGTAGCTAAGAACACTCTTGGTGAAATCTAATTTCACATAAAAAAAAAGTAGATCAAAATCGGTCAATCCGTTTGAGAGGTACGATGCCACAGACCGACTCAGATGTACAAATACACAGATATACACGTCAAACTTATAACATACCAATTTAAGAATAAGTATAATGATATACATACATGTTATAAACCGACAAACTTCGCAATGTAACCCACAAACAGGCAAGTTTCAGTGTGCCTTACTAATAGGACTTTCTAAATAAAATTTGACCTTTTGCTGTAGCTACAGAGGGTAGGACAGTGACCGGAGCACAGTATAAACAACAGTCGCTTAGTTCACTTACAGCACAGACTTTTGACTCTTTGAACTTTTTGAATTTGAGTTTATCTAGCCGTCTAGTCCGAGTCAGCCCGGAGTCGGATCGCGATTGACGATAATGTCACGGAGCAAATACAAGAATACGGACAGCTAATGCCCAGACCCACTCGATATTACAGTTCATTATTAAAACGTGTTTCTATTTAAGAGCAAGATACCAGTACATCTGAAGAAAAGATTGATGGATAAGACAATTTTACCGTCTCTACTATGATATATGGCTGTCAGACGTGGGCGCTGACCAGGAAATTAATAAATAAAATAGTAACTTTTCAAAGAGCAGCAGAACGTTCTATGTTGGGCCTTTCACTAAACGACAGAGTCAAACACGTTGAGATAAGACGGAAAACTAAAATAATAGACACAATCAAAATGATGTGCAGACTGAAGTGGAAGTGGGCAGGTCACCTCGCTCGTGCTACAGATGGGAGATGGAGCGAGCGAATTGTCCACTGGTTCCCCAAAAACAAAATACGGAGAGTATGACGGCCTAAAAGAAGATGGTCAGATGACATAGTCCAGGTAGCAGGCGCAACCTGGACCAGATTGGCTCGAGACCGCTTCGAATGGCAACGCAAGGAGGAGGCCTTTTACCAGATTTGGGTGCCCAAGAACACTGAAGAAAATGTATAATAAATTGATAAATGTAATTAATTGTTGGGAAATAAAGGCTATTTCTAGGCTAGAAGTTTCCAGCAGCCTAGTGGTGAGACCGTCTGACTTGCGATCCGCAGGTCCTGGGTTCGAATCCCACGGCACGCACCTGTATTTTCGAAGTTATGTGCGTATTGTTGATTGCCACCAACTTCAAACGGTGAAGGAAAACATCGTGAGGAAACCTACATGTCTGAAAGTTCTCAATGATCTTGAAGATGTGTGAAGTCTGCCAACCCGCACTTGGCCAGCGTGGTAGACTATGGCCTAACCCTTCTCACAATGAGAAGATGGCCCGTTCCCAGCAGTGGGACAGTTTGTACAAACAGGGTTGATAAAAAAAGGCTATTTTATTTTATTTTTAAAACGTGTTTCTGGGCAGGAATTCAGGATAACCGGAACCTACACCTGGTATAGTCGAGCTCTGTGTGACCTTGACCGAGGCAAACAGACCTAATACACTACAAAGTACATATACTTTCTTAGCGTAATGATGGCCCGAGAAAATATGTATCTTAATGGAATATGCACAAGGTTAGCAGCCGTTGTATCGCCGAGTCCGGCAGGCAAGCAGCGCAGGGCACGGGGGCGAGTGCCCCCCGGGGCCACCCTCCGCCTCTGACGCCAGGAGCGTTATCATAAACCGTCACCGGCAGTGATCATTGCGAAACAACTCCATTGAGGGATATTAATTACATTATCTATTTGTTGTTGTAGTATTGCGTTTGTATCGTTTCTGCATATCGTGGTGGGCAGCAAGCCCATTTAGTTAAAGCACCATTGCGATATAAAAATTATATTTTCTCTTTGTAACATAAAAATATTCATAACAAGTATAAGTTTAGAAAACTCAAAAACCTCCGATAAAAAGAAACGGCTGAACCGATTTTGTTGAAACATAGTTAAAAACACTCCCGACTAATTCACCTTTCAAACAAAATCAAAATCGTACGAAATGCATCCGCGCTCTTGTGCGCTAGTAACTAGTTGACTAAATATCGAATCGGAACTATATATCACCTGAAATTAAATAAATCTTGGTCGTCAACTGCGATTTTTTATCGTACTTGTTGACACGCTAGGGTACTTGGGGTATCTATAGAAGTCTACGGTTCGTTTAGACAAGCTCTCAGATCTCTAAATAAGCAAACTTAATAGATCCTAACGTAACGTAAGCACAGCGTAGGGAGTATAGTTCCCGTCACGTAAAAAGAACGCTGGTTTGTTCGCGTTACGAACAAACCAGCGTTCTTTTTACGTGACGGGAACTATACAGCTTAGGTGAACGTCGGGCGACGCTGCGGTCCACGATGGAGCGCGCTAGACTAGAAGAAACCTAAGCACTCGTGATTTGAAGACACCCAGATTTACATATATTTGTATTGGGGAAACCCCACTCGGGTAGTGTATTCCACAATTTAGAAGTTCGTATAATAAAAGTGGTACAAAGACGAATGCGGTGTGTTAAGTTATTGTTAAGTTATTGTTATTTTTCGGTATTTTTAAAATATTTTTATTTGATAGACTGAATCATTTAAAAGAACTAATTTCAATATTTTTTATTCTGTTCAGTAAGTACTTACTTTTTAATATTTTTTAAGATAAAATCGTGATGACGTCACAATTACTGCTGAATAAAATGTTGTGATAGCCTACATGAACTAAAAAATAATAATATGATATACGTCTAACTTGACGTTGACAGTGACATGTATATTTCTACAATTCTATAGAAAATTATTTTGCTATGACAGTTGTCATAGAGATATTGTCTATGCTTGATATTCAATGCCAATGCTGTCAGCATCAACTTTTTTTTAGTAACTGTGACGTCATTTTAAAGGTCGACTAAAGGTTTTTTATATTTTCGCAAAAATTTGCGCCATCTCATCATTTTATGAGCCCAAAATAAATAAAACCGGACAAGTGCGAGTCAAACTCGCCCACCGAGAGTTCCGTACAAACTAAAGATAAAAGGGGTTTTTTTTTTTTTTTTTCCTTCATAACCCGAAAAATATAAATCGTGAAAATATTTAAAAAGCTGTTTTAGCTTATGCTAATGAAGCTCTTTCATATAATACCCCACATTATACGGTTAAAGAACTTTAAAATGTGGACCCTCATTCCTTGCATAAAGACCCTATTTTTTTGTGATTAAATAAAAAAAACAGTTTTCGGATTTTTTCCTATATGTGTACTCTAACACAATGCTTCTTGCCAAATTTCATAGTTCTAGGTCAACGGGAAGAACCCCATAGGTTTTGATTCCCTTGTGAGTGTCGAAATGTGCGTTTTTTTCGACATATTTGACTGTATTTTTTTTACGAAAACTGAGAAATTTGATTTTTCTTTTTGCAATAAGAGACTATGAATCTACGTATATAGTTTTAATTTCAACACGATACCTTCTCGCGTTCCCGAGATATAGGTCTTGACACCCGGACGGACGGACAGACAGACGGACAACAGTGATCTTATAAGGGTTCCGTTTTTTCCTTTTGAGGCACGGAACCCTAAAAATATGGCTTATAGACATACAATCTCGAAATGGTTTTGGAATCAGCATATGTTAAATTCTTCTTTACATTCCCCCTTCGGATCGGATTTTTGGAATATCCATAACGAAAAATGTCGCTTTTTTTGTCAAATAGAAGAATGGGCAAAATGCCGAAGAAGAAGAGAAGCCGCGATGTTTTAACTATGTTTCTGACATGTCGGTATACTTTTTTACTTATTAAATATATATACAATTGACCACCGCCTCGCCTGATGTTAAGCGATGTCGACGGTTAAACACCTGTCTTCTGGCAATCCGCTCTTATTGGTATTGTGATGTTTTATCCACTAGCCGCTTACCTATACCAAAAAGTTAGCTAAACGTCCAAGGCCGTGATTCATCAGTTCGTGTACTTGTACCTACTTACTTACAGTCATTTTGAAGCTATTTTCAAAATTCACAGAAAACATACACCGAGGTTTTAATTAGGGACAAAGGACATCGTCGTAATGGTATGTTGATTACGAGTATTATTCACACTATTGTTTTCATAATAATTAATTTTACGAAATATTTTGGATTGGAACATTAGCTTAGTAACCTTTGGTTTCCAACGCCCCGCTGCGGTTTCGCCGGTGTAGTTATGTAAGACGGTGATGATGAAGATGATGATGAAAGGTAGGCTTTGTCCGTTTCTAGGTTTCCCAGCTAAGCTGTCTCTGTTCCGAATTTCAGTTACTTCCGCTTTAATAAAATTGGGTTAATATAATTCGCGATCTAGTTCCATCCATATTTTTTGTGAGCCTTTTTAGATTTGTGAGCTCTTGATATCGTTCTAAATCACAGTTTTTATGATATCATTAGACCTCTCGTTCATTTCGTACCACTATAAGTAGATACAGCAATATGAAAGTTACCAGATATATGTCTATCTCAGAATGGAGAACGGCTCTTCATTGTTTGGCGAAGTGCTTCTGTTCGAGCAGCCCTACTTCTATGCATTTGTCTTAAATAATATAATAATAAACAATACAAATGTTTTACGTGAAGCAGTAAGCCGAAGTTATTGAAATCACGAGAAATCTAATCCAATTATAAGTTCTAAAAAAAAAAAACCGGACCGGAGATTCAAGTAGCATACAGGAAAAAAGAAAAAGTTACATGTGAAAGTGAAGTGTTGAAGTGAACAGTATAGTGAAGAGACGTTATAGTAGTAGTGTGTTGATCGGAACACGGTCTCTGTGTGTTTGTCGATTCTGTAATTATTGTCGGTGTTCGTGTTGTAGACTGTGAGTGCTCTGTAGAAGATACCCCGTGTCAGTGAATTAAACGGGCTTGAATAACATCGTTGTTTCCTTCCAATCCCTATACCCACTTTCCGTAACATCATTCTATCCTATATAATTATATTTATATTGTTATCTATTGATTACTTGTTTTTTATTCGTTCTACTTCATCTCAAAAGAAAAGTGCATGTCTGTCTTGTGGAAAGTCAATATTTTTATTATACTCTAAAATACGTAAATAACTTCCTTTGTGCAAAACAACCAGCTTCAAAATACGTAGCTTCGTTTACTTGGATGACATACTTAGTTATTTCGTTTTAAAAACCAATTTTACTGGACCGATTTTGATAAAATTTATGGGTCCAATCTGAAAGAATAATATTTCAAGTGAAAAAATAATTTTCCAAATCAGTTTATACACGTAAATGACGGAGTTGTTATATCGTCAATATTGACAGATTGTGTGTCGAACCTGGACCCTATGGGCGCGGGGCGCGGGGCGCGGGGCGCGGGGTTGGGGCAGATGGAACGATAGCTCGTGCCAGCCTGTGGTACTTACACTTACCGCCTAGCTTTCGATGATGACAATCCCCGTACGCGTACATACGTCTAAATACTCGTTACTTGATCGATATATTACTCCACAAGTGGGTCGATCCCCAAGTGAAGCCGCAGAGGTTGCGCCGGTGGGCACAGTGGGCACAGTGGGCACAGCGGGCACATCTAAGTTTTGCAATCATGTTTGTTTAATAACCAATTATATACGTTACCGAGTGGAGGGAAACTTCGCCGGAAGTTAGTATAGGAACGGTTACTTGATACAACCAGTTGAAGGGATTGATACAACAACCTGAGGGATGTTTGTGCGAGATGTTTTACCCGACCAAGAAGAAGGGTGGAGTGTTTAGGCTTATGTTTATTTTATTTCCTAAACTACACGGCTTGACCGATTTGGACGTGTAGTCAATATTTATGTCCTGAGTGAGATTGAGCTATATTTTTTATTTGTTTCATAAGTAGTGTTATAAATTATAAATGTGAATCAACAGGTGGTTAAAATTTCATCATATGAAATCATAACACTTGTTATCAGTATCCTGCGATTGACAAAATGTAAGATTTACATTGATCTCTTAATAAGTGCAATTACCGTAGCGATTCCTGCGCGCCCAGAATTGGTCCTGTATTGAATGAATAGATATATACCTAGTGTGTAGTGTATAGATACGTCGATGCACAGCAGGTGCCTGCACCTATTCATGAGCTGGATACTGGAGCGGATCCGATACATCTACAAATAAAATGTCATCGGGAAATAGACGAGGGAACATAATCCTCCGGCGCGGCCGCGGGTCCGGTGTCACGACTCTCACAATTCACATCTGACAACACGCACTATTGTTGTACACTAGTACACTCTGCTTAGAGGTTGTGTTCTCTCCTTACAGCGCGTTTTATTTTGTATAAAAAAACCTGAAAAATATTGTTAGTTGCAATATTTTTCAGGTTTTTTTTTTCAAAACTCTCATGTCCACATTATCCTCGGTCAAATGATCTAATGTCGTTGTTGGTGCTGCTGCTGCTGTGGCCGTATAAAATACGAACAATTCATTGGTTCCCAAAACCAATATAACACTTACAAATAAAAGAAACGGTGACAATGAGTTCGTTGATTGCTCTGATAAACTTGGTTCGCACTTAGAAAATAATACTACCCTCTATGAGTTCTCATATCGGCCATGTTTGATGTTGCCATCCACCAAATTATAGTTTTCTAGTGCTTATAGTGTTCGAGCTAAAGTGCGAAGTGCGAACGAACATACGGACGGGTACGGCGCAACTATAAGGGTATCTTGTTTGTGGTGGCCGACGGAGTCGGAAGGTTGTCGAGTCCATAAAAAGGGGTGAAGTTTATTGCGGCGCTAATTACCAACCGATTTTAATGATATTTGGTACGTAGATAAAGTACACAATCATTACAAATTGACGTAAAAATAAACAGAATTGGGTATGTAAAGAAAAATGTAACATATGCTGATTCCAAAACCATTTCGAGATTATATGTCTATAAACCATATTTTTTTATTTAGGGCACATAAAATGATGAGATCGCGCAAATTTTTGCGAAAATATAAAAAATATTTGACCTTCAGTCGACCTCTAAAATGTAAAATGAAATGTAGTTAGTAAAAAAGATGAAACTGACAGCATTGGCATTGACAAGAGAGACAATATCTCTATGACAACTGTCATACCAAAATAAATAAACAAAGAAAATAATTATTTTGTGTTTGGTGCTTTGCTACTCTATTCATTTGTATTAAATTAATTCTGTTCATTATCTTTACGACGACCTTGCTTTCCTACCGTTTTGATTGATACTGCATTTACGTTGACCACTGCTTTGTTATAAGGAACTATTTGCCTACTGATTGGATAAATTATGGATAATTTTGTGCGTGCCGACTCTGCTAACTTACCTAAGGTTGAGAATCTTATCATTCTGGAGTTCATCTCTCAACTAGCGACAAGAACAACATCGCAAAAATCCGAGGAGCTAAAGAGCTAAAACTTATGAACAATGCCAGGATATGAAATAAAAGTGATTGACAGTACATAACTTCTTTTTTGAAATGATTTTATTGTGTTTAATTATATACCAATTTCATTGTAATTATATAAGGGATTATTTTATTTACATTTATACATTATTTATTTTATTCTGGTTCCTTTTTCTGGTTCATTGTACTGCAGCATCAATGCTTCGCCCAGGAACATATTCTACGTTAACTTGTTCACACCAGTCTTTTAAAGGTTTCCTTTACTTGAAAAAAACAGTTTATTAGGATTTTTGGCACGAAAGTCGAAACATTTCACAGTTGTAGTTTCTGAATAATATTGTGAATTTGTTTCATTTCAATGCGCAAACACAATCGCGAAGACCTTAGAAAACATTAATTAATTACAACGAGCTCAATATTAATTATTCTTTTTTTCATTCTTTATGTTTACACAACGTATTTGTTTTTTCAAAACACAACAAAAACCGATGATCTCTTGTATCAGTCAGAGACAAAAACGAATATAGGTACATGTCACTGTCAAGTTGACGTATATGTATTTTTTAGTTCATGTTGGCTATCACAACATCTTATTCAGTAGGTACGATGACGTCATCCTTCCTACTGACGATTTTATCTTTTAAAAAATATTAAAAAAATAAGTACTGAACAGAAAAAAATAATATTGAAATTAGTTTTTCTAAATGATCCATTCTATCATATAAAAATATAAAAAAAATACCAAAAAAAAACTTTACATACCCAATTGGTCAAGTGGTTGTCGAGATATGACAACCAACTTGAGATTGCGTGTAGCAGTGAGGGCGCGTGAGTGTGCTTGATGCATTAGTTAAATTAATAATGATATATACATTTGAAAGACGTGGACATTACAACGGCGGAATACATTTTTGAAGTGTAACCGAGAAACTCTTCGTCGAGAAACAAAGAATAGAGTATGCTACTTACAACATAATTACTTTATTTACATAATTATAACCCTCGTTTTTAGATGATCAGGTAAAAAGTCAGACTGATTTCAGACCGATGTTCCAGATATTGTTTGTATTTGAAGTTTTGTAATGTGTTCTTGGCTTAGGTTGTTTACTGCATAGTCTGGAGGGCATGAGACTCCGATTGGTCAATAAGTTTCCTGCAAGTCCGTACAATAAGTCCTGGCGAGCGACACGTTCCCTGCACACTAGAGACCGGCCGCGCCGCGGGCGGCAGCTAGGCGTTGACGGCTCCACTTATGCATGCATTCAATGCAATTGCATAATATTCCATTACGTGTGCGAGCGTGCGACACGTGTAAACCCGACACTCGTCTGCGACGTCTGTCAGAGGATCGCGTACATTGCGCGTTACGACGCCACCGCCCGTGAACCGATGCTTTCACGACTTGTCGATGGATGGTTAGCAATAGAAAAACACGTGCAGTATATGTTTGTAGTGCAGAGACCGAGGACTGGTACAAGGGCGCCTCGCATCACACAGATGCACTTTTAGCATCCCGTGATTGATTGCACGAAACTGGGAAATAATATCGATTGCGGTTTCTAGAGCTCGCCTTGCGTACACGCGCCGCCGCCGGTAGAATCACTGGAGTTTGCGTCTTATTGCAAACAGTTAGTTACGCGGTTTATTTTACTTTTACTTGGCGTATTGTAGGCGCAGAACAAATCGCTCACTAGACCACGCTACTTAACTATGCTCTCTTTATATGAACTACGAGCGAAGACTAAGAGCAGGCCGTATGGTTACCCACCTCATCGGGTAATAAGATGTGAGCTATCTAGGGAGACGAACATTAGTAAGGTGTCTCTACGACGGACGGACAGACGGACATTAAAGTGATCCTATAAGGGTTCCGTTTTTCCTATTGAGGTACGGAACCCTAAAAACAATTATTGTAATTATTTTGTGCCTGGTTGTACTGTAAGGTATTACGTATGTAATCAAACAACATAATCTTCTCTGCTTGAATTTACCCACTCACCCAAAAAGAGAACTGTTTTATTCCTCACTGCGGTCCGAATCGACCTATTCCAAAATACTATTGGTCGATTCGCACCGCGGTGCGAAAGAATGAAAAGAGCTCTTGGGTGATTCGGACCGCGGTACGAACCGCTTGCGGTGCTAAACGCCGAAGTACCCAAATGTACAGGGTTGCCTAGGCTAAACATGGAGCGTTTTGTATAGTTTGCAAAAATGTGACCAGTTTTTGGGGTGTCCACATACATACAACAAGTAGTACATTCGAAAGTGCCTATCGAGAAGTGACAATATCAGTATGGTTGCCACCATCAAAGAAAGTGTAAAAAGAACATAAGACTAACTTTTAGACATAACTTTTCGACTCTAAATGTGGACAAGACGCAGCACATTGCGTTCTCACCTGATATGAATGTGCAACCTCCTGCAGACACTCTCCAGATCAAAGCTCATGACTGCGACCAATCACAAGCGACTTGCTCGTGTCTGGAGATATCACGCAGAACATATGCAAAGTATTTAGGTGTAAACATTGACTGTAACTTCTTAGCTGGAAATATCACATCCAAGGTCTGATCCCTCGCGTCAGAAAGTTAATGTTTATTTTTAAGAAGCTGAGGCCGGTCGCATCTCCTGAGTTATTAAAAACGGTGTACTTTGCGCTAGCACAGTCGACAATATCATACTGCGTCACGGCATGGGGAGGTACACACGTGACAAACATTTTGCCGTTGGAGAGGGCACACAGAGCAGTCCTTAAAGTCATGCACGGGAAACCTAGTCGGTACTCGACTACGCAACTCTATTCTGACTCCTCTGTGCTCACTGTCCGACAACTTTACGTTCTGCAGGTACTCATTAGGAAACACTCTTTGCTGCCGTACAATCCTAAAAACGTGCGCAGAAACCACTTAGTTTGTCCAACTGAACGATTTAGGCTGGCTCTGGCATCTCGTCACTTTGGCGCAACAAGTTCTCTTCTTTATAATAAAGCTAATAAATCTCTTGGTATATACAAAATGACTGTGGCCGACTGTAAAAGGGCCCTCGAGTTATGGCTTAAAAACCTTACTTATAAAGAAACCGAGGAACTTTTAGACACCATACATTAGTAACTTTCCGCTATATTCCTCTATTTTTCTCCAAAATCCTCTATTCTTCCCTATAAAATTTTTACGGGCTGAAATATTATTTTCTAATTTGCTGACTGTTACTGTTGACGATATTTTTTTATTGTTTTTTATTAAAATTGTAATACCTATATAATTTTTCTATTAAAAAACCGCCTTCAAACGCAACTTATTGTAAACTTTTTAGAGACCTCTAATTTCTCTCTCATTCTTGAACCAATTTTTGTGTTTCGTGAATTGGCATATAGAGAAAGCTCCCAAGTTGGTCTTATAATTATATTAGAAACATTGCTTTATTACTTTTTGAATAATCTCTAAAAGTAAAAATATTTTCATTGGATTCCTGAGTGAGTGCGTCAGATTATAGAATCGCAGAGTTCCACTGACACGTTTTTCTTTACAAAAGTGTCAAATGTTTAGGTTTTTCGTATAAACATCTGCACATTTTCTAATCTGCGACGACAAAGCATATGACATTCAATGACAAATGTCATTCTTGAAAAAGAAACGAGCGGATGAAGAGAGGTCTCTTTAAAAAGTTTACAATCGTGAGGGATTTATTGCGCTTGAAAAGTAAAACCTACTTACTCCTCATCCAATGTGTATAAGGAGAAAATAGAGTTACTTCAACGCTTGAGCGCCTTGTTTAATTATTATCCTTACTAATATTACAAGTAAACAAAATAACGTACTTTGAAGGCGGTTGTTTCAGTTTTTAAACTATAAAATTATTTTCTTTTGTCAAGAATGCAATGACAAATGTCATTCAATGTCAAATGTTCATCTTCGAAGATTACAAAATGTGCAGGTGTTTATACGATAATTCTTAATATTTGACACTCTTGCAAAGAAAAACGTGTAGGTGGAACTCTGCGATTCTATAATCTGACACACTTACTAAGGAATACAATGAAAATATTTTCATTTTTAGGAATTATTCAAAAAGTAATAAAGCGATGTTTATAAAATAATTATGGGACCAACTTGGGAGCTTTCTCTATACGTCAATTCAGGAAACACAAAAATTGGAACTCGAATGACGGAGTAATTCGTGTACATACATTAAAAAAAATATACGGTACGAATTGATAACCTCCTCTATTTTCGAAGTCGGTTAAAAATGATGCTGATGTTGCATACGTTAAACGACTTATCTTAAATATTTCATTTGTTAGTTTTGTTTAAACGTCATTGTTATCTATAATATTTGATTCATATTTTATTTGATCCAATTTAATGATACAACTCAATTCAATTTAGAATTACTTATCTTAATCCAACTCAATTGAATTACCTTACTTATGTTTGCATCCATATTAAATTTGACATCAAATGTAATTAATTTTAATTTTAAGTTATTGTCATTTTCGTAATCTTAAAATAAAATGATAAATCTTGATTTAAAAAAAAAATATATTTGAATTTGTAATGATTGACATTGTATTGTACTAATTAATGTTAATTTGACATGTACTTAAGCAGGATCACTATCAATGATGACTAATCTATCAAGACACGGGGTGATTAAATTCACCCAGTTTGATGATTAGTGCCGTAACTTTTGCGATGTACTATTCTTTTTAGAAAAAATAAATGATTTGAAATTTGAAATGTAACTTCAAAGCAGCTGAAAGAATATCCCTGTGTTTAAAACTGGGACTGGGACTGGGGTGGGAGTTATTACCCTGTGCGACTGGGTGACAACTTTTTCAATAGATATTTACTAGTTAATATTATAATGTAATACTAGGTAAATAAGTATATACCTTACAAGATGCAGTATCTCCAGTACTTATGGTTTATTTAATTACGTATTTTCTTTTCGTTTTTATATAAATACCTACTGTTACAAAAGCGTTCAAAACTATATTAAATCTAATATTTAGTAGAAATTTGTAAATGGCTTATTTGTGTTTAAGTAATAATTATAACTCTGTTAGTTAAGGCCGTTAATTTCTCCAAAATTGTTAAAATTAAAATAAAATAAAATAGCAAATATACACTCTGCAATACTACTGAACATTATATAATTAGCTACATTCGAAATAAAACACAGGGAACAGTGGTGTTAGAGAGAATAAAATTGAAAGTAGAAAGTGCTCATAAGGCTTTCAAATTCCTAACATCTGAGACAAACTTACCGCTGTACTTGGACGAAACCATCTGGCCTACAGGAGTAATTTTTAGGCGTTTCGTGAATTTTAGACGAAGACATACGAATTCTGTTAACGGCCTAAACAAGTCTAATGAATAAAGATACCTATCGCTTAGCAAGTTTAAATAGTAATAAAATATTAATTTAAAAAAAAATAATTAAAAACAACCTTTTATTGGTCCTATGTAATAGGGCGAATTCTGTGCTTTTATTTAAATGCTCTAAAACGAAGAAAATAAATGTTATATTGATATAAATAAAAGCTTGTCGTGAAAACACAAACATATTTTTTTTCTTTCAAAAGAACAAACTAACTTTAATTCTAAGCAAATGATAAAAACGCGTCTAAGTCTTTTGTTGGAATTAAATATTACTTAGTAGATAGGTACGATGTTGTTTGAAATCTCGCGGCAAGCTTTTATTTATATCAATATAAAATTTATTTTCTTCGTTTTAGAGCATTTAAATAAAAGCTTGTTTAAAAAAAAAAAAAACAAGACTAAAAAAAGAGTGCTTGTCTAGACTATTCAAACGAGTCCAAACTCGACGGTTTTATCTTGTTTAGTTTAGGAGTTCCTATGGCCACCTTCCGACGCCATCTTGAGACCCTGGCTGTCATGTAACACAAGAGTATTGTCAAGACTATTCAAACGAGTCCAAACTCGACGGTTTTATCTCGTTTAGTTTAAGAGTTCCGATAGCCACCTTCCGACGCCATCTTGAGACCAGCTTCATGGTACCATATTATTGCATTGTCACCGAAGTAAACGTAAGTAAACCAAATTTCAACCTAATCTAACGACAAGAAGTGGTTCTAATTTAACTCGCAAGATTTGTCCCATACTAACATACTAACAGGGCAAGTAGAATAAAAGCTTTTAAAAATATAAAACGGTCGATAGATGTCAGGATCTTATGTCGTATGCGATGTGGTTTGCCTCCAGGAAACTTGGCTACTACCACATGACATTCCTTTCGTCGGTACTATCGACAGAAATTTTTGCTACACGGCAACATCAGCTGTTGATACTAGTGCAGGAATAGTGAGGGGGCGTGGCCATGGGGGGGGGGGGGGGTTGTGTCATGTACCGGTATAGCGCATTCTAGCAGGTGTCAGTTTTACAGTGTAATAATGATCGTATATGCGCTATTAAAATAACGACAAGTGATACTACAGTGATAGTGATGAGCGTTTATTTACCCACAAACTCTCCAGATAATTTGCTCGAGTTGGCTAGCATGTATCGTGAACAACAGTGGTCATGTACAGATGTGGATGTGCTGGGGCCGGACTCAGGTACTTTCACGTTTGTTAGTGAAGTGCACTGGACGACTAGCTGGCTCGATCATTGCGTGACAACTCGTACGGCTAAGCGTTATGTTATAGATGTAAAAGTGAACTATGACACTGTGTGGTCTGACCACTTTCCATTGATTATTTATTAATTGTAATATGAAGGTACTTACCCTGACATTTGCACTCTTGCACTCAAACTCACAAATGTAAATAAAGATGTGGTGTGGGGTATGAGAAGTGAGGACCAGATCTCGAGGTATGCAAAGGAATGTCATAGTAAGCTTCAGATGATTGATTCTGCCATCACGGCCAAGCATGTCACTGAAACCATAAAGCTTATTTCGAGAGGTAAGTCCCCGGGACACGATGGACTCAGCGTTGAGCACTTGCAGCACGCAGGACCTCCCATATCTAGAGTGTTAGCGATGTTCTACTCGTTGTGCGTGAGCCACTCGTACTTACCGGATGATTTCATGAAAACTATAGTTGTGCCTGTAATTAAAAACAAGACTAGCGACCTAGCCGACAAGAGTAACTACAGGCCAATATCTCTAGCTACGATTATAGCAAAGGTGTTTGACGGTTTGCTTAACACACAGCTTAATAAATACGTAACACTACACGATAACCAGTTCGGGAGTGCCATTTTGTGTCTTAAGCATACGAAATGTAAGACTCCAGTGTATGCTTGCTTCCTCGACTTGTCAAAAGCCTTTGACCTGGTGTCGTATTACCTCTTGTGGAAGAAACTTAATGACATCAACTTACCACAGGAACTTGTCAGCATGTTCCAGTATTGGTACGCACACCAGCTCAACAGTGTTAGATGGGCGGGGACAATGTCGGACCCGTATCGGTTGGAGTGTGGTGTGAGGCAGGGAGGATTAACTTCTCCAACCCTGTTTAACATACATCAATAGTCTAATCATAGCGCTCAGCAGTCAGCATATTGACGGTGTCTGTGTCAATAACCTGAGCTACGCAGACGATATGGTGCTCCTGAGCGCCTTAAAAACCTGTTTTAACAAATGCTAGTTAAGCTCTTTCATATGATACCCCACATGATACGGTTAATTCACTTTAAAATTTCGACCCTCATTCCTTGCATAACGACACTATTTTTTTGTGATTATATAAAAAAAGACCGGTTTTCGGATTTTTTCCGATATACTACTCTACCACAATGCTTCTTGCCAAATTTCAGAGTTCTAGGTCAACGGGAAGTACCCCATAGGTTTTGATTCCTCTGTGAGTGTCGAAATGTGCGTTATTTACGACATATTCGGCTGTATTTTTTTTTTACAAAAACTGAGAAATTTTATTTTTCTTTCTACAGCAAGATACTATGGATCTGCGTATATGGTTTTAATTTCAACTCGATACCTTCACGCGTTCCCGAGATAAAGGTCTTGACACCCGGACAGACGGACAGACGGACAACAAAGTGATCCTATAAGGGTTCCGTTTTTTCCTATTGAGGTACGGAATCCTAAAAAGAGTCAATGGTACTCCCTTAGAAAGGGTTGAACGTTTTAAGTACCTAGGGCATATTGTTACCGCTGACCTCAAATACAACGAGGACATTGAGCGGGAGCGGAGGTCCCTGTCGATCAGAGCTAACATGATCGCCCGCAGGATTGCACGTTGTTCAGCTGAGGTCAAAATTACACTCTTTAGAGCGTACTGTATATCGCTCTACACGTGCAGTCTGTGGGCTGACTACACTAAAAGGAGATAAGGAGACCTCCGCGTCCTATATAACAATGCATTTCGGATACTGTTGGGGCTGCCACAACGCTGCCCCAAAAGTAAACATAATAATAATAATATTTTTATTTCTGAAAATTGTAGCGTTTTACAAAGTTTCTATTAATTAGTTAAATAATTAACCAATAACCTTATATTATTGTTCCTGCGGGCCCCAAACTAGGCACAGCCTGTATCTCGGGTACCCGTTGGCCAGTTTACTATGTGAGTTTATATATTTTTAGCGCTGACATTGGTACACATTTCCGGCTTGTTATTCGACTAGTAAATTCCATATAAAAATTATCCATAATATGTTACAAAGTGCAATAGATTCTGCAATTTAAATTTCTGTAACTAATTTTAATTATGCTAACTAATAATAACGTTCAGTAATTTTCAAAGAGAAAAAATAAATAAAAATAATCAAATAAAAACTATTACAAAAATTCATTAATTAATTAGATTTACGTTATTAATGTTATTATATATTATTTTTACATACAAAGTTAATTGATGTAGCTTTTATACTATAGATTTAATTCACATTTAAAATACGTCAGCTTTGCCACTCACACAATAATGATAGATTAGCCTAGTTAGTATCTAACGGCTACACTAGATGGCGTGCGCGTTGACCTTAGCACACGCTATCATTTTGCGCGCTTTGTTGTATTGAATTGCATTGCAAAATTAGTACACTTACTACCTACGTGCCATAGAGTAACTTAACATGCTGCGTACGTATGGATGGATAGTGTCGTTTTCGTTCGTTTGTTTAGTAAATATGGGTTTGTTAAGTTTGTTTGTATTATACATATTCGACTTTCGTTGATGATTTGGTTTGTTTTAGGTAGTACGGGACTTATTTACATAGAAAATTATAATCCTCTAAACCGAGAGCTTATTTAGATGCTTAGATTCGGGATGGGGATCTTGTTGAGAAGGGGTACTAATTAGGTTATAGGTTAAGAATTTAAGTTATTGAATAATAGTCTGGATACAAGAATAATCTATAGTTGGCTTAGTGCACATATTCCTATAAAAATTAAATAAGACGAACAATATGAGCAACGAAATAATTTCTTTGGGAGAATTATCGTATAGTTCATAGTATGTCTGGAAATTGTTCATGCCTTTTCCATTCATTGACATTTACTCAATCTATAGAAGACCGTATTTGATGTGGTGTTAAGTTAATGTGTGCTGTTCGTTATGTTGTACAACATTGGGACAAACTGCAACTTTATTCTTGTGCTGAAGACTGAGAAGTGTATCTGGATACCGACTCTTATTCACGCGCTATATTATGGCGCCACATCAGAATTGAAGGTTACAGCAGCTATCACCTATTTTAAGTAATAAGCCAACAAGAAACAGAGCCTATGACAGAGAGTGTGCTGCAAAAAAAAAACAATTGATAAGAGATGCACAGGAAAATACGAGTACATTCCGTTAAAACAAAACGTTGCAGAAATTGCAGGGTCTCTTACTAAAAGAAATGAAATCGCACCAAAAACATTTCATGTAAAATTGATTGGCATGTCTCGCATTGTCCTGCCACTTTCACTGACAAAAAGATATCAGATGAGATCTGACTGAATCTGAAGAGCTAAGCCGCTAACTATACAAAGTCTAACGCTACAATACTTACTCGTATCTCTGTAAGCCTTAAATCTTGGTGAAACAGGAGACTTACGAGTTGTAGCTCGGTGCGTGTGTTCGGTGAGGTCGCGGGGCGATGGGTGGCGCGGGCCCTCGCGGCCTCGGCCGGACACGGACACGGAGTGTTGCTAAGCGATGCGTCCTCTGTACGGGACACAGGTGCCACTTGTCAACTTGTACTTAACTGACCCATATCAAACCGCCGCGCTGTCTGTGCAGCCGCGCAGGCAGGAGGCTCGCGCCGGTAGCTGCGCGTTATCGCCTCGACCAACTACCGGGAACTGTACGGGGTCTTCACTGCACTTCAACCAATATTCACAATACAATCAAAAGAATACTTATAAATCTTTGATAAAATCAAATGATCAGAAACTGACAATGTAGACACGCTGCATCGTAGACCGTAACTGTTGCGTAACACCAGGTGAGTTGACGGTCAAGAGCAAGCTTATTTTCGAATAAAAAAAAGGTCAAAAATCCGACGCGATCGCGAGCGCATCGGCGGGTCCGGCCATACATACATAAATAATAATAATATTTGATTTGATTTGATTCTTTATTGGCCATTTTATAACATGTCTGTCATATTAGGCAAGTCAATGGTTGTTATACAAATTTAACATTTTTTTGTTACATATGTAAGATTATTCTGTGCAGTACATTTAAAAAGTGTTCACAAATTTTTTATAATTTAAAGATCAAAAAGAATGTCCAATATTGAAAAAGTAATTACAATTTAAAATCAGTCGATTATTGAATATAATTTATAGCTATTATACATTACGAGATGAAAGTCATTAGTAGATCATTGCAAAATTTACAATTAACTAAAATTCTACACTATGTGCGTAACTTAGTGTCACTTGTCCCTGAAAGTAGAATGAAACTATGCCGGACGTAAATTTGCCAAAAAATAACGATTCGTGTTCTTCACGAACGTGATTTTTAAAGGTCAGTGTCATTGAACACGTGCTCGTCATTTTAGACGGTTCATGATCGTGTGAACACGCCCGTTTGAGGAGCAGCGCCGTCGTCTAAACATTCACGCACCGGGAAATATGATGGTGAGGGGAAAACACGACGAAAACCGTCCTCTTGTGGAGAGCCGCCGTTACCGTACCCATTCTGTGTGGGTGTCGTACTCGTAGTAGTGAGCGGCGGC
This sequence comes from Lycia hirtaria, assembly GCA_947563715.1. Lineage (NCBI taxonomy): Eukaryota > Metazoa > Arthropoda > Insecta > Lepidoptera > Geometridae > Lycia > Lycia hirtaria. The sequence continues at coordinate 412,872 of OX387386.1, read as the reverse complement.
GGCGCGACGGGGCGTGGTCTCCGCTGGGCGGGACGACTCGGCCACTTCCCACCGACCACGCTACCCGATCTGTTGCACCCTATAGGTACCCAGCACTCTACTCTACTATACCCTACACCCCTCACATGACATATTGTTATTTGTTACCATTTATATTACACATACATATACGTTTCATTATTCATTCGTTCCCATAACCAAACCAAACCAAATCAAACCTTAGTATTATAAAAGCGAAAGTAATTTGTTACTTATTCACGTCAAAACGTAACGGCTGAACCAATCATAACCGAGAACCTGGAGAGGGACGCAACTGAACTAACCGAGGCGCTGTTGAGCAGATACACTCTAATAATATACTACCTACCTACCGCATGCACACCAAACCGGACATGTGCGAGCCAGACTCGCCCACCAAGGGCTCCCTACAAACTAGTAGACTAAAGGGGGAATTATCTTTCAAAAGGAAAGGAAAGGAAGGTGATCCACACGCTCAAGAGTGAAACAAAATGATTTGTCGAGAATCTAAATCTTACAAATTGGTAAAATTTCAGAACTTCGAACAATTTTAAACCGTAAATTTAAGTACCTACTTAAAAGTACAACAACTTAATTTAAAAAATATATAGTTTATGTGTTATTGTTGAAGCCTATAAATAAAAAATACTTACTAAAGGTATTCGCGTATTATTATTTTCTGTTTTTCGCGCGCAAAGTTTTTCGAAACAACATACTTAGGTTCACACTAGTGCCGGTACTCGTGTTCAATATCAATCCATCAGACTAGGACGGCCCGGTCTGTCGTGTCACGTTGTGTGCAGTAACGGTGCAATGAAATCTACATTTAAATGTAATTTTAAACCTAAAAAAAACTTCATGTCGTCCTGGCTAAAAATAGAAACCCAAATGTAATTTAAACCTAAAAAAAAACTTCATGTCGTCCTGGCTAAAAAATAGAAACCCCATATTATTACGTTTTAAGCTCTACTGTAAATGTTTCACGAAGTATAAAATGTAATCGTCGCTAATGAAGGCAACAGAGACATGTTGTCTAGCTAGACGGATAGCGAAATGTGAGGCGGCAGTAGACAGGGGCGACAGGGCAGCGTAGAGTGGTAGCCGGTAGCGCGAGGGTAGCGGCGGCGGCGGCAGCGCGCGGCACGCGGCGGCACTCGCCGGCACTCGCCATTCGTCGTCTCGCGCGAGCGAGCGCCGCCGGTCCCGAGAGCGAGCAGCGCGTGCGTTCTCGCCCGCGAACTCGCGATGAGCCGCGACTACTTCTCAGGCGCGTTCATGCAGTTCACCGAGCTGCAGCCGGCGCACCACTACCAGCACCACTACGAGCTCGCGCAGTAAGTCACTCCCGTGCGCGACGCACCACCTACATGTATTTACCACCGCGCTCACTCGCTACACTCCCCCGCTAGGTAGCGGTGGTATTTTTTATGTTTTAAAATGTATCCATGATCCTGAATCGACGATATTTATGGAACGTTCCTCGGTCATCGAATCGAATCGTTCTTCGTTTTCGCTGAAAGATAGCCGTATTGTACGAATAGATGTTTAGTTATCCGGCACAGTGCTATCGTTTATGGTAAAACTATCCGCATTAGAAGCGCGTGTGGCCTTCGCCCTGAAATTGCAATTAATTATCTAATACGGCTTGGTTTCCCACCGGTCGCTGAACGCGCCGGTACGTGTCGACTATCTACGTGTCCGTCGCACTCGACCGACGAGCGTGCTCACGCGCACCCTCCGACCACCCGCGCCGGGTCGCCACCCACAATCTTCACCCCCACCACCCCCACCGGAAAACATTAAATACCTTCTACACACATTCTAAACAAAATAGTTATCACGGGTACACGGGCCTGAAAACTTATTTTACCGTCGAGTACCCCACAGTTGGATCCAGAGCGAGCTAAGGATTTGAAGTTTGTAAAGATGAATGAATAACGATGAATTCGAGAAGGCACGAGGTAAAATATTTTTTAGCCGAGTGAAACACAATTTTCTCACTTTCATTTTTTTTAATTTATTTTTTTATATTGATTGCTTAATGCTTTATTCCCGTATTTCCGCGGGCAACACTTTCAGTTCAGTTATGTACTGCTACTATCGACTCGACTGCTGCTAAAATTACGATTTACAATTAATTTATAACGAGAACGAAAACTAAATACTTACGTTTTTAGGGTTCCGTAGTAAACATGGAACCCTTATAGTTTCGCTATAAGCTTTGCGGGTTTGTTCAAAAACTATAAGTACTAGAAAGCTGTAATTTGGTACAGATATGCAATATTAACAATGCCGAGAAACTCATAGAATAAAATTTGGAAAAAAAAAATTTTTTGGAGAACCTACACGGGATGAATTATTACACTAGCCCACTCACCGACCCCGTCGCGTGGGGTGGGGTATGGTTAGATAGGTAATCAAAAAACATTAAGGGGTGTGCGAAAACCATTTTTCAATGTAGGGATCCGTTTGCGTAATATTAAGCTTTTAAATGATAATTTTTGTTAGTCATGTGTCTCCCCCCTCTATCTCTATTCTCTATACCGGCTAAACGGTTGACTTTGGAGATATAAAAAAAAACATTTTATTTATTTATTTATTTAAGTCCATCAATATTGTGTACAATGACAATATTTGCAATAGTTTTATATAATAATAACATAATTACAATTGCCACAATAATTAAAGATGGAGACAGCATGCATTAATGGAGCGAACAAATAAATTATAAAATATTGTACGTCAAAAAATAATACATAAAAATAATCTAATATTGGTCAATAAAATAAAATAAACTAAAATTGGTCAACTTAATTAAAATTATTGGATTGGTCAGAATTAAATTAAAGATTATAAAAATTCATCACATTATTTGGATGGAAATATACAATAAATGATTATATAGATATATTGCAGCGACGACACATAATGATAAATAACATCAAATTTAAAAATATTAAATGTCATGCTATATAAAAAAAAAATACAGAAATACAGAGATCTCAGGGACTTTCTAAATGTACTGTAACTATCGCCAAATATGTCAAAGTCGATTGTCTTAGACAGGCTGTTATATTGACGCACTATTCTCGCTAGAGGTGCATTATAACCCAGATTAGAGCGTGAACTAGTAGAAGAAAAGATATTAAAACACGATACTCTTGGCAGCGTTCGAGGATTACTTATCAGTAATTCCGACAGTAAATCCGGAGTATCCAAAGATCCGTTGGCGAGTTTGTATAGAAATAGAGTATCTAATGTATGCCTGCGATGTGCAGGTGACTCCATTTTGAAGTGCTGTAGTCTATCGTTGTAGCTCAACAGTTCCTTTCCAAGATAACTCGAGCAGGTCAAATGCCACAAGAACCTTTGGACGCTCTCCAGTCTTTTTTGTGAACACTGTAAAAGGGATTCCAAACAACACTGCAATACTCTAAGCCGCTGCGCACCAGGGAATCGTATACCATAATCTTTGTTTTGACAGATTTGAATTCTCGGCAATTGCGCATAACAAAACCAAGGCATTTAAATCCTCTGGAAGCTATATTACTACATGACTATGGTAACGCAGTTTGCTGTCCAGTATTAAACCAAGGTCCCTAATTTGATCTTTATTAGAAATTGCTATGTCGTTAATAAAAAAAGTAGGGCGATCCATAGGTTTGGTTTTCCGGGTAAATCTCATAGCGAAACATTTGGACACGTTTAGAGTCATCTGATTTTCAACACACCAAGAATCCAAACGATTGATATCCTCTTGTATCATTTCTACATCCTTGTCAGAATCCATGGTGTGGAAGAATTTTAAGTCATCAGCAAAAAGATAAAATTTCGAATGCTTAAAACATTGATCAATGTCGTTAATAAAATAATTGAAGAATACGGGGCCAAAATGTGAGCCCTGAGGTACACCCGAGCAAGCCGCAAAAGAGTCAGATGAATCGCCATTAACCACCACCACAGACATTCGATCACGAAGATACGATGCAAACCATGTAAGCAAGGGGTCTGCTATGCCATACATGGTGAGCTTTCGAAGGAGAATCCTGTGATTGACTTTATCGAATGCTTTACTGAAATCAGTGTAAATAGCTCCCACTGAGAAACGTTGGTCAAGGATGAGAGATACATCGTTAATGAATGAGACAAGATTCGTTGCTGTGGACCTCGATTTTGTGAAACCATGTTGTTCTTTAATTATTATACTCTTAAAATGGGAAGAAAAGATGGGCAATACAAGCTTCTCAAAGACTTTGGCAAAAACAGGCAGAATCGAAATAGGTCGGTAATTGCTAATGCTATTTTTGTCCCCATTTTTATGCAGTGGTACAACCAAAGCTTTCTTCCACATAGAAGGAAATATTCCAGACAAAAGTGATTTGTTGAAAATTAGTTGTAATGGATGAGCTAAGACAGATGCACATTCGACGACGAATTTAGAAGGTATACCGTCTGCGCCAGCTCCCTTCGAAGGGTCTAGTTTTTTTAACATTTTTAAGACTTGGTCGTCCTTGAACACGATTGTGGTAAGAAAGCTGCTAGTAAAAACAGGAACTTTACTGGCGTCGTGAGACATTATAGTGTCGGCGTCGCATTTACTATAGACTGATGCAAAGTTTTCGGCAAAAAGATTGCAAATTTCTTTACTGCCAACAGCAGATTTGTCGTGTAAGTACATCTGAGCAGGATAGTGACTGTTATTGTTACGCTTATTTTTGATAAAAGACCAAAACAGTTTTGGCGCAGGTTGCATTCTAGTTGAGCTAAATACCTTTTGTAACATAGGGTCTTTAGTTTGTCAAAGCGAGATTTGGCTAGGTCAAATGCCAGCTTATCGCGTGGGTTGCAGTTAAATTTACGAATTTTACGATGATATTTATACTTTTCTTTCAACAGACTTATGAGCTCTCGGGAAAACCAGATCGGATATTTTTTGGAACGAGGCTTAGATTTAGGGACATGTTTTTCAATAACTTTGCGTAGAATTTTGTAAAACACCGACATCATATCATCAACCGAATCACAACAAGAAAACTCTGAGTCCCAGTCGACGATGTTCAAGTCAAGAGTTATATTATTGTAGTCCGCTTTATAGAAACAAAAACGTTCCTGATTATTAGGTGGTAGACCTGTGTTAGCTGTAAAAGAAAACGAGAATTCGATCGGAGGATGGTAGTTGTCAACCTTTGACAGAGGAGATGGACAATTCGTTAAATTGATAATTGTCTGCGAGCTCAAGACCAGGTCCAAAATTCTACCTTGGAAATTTAGTTAAATATAAATGATGAAATTAAAAGGAAAACTATCACAGCTAAGTAGGCTTTACAAGTTATCGAGTTATAGTCGATTAACTTAAAATAATTACTTAGACAAGTCAAAAATTAATATTTCATTTAAATTAACATTATGTTAACTCATATGTTCGTAGTATCAAACAAGAGACCCTGTCTTAAGGTCACATAAATTATGCTATGTAACTACGAAACCATATATTGCGCGTGGCACGACTCGCACTTGGCCATTTATTTTATTAGTTTATCATAATTTATATGACATTTTCCACATATTCGTTAATGATTATAAAAATTCTAAAAGAAAACCGCTTAAAATGTTTCTATTTTATGTAAAACACAAAAAAAGTTATGGTAAGATGATATTATAGGTATATGTAGATATAATGTATTTGTTTGACCCTGAGATCAGATCAGACGCAGAACGTTCTAATAAAACTGGAACTGGGATCCAATTATATTTGCTTTTGTTTTATGAAGGTGTTATACGAACAGTTTTGGAGAATATCCGTATTCAAAATGTATAAAGGACTCCATTGTGTTCGAGCTTTCAAATTAATTTCCACATAAAAGATATGTGCCTGTACAGATCTCATTATTTTTTTTAAATAAGCTTTTATTTAAATGCTTTAAAACGAAGAAAATAAATTTTATATTGATATAAATAAAAGCTTGTCGCGAGAACACAATTTTTTTTTTTTCAAAAGAACAAACTAACTTTAATTCTAAGCCTAAGTAAAAGACTTAGACGCGTTCTTATCATTTAGAACGCGTCTAAGTCTTTTCTTGGAACTAAATATTACTTAGTAGATAGGTACGATGTTGTTTGAAATCTCGCGACAAGCTTTTATTTATATCAATATAAAATTTCAATATAAAGGTTCTCGAGTGGAGACCACGTACCGGCAAGCGCAGCGTAGGAAGACCAGCCACGAGATGGACAGACGACCTCTACAAGTGGCGGGAAGACGCTGGATGCGAGCCGCTTCCAATCGGTCTTTTCGGAAATCCATGGGGGAGGCCTATGTCCAACAGTGGACTTCTTATGGCTGAGATGATGATGATGATGAATATAAAATTTATTTTCTTCGTTTAAGAGCATTTAAATAAAAGCTTGTTTAAAAAAAAACATTAATATTTTATTTACTAGAATAAAAAAAGAGTGCTTATCAAGACTATTCAAACGAATCTAAACTCGACGGTTTTATCTCGTATAGTTTAGGAGTTCCTATGGCCACCGTCCGATGCTATCTTGAGACCCTGGCTGTCATGTAGCTCAAGAGTGCTTGTCAAGGCTATTCAAACGAGTCCAAACTCGACGGTTTTATCTCGTTTAGTTTAGGAGTTCCTATGGCCACCGTCCGATGCTGTCTTGAGACCCTGGCTGTCATGTAGCTCAAGAGTGCTTGTCAAGGCTATTCAAACGAGTCCAAACTCGACGGTTTTATCTCGTTTAGTTTAGGAGTTTCGATAGCCACCTTCCGACGCCATCTTGAGACCAGCTTCATGGTATATTATTGCATTGTCACCGAAGTTACGTAAGTAAACCAAATTTCAACCTAATCTAACGACAAGAAGTGGTTCTAATTTAACTCGCAAGATTTGTCCCATACTAACATACTAACAGGGCAATTAAAATAAAAGCTTTTAAAAAATCGTCCTTATCGGCGGAAAGTAGAACTTCATTTAAGCAGTAGGAACATTTTCCTTGAAATATAAGGAAGACGTTCCCTATACCGCTGCGAACATTGTTTCGGTCATTCTAGCGATCGTTCTACATTTTCAACCGACTAGAGAAATAGATGAGATTCCCATTTAATTGTATATTTTTAATCGACTTTTAAAAAGGAAAAGGTTCTCAATTCTTCGTTTAAAAGGGTAAGTATACTTCCCAGGTGGTCCCATAGATATTTTTAACCGACTTCCAAAAAGTAGGAGGTTATCGATTCGGTCCGTGTTTTTTTAAATGTTTGTTCACCGATTACTCCGTCATTCGTGAACCAATTTTTGTGTTTCTTGAATTGACATATAGAGAAAGCTCCCAAGTTGGTTGCGTCAGATTATAGAATCGCAGAGTTCACCGATAGCAGATAGAATCCACCGACACGTTTTTCTTTGCAAAAGTGTCAAACGTTAAGAATTATCGTATAAACATCTGCACATTTTCTAATCTTCGAAGACGAAGCATTTGACATTCAATGGCAAATCTCATTCTTGACAAAAAAATAAACGAGCGGGTGAAGAGAGGTTTCTTTAAAAAGTTTACAACCGTGAAGGATTTAGTAAAAGTAAAACCTTCATACTCCTCATCCAATGTGTATAAGGTGAAAATAGAGTTACTTCGACGACTAAGCGTTTTGTGTTTAATTATTACCCGACTGAGCATGATGATATGAACTTTATGTATCCTAATCTTTTCTAATATTAGGTACAAGTAACGAAGTAGCGTACTTTGAAGTCGGTTGTTTCAGTTTTTTAAACTATAAAATTATTATGTCAAAATCGGTTCAGTATTTTGTTTTTTATAACAAAATAACTGGAAAAATATGTCATTCAAGTAAACGAATTGTGTATTTTAAAGTCGTTTTTTGTTTTTAAACGATTACTTGTTAAGTGTTTGTTACTTCGTAACTCTGACATTTATATACCGATTTGGAAAACGCCTTTTTCATTTCTCATACTCGGGAAGTAGGTACGCTTAATGCCTTTTTCATTTCTCATACTAAAGAAGTACGCTTAGATAGATAGATAGATGAACTCTTTATTGTACACACCTTAAAAGTAATAACAAAGGACTTAAATAAACTAGTGCAACAAAAGGCGGCCTTATCGCTAAAAGCGATCTTCAGGCAACCATGGGATAATTAATTAAAGCCTTTTTCATATCTCATACTAAAGAAGTAGGTACGCTTAAATACAGAGGGATAGAAAACAAACAGTACTTTTCAAATTCTATTATTTATTGGAAAATCAACAGCTTAAATAACATACAAGTAATAGTTATAAAAACAGTTTGCTAGTTAAAGATTTTCACGCTTAGACACATAATATTAATAATGGCATAACATGAACACGACGCTTACGTCACATACTGTAAACTCACAATAAAAGAAACAAAAAAACAGCATTACATTAAAAATATCTATACAGGGCGGTCTCTAAACCTGCTGCAGTTTGGACAAAGGTCCATAGCCGAGCTGACTCTACATTAAGTTTAGCATGTCCCTAAACAGCCGAGGCTGTTGCTGACTCGCATCAGACTTCCAAAGGACGGGTGGAACACCGGTGCTTAAAGTCCTTCAGACACTATCGTGCTCGGAGGCTCGCCATAAGCCTGGTTCTTTGCTGAGGAACTGTTCACTGCTGCATTGGAAAATACACCCACTTTGCGGAGGAACTGTTCATTGCTGCATCGGAAGATACCAACAAGCATCTGGAACAAATACTGTCAGTACATCGCTCACGTTTGGCTTACCGACAATGTGGTAGTCGTGACAGAATCGATGGAAGACCTCATCATGATGCTCGAAGACTTCAATGGAGCTCCTTCACTCCAGGGGTGGGCCTCAAGATCGTGGACAAAATGCCGATGTCGTGCCCATTCTGGTATCTGTGGGAAACTCCACTTTATGAGTCGTCAACGAATACGTCTATCACCATCAGTCCGACGGCAAGTTTGCGATAGAGGTCGAAGAGGAGCGTCCAATCCCAGTGCTAGATAGCGTTCGGGAAACTTAAACACGTCTTCTGGACCAATATACCTGCCTATATAATGGCTCACACAGTACACAGTGCATGCGCAGTACACAGTGTGTAACTACCGATCATACTTGTACCGCTCTCCGCTCGTATTCCTATTCATTTGCATTTTAAATATACATATTTCACCGATATTAATTACCATAGTAAATATGTATATAATTTTCCTAATGTGTGTTACCGAACAAATGCGAACGATTCATGTGTCTTACGAATATTTTTTAATAATGCTTACTAAAACGTAATACTTAATACAATGTGGTATGAACTTATTTGTTTATAGTGAATAGGTATCTTCTATATCTACGTGCTCCATCCTCGACCACGCTGTCGTTTGTCATATTGCAAGTTGATGGTCAAATATAAAAAGTGTTATCTAGATTTTAAAAACCGGACAAGTGCGAGTCAGACTCGCCCACCGAGGGTTCCGTACAAACTAGTAAATAAAAGGGGGTTTTTTTTTTTTTTTCCTTCTTATACCGAAAAATATACATCGTAAAAATATTTAAAAACCTGTTTGAACTAATGCTAATTAAGCTCTTTCATATGATACCCCATATGATACGGTTAATTCACTTTAAAATTTCGACCCTCATTCCTTGCATAACGACACTATTTTTTTTGTGATTAAATTAAAAATGTCCAGTTTTCAGATTTTTTCTGTGTACTCTAACACAATGCTTCTTGCCATAGGTTTTGATTCCTCTGTGAGTGTTGAAATGAGCGTTTTTTACGACATATTCGTCTGTAACTTTTTTTTACGAAAACTGAGAAATTTTATTTTTCTTTCTGCAGCAAGATACTATGGATTTGCGTATACGGTTTTAATTTCAACTCGATACCTTCACGCGTTCCCGAGATAAAGGTCTTGACACCCTGACAGACGGACAGACGGACAACAAAGTGATCCTATAAGGGTTCCGTTTTTTCCTATTGAGGTACGGAACCCTAAAAACTGAAACAACCGAGTTCAATTGGCACGCATTCCCCATAATTATAATCACAAAGATTTATAAGCAATATAATTGAAGCTAAACTGCTATTGAAACACAATTGTTGACATGATATATATATATATATATATATATGTTACGGCTAGAACCCGAAGCGCGGCTACACCTAGTTTTAGCCGGTTAGAACTAGGTGTAGCCATTTACTCTTGGTTAGAACAAACTAATAACCTAAACATAACCATTTTTTTGACCCAGGGGAAACCCTTTATGGGAACCACTGCGCCTCGGGGGATGCCGCGTGGTTATGTAGGAGTCCCGCCCAGGCATACTGCCTGGTATACCGGGTTACCCAGTAAAACCCCTGGGGTGTTTCATCCGGGCGCCTACGTGCTGGGCCTATGGGAGCACTCTTCACACTCATTCCACGGGCCCGGCGGCGCTTGTCCTTTCGGGCCCACCTCTGGCGGGTGCTCAACAACCGCCGTCCTTGAGAGGCGCGCGGAACCACCGCGCGCGCCACCTCTGGGCTCACCCCACCTCTACCTCTGGTCCACCATTCCAGAATTCCAGTTTCAGTCTGTGATACCACCATCTTCTCGATGTGAGCACCCGACTTGACGTGAGTAATCTTCCTCAGTGAGCCCGGCGATCGCATCCCTTCCCAGGTTGATAAAGAGCTGGGCCGACCAGTCTCCAGTCTCTCGAGTTCAAGTGAAAACACCGGAATCGAGAGAGCACCACCTCTTCGATGCCCAACGGGCCCCATCCATCATCTCATTGGTGCGAGTACCCGACTCAGTGGCGGCTTGTTAAACGACAATGACGACCACGTGATCGCACCCCACCATTTCCGGTTCAGGGCGATGAAGGGCCGAGCAAACAGAGCCCGGCCCCCCATCAAGCCAGCCTAAAAACGGTTTTTAGCTTTTGTAATTATTTATTGTATAGTGTAAATTATATTGCTTTCGCAAGTAAAAAACCAGTAAAAAGAGATTTCACTGTTTCTAACTAAAATACTATAAATACCTTCTGTGACAAAACTACAAGTTCCAACTCTCATTTATACGAGTTGACTATCTGATTCATCATTGTCTTGCCCTTTTCCCACTAGCTGGGATCGGCAGTGTCGGCACACTACGTTTCCAATCACCACTTTACTCTATCAGACGTCATCTATACACACACAATTTTCACACGTAAATCATATTTCACACAGTCGATCCACACTTTCTTAGGTCTCCCTCTCCCGGCCCGGCATCATAATTAGGCCCCTCTTGCATACATGGCTATCCTCCCTTTTCATGACATGTCCATACCAGGATAGCCTCCTACTTCTCAACTTTTCGGTGCCTGGTGCTACAGACTTGCTGTAACATACTCATTCATTTGCATTTCATTTCATTTATTTAGCCATAGGATCTCAAGGAAAACTTAGTAATGTCAAGTTACAGATATTTTACATTAAGGTAAATCAAATATACATTATCAAATCAAATGCGGCTGTATAGGGGCCTTGTCACATTAGAAATCAAATAAAAATATAAAATAATAAAAGATTGTTATTAATACATTATCAACAATTCAAAATAAATTCAATGCGGCTGTAAAGAGGCCTTTCCTAATTTAATCCAATTTGTTACTCCATACATTCATCCCAACATTTGCATCTTCGTTGCATGTAATTTCCTTTCATTCTCCCCTTTAGTGGCTCAGTACTCTGATGCATACATCACGACACATCATACAATGGTCTTATAGGTATATTTTCCCCTATAATTTAAGGGGCAATCGGTCGTCATAAATAGTTCCCGAGACCTGCCCACACTTCATCCAAACTGAATTTATCCTGCTATTTACATGTTGGCCAATATCACCGTCGTTTTTGAAGATAGAGCCGAGGTAACGGAAATCAGAGAAGACTGGAAGGGGTACACAATCTAAGGCAATTGTAATGAAAGTGGACTGGACGGACCCCCGAAATCACAAAACAAATTTTCTGAAACACTTTTTTAAACTTTCTGCAAAACAAATTTGCAGACAAATTTTCTGTTCTGGTTGAATATCTAATTATATTTCTATATTATTGAATGCATTCAAATACATCTGTATCGAGTAGTTAATATCGGCGTAGTAAGTAACTGTACCAAACTGTCATTTAGTAAATAGTAGCAGACTCAAGTATTTCAAGTATTTGTCTTATTGAATATTGGATCTGTTCCTCTCGCCCTTGAGAGTTGAAATGAAACGTGGAACTTGTTGAATGGTTCGCATCAAATTGTCCGCCCGGTGACCGGTGACCGGTGCCCGGTGCACGGTATCTGTCGATACACGAAACTTATACACGACAGTTCTTATATTTAAGTTTTTTTTTCTTAATTCTTTAAAGGTTAGTGAGGTAAGATTAATTAACAATTTACCACAAATATCTGCAGCTACACTTCAAATAAAAAGGAGGTTCTCAATTCGACTATGAATTGATTTTGATGTTTTTTTAGGGTTCCGTACCTCAAAAGGAAAAAACGGAGCCCTTAAACGATCACTTTGTTGTCCGTTTGTCAGTCTGTCTGTCTGTCCGTCTGTCTGTCTGTCCGTCTGTCCGGGTGTCAAGACCTTTATCTCACGAACGCGTGAAGGTATCGAGTTGAAATTAAAACCATATACGCAGATCCATAGTCTCTTGCTGCAGAAAAAAAAAAACTAAGTTTTCGTAAAAAAAGTTACAGCCGAATATGTCGTAAAAACGCACATTTCAACACTCACAAGGGAATCAAAACCTATGGGGTACTTCCAAGGGCGTCGCCAGCCCATGGCCCAGGGGGAAAGGGGGGGGGGGCAAGTTAATATTATGGAGGATGAGAAAAATATGAATTGTAGGTACAGGTACAATTGCACGGCCTTAGGACTTTGATTGCTTTGCAGTTGGCTACATTCTTTACCCGACTGCGAAAGAAGGAGGGTTATGTTTTTCGAGTGTATGTATGTATGTATATTTTTTTGGCACGCCCTAGAGCCTCAAGGGCTTGTCGTATTTTTATGTGAGTGGTGTCAATAGATTCGTCTTAGTCGTGAGAGTGACACTGGGTACATCAAAATAAAAAAATAAAAATTAAGGATTTTTGGCGGCAAAAAGTAATCTAAAATAAATTTATCAGTGTTTCACACTCGTAAATTAAATATTTACGAGTGTGGTAATAAAAATAAAGAATTTTTAATAGCGATTACGAATATATATATAACATATGTTTTATTGGAGTTTGGAATAGAATATGTTAATAAATCACATCACACTTCACACTTATAAAATAAATGCGAAATTTGTGTCAGTTTTATACTTCTTCACGGTAAAACGGCTTGACGGGTTTGGCTGAAATTTGGCACACAGGTAGTTTATAATCTGGATTAACACATAAGATACTTTTGATCCGGGAATTTTACCTCAAAAAAATCACCGACAACTGTACCATTATAATTGTGTTTTAAGGTAAGGAGAAGGGAGAAGGGAGGTGTAGGTAGAGGGGAGAAGGGAGGGGTAGGTAGAGGGGGGGGGGGGTGTTTCGAGTGTATGTATGTATGTGGGTATGTATGTATATCTGTATGTTTCTATATGATCGCCTAAAGCCTACAGGGCTTGACCCATTTTGATGTGAGAGGTGTCGTTAGATTCGTTATCACTTGCTGAGTGTCAGCAATATTTTTTGCAATAAAAATCATACATCGCTCACAAATATAAAAAAACGCGTGTTTTTTGTAACTTCCAACGAACTTTTTCGTAATAAACAAGTGATTTTTACTAGATTTTTTTCTAAAGAATGCGCAATAATCTTTTACAGCGATTGTACGCATACTTTCTCACAAAAACGTACACTCAACAGCGTATTAAGCGTAAAGAAATCTAAAGTTAGGCTGCCAAAACCTCTTTTCTGCAGTCGGGTATTTCGTTTTTCATTTAACATTGATACTTGTTTAATCTCCAGGGGGGGAAGCTGCCCCCTCTTGCCCCCCCTTGGCGACGCCCTTGGGTACTTCCCGCTGACCTAGAACTATGAAATTTGGCAAGAAGCATTGTGTTTTAGTACACATATAGGAAAAATCCGAAACTGGTCACTTTTAATATAATCACAAAATATATGGTCTTTAAGCAAGGAAAGAGGGCCCAAATTTTTAAGTAAATTATCCGTATCATGTGGGGTATGAAAGAGCTTCATTAGCATAAGCTAAAACATGTTTTTAAATATTTTTACGATGTATATTTTTCGGTTTATGAAGGAAAATATAAAAAAAAATGATTTCCCCCTTTTATTTAGTTTGTACGGAACCCTCGGTGGGTGAGTCTGACTCGCACTTGTCCAGTTTTTTGAAGTTAAAACTTCTTTAGCGGCGTTGTGCATTTTTGGGATAAGTAAAAAAAATTTAACTTGCGTCAGATCCGGTAGATATAATCTGGGTGTCTTTAAATCGCGAGTGAATTGGTTTCTTCTAGGTAAGCGCGCTCCATCGTAGACCGCAACGGCGCTTAACATCAGGCGAGTTGGCGGTCAAGCGCTAACCTATTTCTACATAAAAAAAAGATCGTCAGATCGTAAGACGGACATTCAGAAAACTATTCTAACGTTCTGCATTTATAGTTCAATTTTGTATGTACAAGTTTGCGCTTCTAGGATGACGTCATTTCGTTGCGCCGAATGCTTATTTTCGACACATGCACGTAAGACTCGTTAGCTCAATAGGTTAGAGCACCGATATAAATTTCAATTTGTCAATCGGAGGGCGGGAGGTTCAAATCCTTCACGAGTCAGTCTTTTTGCTATTTTATTTTTTAGTTTTCACTTCTGCCGGCACTCCCCGAGTGCAACACGTTGTTTTTTTTTTGTTTGATAGGTCATACTTCAGAGGTGGTCCCACTAAATTTTCTCGGTCAAAATCGGTTCAGTAGGTACTTTGGTTATAAAAACAAAATAAATGTAAAAATTATGTCATCCAAGTAATTGAAATGACGTATTTTTACCCGACTGCATAAGAAGGAAGGTTATGAAATACGTTGTTTCAGTTTTATTTTTATCTAAAATAATTATTAAAGACGCGGGACAGACTAGACTAGTCTAGCCTGGACTCAATCGCGCTTCATCGTGGACCGTAACTGTCGCTTAACATCAGGCGAGTTGACGGTCAAGCGCAAGCCTATTATCAAATAAAAATCCTGCCAGTGACGGGCCTACTACTATATGAATATATAGTTCTTATTGTCGAGGTTCGTTATTTTGTGGTAACTATAATATATATTTTTATATACTAAACATATTAACGTTGGAGCATCATATCGCTTAGTGGTAAGCGACGGTGTGGCCGACGATAGAGCACGTCGATCTAGAACATATCCATTCAATCTGACCTCGAAAATTACAAGATTGTATTTCTCAGAAAACAAGTGAGGAGGCAGGGATTCGCATCCCTGTTCAGTACGCAGCAAGAATATGAATCTTAATCGTTAAGTACGGATTTTGGACGATACAATGAGAAAAGGATGGAGGTGCGCTGTCGTGTCCTGTAACTGTCATGTATGATACTCGGATAATTTGAATTTATATATTAAACAATATGGAACATCGTCGTTCAACATTGGAGTTGGAGGTCAATCGTAGATTTAAGTTTAACTAACATAAAAAACTGCATAAGCGAGGTAGCCTCTGAAATCCCTTTTTCTTATAGAATTTGGAGAGGCATCGCTTACTGTATTTGATGTGTATTGACGCACCGTTGTGAACGCAATCGTACCAAATGAATGTTCCATATTGAACTGAATGTCGGAGTCTCCCCGCGCCGCGCACAACCCACATATTGGCTATGTAAACACACATGAACCACACATTGTGTATGTATAAGTTTTACATCCCTGTTCAGCGTCTGCTAAATATGCTAATAGTATAGATTATTTAAATATCTATCTACTTCAACATCAGTAACCTTATGTACTTTTATTAAATATCTATCTACTTCAACATCAGTAACCTTATGTACTTTTATTAAATATCTATCTACTTCAACATCAGTAACCTTATGTACTTTTATTAAATATCTATCTACTTCAACATCAGTAACCTTATGTACTTTTATTAAATATCTATCTACTTCAACATCAGTAACCTTATGTACTTTTATTAAATATCTATCTACTTCAACATCAGTAACCTTATGTACTTTTATTAAATATCTATCTACTTCAACATCAGTAACCTTATTTACTTTTATTAAATATCTATCTACTTCAACATCAGTAACCTTATGTACTTTTATTAAATATCTATCTACTTCAACATCAGTAACCTTATGTACTTTTATTAAATATCTATCTACTTCAACATCAGTAACCTTATGTACTTTTATTAAATATCTATCTACTTCAACATCAGTAACCTTATGTACTTTTATTAAATATCTATCTACTTCAACATCAGTAACCTTATGTACTTTTATTAAATATCTATCTACTTCAACATCAGTAACCTTATGTAATTTTATTAAATATCTATCTACTTCAACATCAGTAACCTTATTTACTTTTATTAAATATCTTTACATGGCGTAAATAAAAGCTTGTTCTAATAGTTATAGTTTAAAAAACTGAAACAACCGCCTTCGAAGTACGTTATTTCGTTTACTTGTAATATTAGTAAGGATAATAATTAAACAAGGCGCTCAAGCGTTCAAATAACTCTATTTTATCCTTATACACAATGGATGAGGAGTAAGTAGGTTTTACTTTTCAAGCGCAATAAATCCCTCACGATTGTAAACTTTTTAAAGAGACCTCTCTTCACCTGCTCGTTTCTTTTTCAAGAATTACATTTGTCATTGAATGTCATATGCTTCGTCGTCGCAGATTAGAAAATGTGCAGATGTTTATACGAAAAACCTAAACATTTGACACTTTTGTAAAGAAAAACGTGTCAGTGGAACTCTGCGATTCTATAATCTGACGCACTCACTCAGGAATCCAATGAAAATATTTTTACTTTTAGATATTATTCAAAAAGTAATAAAGCAATGTTTCTAATATAATTATAGGACCAACTTGGGAGCTTTCTCTATATGCCAATTCACGAAACACAAAAATTGGTTCAAGAATGAGAGAGAAATTCGTGTTCATACATTAAAAAAAAATATATACGGTACGAATAGATAACCTCCTCCTTTTTCGAAGTCGGTTAAAAAACAATTCAAAATACGCAATTCGTTTACTTCAATAACATATTTTCAGTTATTTTGTAATAAAAACCAAAGTGCTGAACCGAGTTTGATAAAATTTGAACAATCAAAAAAATAATGCTAAAAAACAAATCATAATTCGCGTAATAATTGCTAAACAAACATACAAAAAAAAAAAACAACATACAGAATCAAATCGAATTGAGAACCTCCTTCTTATGTTACTCTTGTAAAGTGTGTAGAGTCGGTCCGGCAGACGGCGCAGGCTTGTTCAGAGCGTCACCTACACACGGGAAGTAAAGGGACACTCACCTCACCTCGCAGGCTGTCCCTTTCCTTTGTGGAATCCGAACATCCTAGTGAATCTTTTCAACAGTTGCGTCTAGGAAAGATAAATTATTATCGATTTCATTCAACTTGACACCGCCTGGTTCGTCTTATCATTTTTTAGGGTTCCGTACCTCAATAGGAAAAAACGGAACCCTTACAGGATCACTTTGTTGTCCTTCTGTCCGTCCGTCGGGTGTCAAGACCTTTATCTCGGGAACGCGTGAAGGTATCGAGTTGAAATTGAAACCATATACGCAGATCCATAGTATCTTGCTGCAGAAAGAAGAATAAAGTTTCTAAGTTTTCGTAAAAAAAAAGTTACAGCCGAATTTATCGTAAAAAATCGGCCAAGTGCGAGTTGGACTCGCGCACGAAGGGTTCCGTACTATCTATAATAGAAAATCACGTTTGTTGTATTTATACTAATTTTAGTCTGTTTTAGTTGTTATATAAATCCATGAGAGTTTATTCTAGCTTTTCGGGTAGTTTTGATAAAATCTATTGCTCAATTCGAAATTGTATCCATAAAGGGCTATAGTAACTAAATAGTGCACAGTACGTGCCAGCATTTAAGTCAATATTGATAAACACGTTATCTATTTGAGTATAACCCGTTGTTTAGTTCTGTTCATAAAATAACGAGAAATCAACGAAATTCCAAGTAGTAAATTGCAAACTTATAGGTAGGTTTTCGATACACATCCGGGCAGCATGACGACGTTCGCGCGAATACGCGCGGCTATGGCTCGCTCCGTGATGTTACCTCCCCAGCTACCCGCGCGGCCGTTGCTTAGCAACCGCCTCGCGCTCGCGCCACCACCACACCGCGGCGCGGCGCTCGCACCGCGTTTAGATGCACGGATTATTTTCATTTTGTGAGTTTTTATGTATTAGATTAGGTATTTATTTTTATAGTTAATATATTTCTAAATATTTACTTACAAATATTCAAGTTTCTACCTGTTAATTAAGATCGATTAATCATTAAGATGAGCAAAAAAATACGAAAAAAAACGTTTATTGTATGGGGACCCCCCTTAATAATTTACTTTTTTAACTTTTAGTATTTGTTGTTATAGCAGCAACGGGTATACATCATTTGTGAAAATTTCAGCTTTCTAGCTATCACGGTTTATGAGATACAGCCTGGAGACAGACAGACAGACAGACAGGCAGACAGACAGACAGACAGACAGCGAAGTCTTAGTAATAGGGTCCCGTCTTACCCTTTGGGTACAGAACCCTAAAAACGCACATTTCGTCACTCACAAGAGAATCAAAACCTATGGGGTACTTCCCGTTGACCTAGAACAATGAAATTTGGCAAGAAGCATTGTGTTAGAGTACACATATAGGAAAAAATCCGAAAACTGGTAATTTTTTATTAACTCGCAAAAAAATAGTGTCTTTATGCAAGGAATGAAGGTCCAAATTTTAAAGTGAATTAACCGTATCATGTGGGGTATCATATGAAAGAGCTTCAGTAGCATAAGCTAAAACAGTTTTTAAATATTATTACGATGTATATTTTTCGGTTTATGAAGGAAAATATAAAAAAAAAATATGATTTCCCCCTTTTATCTGTAGTTTGTATGGAACCCTCCTTGGACGAGTCTGACTCGCACTTGTCCGGTTTTTTACTTTTTTAATTTCTGTGTATATGTCACAGAATTCGCCCTATTACATATACGGTTGTAATAAAATCTGTCAATAGTTGTTTATATTTAATGTTGTTTTTTAATTTAATTTGTAATTGTATGACTCATGGTCGTAATAATTGAATTAGATTTGATTTGAGTACAAAATGTGGAGACTTGTCCCACAGTTGAGAGATGTACCTATTCGTAAACAAAGGCATCAAATTGTCCGAAGTGATCGTGGAGAGTAGCGGTCGCGTCGCAAGGCGGCACGCAAGGTGTACACTTGGCCCACTGTTCCACAGTTCCATGCCGTTATCATGTCGTGGAGTGCTGTTGACGGGTGACCTTCGTCGGCGTTCTCGCGTGGTTTTGTTTTAGTTCCTATTACACAATAATATCGCAGAACAGCTGAGAGGTCAGCGAGTAGAGCCACGGAAACCAGTTCCCAGACCGGACTCATAACTACGTTTTTTAAATTTATTTTTATTATTCGCACATAATATGTAGGTATACGATCTAATGGATCTGTTTTTGGCCAAACACGTCTTTCATATTTTTTAGCGGCTGAACGTTTATTTAAAAAAAAAAATCGCTGAGAGATATCTTCATGTTTCTCTGTAAATATATTTTACTACCGTTCTTTAACAAGAATATCGGATTATGGACAGAAATACATGAAAATAATACGTAGCTTCGGTGGGAGTACCCCCCTCCCCCCACAGAGAACAGGGTGCTCCGCGATCTTATTACAATCTCTCAGCATGTTGATTAAGTTGTGTGGTAGGATTCTGGAGCACATGCCGCCTGATGAAGGACCAAACATTTAACAATTTATTCAAGAATGGAATTCTTTGCCGCCATCTCTGTTTCCTGAGACCTACAATCTTGGAATTTTCAAGGCTAGAGTGAATAGATAGCTTCTAGATCGACGAGCTCCATCCTCGGCCACACCGTCGCTTAACATCAGGCGAGTTGGTGGTCAATCGTAGATCTATCTTCTATATAAAAAAAAAAAAAACGCTCAGCAGTAGTGTGCAATAGTGCGTCTCACATCGAGGGGCAGAGTGTCTTCAGTGGCATTTCCGCTCACGAATAGATTAAACATCTATTATATCAGAGTGACGAAGCAGTGCATTGTCGCGCCGGCTGTGGAACTGTTAAAGTTCAAAATTCAGAAGGACACGTTATTGGAGGCGGTGGTAGCTGAGCGATTTTTCGTCACTCGAGTCGCGAGTCCGGTTTATCTTACGCCATTAAGTCGAAAAAAAAACAAATAAGTACAACCTATATTCATCGTAGATCTCATCATGTGTTGTCATCGAGTAAAATACGTTATTTTTAGGGTTCCGTAGTAAACAAGAACCCTATAGTTTCGCCATGTCCGTCTGGCTGTCCGTGGTTTTTAGGGTTCCGTACCTCAATAGGAAAAAACGGAACCCTTATAGGATCACTTTGTTGTCCGTCTGTCCGTCTGTCCGGGTGTCAAGACCTTTATCTCGGGAACGCGTAAAGGTATTGAGTTGAAGTTAAAACCATATACGCAGATCCATAGTATCTTGCTGCAGAAAGAAAAATAAAATTTCTCAGTTTTCGTAAAAAAAAGTTACAGCTGAATATGTCGTAAATAATCGGCCAGGTGCGAGTCGGACTCGTGCACGAAGGGTTCCGTACTATCATCTATAATACTACAAAGTTTAGTTCTGTTTATAAAATAACGAGAAATCAACGAAATTCCAAGTAGTAAATTGCAAACTTATAGGTAGGTTTTCGATACACATCCGGGCAGCATGACGACGCTCGCGCGAATACGCGCGGCTATGGCTCGCTCCGTGATGTTACCTCCCCCGCTACCCGCGCGGCCGTTGCTTAGCAACCGCCTCGCGCTCGCGCCACCACCACACTGCGGCGCGGAGCTCGCACCGCGTTTAGATGCACGGAATATTTTCATTTTGTGAGTTTTTATGTATTAGATTAGGTATTTATTTTTATAGTTAATATATTTCTAAATATTTACTTACAAATATTCAAGTTTCTACCTGTTAATTAAGATCGATTAATCATTAAGATGAGCAAAAAAATACGAAAAAAAACGTTTATTGTATGGGGACCCCCCTTAATATTTTTTTTAAAAGTTTTAGTATTTGTTGTTATAGCGGCAACGGAAACACATCATTTGTGAAAATTTCAGCTTTCTAGCTATCACGGTTTATGAGATACAGCCTGGAGACAGACAGACAGGCAGACAGACAGCGAAGTTTTAGTAATAGGGTCCCGTTCTTACCCTTTGGGTACGGAACCCTAAAAACGCACATTTCGACAGTCACAGAGGAATCAAAACCTATGGGGTACTTCCCCTTGACCTAGAACTCTGAAATTTGGCAAGAAGCATTGTGTTAGAGTACACATATAGGAAAATATCCGAAATCTGGTAATTTTTTATTTACTCACAAAAAATAGTGTCTCTATGCAAGGAATGAGGGCTGACTCAAACTCGGACTCGGGCGCCGCTACTATAGTAGCGGCGCCTCCCACTCGGATCCGAGTGGTGAGCAAGGAATGTGTTAAATATTTTTACGATGTATATTTTTCGGTTTATGAAGGAAAATATAAAAAAATATTTCCCCCTTTTATTTAGTTTGTACGGAACCTTCGGTGGGCGAGTCTGACTCGCACTTGTCCGGATATATTCTCAGAGACTATTAGTACTAGAAAGCTGTTATTTGGCATAGATATGCATTAGTTGTGCCGAAAAGTGAGGACACGTAAAGTGGGGATGAATATTTTTTTCTCATCTACCTCATCGTTGGATAGGTAATCAAAAAACTTTGGGGTGTACGAAAATCATTTCTCAATTTAGGTATCTGTTTGCAAAATGTTACGTTTTGAAGTGATTTATGATGTGCAACCACGGAACCCTACTTCGCGCGTGGCACGACGTGCACTTGGCTGCTTAATATTATGTATGTTTTTTTTACGCGAGATAGAGATCTACGTATGACCACCAACACTCTGTGTTTTTTGTGTATAAAATAGTAGTGCGATTGATTGTTTTACTATCAATGGAGAACTTAATTCATCAGCCGGTAAATTCGTGAAACGATTTGCGGCTTTCTTCGCTAGTAGTTCAGTTCACGCCCAGCGGTGGGGTAGTTTATACAAGCTAGGCTTGTCCAGTTCCCGAGCCGAATAAGAAAAGGTCATCTAAATGCTGACTATTAATATAAAAGCGAAAGTTACTCTCCGTAGTCTGTTTGTTACCTTAAAACCTAAAACGGCTGAACCGATGCTTATGAAATTTGGTACATACATACATATATAGCTGCGAACCCGGACACGGACACGGACATACTCGTAGCATGCTTCATCATAATATATAGAATATTTGAGTTCTGATATTCCGACGGCGCGCGGCGCGGTACACACTACACCGGGTACACACTACACCGGGTACACACTATCTCTAAATGTTGACCATACTCGTACCTATATTTGAATCGAGGAGGGGTACTGGGGTACCATGACTCCGTCCAGTATTCATATTGTGAGGATTCCGAGATGGATTCGAGTGGTCCTGCCATTCCAACATTCAGTTCACCTATGAGCCTAACATAATGAGAGCCTACTGTAGTCCCTCTACCATCGTCGTCTGACCATCATCGCTTAATAGTCAACAGTAATAGTATCTGAAATTACTGGTGACTATTATTGAATTATGGGAAAGGTAATAGTTATATTCAAAAAGTTCTACGTCCCTCTAAATTTGATGTGCTGCTCTCTAGAAGACAATTCATAATATGTTTATTTGTGCATGTGGGTGAACAAAAACCGACCTTACGGCTTTACCTTGCTAAACTAATAATAACATGAAGGTGAAGTTGTACTCTCAGTCACTACTACAGTGCTTAGAAATAGAAATCAATGTCAGTGAAATAAACCAAAAGGTACTCTAGTCATAACACCACACACGTCCATAAGTGACATAAAATGTTAACATTACATATGTACATACATCGAGATTAATTTGAGACAATAATACCACAAAGTTCTCAATACTATTTATAAATAGCATACATTTTCTTTTCAATACCAAAATTTTACAACAAATAGACGCCAGGTAGATACCACAACGCATCACAAGTTTTCAGGTCTGACTAATATACGTCACAAATGTCGAGATTTAAAGCCATCACTATACACTATACACGATAAAAAAATTGTATTAAAAGTATCAGTATATTTTATGTCAAACGAAATATATGGATGTCATACAATATTACAAAGTATATTAGAAAAGTTAGTTTACCAAATGTTAAATGGAATAAATTATAGAATGTCTGTTAATCATAAAGACGAATTAAAATATGTATATCATTCAAATATTTAGTAACATTGTATTATGCTTTTTATAGGAGAAAACATTGCAGTTTGTATTTAAAAATGTGATTACGGCCTATGTTGATTATACCCTGCGGCAAATAATTATAAATAATAGGAGCCATACACACTACACTGTGATTTAATAATGCTGTCTTATTCAGTGGAATATTTATTTTTTGCTTATGACGCTTACTCATCAAATTGCTATACAAATTTATGTTTTAGCGTGCAAACATTACACATTCATAAATGTAAAGACAGGGTAGAGTTAAAAAAATTACACTTTGGAAGTGGGGCTTGCAACTGTCTCGTCATTAAATTAGTAAACTATTTAAAAAAAAAACCGGACAAGTGTGAGTCAGGCTCGCCCACCGAGGGATCCGTCCAAACTAGTAGATAAAAGGGGGAAATTAAGTATATATTTTTTTATATTTTTCTTAATAAACCGAAAAATATACATCGTAAAAATATTTAAAAACCTGTTTTAGCTTATGCTAATGAAGCTCTTTCATATGATACCCCACATGATGCGGTTAAAATACTTTAAAATTTGGACCCTCTTTCCTTGCTTTAAAAATGTATAGTTTTCGGATTTTTATCCTCTATGCTTATTATATGACAATGCGTATTATATTTAATTGTTATCGTATTAATGTAATGTAATTTAATGTGACTATTCTATAAAAACATGCTATGAATTTTAATTATTCGAAATAAAATGAATTTGAATACTTCTTGCCAAATTTCACAGTTACAGGTCAACGGGAAGTATCCCATGGGTTTTGATTCCCTTGCGAGTGTCGAAATATGCGTTTTTTACGACATATTCGGCTGTAACTTTTTTTATTGAAAACTGAGAAGTTTGATTTTTGTCTCTGCAGCAAGAGACTATGGATCTGCATATATGGTTTTAATTTCAATTGGATACCACGCGTTCCCGAGATACAGGTCTTGACACTCGGACGGACGGACAGACGGACAATAAAGTGATCCTATAAGGGTTCCGTTTTTCTTTTTGATGTACGGAACCCTAAAAACAAGGGTCCCGTGTTGGGTATCAAATAAAAGGCATACATTTCAAATGGATATAATTTAAGTGCGTACCTAAATACATTTATGTAATAAATGTGATTAATTTTAAAAATATTTTTGTAAAAAGCTATGTACTTATATATAAGGTATGTATGTAGAGCGTGATGTAGAACGTATTGCGCTCGAATTTAAGTATTTAAATCTATATCTTGTTAATATCTAATTTGGTATAAGAAGTCTAACCTTTGATAGTTTACTGCTACTAAATTTAGATAAACATCCACTTAAAAACTTAGCATGTACTTTAAAACAATACTTATATACGCATAGAAACGTGCTTCTAATCCGTTTTGGGTTAGAAAACCGAAGCCGCGCATTATAACGCATTTAGAAACGGCCCTTTTTGTAAAAACAAACCGGGAGCGATTCCCCACACTATCTGATACTACTGTAAGAAATAGGCGCGACCAAGACAAACGGCGCGTACATGAAGGAAAGACAGCACTGATGCAAAATAGCATCGTATGTATGGGTCCTAAAATCTACAATAAGATTCCTAAGTCAATAAGAGACCAGAATAGTAATTTATTTAGAAAAAAGTTGAAGGCATTGTTATTGCAGAAGTGTTATTATTCTATCAATGATTTTTTAAATGACAAATTTTAATTTTATTTGACATTATGTGTATCTTTTATTGCTTCTGCTTTGTCATATTATAGATATTTTTGGTTTGTGTATTAATCTAATAACAAATAATAATTATTATTATTTTTTAATTTTTCGCATGTGCATGATGCTGTCTACCTGACATTTGTACGCCTAATCGGCACAACATGATTTTAAGCGACTAAATTTAGTGTAACATCTTTTATGCACTTGTTGTATAAAATTCTCGTGTTGTATGCAAATAAATTATCTTTATCTTTATCTTTATCTTTATGTATAAGCTGGACGAGATTGCACTCTCATCGCCCTGAGTTTTCTAATTCCGCAACATTTGAAACTGTAACTTCCACGAACCTATGTATGTATATGTTTATGTCCAGGTACTCTCGTGTGTTAACATGTTTCTAGGTTACGAGCATGGCAGTCCGACGAGTGAGCACAGGGTATAGTACCTGAGAGAGACTCTGAAATCACATCACATTACATGAGTCTGAGTTCTTCTGTCTCCGGGGCATTATTCTCATATGACCGCTGCTAGGTAATGCGGCAATAATTTAACAAATTATGGTTTACATTAATATTACACATTAAATATAAATTGTTTCATAGTATAACGCGATTGTAACACAAATATTTTTTAGGGATTTATTGTATATTTTAGGTAATTTTAAGATCTGACGTTTGAAACACTTGCAGTGTCCGTGGTCACTGCTGAGATTAGGTAACAGTTGTTATTTTGTTATGAAATATCAATATTGTTATGGATATGCCTCGGTTTATTTAGCCAGGATTTTTACTGAAATTTTGCACGATTGGCGAAAAAGTAGAAAAATATGCAAAAAGTATGTAAACATATATTTGCAAACATACCTAGTCTTGCCATAAATATTGTCACGAAGAAAAAAAAAAATTTTTTTTTTGCAAATAATATTTATTACTTTTACAGTGTGTTAGTTTAATACATAAATATAAAACAATTTAAAATATAAAAGCTTATTCGAAGTGGTCTCCATTGGCTGCAATACAGTCCTTTAAACGTTGAGGCCAGTTATCAATAGAAGCACGCACTCTTTCCATGGGAAAATTCTTCACTGCCAATCGTATGGATTGTTTTAGGCACTCCAAATTATCATGGCGTTTAGAGCAAGCCATACTCTCTAAAACTGACCATAAATCATAATCCAGCGGATTAAATCAGGACTAGACGACGGCCAGTCTTCAGCTCTGATGAAGTCCGAAACGTTCACTTCCAACCAAGACTCCGTGGACCGAGCTTTATGACCTGGCGCCGAGTATTGTTGGAAGGTCCATACTTGGTTATTGAACATGGTGTTGTTAAGGGGCTTAACTACCTTCTCAAGAATGGTATTTTGATACACTTGTGCCGATGTTTTGATACCTTTTTCACAAAAATATGGCTCAGTCACTCCTTCATAGCTAACACCCCACCAAACCATCACTGAAGTCGGATAATGCCCACGTTGCACTCTGTCGACTAATTGGGAAGCTTCCTTAGAGCTTTGAGCATAAATACGGTCATTTTGTTTGTTAAAATGTTGCTCAATTGTAAAGATTTTCTCATCCGTAAACAAAATTTTTCTGTGACCTCCCTTTGCGTACCGCTTCAGTAGTTTTTTCGATTTTACCACCCTATTCTTTTTTAAATTATCAGTTAAAAAATGACCAGTGCGTCTCTTATAGGCTGCAAGTCCTAAGTCATCTTTTAAAATACGCGACATGGTTCTGGGTGCTATCTTCATCTCCCGAGATAAAATCTTTTGCTTTCGGACAGGATTTCTTCGAATTCTTTCCCTTACTGCTTTGACCACCTTTTTCGTACGAACACTACGTGGACGGCCAGATCTTTTTCTGTCACAAACAGAGGAGGTCTCATTGTACCTATTAATAGCCCGGTACACAAACATTTGACTAATACCAAGCGTACGGAGAGTTTTAAAAATTGCATTTGGCTCCATACCAACTTTGTGTAATGCAATCACAGCGATTCGGTTCTCTTTATCACCCCACTCCATTTTAATATCGCAAAATATTGTACAATGTATTGGCGCCAAAATTAGAAAACTCAATGAACAATCGTATAAAAATGACAGATTCCAAATTCAAATGTAATATCTTTCTTATTTTTAACTGTAACAGTATTTATGGCCAGACTAAGTACAACTGCATATAATTCTATGGCTAGTTATAAGTTTATTTCCATGTATTCTTACATGATCTGGTATTGTTTCATTTGAGAGCTGGAAGCTGGAAGCCAGTCTGATTTGTGTTAAGTTAGAAGTTCTCACGAGAGCATGTTATCGACGTAGTAGTTGCAAAAGTTGGGAGTTGCGAAATGTGAATGCTGTTTGAGACGGTGCTGTTGTTGTGTGCTCTGTGCCTTATACTGCTTCTGTTGAGAGTGGCCAGGTGGTGGCGTGGCGGTGGGTGGGGGGGGGGGGGGGGGGGAGGATGTGATTGTATGTTTGTTAAGTTAATTAGTGTTATTGTGAGCGGGATCGATCGATGAAGCCGCATCAGTGCGCGGTAGCCGCGCGCGCCGGAACGCGCCGAGCTGCTTCCGACCGGCGAGCTCGGGCTGCTCACTGACTACAGACTACACCTAATATTGTATCTATTGCTTGACTATAGCGCTGTGTTTTCCTATTTTCATCAATAAATAAGTTAGAGAGACACATGTGGTATAATTATTTACGAGGGAACACATAAACAATTGAACATAGGTACATACGAACGCTCCACTTTTATTGTGTGTACCACCATATTGTGGAATAAGCTTCCCGAATATATGTATGTATATATCTGGGTGTCTTTAATCCGCAGTTAATATGTTCCTTCTAGGCAAGCGTGCTTTATTGTAGACCCATCAGTCACTTAATTAAATCGCTTAACGCGCAAGCCTATTTTTGATTTAAAAAAACCAGTCAAGTGTGAGTCAGACTTGCCCATCGAGGGTTCCGGACAAACTAGTAGATAAAACGGGGAAATTATATATTTTTTTTATATATTTTCCGTCATAAACCGCAAAATATACATCATAAAATATTTAAAAACTTGTTTTAGCTTGTTTAGCACAAGCTTGTGCTAAACAATCTATTGAATACGAGTAGGTGTTTCACCCGAGGTGTATACTGAATACGAGTAGGTGTTTCACCCGAGGTGTATACTGAATACGAGTAGGTGTTTCACCCGAGGTGTATACTCTGAATACGAGTAGGTGTTTCACCCGAGGTGTATACTGAATACGAGTAGGTGTTTCACCCGAGGTGTATACTCTGAATACGAGTAGGTGTTTCACCCGAGGTGTATACTGAATACGAGTAGGTGTTTCACCCGAGGTGTATACTGAATACGAGTAGGTGTTTCACCCGAGGTGTATACTCTGAATACGAGTAGGTGTTTCACCCGAGGTGTATACTCTGAATACGAGTAGGTGTTTCACCCGAGGTGTATACTGAATACGAGTAGGTGTTTCACCCGAGGTGTATACTGAATACGAGTAGGTGTTTCACCCGAGGTGTATACTCTGAATACGAGTAGGTGTTTCACCCGAGGTGTATACTGAATACGAGTAGGTGTTTCACCCGAGGTGTATACTCTGAATACGAGTAGGTGTTTCACCCGAGGTGTATACTGAATACGAGTAGGTGTTTCACCCGAGGTGTATACTGAATACGAGTAGGTGTTTCACCCGAGGTGTATACTCTGAATACGAGTAGGTGTTTCACCCGAGGTGTATACTGAATACGAGTAGGTGTTTCACCCGAGGTGTATACTCTGAATACGAGTAGGTGTTTCACCCGAGGTGTATACTCTGAATACGAGTAGGTGTTTCACCCGAGGTGTATACTGAATACGAGTAGGTGTTTCACCCGAGGTGTATACTCTGAATACGAGTAGGTGTTTCACCCGAGGTGTATACTGAATACGAGTAGGTGTTTCACCCGAGGTGTATACTGAATACGAGTAGGTGTTTCACCCGAGGTGTATACTCTGAATACGAGTAGGTGTTTCACCCGAGGTGTATACTGAATACGAGTAGGTGTTTCACCCGAGGTGTATACTGAATACGAGTAGGTGTTTCACCCGAGGTGTATACTGAATACGAGTAGGTGTTTCACCCGAGGTGTATACTGAATACGAGTAGGTGTTTCACCCGAGGTGTATACTCTGAATACGAGTAGGTGTTTCACCCGAGGTGTATACTGAATACGAGTAGGTGTTTCACCCGAGGTGTATACTGAATACGAGTAGGTGTTTCACCCGAGGTGTATACTCTGAATACGAGTAGGTGTTTCACCCGAGGTGTATACTGAATACGAGTAGGTGTTTCACCCGAGGTGTATACTCTGAATACGAGTAGGTGTTTCACCCGAGGTGTATACTGAATACGAGTAGGTGTTTCACCCGAGGTGTATACTGAATACGAGTAGGTGTTTCACCCGAGGTGTATACTCTGAATACGAGTAGGTGTTTCACCCGAGGTGTATACTGAATACGAGTAGGTGTTTCACCCGAGGTGTATACTGAATACGAGTAGGTGTTTCACCCGAGGTGTATACTGAATACGAGTAGGTGTTTCACCCGAGGTGTATACTCTGAATACGAGTAGGTGTTTCACCCGAGGTGTATACTGAATACGAGTAGGTGTTTCACCCGAGGTGTATACTGAATACGAGTAGGTGTTTCACCCGAGGTGTATACTCTGAATACGAGTAGGTGTTTCACCCGAGGTGTATACTGAATACGAGTAGGTGTTTCACCCGAGGTGTATACTCTGAATACGAGTAGGTGTTTCACCCGAGGTGTATACTCTGAATACGAGTAGGTGTTTCACCCGAGGTGTATACTGAATACGAGTAGGTGTTTCACCCGAGGTGTATACTCTGAATACGAGTAGGTGTTTCACCCGAGGTGTATACTGAATACGAGTAGGTGTTTCACCCGAGGTGTATACTGAATACGAGTAGGTGTTTCACCCGAGGTGTATACTCTGAATACGAGTAGGTGTTTCACCCGAGGTGTATACTGAATACGAGTAGGTGTTTCACCCGAGGTGTATACTGAATACGAGTAGGTGTTTCACCCGAGGTGTATACTGAATACGAGTAGGTGTTTCACCCGAGGTGTATACTGAATACGAGTAGGTGTTTCACCCGAGGTGTATACTCTGAATACGAGTAGGTGTTTCACCCGAGGTGTATACTGAATACGAGTAGGTGTTTCACCCGAGGTGTATACTGAATACGAGTAGGTGTTTCACCCGAGGTGTATACTCTGAATACGAGTAGGTGTTTCACCCGAGGTGTATACTGAATACGAGTAGGTGTTTCACCCGAGGTGTATACTGAATACGAGTAGGTGTTTCACCCGAGGTGTATACTCTGAATACGAGTAGGTGTTTCACCCGAGGTGTATACTGAATACGAGTAGGTGTTTCACCCGAGGTGTATACTCTGAATACGAGTAGGTGTTTCACCCGAGGTGTATACTGAATACGAGTAGGTGTTTCACCCGAGGTGTATACTGAATACGAGTAGGTGTTTCACCCGAGGTGTATACTGAATACGAGTAGGTGTTTCACCCGAGGTGTATACTGAATACGAGTAGGTGTTTCACCCGAGGTGTATACTCTGAATACGAGTAGGTGTTTCACCCGAGGTGTATACTCTGAATACGAGTAGGTGTTTCACCCGAGGTGTATACTGAATACGAGTAGGTGTTTCACCCGAGGTGTATACTGAATACGAGTAGGTGTTTCACCCGAGGTGTATACTGAATACGAGTAGGTGTTTCACCCGAGGTGTATACTCTGAATACGAGTAGGTGTTTCACCCGAGGTGTATACTGAATACGAGTAGGTGTTTCACCCGAGGTGTATACTGAATACGAGTAGGTGTTTCACCCGAGGTGTATACTCTGAATACGAGTAGGTGTTTCACCCGAGGTGTATACTGAATACGAGTAGGTGTTTCACCCGAGGTGTATACTCTGAATACGAGTAGGTGTTTCACCCGAGGTGTATACTCTGAATACGAGTAGGTGTTTCACCCGAGGTGTATACTGAATACGAGTAGGTGTTTCACCCGAGGTGTATACTCTGAATACGAGTAGGTGTTTCACCCGAGGTGTATACTGAATACGAGTAGGTGTTTCACCCGAGGTGTATACTGAATACGAGTAGGTGTTTCACCCGAGGTGTATACTCTGAATACGAGTAGGTGTTTCACCCGAGGTGTATACTGAATACGAGTAGGTGTTTCACCCGAGGTGTATACTGAATACGAGTAGGTGTTTCACCCGAGGTGTATACTGAATACGAGTAGGTGTTTCACCCGAGGTGTATACTGAATACGAGTAGGTGTTTCACCCGAGGTGTATACTCTGAATACGAGTAGGTGTTTCACCCGAGGTGTATACTGAATACGAGTAGGTGTTTCACCCGAGGTGTATACTGAATACGAGTAGGTGTTTCACCCGAGGTGTATACTCTGAATACGAGTAGGTGTTTCACCCGAGGTGTATACTGAATACGAGTAGGTGTTTCACCCGAGGTGTATACTGAATACGAGTAGGTGTTTCACCCGAGGTGTATACTCTGAATACGAGTAGGTGTTTCACCCGAGGTGTATACTGAATACGAGTAGGTGTTTCACCCGAGGTGTATACTCTGAATACGAGTAGGTGTTTCACCCGAGGTGTATACTGAATACGAGTAGGTGTTTCACCCGAGGTGTATACTGAATACGAGTAGGTGTTTCACCCGAGGTGTATACTGAATACGAGTAGGTGTTTCACCCGAGGTGTATACTGAATACGAGTAGGTGTTTCACCCGAGGTGTATACTGAATACGAGTAGGTGTTTCACCCGAGGTGTATACTCTGAATACGAGTAGGTGTTTCACCCGAGGTGTATACTCTGAATACGTGTAGGTGTTTCACCCGAGGTGTATACTGAATACGAGTAGGTGTTTCACCCGAGGTGTATACTGAATACGAGTAGGTGTTTCACCCGAGGTGTATACTGAATACGAGTAGGTGTTTCACCCGAGGTGTATACTGAATACGAGTAGGTGTTTCACCCGAGGTGTATACTGAATACGAGTAGGTGTTTCACCCGAGGTGTATACTCTGAATACGAGTAGGTGTTTCACCCGAGGTGTATACTGAATACGAGTAGGTGTTTCACCCGAGGTGTATACTGAATACGAGTAGGTGTTTCACCCGAGGTGTATACTGAATACGAGTAGGTGTTTCACCCGAGGTGTATACTGAATACGAGTAGGTGTTTCACCCGAGGTGTATACTCTGAATACGAGTAGGTGTTTCACCCGAGGTGTATACTCTGAATACGAGTAGGTGTTTCACCCGAGGTGTATACTCTGAATACGTGTAGGTGTTTCACCCGAGGTGTATAATCTGCTTTTCATTTCTAATTCGTTATATTCGACAATCAATTAAGTAGACAAAACTTCATTCTATCGAAAAACGATTCTCCCCAGGGATGAAAACTAGTGTTTTCGGCCCTGTGTACAACTTCAAGCATACTCTCCGCGTATGAAAATAAAAAAATATTTGTTCATCATCATATAAAACGTAATGTAAATTCGTGCGCTGCCCGCTCTACGACAGTCTACGACTATAATATAGAGACAGGTCTATCTAGAATGTAGACCACAACATGTATCTGTGTACTTTGTGTCGTGAAACCGATTTCCTAGTTCCACAGTTGCCTCTAGGCAGGACTGTACGTATGACTCAACGATAATGTCGCTGCAGCTCCCTTATCGGCCGATTGCTCATAACTGCATCGCTCATAATAATCAGCTAATAGCCATTAGGTACGCTTCTTCTATTACTATTATATTATTTTATTTATTCCGCTCGCCCTGAATATATTTTCCTTAAAAACAAATCTACTTTAATAGACTCTTTAACACATTGGAAGCCGCGTGAAGAAGCGTGTTCCATTCAGGACACACCACACAGACACACCATTCAGCATTCTGGGGACACCGTTGAGCGAACGGTAGACATCTGTTAGAACACGTTTCACGGGACAACGAGACTTAGACGGTGCATTCGATTTGATTTTTAAAAACTGCCGCAGCTTTAACTTTTCGAAAGTTTTTTTTGTGGTGCTAGTGCTAGGTGCTAATATCAATAAATAAACAAAATAAAAGTCTTATCGAATGGACGGACATAATCTGTGGTATTTAAATCGTTTTTTAGGGTTTCGTACCCAAAGGGTAAAAACGGGACCCTATTACTGAGACTCCGCTGTCTGTCCGTCCGTCCGTCCGTCTGTCACCAGGCTGTATCTCATGAACCGTGATAGTTAGACAGTTGAAATTTTCACAGATAATATATTTCTGTTGACGCTATAACAACAAATATAGTTCCCGTCACGTAAAAAGAACGCTGGTTTGTTCGCGCTTAGGAACAAACCAGTGTTCTTTTTACGTGACGGGAACTATACTAAAAAAACAGAATAAAATAAATATTTAATTAGGCTCCCATACAACAAACGTGATTTTTTCGCTCGTTTTTGGTCGATATTGATAACAGGAACAGATAGGTATGCTTGAAATATCCACTGTATATTGAGTTATATTATTCACTTTAAAAATAAATAATTAAATTAAAATAAAATTAATATGATAATTAAATTAAAATGAACTGAATTAAAAATCACGATTGTAACGTGATTTTTTTGCCGTTTTTAGGGTTCCGTAGCCAAATGATAAAAAACGGAACCCTTATGGATTCGTCATGTCTGTCTGTCCGTCCGTCCGTATGTCACAGCCACTTTTTTCCGAAACTATACTACCTATACTGTTGAAACTTGGTAAGTAGATGTATTCTGTGAACCGCATTAAGATTTTCACACAAAAATAGAAAAAAACAATAAATTTTGGGGGTTCCCCACTTACTTACTTCCCTACTTATACTTGGAACTGAAACTCAAAAATTTTTTTTCATCAAACCCATACGTGTGGGATATCTATGGATAGGTCTTTAAAATGATATTGAGGTTTCTAATATATTTTTTTCTAAACTGAATAGTTTGCGCGAGAGACACTTCCAAAATGGTAAAATGTGTGCCCCCCCTGTAACTTCTAAAATAAGAGAATGATAAAACTAAAAAAAAATATATGATGTACATTGCATCATGCAAACTTCAACCGAAAATTGGTTTGAACGAGATCTAGTAAGTAGTTTTTTTTATAAGTACGTCATAAATCGTAAACCGCAATTTACCTTTCATCCAATCAACTCAAATATTAAAAAAAAAAAACGGCCAAGTGCGAGTCGGACTCGCGCACGAAGGGTTCCGTACTATCATCTATAACAGAAAATCGTATAAAATAACGAGAAATCAACGAAATTCCAAGTAGTAAATCGCAAACTTATAGGTAAGTTTTCGATACACATCCAGGCAGCATGACGACCCTCGCGCGAATACGCGCGGCTATGGCTCGCTCCGTGATGTTACCTCCCCCGCTACCCGCGCGGCCGTTGCTTATCAACCGCCTCGCGCTCGCGCCACCACCACACCGCGGCGCGGCGCTCGCACCGCGTTTAGATGCACGGATTATTTTCATAGATTAGGTATTTATTGTTATAGTTAATATATTTCTAAATATTTACTTACAAATATTCAAGTTTCTACCTGTTAATTAAGATCGAGTAAAAATTGCTTAAAAATTACGTTTGTTGTATGGGAGCCCCCTTTAATATTTACTTTATTGTTATTTAATTATTTATTTTGAAAGGTAATATACAAGTAAATATTCTGTAAAAATTTGAAGCGTCTACCTGTTACCGTTTTTAATATTGAGTAAAAAAATACGAAAAAAACACGTTTATTGTATGGGGACCCCCCTTAATATTTATATTTTTTTTATTTTCAGTATTTGTTGTTATAGCGGCAACGGAAATACATCATTTGTGAAAATTTCAGCTTTCTAGCTATCACGGTTTATGAGATACAGCCTGGAGACAGACAGACAGACAGACAGACAGACAGACAGACAGACAGACAGCGAAGTCTTAGTAATAGGGTCCCGTTTTTACCCTTTGGGTACGGAACCCTAAAAATGAACTCCCCATTTTATCTACTAGTTTGTACGGAACCCTCGGTGGGCGAGTCTGACTTGCACTTGTCCGGTTTTATTATAGATAATGGTACGGAACCCTTCGTGCGCGAGTCCGACTCGCACTTGGCCGGTTTTTTATAGTTAAGCGCGTTTTATTATTACAGATTAGTTGGCGGAATCAGCACAATTCACAGGTCCTCGCTGAAGGAACTATAACTTCCGTTTTTCAGTGGACGCCAGTGAGCGATTGAAATATTTCTTAGCGCCGTATCTGGGGGCAAGGCCGTGCCCCCGCCATGTAAGCCAGCGGGTACGGCCGGGACTATCTGGGGGCAAGGCCGTGCCCCCGCCATGTAAGCCTACGGCCGGGACTATCTTTTCTCGAAGTGATTCGTCGGATATTGTATTCTCTATTATCTTTAAGATCTAAAATTGGACGGAAATGTAATTTTCGCCGTGGCCCAACATGAAAGTCATGTTTTGACCACAAGGGGGCCAAAATGAAGGCACTGGCGCCCGACTTACTTCCACTTCGTTTTACTTGTCAGAATATGATTTTTCTCCAACCAGATCCAACTCGATTGAAGTGTCTTCCAAGGATACCGTCACAACATGGCGCTAGGTCAGTCTACATCTTAGTTCAACTGCGTTGCACCTACTTATTGAAGTGTCTTCCAAGGATACCGTCACAACATGGCGCTAGGTCAGTCTACATCTTAGTTCAACTGCGTTGCACCTACTTATTGAAGTGTCTTCCAAGGATACCGTCACAACATGGCGCTAGGTCAGTCTACATCTTAGTTGAACTGCTTTACACCTACTTATTGAAGTGTCTTCCAAGGATACCGTCACAACATGGCGCTAGGTCAGTCTACATCTTAGTTCAACTGCGTTGCACCTACTTATTGAAGTGTCTTCCAAGGATACCGTCACAACATGGCGCTAGGCCAGTCTACATCTTAGTTGAACTGCTTTACACCTACTTATTGAAGTGTCTTCCAAGGATACCGTCACAACATGGCGCTAGGCCAGTCTTCATCTGAGTTCAACTGCGTTGCACAATCCCTGATCAAGTTGTTTCTGGTGTTTGGATAATTGCCAACAGCTTCCCAGTATTACGGGCGACAGTCACCCACATTCATGAGAAGCAGAATCTTTCACCTCGACGGCTTCCTACGGATGTCACCTTATAATGTAGCTAGATAAATATATATTGTCAATTACCAATCATATTTATATGCAACGACTCTATATATTAGGAATACTCGCTAAATACAATATTATCACTATTTACAGGTTTCTACTCCATTTCCTTTTGGGCGAAGAAAATATTTTTCATTACTCATACTCTGAAAGTAGGTCTGAAGTTGCCTGAGGAGCGGGTTGAAAGTAATACTTTCAGCCCTAGGCAGAATCGCTTTCAACTGCCAGCTGTCAAATTAAAAAAAAACTAGTTCTATTTTCACGTTTCTATTGAGCCATGTCCAACTTTCTTTAAAGCCACTCAATTACAGCGCGATGTAAAATTGAAATAACATAAAGATAAGTATTGATTAAAGAATTTATATTTTATAAACTTTAAATAAAATTATCTTACCAAAGTTTTTGATCTATGTAAAATAAAATTTACTCATTTTTTCTGTAGCTAATTTGTGTTTTTATTTTACTTTCCTTGTATTCGTAATGAAAAACACAGTGTTTACCTCGGGTTAAAGACTTATTTAGTCCCTCGGAACTATTGGCGCCCTCACTTCGTTCGTGCGAAACCCCGTCTCGGGCCTAAATAAGTTACTTTCACCCCTAGGGTAACAATGTACTATTTCACACCACCTGCCCAATAATGTTACTTTTTACATCATGTATAGAGGGTCCAAAGTACTACAATTACGCCCTAGGGCTGTAATGTTGTATGAGATTTCATTATAACACACTGTGATATAATGTGAATTGAATTTAGAATCTAAGTCTACTAGATTGTCAGAGTCCAATCAAAGATGAATACTTCTACCATACCGGCCTATAACAAAAAGAATTCACTCGAAAATCGAACTGGCAACCGAGAATAGAACATAAAAAAAATCGGCCAAGTGCGAGTCGGACTCGCGCACGAAGGGTTCCGTACTATCATCTATAATAGAAAATCGTATAAAATAACGAGAAATCAACGAAATTCCAAGTAGTAAATTGCAAACTTATAGGTAGGTTTTCGATACACATCCGGGCAGCATCACGACGCTCGCGCGAATACACGCGGCTATGGCTCGCTCCGTGATGTTACCTCCCCCGCTACCCGCGCGGCCGTTGCTTAGCAACCGCCTCGCGCTCGCGCCACCACCACACCGCGGCGCGGCGCTCGCACCGCGTTTAGATGCACGGATTATTTTTATTTTGTGAGTTTTTATGTATTAGATTAGGTATTTATTTTTATAGTTAATATATTTCTAAATATTTACTTACAAATATTCATGTTTCTACCTGTTAATTAAGATCGAGTAAAAATTGCTTAAAAATTACGTTTGTTGTATGGGAGCCCCCTTTAATATTTACTTTATTGTTATTTAATTATTTATTTTGAAAGGTAATATACAAGTAAATATTCTGTGAAAATTTGTAGCGTCTACCTATTACCGTTTTTAATATTGAGCAAAAAAATACGAAAAAAACACGTTTATTGTATGGGGATGTTATGGGATGTACCCCCCTTAATATTTATTTTTTTAATTTTTAGTATTTGTTGTTATAGCGGCAACGGAAATACATCATTTGTGAAAATTTCAGCTTTCTAGCTATCACGGTTTATGAGATACAGCCTGGAGACAGACAGACAGACAGACAGCGAAGTCTTAGTAATAGGGTCCCGTTTTTACCCTTTGGGTACGGAACCCTAAAAAAGAAATAAAACAGACACGAATACTGCAACCAAAGAGAATGAAATATGCTACAACTGAAACATCTGTTGATTTTTTGATATTGTACTACGGTTGTTTTTTATATTTTTATTATGGGAAACTTTAGCTTGACCACCGACCGATCCCGCTTGTTTTGAACGACGTTTACGATCTACGATGGAACGTGCTTGTCTAGAAAAACTCTATTTTACTTGCGACTGTGACGTCCTGATATATAATGTAGGTTTATTAATATCAATCAAAGAAAATCAATATCAATAAGTTTTGAAGTTCGTACGTTAAAAATAACAGCGCTCTGTTTTGTTAAATAATGTAGATTCAAAACCATTTCTTTCTATTATCACGCAGTAGGTGTGAAAAGTAGAGTATGTACCACGGAGATAAAGGTGTTTTTGTCTTGGGCGACCTTGAATCCCTCGTTACACTTCGGATTCAATATGTCGCCCGTGACATAAAACACTACTTTATCCCCTTGGTGCATAATCTACTATTTTCTTTAAAAAAAAATGGATGTTTGTATGAGATGCTATTTTTATTAGCAGTTTCCGTATAGAGCGAATGCACGTCACTGCAATAATTCTCTTGCGTAGTGTGTTCGTGTAGGTACGCAGACAGGTACGTTTGTGTGTGTAAGGCTGGCGGCCGCTGCTTGCGATAACGTTCTCTAGGTACGTTGTGGTGCATGTGAACACCTAGCAAGTACCTATGATCAACTTCACATAAAGCTGAAACAGGGACAACCATACTAATCAAATCAAATCAAATTTATTGCATAATTAATTTATGTACTCGTATGTTACATGAAGATCTATATTTCATGTTTTACATAATCACCCCGCTAGGGTGGCTAGTGGAAACTAGCAATCTAGTGGCTCTAGTGCGGAGCGGAACGGTTTATTCTAATATGTGTCTGTCTTTAAAAAACTCTTGTAACGTATAATAGCATTTTTGAACAAGTAGGTACAAAGAAAAGAGAGAGATAAATTACAGTTCATTATTAAATTAGGATAGAAAACAATTAATTTAAGAAAAAATAACTACATTTACTTACCTATATGTACCTCGTCTCCGTACTTTTATTTGGGACAGAATGATCACTTCTTTAGTTAAGTATTTCAAAACACGCGTGGAGTCATTAATTATATTATGTTTATTGTTAATTTTTTATGTGCGTTTATATTTCCGTGTTGCCTAACACTACGTACATTCATAATTCTTCACTTATATGACCGCTACACATTATTTCACGAAAATAAATTATTGTAAACATTCAAAAGCTG
Source organism: Lycia hirtaria (assembly GCA_947563715.1). NCBI lineage: Eukaryota > Metazoa > Arthropoda > Insecta > Lepidoptera > Geometridae > Lycia > Lycia hirtaria. The sequence goes on along the minus strand of OX387386.1, from coordinate 373,296 downwards.
TTTAGACAAAAAAGTAGAGTCTGATTTTTACGTAAAATCTATTATATTTTTAAATGATAATGATAGGAATCGGTGAATTTGTTGAATTTGTGCGCATTTTAGGCCGTCATAAGCTCTTTATACAGGATAAATAACATTGTAAACAATAGGGAAAGTCTTATATGTATAGATAAGAGTTTATTTATTAGTTTGTCTGTACGTACAGCAGGCAGGTGGTGTAGCGGCGTGCGCCGTCGTTATATGTACATAGGTCGTGCTAGCGTGCACGGCACGTTGATTGCATGACGCGATATCTGGTGCAGCTGTAACGCGCCCTTGCACTTGACCGGCCGCCCGGCCGCCTACCGCCTCTACTCACGGTCACGTGGCGCGCCTACCTCGCCCTATTCACTCTTGTTGCTCTATTGGTATGGTATCCGACATCTTACGTTGCCGCGCCCCGCACCCCGCACCTCGCACCTCGCACCTCGCACCTCACACCCCGCGCCCAACTTACGATGAAGCGCGCTTGCCTAGAAGGAACTTATCCACTCGCGATTCGAAGACTCCAGATTTAATAACCCATTCAGGAAGCGTATTCCATATTTTGGCGGCTCGCACAATAAAAGTGGAACATTTTTTTTTTATTTGCCCTGTTTGTACAAACTACCCCACTGCTGGGAACGGGCCATCTTCTCATTGTGAGAAGGGTTAGGCCATAGTCTGCCACGCTGGCCAAGTGCGGGTTGGCAGACTTCACACATCTTCAAGATCATTGAGAACTCTCAGACATGTAGGTTTCCTCACGATGTTTTCCTTCGCCGTTTGAAGTTGGCGGCAATCAACAATACGCACATAACTTCGAAAAGACAGAGGTGCGTGGCGTGGGATTCGAACCCAGTACCTGCGGATCGCAAGTCAGACGGTCTCACCACTAGGCTGCCGGAAAAGTGGAACAATAGCAGATTGTTATACAAGGAGCTAATAATACCCATTGTAACGAGGTAGATTTTTACTACCGAGCTTTAGCGAGGGGGAGTAAATAGAAACCGAGTTACAATGGGTTTTTAGCGCCGTGTGTTACACTCTACTTTTCACTACGAGTGCGAGAAAATAAAATAATCCAATACAATAATTCAAAGATTTTTATTAAAAATGAAATGTACAATTTGTACAATTCTGGATATTTAACGAGATGTTTGCAAAGAGAATGTAAATATATTCCAAAGAGATTATTCTACTTTTGAATAAAGACTGTTTCGTGTATGTAGGCTCTTTGGTAACAGATAAAAATTAAAAAAAAAAAACTTTTTCCCCTAGAGCTTAAAATGCAATTTTTTCCCCGCTTTACGCTACGCTAAAATGACGGACTTTTAGAGCAAGAGGAGTGAAAAAGCGTTTCACACACTCGGCCGGCTCTCCTACCAAGCAGAATACCTATAAGATGAAATTAAAAAGAAAACTATAACGGCTAAGTAGATTTTACAAGTTATATATAAGTACTCATATGTTCGTAGTATCAAACAAGCGACCCTGTTTTAAGGTCACATTAATTATGATATGTAACTACGGAACCCTACATTCCGCGTGGCATGACACGCACTTGGCCATTTATTAATTAGATGGCTAGGCAATAAAGTTCGTCGCTTAATGTATTCGTGCTATAATTGATTCTACTACAGCATATTGCACACAAGCCACACACACACGCTACACGCGTGAGTTGCGCGCTAAAGCCGCTAACCTTAGAATATAGAAAAATACAGAAACCGTGAACATGCTTAGAACTGAAGCGACAAAAACTACTCATATATGGAGTAGTTTGAAGCGCGCGCGATCAGTTGCTCTATGAACGTCTTAACGAGTGGCAAGCTTTGTTGGTGTTAAATTTAATTCAAATATGCCGTCATGTGTCGTTCCTACGTGTAAAAATACTGCTGGGGTGAAAAAAAAACACGATGGGATAACATTTCACGTGTAAGTAGCACAATTGACATTATCTTACGTATTTATTTAATAAATTGTTCGGTCTTTGATCATCGTACAGAAAGAATCGTCCATTTTGTTGGTGTTGCCAATATCAACGTTTTGATTTTCCTTACTTTTACTTACTACCGATTTTTTTAGTTAGTAGTTTGTAAATTAAATAAGTAGGTATTTAAATATATTTTTATCCGATTAAAAATTAATTGGCCAAGTGCATGTCGAGTAGCGTTCAGGGTAGCGTTTCATAATTGCAGTTCACCCTATATGGACTTAGAATAGAACTACTTGTTTGATATTGTGAACATATTGATTGATTTTGCGATTTAAATGGATTTAGTGCGAAATTTTTCCTCAGATATTTTGTATTTTTTTTTGTGGTGGTAGTCTATAACCGTTAACTTATAAAGCCTACCAGGGAAGTAGCCAGGAATTCATTTCAGGGGGGTTTCAGCAATGGACTTGGGCATAGCTTATGGTTTATTCGCGAAAATTGTATGTAGTGTGTAGTAGTGTAGTGTTTTTATAGTAATATACTATAAAAACACTACTACAATTTTCGCGCTCGTTATGCTTTGTTTTTCGTACTAGTGAACCCAAAAAAATTTGGTTAGTGGCTATTTTTAGTTAATTATTTGCTCGTATTAGAAAGTTCACAGCACTTTAATGATCAATACAAAAATAGATCAATATGAAACAATCATGCGCGAAACTTTTTTTTTATATTTGGATTTTTGATAATGGCCAGGATTTCGGGGGGGGGGGGGGGGGGTAGAACCCCCCAAACCTACTTAGCTGTGACAGGTTAAAATAATGCCTAACCTTTTAAGCTAACGTAATAAGATACAAACACAAAATAATTTATTTGACCGATTAATCCGAATAGTAAGTCAAGAGAACAGTTATAAAAATAATGATATCCGTTTAAGAAAGTAAATATTTTATTTTAATATATTTTTATCTCCACGATTTACCACAGCAACGGGTAAATAATGCCTACACTAGCAACATTATGCGGGTGAGAGGTGAGAAGGGTGCGGGACGATTCTTTTGTTTTTGGACACAGCACGGATTTTGTAACTGCATCTGGACGCGCCTTCTGTATTTTTCTATATTTTTCTATATTCTAAGCCGCTAACCTAACCAATCAACCAGCTCACGCCGCACACTAGCGCAGCGTGCTCGCCAACGTCAAGGATCAGTTAGGAACAGAGCGGCGCGGAGCACGCGCATGCAGATTTTATCGATGCATCTCGTTGTTTTATGGCTCTCATATAAACGTTTTCAATCATTTCCTGGAGGCCATTGGAAAATGAGAACTATATTTCTATATAGTTTCGACAGATTTCAACAAAAGAACACGTATAATGTAGTCTGTAGGCACACGTGATTGACTAATTACATTTGTTATGTTGTTTAGGTACCTACGCGCATAATTACATATTATAGTTATCTAGATTTCTATGATAACACATTTCTCGCGTAATAGGTACAATTACAAAATAATTCACAAAATTAGAACGGATTTCGTCTTTGAAGTAGCTGAAAGAGAAATTGAAGATGTGCGACGTCTACTTAATACGTACTGTAGTTAGTACGGGAGAGCACTGCAAAAAGTATACCTCATCGACTACCAGGATGAGATCTGTATCAGATGATTCCATGATTGATGGGTTTCCTGAATATATAGGGTTGACTGCGCATATCCTGGAGAGTTTCTTTTAGGAGCTCGTTTTTGAAATTGACTTTTTTGACCTGTGATATCTATCCTGGCATATTTCGTAACAGGTCACTTTAAACTTATTTTTGTATGAGTATATGTTATTTACGAAATTTGACAACGAAATTTATATAACAACTTACCCAGTTTTGAGATATGTATTTTATTATTTTCAGTTAAGGATTTATGTATATTAGAAAATATACGTACATTTAGGTATACATTTATGTGTACATAAGTGAGAGAGATAGATAAATGTATCAGGCAAGAAAAGATTTTAAAGTTTAGTAAGAAAGTACCAAATAAGTTACATTTCCCCTTTTTTATTATTACATTAAATTCAAATTTGTTGTGAAATAGTTATGTTTTAATTTTGGTAAAGCTTTAGTGAATAAATCTGAAACATTTTCATCTGTAGGAATGTAATCAACAGATAGTAATTTCTTACTTACAATATCTTTTATGTAGTGAACTTTTATGTCAATATGTTTTGATCGCTTTCCATTGTCAAAGCTTTTAATTAATTTTATAGCACTCTGATGATCTAACAGTAAAGTAGTTGTCATGTCCGGTGAAGATGTCAAATCCATGATAATTCCTTTCAGATAAACTAGCTCTGAAGCTGTTAAAGCTGCTGCAACATATTCTGCCTCTGCCGTTGATAGAGATACTGATGTCTGCTTTTTTAGAGAACCAATGTATTAGATTTTCACACTAAAATATTGCACAACCACTCGTGCTCTTCCTGTCTGTCTTGTCTGCAGCCCAATCTGCATCTGCATATGCTACTAATTTATTTTCTTCTCGAGTTCTTTTGTAAATTAATCCTTTGTTTTGAGTTCCATTGAAATACCTTAAACTTCTTTTTGCTGCTTTCCAAAGTGATGTTGTCGATTTGTCTAAAAATCTACTTAAATATGCCACTGAATAAGTTATGTCAGGTCGACTATTCATAGAAATAAAAAGTAAGTATCCTATATGCTCTTTATATGATACATCAACAATTTCTTGTTTTTTCTGAACAATACTTTGTCTCCATTGGTGTATTAATTCCTCTACTGTATTTTGAACTTTTCTAATATTCTTTTTGTCATCTCAGTCTGTCTAATTTCTGTTTTATAATTTTTTCTTATAATTTCCAATCCTAGATAGTTTTTCACTTCTCCTAAGTCCTTGATTTTAAATTTTTCTCGCAGTTTCTTTATTATATTCTCATTTCTTACTAACAGTATGTCATCGACAAATATTAAAATCCATGTATCCTCATTTTTGTAAAGACAAAAGCCATATTTTGATTGTATGAATACATTTGTAGTCATAAACTTGTGAAACTTGTCGTTCCAACATTTTGGTGCTTCTTTTAATACGTAAAGTGCTTTCTTGAGTCTTTAAACTTTTTCTTTTTGATTCACTCCTTCTGGGCATTTTATAAAAATATTTTCTTCTAATTCTCCGTTCAAAAAAGCTGATGGTACTTCTAGTTGTTTTATTGTCAATCCTACTTGTACTGCATGACTCAGCATAGTTCTAATAGTTGGCATTCTCGCTACAGGTCTTCATTTTGTTTATCTTTTCTACTTTCTTTGTATTTTATGTCACTTTCATCAATTTCTCTTGCTCTTTTATAAAATTTTCCTTGTTTTGGTACCATGACTGCCCATGTTTTTGCTCCAAGTACTCTTAACTTTGATAAATCTAAATATCCAAACTTTATTTCAGCAGGTACTCTATTTCTTATGGCTGATGATGGGCATCTATTTATTTGATGTAATGCGCATCTTACCGCTTCTCCCCACAAGTGTTTTAGTAGTTCTCTTTCATTCAAAATTGTCCGAGCTTTATTGTAAATTGTGCGGTTCATACGTTCCATCCATTTGATTGAGGTGAATACGATTGTGTAAATTGCATTATTATTCCTTTATTTCTACAGTATGAAAACATTTTGTCATTTTTAAATTCGCCGCCATTGTCACATCTGATTTTTCTTACATTATTTCCGGTTTGAGTTTCAAGTTCTTGTATATAATCTATCAAGTGATTGATGCTTCATTTTTCCTTTTTAGCAAAAAAAACAGCAGTGAAGTGGGAGTAGTCATCTATAATTGTTTGATAGTAGACTTTACCATCTGATGTAGGTGTATTTACCGGTCTAGATAGGTCTGTATGAAATAATTCTCCAATATACCTAGATATTGGTTTTGGTAATGATGAAAATGGGAGTCTTGTAGACTTACCTTCCATACATGGCCCGCATTGCTTTTTCGAGATAGGTAACTTTAATATTCCTAAGTGTTTTCTGTTTGCATGACCTAACCTTTTGTGCCATAAATCTTCTTCGACAATGGATGTGCTATTACATTAATTATAGTTAAGTTTCAGATTTATTCCATAGAGGTTACCAATTATTTTACCATACATGATACATTAACAACAAGCCCCATACAATTAGTTTAGTTATGTTTTGCCTCATACAAGTGGCGGGAAGACGCTGTATACAAGCCGCTTCCAATCGGTCTTTTTGGAAATCCATGGGGGAGGCCTATGTCCAGCAGTGGACTTCTTATGGCTGAGATGATGATGATGACATGATACACTTACCTTTAGAAATTTTGACAGAATTCTCATAAAAACTAATTGAATTTCCTTTTTGCAACAGTTTTTAACAGAAAGTAAGTTGTGAGCTAAGCCTTCAACAATTAACGCATCAATATCAATGGAAATGTCATCATACATTACATGCAAGGTGCCATTTTTTTCAGATGTTTAATATTGACCATTTGCAACAAATATTTTAATTGTTTCATTTAAATTTTGAATATTCACCATACACTTTTCATAACAAGACATTATTAAGTTTTGTGTGGCTCCTGAATCTATTATAAATTTAATTTCTTGCTCAGAACAATTGTAAGAACTTGTTGATAACACAAAATCACTAGCTACAAAAGATACCTGTTAGTCATCGCTGTCATCAGTTCTTGCACTTGACCCATGTTGAAAATATCCAGCTCCTCGATATGGTACTCTTCCACGTCCATGTCCTCTCACGTATCGATGCTGCTCGCCTGTTTGTCTCACAAATCCACGTCCACGTACAGTTGACTGCCCTCGGGGTCGACTGCCCTGTCTGCATTGTATAGCTTTATGTCCTGGTCGACCACACTGGTACAAGTTAGAAATGCTGTCTGAGGCTGCTGCTCTCCGTTAGTGCTCTGTTCTTTCACTTCAGCTTCCAGTAGTCGAGCTTTCACGAACTCGGAGTCTATATTTGTGTTTTCTGTGGTCATTGTTTCAATACTGGTTATTACATTGTCATAGTGTGCAGGTAAAGATGAAAGTAGGTGGCATACTTTATCCGGCTGCTATCAACTGATTCAAAATGCTGTCAAATTTCAGGAAATATTCTTGAAGTTTTTAATTTTTGCCACATTTTAATGTTATAAGTTTCCTCTAGAGATGCAATTTGTTTAACTATACTTTTCCGTTCAAAAGTTTGTTGTAATTTTGACATCATTCCTTTTGCTGATTTGCATTTTTTTATAATTTCCAGGTACTTGTCGGTTCAATATATTTGAACGATAAGTTTGTTGGCTTTGGCATCCTTCTTCATATCTTCCGGTGAAAACTTAGATTCGTCAGCTTCCATAATTCCCCATACTTGGTTTTCTTCCATAAGAGATTTTAAGCGGAATTTACAATTTGCAAAAGATTCTTCAGTTCCCAATCTTGGTATTAATTCTTTTTCACTGGACGACGCCATTACGCGGCACGTGTAACGCAATTGTAAAATCGACGATATTTTTCCACAATCTTGATATATCCTTCCTTTCTGTTATTACAATTCGATCTTCTTTCTTCTTATATACTTTTAAGTGGTTTTCTTGATGATTGCGCAGTGGAAGCGTTTGTTGGGAATTTGCTCAATGAAACAACGGACTTACGTTCCGGCCATTTTTAATCAAGAGAAAGTTATAGATTCCTATATTACAGATAAGGGTGGAGGTTACAGATACATAATCATAGACTGAGAAACTACATAGATACTGATATTAACAATATTCAACAAAAGGTCGGTCAGGCTTTACAGACTGTGGCAAAACCCGGGATAACTCGCAATAAGGTGATGCTGCGTGCATGGTGGGATTGGAAGGGAGTTCATTATGAGCTCTTACCGCCGGGCAGAACCATCGATTCGGATCTCTACTGCCAACAACTGATGAGGTTAAAGCTAGAAATTGAAAGAAAGCGGCCAGAATTAATCTATAGAAAGGGTGTGGTCTTTCATCGCGATAACCCTAGACCTCACACATCTTTAGTCACTCAGAAAAAATTAAGATAGTTTGACTGGGAGGTGTTAATGCATCCGGCCATATAGCCCTGATCTTGCACCTTAAGATTTCCACTTGTTTCGGTCTCTTCAGAATTTTTAAGCAGTATGAGGTTAACATCAAAAGAGGACTGACTGCCTAAACTACGTGTCGCGTTTTTTTTGATCAGAAGTCCCAAAATTTCTACAGCAACGGGATCATGTCACTACCTACAAGATGGCAGACAGTCATCGAATAAAATGGCACACATATTGTAAATAAATGTAAATACACTTTAAATTCTTGAGTTTTCATATAAAATGTGAAGAAACTTTTTCCCCGACTAACCCTATATAACGCCTACAGAATTGAATGTGAAATGAAAGTGAATGCACGCATATACGCGACTTGCTATACACTTTTCTACAGTTGTTTGGATGATGCTTTTCCAGTTATTTTGTTATAAAAGCCAAAGTACTGCATCGATTTGATAAAATTTATATGGGACTACCTCTGAAGTATAGTCTATCAAATACAAAAATAATCATTAAAATCAATGCACAATTGGCTGAGTAATCGGTGAACAAACATACAAAAAAGACCGAATTGATAATCTCCTTCTTTTTGGAAGTCGGTTGAAAAATCAAATCTGGGCGTCTGCCTAAGTAGGTACGTACACCAACTATTATTTGAGGTTATGTCAGGCTCTAAACTATCATCAACTAAGTCCTATACAGACACCGGCCTCAAAAATAGTTGGCCTACTTAGGTAGAAGCCCAATTTTGTTTTTTTTTCATGTTATTTCTCCCTAACTAAAAATTGTATTCAGAAAACTTCACTGGGTAAATTCGTAAAATTTTCAAACACACTCTCACTACTTTTGTAACGCCATCTCAGATCCTTTTACATAGTATGAGTGATAAACCTATCGAATTTTGTTCAAATCCGTCCAGTAGTTTGTATAGCGTCATTGAAACGCTCATATTTTAAAATTAAAAGAGTCCATATCTTGAAAACTACTGAACCGATTTTGATAAAACTTGCGGTAACTCCTAAGTTGAGAGATACTTTATTCAATTTAGAAAGAATTTTTGTAATACTTCTAGTTTCTGCGTAATACGTGGACAAACATACACACACTTATGAAATTTGACACACATGCTTAGAAGCTGGTATAGACTAACAAAAACTACTACTTTTTGGTAAACAAAAACTGTGCAATTCTGACAATATACATACATACATACATACAGGTCGAATCGCTAACCTCCTTTTTTGAAGTCTGTTAAAAATATGTTATAATTAAAAACCAGAGTAGGTATAGAGTACGAGTTCAGTAGACGTCTCGCATATCTTCAAACATTTCTCTTTCAGCTTCTTCAAATACGAGATCCGTTGGGATTTTGAGAATTATTATGTAATTTTAATTAGGTCTATTTCGTAATCAACAAGAACCTTTACCTACGTAACCTCGAATAAAATGACTTCCATAACATCAGGAGAGGCGTATGCAACGGAGCCCGCTGTACTTTTCATATTGTATTTCAGTTGCAATAATGACTGCGGGAAGCGGGTAGGCCGTCTGTCGGTCGCGGTCGGTGTCGGGTCGACCGGCGCGTCGCCCGCCGCCGCGAGTCATCCCTCTAATTGTTAGCGGTAGTGTAGGCAGACGGGCTGATCGTTACCTGTGTTGATCAGTAAGGGCGCGCGTAATCGCGGAGCCGCGGGACGAGTCGCACACTCGAGCCCGAGTCGTATAAATTAACTTTAATGTTATGTTATGAGCGATGCGAGCGCTCGTGTCGTCGTGCGAAGGTCGTCGTGAGGCGCACGCCGCGCTCTTCTCTCGCTCGGCCGCGAGCGCTCGCATACGAGTTAGGCGGCGCGCGGCGCCCTTCTACAACTGACTGGTCCCGCAGGTAGCTCGAGGTCCTTTCCGTTTAACTATCTAGCGAATCGGCAGGCACGGCAAATATCGGTGCGTAGTTGCGGCGATCTCTCTTCTATCTGGATTCCGGATGGCGACGATCAGTCTCGCACTAGCTTCCCTCCGTTCTCTTTGAAATGTGAGAGCGAGTCTAGGTGGCGCCTGCAGCTGTAGTGGGGCGTAGAGATGATATCGTGTCAAGTTCTCGCATATGATATGTGTAAATGTGATAAGTAATGTTGTTGTGTTGTTTGTTCAGAGCGAGTTCGAGTGCGACGTCGTACGACGTGACGGCGGGCGGCGGCGAGGGCGCGCCCGCGCCGGCGCTGCCCGCCCCCCACCACCACAAGAGGCGCCACGCACACTTGTACGTACGACACTCGGACACTTGTACACTTGTACGTACGCACCGCAAAACCGCACCGAAAGTGTAAATCGACAACTCGCATGACAGATCGTTTAAAACCGTTTGTTTTCCTCCGCGCTAGGCCTGCAGACTGTACCAATTTCTCTATAGTGGGTACTGATTATTAATATTATTTGCAAGTCGATGCTTTTGCGGTCGCTTGTGTAAATGTTACAGCATTGCGAAATATCACAAAGTTAAAAAGTTATAGTTTATAAGTGTAATACATGACGCACCATTCTCATCCAAAACTTCCCGGGGCATACTGTAAAAGTCAGTTCAGGGACTTCAGGGAAATTAGCAATTGTGTATGGCGATGTTCTGACCTGCTGTCACTGCAAGCCAATATTACATTCTACCCTCTTATTCCGTCTGACCCTCTAATACTCTCTCTCCTCCATCTAACTCTCTAATCACGACGAAATGTGGCGTCAAACGCCCTTATTGGTGTTTGATGCTCTGCTAACCCCTAAGGGAAGTGATTTTATGCATGTATGTTCTCGGAAAATTCAGTTTCCGTACGAGGTAGCGCTGTTTCGTTTGTCGTAGGTTTAGTGTTCGAACCCGTTCCGATAACGGTGTGGTGGAGAGTTAGATGCGTGAGGCACGTTATGGTCCGCGCTCCAGAGTCGCATGCGCCGCATGTCCCGCTGTGTGTGTTGCAGCGACGAGTGCGAGGCGGCGGGCGCGTGCGAGGCACCGGCCGCGCCGCCGCCGCACGCCGCGCTGCCGATGGCCGCCCCCATCACCAGGAGGCGGAAGGCCTCCTCCTAGTGAGTACTCCCTCTCTGTTACCCTCCAGCGACCGTCCCATGTAGCCTCCTCTCCTCCTCCTAGTATTTGACTCACTCATTCTCTTTGAGAAATTTTGTGTACTTCTCTACAATAGTAAGTATTGTAGAGAAGTACACAAAATTGACGCATATTATATAACCGATTCTAACTGTTTCTCTCCGTCTGTTGGTCGACCGATCTTTACGAAATTCGGTATTGAGATAGCTGAGAAACTTGACACAGATATAAACCAAAATATATCTAAAGAAAAATGTCACATATCCTGATTCCACAACCATTTCGAGATATATGTCTATAAACCATTTTTTAGGGTTCCGTACCCCAAAAAAAAAACGGAACCCTTATAGGATCACTTTGTTGTCCGTCTGTCTGTCTGTCTCTCAAGACACTTATAATAATAGCCTTTTATTCCTAAACATAGGGTTACAAGAGGTCCCTAAGTTCGGTGTGCCTTTTGGCATAGGCCTCCTCCAATTCCTTCCAATGGATCCTGTCCCTTGCTACTGTCAACCAGGATGGTCCCGCTGCCTGTTTCAAGTCATCTTCCCATCTCCTGACTTGACGACCCCTACCTCTTTTGCTGTCTCTTGGTTGCCCGAGGGTGACTTGCTTGCTCCATTTGTTAATGGGGTGGCGTATCAAATGTCCAGCCCATCTCCATTTTTAGACGTCTATCCGGGTAAGAATGTCTGTGATGTTTTGTTCTTGTTCTCATGTCTACGTTCCTGACTCTGTCTTTGATTTTTAACCCTAACATGCTTCTTTCCATGGCACGTTGGCATTTTGTTAGCCTTTCCCTGCGGTAAAGTGTTGTTGACCAAGTTTCACAGCCACAAGTAAGAACTGGTAAAATACAGGTCTCGAATGTTTCTTTTTTTATGTGATTGCCTAGATCCTTACTTTTCACTATTTCCATCAGTGACCAGTATTTTCTCCATCTTTGGGCTATTCGTCTGTTTATTTCCTTTGTCATTTCATCTGTATATCATCTATCCTAAGTAAATATATTCTTTGACATATTCGATCTTGTTGCCATCTACCATAACGTCTATTTCCCTTGAGTTTGACATCAATTTTGTTTTACTGGCATTGATTTCCAGACCAACTTCTCTACTTATATTTGCTTGGCTCTGCATCATTTGTTCTATTGCTGCTGGATTCTCTTCAAGAAGCACCAAATCATCGGCAAATCTTAGGTGGTTTAGGCGAGCTCCATTAATGTTCAGACCTAAGTGGTCCCAGTTTAGCTGTCTAAAGATGAGCTCGAGTACGGCGTTAAATAGCGTAGGGGAGAGAGGATCGCCTTGGCGTACGCCCTTTTTGATAGGAAATGATTCTCCTGTTGATTCTAGTTTAATACTGGCCTTGCTAGATTTGTATATACTCTTAAGTATTTCTATATAGTTGCTCTGGACCCCTTGTTGTTCAAGGCTTCGCCATATGTATTGATGCCTGAGGCTGTCGAATGCCTTTGAGTAATCTATAAACGCCAATTAGATTTGTTTATTGTATTCGTTATACTTCTGTATAACTGTTTTATTGTATGAATGTGGTCTATTGTGCTGAAGTCTTTTCTAAATCCTGCCTGCTCTACGGGTTGGCTTTCGTTTAGTGTTAATGATATTCTTTCTAGGATTACTTTAGCAAATACTTTATATATGTTTGATATTAGAGAAATTAGCCTATAGTTCCCAATCTCGTCTCTAGGTCCTTTTTTATGTAGTAGAATTATGTGACACTCGGTCCATTCTTCCGGAATTTGCCTTGTTTGTAAGATTTCATTGAAAAGTTTTGCCAGCACAGGACTGATTTCCTCTAAGGTTCCCTTGAGCATTTCATTAGGTATCTTGTTCGGCCCTGGGGCTTTCTCGAGTTTTTGGGGTTTTATTGCCTTGATTACCTCTGAGGCAAGGATTTCTGGCACTTCGTCTACTTTGTTTTCTTTTGCTTCGATTACTTCCGGAATTGTGGCCAACCCTGAGTCGAATTTATCACAATACAATAGGCGGTAATAGTCCGTAGCTAGTTTCTGTATTGAGAGTCGATTAGTTGAGTAAGATTAGCGTTGCTTTAGTTTCGATATCCATTCATTCCCATGTTCGCTTAGTTGTTTCATAGCCTTTTTTGTTCCTCCTGTTCTTTTTCTATTTTCTTTCAAAACTCTATTTCTTTTCTCCTTACGGTCGTTCCTCATATTCTCCTTAATTTCCTTGCTAAGGTTTGCAATTTCTTGACGTCTTTCTTTGTCCCCTTTGTTTGATATTAGTGTTCTTCTTTCGTCTAATAGTTCTAGTGTCTCTTTGCTTAAATAGCTTTCTTTGCTTCTGGATTTGCTAACTAGCATCTCTTTCAATTTGTTTTGTAATCTCCTGTATTTAATCCCAGTGTCTGCGTCGGAGGTAATAATTTCATTGAGTGATTCTGTTGTGCGGGAATTAGTGGAATGAATGTGTTATGATATTTGATACAGCTTATTATTATTTACTAGGTTTTTCCTGGATCTTTTGGGTTGGTTTAGGCTTAGGCAGCTTCTTACCATACGGTGGTCTGTGTTAAAGTTGAGGTTAAAAACCTCAACTATGTTTGTATCTGTGAACGCGCTTGCTTTGTTGGTTATAATAAAGTCAATTTCCGTTTTGAATTTTACACCTGGGGAGGACCACGTCCATTTGCTTTTAGTGTTTTTGTAAAAACGTGAGTTCATTAAAATAAGGTTGTTTTCCATCATTTTCCATCTAGTTTCTGTCCATTTTGGCTTCTTTTGCCATGCCCAAACTTCCCGATTGAGGATTCTTCTCCAATTTATCCAAGACACTTATCCCGGAACTTTATCTCTGGCTCCAGAAAGAAAAATAAAAATTTCTCAGTTTCCGTAAAAAAAAGTTACAGCCGAATATGTCGTAAAAACGCAAATTTCGACACTCACAAGGGAATCAAAACCTATGGGGCCTAGAACTATGAAATTATACCCACTGATCTAGGACTATGAAATTTGGCAAGAAGCATTGTGTTAGAGTACACATATAGGAAAAAAAACAAAACTGGACATTTTTAATTTAATCACAAAAAAAAGTGTCTTTACGCAAGGAATGAGGGTCCAAATTTTAAAGTTCTTTAACCGTATCATGTGGGGTATCATATGAAAGAACTTCATTAGCGTAAGCTAAAAAGGTTTTTAAATATTTTTACGATGTATATTTTTCGGTTTATGAAGGAAAATATAAAAAATATATGATTTCCCCCTTTTATCTACTAGTTTGTACGGAACCCTCGGTGGGCGAGTCTGACTCGCACATGCCCGGTTTTATTTTATTTTGGGCTCATAAAATGATGGGATGGCGAAAATTTTCGCGAAAACATAAAAAATATTTGACATTCAGTAGACCTATAAATGACGCCACAGACCCTAAAAAAATAATTGATATCTTCTTCTTTTTTGTATTGGACCCCGCGATTAGCGATTTGCCAGTGTCAAGTATTGAAATATTTGCAAGTTTCTTGAATAATAAAAGTTATATAGTGTTCTAGTCCAAGGGCGTCGCCAGCCCATGGCCCAGGGGGGGGGGAGGGGCAAGTTAATATAATGGAGGATGAGAAAAATATGAATTGTAGGTACAGGTACAATTGCACGGCCTTAGGACTTTGGTTGCTTTGCAGTTGGCTACATTTTTTAAATCTCTAGGGGGGGGGGGGGGGGGGGGGGCAGCTGCTCCCCCTACCCCCCCTTGGCGACGCCCTTGTTCTAGTCACAGTCTAAGTCACGTAAACAGAATAGTCATTTTCAAATTTAAGTCTTGCCTTAGTAAAGTGATGGCGACTTTACTAGAAGCTTCTATGGAGTTTTGCCGACAACGTAAAATCACACGTTTCACTGCTTTATTTCACTTGCCCACACTCACGCACTTCATCGAACACTTAATGAATAAAACACCACCATTTTTATAGCTTTAATGTTCAAAATAACACAAGTTTAGGAAAATAAAAAAAGCAACAACATGTTACTAAGACGTTCCCGCCAAAAACTCAAAAGTTGATAGGATAACAGTGCATTGATTGGCATTGCGCATGTCAAGCAGACAACGATATCCCCATGGCAACTGTCATAACAAAACAAACAGGGAATTGTTTTGAGTGTTCGGTGCTCTTACTGTATTTGTTTATTTCTATTCATTATCTTTATGACAACCTTGCTTTACTGCATACTGCATTTACGTTGACTACTGATTTGCTATAATGAACTGTTTGCCTATTGATTGGATAAATTAACATGGATAATTATGTGCGTGCCGACTCTGCTAACTTACCTAAGATTAGGAATCTTATGAATCTGGAGTTCATCTCAACTAGCGACAAGCACATCATCGCAGAAATCCGAGGAGTTAAGGAGCTAAACAATGCCAGGATATGAAATAAAAGTGATTGACAGACAGTGTATAACTTATTTTTTAATAAATAAATAAATAAATATTTGTGGACATTTCACACAACACTATCTAGCCCAAATTAAGCAAAGCTTGTACTATGGTACTAGATGGCTGATAGAATACAATACTTTTTTTTGTAAATATATACATAATATGATACATAGAAACACCCAGACACAGAACAAACATTCATGCTCATCACACAAATGTTTGCCCTGGGTGGGGATCGAACCCACGACCTACAGCACAGTAGGCAGACATACTACCAACTGAACCACAATAATTTTATTGTAATGATATACCACAAAATTCGCCCTATTTACATAGGACCCAGAAGGGTAATCTCCATACAAAGCCTTTTAAATTCGGGCCAATTTTATTTTTTCCATTTGACACATAATTTTTTTATAATTTTTTTTATAGCCGTAGATACGACGTCCAATGGCCAAATTTATCTACAAAGTTGCCTTTGAAAAGATATCTCCCGATATGATCGGATTCATCATCACCATCATCGTCTTTTATCGGTCCGCGGATGGATCCCGCGAGGTACAGCTACTTTGTTATACCTAGAAATTACCGACCGATATCTGTGCTACAAATTCATTTGTAGCACAGATTGTGCTACAAATGAATTTGTAGCACAGTCATTGTCCAAAGTGTTTGAGAAAATTTTGCATAACCGTCTTAGTAAATTCTTGGATTCCAAAAAGTTTTTGTTTAAAAAGCAATACGGTTTTATACCCAAATCTAGTACTCTTACAGCAGCTATCGATCTGGTTACGATGATAAAACTTAATATCGACAAAAAACTTATAAATCTGGGGATATTTATTGATTTAAAAAAGCCTTTGACACAGTCACGCAAAGCTTTTAGCAAAGCTAAATTCGATAGGAATTACAGGATCTGCTTATGAAATATTTGCCAAAGCCCCGAAACCCGATCACTGCAGTCACTGACGTCGGGCCGCGGGCGAAACCCTCGAAGGTTGGTAACGCAAGGTCAGCAATTTGCCGGAGCCTGGAGGGTTGGTCATAATGAAACACATGATGGTCTAATTTATTGAAATAAATAACCAACCTTATATACTGAGTACTACGTGCTAGAGGCCTCCTATATATATTAGTCATACTCTTAGTATCTATGTTAACGTATCCTAAAGATGACTTATCATTCTACATAATTATAATCACGCATCACGAACACTAAACTATGTGGTTTACAAAATATTTCAGTCATACATCTCAAATCGGTACCAGATAACTAAAATAGACGGAATCGAGAGTCTATCCCAATTAATAACATACGGTATTCCTCAGGGTTCTATACTCGGGCCATTGCTTTTTTTGGTCTATATAAACGACATATACAAAATTGACCTGAAAGGAGATATTACCCTATATGCTGACGTCACGAGTTTATTTTATGCTGAAAACTCCATAGCTCGTATCATAGAAAAAGCACAACATGATCTTGACGTCCTCAATAACTGGCTGAAATCTAACTTACTTACTATTAATACCTCCAAAACCAACTATATCTTGTTTACTGCAAAAAATAAAAAAGTTGAGAAGTTCAGCCCTTTAACTATCAATGAAAATTGAGAAAGAAAAGTATCTATGCTTATTTCTTGACAAGCAGCTAAGTTGGAAACCCCTTATAGAGTAACATAATAGAAGCAAGCTTACTGCATTGACGGGTGTACTACGTAACATAGCACGATGCTTTCCAAAACATGTACGATATACAATATATAATTCGATGATAAAACCTCACTTAGAACATTTAATCGAAGTTTGGAGTACAGCGGTCAGAACAAATTTGGAAACCTTGCAAAAAAGTCAAAATAAAATCATTAAAGTCCTATTCAGATATGATTATTTAACGCCAACTACCAAAATTTACAAAGAAACCAAACTTATGAATATACCTCAAATATATAAATATAATACATCCATATTAGTAAGAAAAAATTAACCAAAGACGTACATACACAACTAACATTTACAAAAAAGAGTACTATACAAAAGGCTTTCACAAGACAAACTTATGTCTACTTAAATACCTAGAACAAACTATGGGATTCAAAATATAATGTACGAGGGAGCTTACCTATACAATAAATTACCAAAAGACATAAAGCAAGCAAAATCACTAATAACATATAAAAACTACTGAAGTTATGTATATTAAAGGATTTTTCTTATGTAAATATTAAAATCCGATGAAATAAACTATTATACTATACACATAAATATAAAATTTACATATAAAATATACTTATCATAGTATTATATTATAATAAAACTACTTTGTCTCTAACAAACAAAACAATAAGTGTGAACGGGTCCTAATGCAGCCTTTTGTGTTTGTGCTCGGTCTTTGCAAGTTGCATTGTTTCGTATCTACCTACGCAACGCAAGCCGTATGTTTTTATAAACTACCTTACATAACAGTACGCATCAATATAACTGATTTATGTTTTTTTTGGCATCGCAAGAATATGAAACGTAATTAGTATTTAGTATTGATATCTTTTGCTCACTATGCTTTAAATACTTAAAGACATTTCAAGTGTATTATCTCAGTAAGTGAATTTGTAATTCTTATGAGAAAATAAATATTCTGAAACCGTAGACAGAAAAAAATACACGTGTCGAAACGAGGCCAGGTGCGGGTCGACTCCGATAACTACGACAAAGGTGGCAATTAGTGGCACCGTGTCGCCAGGCGACCGGAGACTGCAGAGAGGCTTCGCCCCGGTTACTTGAAGGGTTCAAAAATACACAAAACGAAATTTAAGCAAAGTTTCGCAATTTGTTACATTACGAAACTTTACTTAAATTTCGCTTTGTGTATTTTGCCGGGATTCCAAGACAATTAGCCAAAAAAAATTGTTTGGAGAAGTTCGGATCCGGAGGCCTGGGTGTATATGTCGTAAGTCAGTAGATATAATTTAGCAGATAACTTGCGCAACCGGGCTTGATCAGATACAAGTATTTATTTATTTAGTGTTTAAAGTGGTTGACCCGTGAGCGGGCTTGCAGTTACTTACGACTTCGTTACGCTGTTAAGTATTTTTGTGAATAAATATGCGTAAAATTGCTATAAAAGATTATAAATACATATTCTTTAGAATAATTCTAGTAAAGTTTAACTTATTAATCACAAATAAATTCGTTGGAGGTTACGAAATAGTACATTATGATACAAGTGTGCTAAGTTGGTCATTACAGTCGAGGCGTAATAGAGCCGAGAGTGTAATGACCATAATGCACACGCGTTTCATACGACGTTTTTCAACACACTTACGAGAAAAAAAACACCCGTTTATAACCTGTAAACTCGAATAAACTAATTTTATGCAAAGTAAAATGGCGCGGAGATATTTTTTTTTGCGCGCCTTGCATTGGTTGAATTAGTTATGCGCACGCAGGTGCAAAATGGAGGCAAAGACGAAACCATCAAACAGCCAAATATTAAAAATTATAATAAAATATATATTTGATTAAATCTAATGCAAAAAATGAACATTATACGACACAATTCAATAAATAATTGTTTAAATAGTGTGTTTAATGCATCACAATTATTTTATTTACAAAAATTTTATATTTAAGTAAAAACTCTTTGTTGAAATAAAAAAAAAAAAAACTGTAAAGTAAAGACTAGTGCGTAATAGAAAAGTCAAAAACACGCGTGTTTTATAGGATACTTTTAGCCATACAAACGGTTGAATAAGGGCCACTTTACGAGCAAGTGTGTTGAAAAGATACATTTTTTATTTTTGCGACAGTTGTGTTATTATTCTTACAAAAATATATAGCTTATGACACTCATGGAGTGAAGACGATTCTAACGATACCTAGCACATCACAATTGGTCAAGCCACACACTACACACTTGGTACAGAACTGAGTTTGGTCCAACAGACGCAGGAGGCGCACTAGGGGATAGCTTTAACGTGCCTACTAACTCATTGTAACGTGTTTTCATTGTTATAATAAACTTCGATAGGTGTTTTGTAACTTTTATTTTCAATTCTTTCTCTAACCTAGACTAGAACATAGCCGTGAATAGAACAGTATTGCAAGAAGAGAAAAATATACAAAATCGAGAGAAGTTTTGCCAACTAATAATCATTATAAACCTGTAACACTCATGTACTTCACTATGACTATTCTGTGCATTATATTGGCAATTTAGTGGAGTACCGAGTAATCTCGCATTAGACCACATGCACTATTTCAATGCTTCCCAAGCACTCCCAGAGCTGTTAAAAAGGCTAGCTCACTACTATTGACTCACTAACGTAACCTGTACCGGGCGTTACTTGGATCTCCTGACCTGTTCGAGCTCCGTATGTAGATAATGTAGCTGTACAACGGTACTGTGCTCTTCTTTACACCCAAGGGGACCGGGTTTCAACAGAACATTAACATGGAACAATTAAGGCCGTCACAAAAAAATCACAAAAAATAAAAAATCATTAAGTAATCACAAAAAATAGTGTCTCTATGCAAGGAATGAGGGCCCAAATTTTAAAGTGAATTAACCGTATCATGTGTGGTATCATATGAAAGAGACTCATTAGCATAAGCTAAAACAGGTTTTTAACACATTCTTCGCCCCCTGCAGACCCTTCACTTCAGCTGGGAACCAAAACTTTTTAGGCGAATTTTGATTAAGTACAGAGTGGCCGCGCAAAGCAACGTTGACTGCCTCAAACGGTTTACTGACTACTACAAAATGAACGGGACGCTAACTCGGATCCGAGTGGGAAGCGCCGCTGCTATAGCCTCGCTCTAAACGGATCCGAGTGGTGAGCAGGGAATGTGTTAAATATTTTAACGATGTATATTTTTCGGTTTATGAAGGAAAATATATAAAAATATATATGATTTCCCTCTTTTACTTAGTTTGTACGGAACCCTCGGTGGGCGAGTCTGACTCGCACTTGTCCGGTTTTTTGTGCCTGACAGGGCAATAACATCTCTAAAGCAACATCAGAATCGTCGTCTGAAGAACTGTCAATACCAATAACAATGCACTTGTTGAATTCATAATTACTGTGTTTTAAAATCACCCTTTATTACAAAACACGTGCAAACGCTAGGCCGACCATCAATGAAATGAAGGCAAAATATATATTATAGCATCATCTCCGTGTGTGGTAGCTTGCTATAATATATATATTATAGTACGATATATTAATATATATTATAGCTGTGTCTATGACGGCCTTAAGGCAGTCGCAGAGCTCGAGAGACGACCAGCTATAGTCTAGTAAAAATAAGATTTGTGACAACATAAAAGACAACTAAGTATATTGTTATTTAAATGAATGTACTGGTGTTTTGAAATACATTTGACACAATTTCATAATGAAATTATAAAAGCTAATTTTGTTACCTTTACACGCTCAAACGGCTGAACCGATCGTTATGAAAATTAGTATAGAGATAGCTTTGGACCTAGAGACGGACATAAGCTACTTATAATCATCATAATCACCACCGTTTTTCATAACTACGCGAGTGAAACCGCGGAACGCAACTAGTCTATAAATCGGGGATTATTGTTGATCTATGATTTTTAGTTATTTTCCTATCATAATTTCAAAGAATCCCCCCAGTTGCAAATACTGTGATCAGCTCCATACAAACGGATTTATTTTTACTAGATTTACTATTAATGACCACTCATATTGAACGATTCTTCAGGAAATCCGATCACCAAACAATTACTCATCTCGTTGAAAATACATATGAGGAAGCTTGCTATTAGTATGTGCGTGTGTGTATGAGAGAGAGAGAGAGAGAGAATGCACGTGTGCGTAGTGTGTGCGTGTGTAAGAGCATGTATTAAGGTGCAAGTGATGGTGTTTCAGCGGCACGGGCAGCACGTACGACGACGACGGCGAAGACTCTCGCTCCACGCGCACTCTACCGGATAAGAAGTGAGTCTACAATGACATTGCACTGAGAACATTATATCTCAATCATTTCATCATTAATGCTGGTGTTCCCCAGGGGTCAGTGCTTTTTGCTACGCTTTTCTTGCTGCATATTTAGTGTCTGCTAAAACCCGGTATTTTTGGGTACGCAGACGACAGCACCGTTGTAGAAAGTTACGTATCTGACGCGCGAGCCGGTGTACCTAAAATCCAGGCTCAGAGAGAGGCAATGGCTGAGCGCTTGAACTTGGCTCTTAAGGCAGTCTCCGAGTGGGGCGATGCCAACCTAGTCGAATTCAATGCTGCTAAAACACAGGCGTGTCTATTGTCTGCTAAAAGGAGCCAATTCCAGCTGGCTCCTACTTTCCGAGATGTGTCGATTAAGGATCACCTCGAGCTCTTAGGCGTTACTTTAACGTCCACCCTTAACTTTAAGCTCAATTAGCTGCCAAAAAGCTGGGTATCCTTTCGAAGGTGTGTCGGTACTTCACGCCGGAACAGTTGCTTACACTACATCAGGCACAAGTTCGGTCGTGCATGGAGTACTGTCCGCAACTTTGGGACGGATCTGCTAAGTACCAGCTCGAGGCGTTAGAGACCATTGAGAGGCGTGCTAGGAGGCTCATTTGTGACCATTCCCTTGTTCGGACTAAACTCCAAAGTCTGGAGCATCGTCGCAAAGTTGCCAGTTTATAGGTTTTTTATATATATCGGTGAGTGTGCGTCTGCTTTGCATGATCTCATTCCCCCATTCCCATTTTTCTATCGGACAGTAAGAAGCACGAAAAAGCGAAATCGTTACATGGTTGATATTCCGAAAACACGTACGAAACGTTTTAGCTCCACTTTCATTGTACGTACTGCCAAAATGTGGAATGCGCTTCCTGAATGAGTCTTTCCGAATAGATATAATCTAAGTGTCTTCAAATCGCCATCGAATAGGTTTCTTCTAGGCAAGCGCGCTCCATCGTAGACCGTAACTGTCGCTTAACACCAGGTGAGTTGACGGTCAAGCGCAGGCCTATCTTCGAATAAAAAAAAAAACAAAAAAAAACTTGTGAGCACATTTTTATGCACTATAATCAAAATGGTCCTATGTAGCAAACGTCTATCCATTTTAACTGAAACTTCAGAACCTTTCGGTTTATATTTGTACATTAAATCTTGTTTACGAGTTAGTACCGAATTCTTATGTTAAATGTATGTAAAAACGACTGGGAAATGGTGTTGTAACTAATTTCCCTCTTTTTGAAGGAAATAGCAATTTCCTAATTTAAAAAAAAAACAATTATAAAATCCTGCATACTTTGAATTCCATCAAGACTGGCTCGACTCAAATCAAGCACAAATGCGTGATGTTTGGCGACGACTCAAACTTACTTAGGTATACTTACATTACTTTAAGAATTTAGTTATTAAGGTTAATTAAAAAAGGTTTATTATTTTTGCTTTTCAGTTTTTTCAGCGGTAATTCTTTTTTGTAAAAAGTTTTTATTTTATAATTTTTTGTTACTTCAATCTACTAGTTACTACATGCATAATTTTTGATTACTTTGAAAATAGCTACCTACCTTATAATACACAACTCAGCATAAAAATCTGCGAGTGAACAATAAATCACCCCTATTTTCCCACCCTTGGGGTACGTTTTTTTAAAAAAATTATATAGGATACAACCAACCTCGAGCCAACAAAAAGACCAACTTCGAGGTATACCCTATCCAATAAAAAAAGAATTATCAAAATCGGACTACTCTGTAAAAAGTTAGCGTAATCATACATAAAAAAATAATCAATTATACGCGTTGGCTTGAGAACCTCCTCCGTTTTTTCGTCGGTTAAAAAGCAAACTAAGGCTGCGTATAAGGCTGCGTCTGGATTTCCGAAATGCACCGATAACATTGTCGGAGCTCAAGTTGTAACTGTAGTAGTCGAGCGATTCCAGTAACGTAGCGTGGTCGTGGTCGTGGTCGTGGTGTGACGACTCGAACAAATGAACTGAACGCGAGCAGCCGTGTACTCGTATCTGTACAGTCGGCTCGCAAACCTCCTTACCGTACGTAACGTCAGGCAGAACCACAGCGAGATCGAGAAGCGTCGTCGCGACAAGATGAACACGTACATATCGGAGCTGTCCGCGATGGTCCCGATGTGCGGCGCCATGGCGCGCAAGCTGGACAAGCTGACGGTGCTGCGCATGGCCGTGCAGCACCTGCGCTCCGTGCGCGGCGCGCTGTCCTCCTGCCCGCTGACCTCGTGCCCGCGCCCCGGCTACGTGACCGAGCGCGAGCTCAACCAGCTGGTGCTGGCGGCGGGCCGCGACGCCTGCGTGCTCGTGCTAGGCTGCGACCGCGGCCGGCTGCTCTACGTCTCCGCCTCCGTCACGCGCATGCTGCACTACGACAAGGTACCCATCGACACCGACTTCGCTCCCACCCTCCAACCTACTATAGCTCACTCCCTCGATACATCACATTCGTTTCAACCATTAATCATTACCGAAAATTTGTCATAGTCACCATTGCCTCCTTCCTTACACTTACATAACTATTTTATTAATCGATTGCGACTGGCCTAATGTGTGATACCTAACTGCACTTGGGTTGCCGGCACTAGCGCCAAAGGATATACGAATGTAACTTTAAAAAATAAAACTTTATTCAAGTACCTACGACACAAATAGCGAAATCTATCAGTCACACCAGTACTCGATATCGCCAGTGAGCAGCAACTGGCGTGTCTCTCACATATTTTTCTTTAGCACTTAAAATCGGCTGGGATGCAATTCATTCACACTTAAATATGCCTCTATACTCCCATCATAATATCGACGTTTAAGCTATTCTTTGGTAAGCATCCTGGGGCTAAGAAAGTCACGCCAGAATCCTTACCGTTTATGTGCAAGTAAACGATGGGGTGGGCCGTGGGAGCAATCGACTCGGTTTCAGTTCCAACATTACACGTGATGGCGAAACCAACATTTTAGGATTCCGTTATAAAGACGGCTTAGTCAGGATTCCAGCGCGATGTTCATGTCAAAAAACTCTTCCTATATTTGATCTTTGTTTTTAGGGTTCGTACCCTAAGGGTAAAAACGGGACCCTATTACTGAGACTCCGCTGTCTGTCCGTCCGTCCGTTCGTCTGTCACCAGGCTGTATCTCATGAACCGTGATAGTTAGACAGTTGAAATTTTCACAGATAATGTAAATCTGTTGCCGCTATAACAACAAACACTAAAAACAGAATAAAATAAATATTTAAGGAGGCCCCCCATACAATAAACGTGATTTTTTGCTCGTTTTTGCTCGATATTGATAACGGCAACAGTTAGACCCTTGAAATATTAAATAATCAAATTAAAATAAAATTTATATTTAAGGGGTGCTCCCATACAACAATCGTGATTATTTTGCCGTTTTTATAGGTAATGGTACGGAACTCTTCGTGCGCGAGTCCGACTCGCACTTGGCCGGTTTTTTATATTTCTTCGCCAAGTTGCCTTTACAACATTGGAGCCTGTGAAACATTAGTCTCGGGATTTGGTTTGCCGCCCTCACGATTACTTACACAGGCCTGCATTTTGGATTTAATGACTGATTGTAGAATATTTTGGTGCGCTAATCACGAATATGTACTCAGTTTTTGGTCACCATCTTCTGATTTATTGAAAATGAAAATTTAGACACTTTTTTTTGAAAATAATACATTTATAATGCAAAACTATGTCAAATTGTTTTGAAATATAATAAAAAGAAGTTCCAACGTTGAAATTTCCTCTTATTATTTGTGTTTGGTCTATCTAGCTTCAACGACAGGTCTTGAGGTCTGCCCTCAGGCGTGTGTTTCGTCTCTCTTTCGGTGTCTATATTGTGTATGTTTCGATTCCAGTCGGAGCTGCTGGGCCAGAGTCTGTTCGACATCCTCCACCCGAAAGACGTGGCCAAGGTGAAGGAGCAGCTCTCCTCGTCAGACCTGAGCCCGCGCGAGCGTCTCATCGACGCCAAGAGTAACTCACTCACTCCTTACTACACATACTTTATTCTTTTTACATTGTTGTCTGTTTAAAAAGCCTTTCTGAACGATCTTTATAAAAGAATAAAAGATCCTTTCTTATATTCACACCACCGAATTTTATGGCTCATACGCCTGGCTCTTATGCATAACTTATGCTTATGCGTACTGTAGCGTATAAATCTGGCTGAATTTTACTTCACGGCTTTTAGTACGGTCTTATTGGGACAAAATGTTGTCCACGTCGAGATCATCCAGTCTAGGCAGAAAGACTATTCTAGAGTGAACACCAGTAACAGTCACTGTTTCACCTTTACCTCAAGCCTGATATATACACTATCTCACGTTCATCACTCGCTGATACGATTTAGCGAGTATTTGAACTTAGAGCGCGCTGAAGCGCTTCGAGCGTGTCGTGTGTGTGCGTGTGCAGCGATGCTGCCGGTGAAGGGCGAGACGGGCGGCGGCGCGACGCGGCTGTGTCCGGGCGCGCGGCGCTCCTTCTTCTGCCGCATCAAGACGAAGGCCGCGGCTGAGGACGCGCCGCAGATCAAGGAGGAGCTCGAGCCCGCCGCCAAGCTGCGCAAGAAACACGAGCGCAAGTACTGCGTGGTGCAGTTCACGGGTGATCCACAATACATCTATCTAATATCTTTAAACGAGCTATTCAAGTGTATATATTTATATATATAATCTGAATCTCGGAAACGGCTCCAACGATTTTAATGAAATTTGGTTTGTAGGTAGATTAGGAGACGACAAACGAAACCCAGCAAGATCGCGGGGTTTCATTTTTAGTGAACCCAGGTTTGCTCGTATTTTCAGTCATTAAAAATCCGAGTGGAGCTCGGTTGCCCAGGTACTATACACAATATACGATGGCTACCGCTCAACAAGATACCTTACTCACCTGATGTTAAGCGACGATGCGCTCTACGATGGAGCGCGCTTCCCTGATACAAATAGGTTCATTCGCGATTTAGACACCCAGATAGACGACAGCTCGTCGATGGAGATGGAGATTTTAGATACTAAAATCTCCATCCTCAGTCACACCGTAGCTTAACATCAGGCGAGTTGGTGGACAATCGTAGATCTATCTTGCATTAAAAAAAAAGATGATAGCTACTGGACATAGAAGATACGAAGCAGGGCATCTTGCTTTGATAAGAGATCAATTTCAATTAGAACTGAAGAACCAATTTGAGGGACTAGAAGAATCAGGAAGAATTAGGACGTTGACCATGTAAATCAAAAAAAATGTTACGTCTCACAAGCGCCGCTAAAAACAGACCGCGTGAACAGAAAAAAAACCATGGTAAACTATCAGCGAAGACAACAAATGACAGAAGAAATATAAATCTTAATACCCTATCTGATCATACATTAATTCTGGCAACTAATTAGAAAATTAACAAATCTATTAAAACCGATCTGAACTTTAATACAGACGTAATAATAAAAACCATCAAAAACTTCAGAAATCTGAAAGTATACCAGAGATAGAGGAAGATCAAAATACGAAATAAACCAAAATTGTGTGAAACAAATATTTATTTATTTATTTAAACAAATAGTAAAACTAAAAGATAATAACAGAAATCTACAAACAGACAGATACCTGCGGGTGTTACGTCATCGTGAAACGCCACGAGGCCTGCGGGAGATACAGCAACTGCGAGTGCGAGCGTAACAATAATAATTTCGCTACACCACCGGTACCAGCAGAAGCGTCAATGAAGCAACCCTACGTCACGAGAAGTGGTAGAATCGTCCGGCCCACCGTACGATTTGAACGGGGGTAATGTAGCGGTCATATTGCATACCGCTACGTAAATGAGATGGCGAGCGCCAAGATGGCTGTTGGGACACGGAGCGACGTCTTTTATGTGCGTGTCTTAAAGAGGCGAGACATCACACATTCGATTTTCAAATTCATACGGCTTCTTATGTGTACCTTATAAAGATAATAAAAACCGGACAAATGCGAGTCAGACTCGCCCACCGAGGGTTCCGTACAAACTAAATAAAACGGGGAAAGTTATATATTTTTTTTATATTTTCCTTCATAAGCCGAAAAATATACATCGTAAAAATATTTAACTCATTCCTTGCTCAGCACTCGGATCCGAGTAGAACGGGGTTATAGTAGCGTCGCCTCCCACTCGGATCCGAGCGAGCGTCCCGTTCATTTGGTAGTAGTCAGTAAACCGGCGTTTGAGGCAGTCAACCGGCGTTGCTTTGCGCGGCCACTCTGTACTTAATCAAAATTCGCCTAAAAAGTTTTGGTTCCCAGCTGAAGTGAAGGGTCTGCAGGGGACGAAGAATGTGTTAAAAACCTGTTTTAGCTTATGCTAATGAGGCTCTTTCATATGATACCCCACGTGATACGGTTAATTCACTTTAAAATGTGGGCCCTCATTCCTTGCATAGAGACACTATTTTTTTGTGATTAAATTAAAAATGTCCAGTTTTCGGATTTTTTCCTATATGTGTACTCTAACACAATGCTTCTTGCCAAATTTCAGAGTTATAGGTCAACGGGAAGTACTCCATAGGTTTTGATTCATCTGTAGTGACGAAATGTGCGTTTTTTACGACATGTTCGGCTGTAACTTTTTTTTTTACGAAAACTGGGAAATTTTATTTTTCTTTCTGCAGCAAGATACTATGGATCTGCGTATATGGCCTGTAGAACAAGCTGAATTCAGGAGCGGATTCTCCACTATCGACCACCTTTATACGGTTAAGCAAGTGAT
This sequence comes from Lycia hirtaria, assembly GCA_947563715.1. Lineage (NCBI taxonomy): Eukaryota > Metazoa > Arthropoda > Insecta > Lepidoptera > Geometridae > Lycia > Lycia hirtaria. Next base: position 345,025 of record OX387386.1, on the reverse strand, counting down.
GGGAAGGAGTTCAACCAGCCCTTGTGTAATAGGCATTCATCCTTTTTAAAAGGAAATCTAAATTGTTTTTTTTTTTTAAATACAAAATACGTAATGTAAATATTACTTTTTCTTGAAACTATAGGTTTTTTGGGATAAAACAGATAAAATAGATAAAGTATATAATTAACCATTACTTATTTTATTTATTTAACCAAGTTCTCAAATTTAGGCAACTAGCATATTGTGTATGGCCTATGTTGATTGTTTACGAAAAGGTCGAACACTGGACTGTGTTTAGCTCCTTCCATCGTTGCTCTATCGACGGTCGATGTGTGGGTGTGCTTCGGGAGCTATACACTCCGATAACAATGCTGTGAAGCTGCACAACCTAACCAACCGTATTTTGATCCAAAGCATGGTGAGACTGGGGGACTTCAAGGAAAGGAATGAGTAGCAAGGAATGAGGGCCCAAATTTTAAAGTGAACTAACAATATCATGTGGGTTATCATATGAAAGAGCTTCATTAGCATAAGCTAAAACAGGTTTTTAATCATTTTTACGATGTATATCTTTCGATTTATGAAGGAAAATATAAAATAATATATCATTTCCCTTTCTTTTTATCTACTAGTTTATACGGAACCCTTGGTGGGCGAGTCTGACTCGCACTTGTCCGGTTTTTTATTTGAAAGTAGGTCTTAAGATGAATATGGCTAAGACTAAAGTGATGTCGAATGTTACTCTCGATTTTAGTAACTATTAGACTCCAGATCCTGGAAACGGTCGACAGTTACATTTACCTGGGTCATACTCAATCTTAGCGTATAATATCAAGAGGAGATTGCTACGCGTATACAGTTTGAATGGGTGGCATTAAAAAAATGACTTCATTAAACCACGCCATATTTCAGTGTCTGGAGACTCGACTCTTGAACAAATGTGTTCTGCATACTGCAAGGATGATGATCCTTTACTCCATGGCCTACTGGTACTGAAACATTGATGCTTGCACACGAGGCTGAGCAGAAAATTAGAGTGACGCTGAGAGCCATGGAGAGGTCTATGCTCGTTATCAAACTCAACCGAGTTCGTAATACCGAAATCCGACGGAAAGCAAAAGATCGGGACGTCGGAACGTGGAACTGGGCAGGACATGTTGCTAGACGCAGCGATGACACGTAGAGTAAGGTTGTGACGGAGTGGTGGGCAAGACAAGGGAAGCGGAGCGTAGGTTGTTCAGCTGCTTATCAACCGGTTACCTAACATTGATCGAGAAATTCTCTTCGAGTTAAGCTGCGATCTTTCAAATCTGGGAACCGAGGTCGGGTGTGTCGGCAGTCTATTGACGAATAAAATGTGATGAAGGAGACGTACGTTCCAGGATACCTGAAGTCGTGGGCGCCCGCCGAGCTGTCGGAGAGCGGAGAGGGGGGCTGCGAGGGGGGCGAGGAGGAGGCGTGCAGCCTGTCCTGCCTGGTGGCGGTGGGGCGCGCGCTGCACGACCTGCTGCCCCCCGCGTGCTCCGCCCCACCCCCCGCGCCCGCCTCCCCCGCCCCCTCCGCCGCCGCCGGCGTGCCCCGCCCGCACACGCGCAGGCTGCAGTTCCAGTCGAGGCACGCGAACGACGGGAAATATCTGTTCGTCGACCAGAGGTTCGTCTACCTAACTACAACAACAATAATGTTGCTCGTTTTCCGACAGATAAATACCTTCCTTTCCCGCTCCTGACCCGCTCTCGTCGCGCTCGTGTCCCTCCCGCATAACTCTTTAACTCTTTCTTTACCCACTCTCAAACTGTCCGTGTCGGTCCAGCGCAATTTGCATAAAAGATAAACTCCCGTTCTTTTCCCACTCATCAAGGGCGACACACGTGGTAGTCCAAGGGAGGATGCGACTAGAGCCGCTCAGCTCGAGCCCTGTGAGCAGAACCGTTACCGGCAGCGTGCAGTCGACTGGTCTCGCTTCGAGACGGGTATTCATGAGCGAATGGGACGACTGAACTTTGTTGGAAGTGCGAAAACAGTAGCTAAACGGCTTACGGATATATTTGAACGAACGGCGACTGAATGCTTAGGTTTAGTAAAGTAGGTGAAGAATGATAAGGGTTATGAGTGGTGGACGCCGGCGGTAAGTAAACTTCGTACTCAGCAGAATAGGGGTAGGCGGAAATGGCAGAAGCTTAGGCAAGAAGGAGGTGGACAGAGAAATTTGTGCGATGGATGAGTTTCATGAGCTTAGGGCCAAGTATAGGAATGCTATGAAGTCAGCTGAGATTGAGTTCAATCGACGCGTCGCCGAGTCAGGTAATGACGACCCGTGGGGCCTGGCATACAGAGCGGCCTGTGGGAGACATCGTGCGCCGGCCAACATCGTTAATGGAGTGGAGTACGCGGGTCGATGCCCGGATGACGTAAGTGGGGCCGTGCGGTCACTCGTGAGGGCGCTGTGTCCCGACGACTACGTGTCCAAGGACACACCGTACCACACCCAGGTGAGGATCGTGGCTGCGCTGCCGCCGTCCGGTCGCGATGCCGACCCTCCGACAGCCGGTGTGCTACGTCGCATTATCAAGGACCTCAGGCATGCTGCACCAGGTTTGGATGGTATCACGGCCAGAATGGTAAAGAAAGCTTTCCCCTTAGCCGAAGCAGAGTTTGTAGCCGTGTACGGGAAATGTATAGCGGAAGGAGTTTTCCCGTCCATATGGAAAGACGGGCGTCTGCTTATCCTGCCAAAAGGGAACGGTAAACCTCTCACGGATCCTAAGGCGTACCGTCCAATCACCCTGCTTCCTGTACTAGGTAAAATCTTGGAAAAATTCATGTTAGCGCTCCAAATATCACTCGCAACATCAGCCACCGTCAGCATGGGTTCTCTCCGGGGCGATCAACGGTGACCGCCTTGCGGTCTCTGCTGGACGCTGTGAGAGCTGCGGAGGAGCGGTACGTTCAAGCCATATTCCTTGACGTCAGTGGTGCCTTCGATAACGCCTGGTGGCCCATGATCATGCTCAAGGCCAAACGGGGTTGCCCGCCAAACATTTTCGCAATGATGACGAGCTACTTTCGTGAACGCCGAGTTGTGCTGGTCGCGGGTGGCCGCGCGGAATGGAAGGTATGTACGATGGGTTGTCCTCAGGGGTCGGTGGTGGGTGGGTCCGAGCATGTGGAATGTTTTGCTGGATGATTTGCTCGCTCTCCCGGAAGGTATGGAAGGAGTCGAAATGATCGCGTATGCCGACGATGTGACTGTCTTGATCCGCGGTGATTCACGGGCGAAGCTCGAGCGTCTGGCCGCGACCGTAATGGAACGGGTTGCAGAGTGGGCGGCCCGGAATAGGCTCGAGTTCGCCCCGGCTAAGTCTCAGACTATTACTCTGAAAGGTAAATTTCAAAGACCTCCGACAATTAAATTCGGCAGTCACAACGTCGCATCGGTACAACGGGCGAAGGTTCTGGGAGTCGTTATCGACCAGACTCAGTCCTTCGCCCCACACGCGGAGTCTATTGGAGAGAGGGCGAGCAACTGCTTTGGTAAGATGTCCCGCGTCTCCGCCTCGTCTTGGGGGCTGCGATACAAGGCGCTCCGTATCCTGTATACGGGCACTTATGTCGCGACCCTGACCTACGCGGCGGCCGTATGGTATGAACGCGCCCCGCTCTACGTGGTCCGCGGCGTTTTACTGAGGACGCAACGGCCATCTCTCATCCTGCTGACGAAGGCGTACCGTTCGTGTAGTACGGCGGCGCTGTCGGTGTTGGCGGGAGTGCTGCCGGCTGACCTGGAGGCGATCCGTGCTAGTAGGCGTTGGACGGAATGCAATGGGCTGACGCGCCAGGAAGCGGAGCGAAGGCAGCGTCTTATTGGTACTGAAATCACTTCCCTTTGGCAGGACAGGTGGACATCCGAGGACAAAGGCAGGGAATTGTTTGCTTTCTTTCCCGACATAGGTGAACGGCTGAAGGCGAACTGGGTGGAACCGGATTACCAGCTGTCACAGATCCTGACCGGCCACGGATGCTTCAATAAGCGGTTATCAGACATGAAATTGCGTGATGGAAGTATGTGTGATTGCGGCTTGGCGGAGGAGGACAGGCACCACGTTTTGTGGGAATGTCCTCTCTATGAGGAGATGCGTGAAAGAATGATGGATGGAATATCCCGTCCTGCGGCGCGACCGGTTTACTACGGTGACCTAGTGCGTGACGCGAGCAGTTTCGGGCGCCTTCGTGAGTTCGCTCACGCTTGGCATACAACGCGCTCTGCGCGTGAATCCTAAGGACTGCCCGGCGACGCAAGTCGTGTGTGTGCCTAAGCGCCCCCATCAGGGGGGTGCAGCTTCAGATAGTAGAAGGGTTCGCTCATTTGTAGGGCAGGGATCTACGCCGTCGTCGGTCAGCTGCCCACGCTTCGGTCTTTATAACCGCAAGGTTGGCGGGACCATGGGTGGAGGTGGGAGAGTGTGTCCCCCCCCCCCCCCCCCCCTACTTCATACTCTTATTAAAGCGATCATCACATACGAGTATATTCTGTTTTATTATTATAAAATATTTTTATAAACAAAGACATGTCACGATTAGTTATAGTCAAAGTGGCGCTCATGTCACTCAGTCAAAATAGTCAGATATAACGAACCATTTTGTGGGATCGACGTTATTTAGTGTTACTCATCAACATCATCATCGTCGGATTCTATGTTCGATATCAATGTTGTCGTGTTTATCGTCTACGAAGATGAAATGCAGTCCCGCGGCGGGATTCACGACACTTCGATGTCAAACACTTGGATTTAGAAGGATCTTCTTACATAATGCCCAAGTGCTTATTGTAATTAAAACTTTACAGTAAAAATCTATAATAACAAATCTAAATAAATATATAAATAATTTCAACAAAAACTAAAACAATGATAAAAACAAGTTAAATTTTAATTTAAAACCAAACTGCATGTAAAGAACCATAATGTATTGAATTGTCTTTGACCGAGACGCTAGTATAATCCAAGGCCGACGATGCACATTGATAAACAGTAAACAACGTGAGTTTACAAGATACCCAGCTCCTTAAACCCTCCTAAACTTCATGTCTTGCATGCTGTGCCGTGAAGAATGCATTGAATGAGGTCGTACTCGTACGTGCTGTGAACCAGCTCTGATTTTTGTCGGGGCAAGTCATGCCAAAATACACGAATCTGACAATGAAGTTGAAGACGAAAATATAATAAAATCTTCTAAATAAGAGTTGTCTCAACGAGGTGATGAATATTCTTCTTTAGGGTTCCATACTCAAATACAAATACAAATACAAAATTGTTTATTGACCAAAAATATACAACAAAAAACAATATGAAAACCCTGACTGTTACTTTAGCGTGAGCTGTGTTGTAACAGTCAGTGCCTTCCCCTGAAATTAGGAACATTTCACATATATTTAATAATTATACAAAATTTAGATGGAGTAGTTAAGTAGATATGAATTTATGTGTAGGGGTGTAGGATAGTTGTGTGTGTGTGTGTGTGTGTGTGTGTATGTGTGTGTGAATGTGGGAGAGTGAGTGGGGGAGGGGTGTGTGTGTGTTATATATATATATATATGTTTGCTTATATTAATATCCAATTGTGACTTTTTGCCCTTATTTTTTTATAAACAGCTTTTCAAAAGACTCGTAATCATATTGCTGTAGCCATTCATTTATTTTTATTTTAAGTTTATATCGATTTAGTTTATTTATATGAAACTGTGAATTAATTAGGTTGTAAATTATGGAAGCAATATGGTTATAGTGCCTCCATGATATGGCGCATCTGTACCTAGGTACAGGATATTTGGCACGTCTTTTACTAGTATTAAGTGGAGTACTAAGTCTGTGGTATCTACTTATACATTTTTCTGCGAATATTTTTCTAACAGAAGCTACTCGGCATATATTATATAAATCTGTAGTTGGGTATCTAAATGGTAGGGACATTGTAACTTTGAGTAACGCACGTTGTGCTCTCTCCACTTCTATCATAAAGGACTTTGCAGCACTGCCCCACGAACAGATACAGTAGCTCACACTACTAATACACTCACAAAGTGCTTTATATGTTGCTATTAGTATTTTTTTATCGGCTACTGCGCGAAGTAGTTTGAATACATGTATAAATTTCCTTATACGTTTGGAGAGTGTATGGATGTGTGGAGCCCAAGTCATTTTGTGATCTATTATGACACCTAGATACTTCATCGTTTCTACACGATCTAAAGCATTACAGGTGCAGTTATTACGATAGGACGTAAAGCGATTACATGGAAATGTATGTGCGCAAATTGAAAAGTCTAGTGGTATTTTAGTTCTTTCTGTCTTTTTAAAGCAAATGTATTTTGTTTTTGAACTATTCAAAGTTAGAAGATTGTCTTCTAACCAAGTCGTAACACATGCTAGGCCATCTTCTGTCAGCTGACGCACATTTTCCCAGTCAGAGCCATGGAACAAAAGCACTGTATCATCTGCAAACATGAGTATGTCTGCATTAATTAGTTTCATATTACAGAGATCATTGATATATATCAAGAATAGTGTTGGTCCTAGCGTGCTGCCTTGGGGGACTCCATATTTACAACTGGCTTCATCACTGGCATATTGTCCAACCTTAACCTGTTGCCTACGATCTAATAAGTAGTCAGCAAACCAATTAAAAACACAACCTCTTATACCAATGCCCTGCAAACGTGACAATAGTATTGGGATCGAAACCGTGTCGAAAGCTTTCTGGAGGTCTAAAAACACTCCGAGGGCTCTTTCGCCCTGATCTATATATTTAGTGATAAGAGATGTTAATTGGAGAACAGCATCATCTGTTGACTTACGAGAACGAAATCCATATTGACTACTGGCTAACAAACAATTTTTTTCTAAAAATGAGATCAACCTCTTATTTACAATTTTTTCCATAATTTTAGAGAGGGTTGACAAAAGAGATATAGGTCTGTAGTTTGATGCAAGTTCCGTTTCTCCAGTTTTAAATATCGGACAAACTATGGCTTTTTTAAATATTTACTCAAAGGGTAAAACGGGACCCTCTTACTAAGATTCCGATGTCTGTCTGTCTGTCCATCCGTCCGTCTGTCACCAGGCTGTATCTCATGAACCGTGATAGTTAGACAGTTGAAATTTTCACAGTTGATGTATTTCTGTTGCCGCTATACAATCACAAACGTGATTTTTTGCTCGATATTGATAACGGCAACAGGTACACGCTTGAAATATTCACAGAATATTGAGTTATATTATTCAATTTAAAAATAAATAATTATATTATAATAAAATTAATATTTAAGGGGGGCTCCCATACAACAAACGTGATATTTTTTTGCCGTTTTAATAGATAATGGTACGGAAGCCTTCGTGCGCGAGTCCGACTCGCACTTGGCTAGTTTTTTTACTTAATGCCTGGAGTAATGTTACTTTTGGCCCATATTTTATAACTTATAATTAATTTAATATAATATTTGAGTCGATGGAAGAGCTCAGTACGATGCTCGAAGACCTCAATAGAGTTTCCCAACGGGTGGGCCTCAAAATGAACATGGCCAAAACGAAGGTTATGTCGAACGCCCATGTAGTGCCCACCCCAATATCTGTGGGGAACTTCACTCTTGAAGTTGTTGACGAATACGTCTACCTAGGGCAAACGGTCCGATTAGGCAGGTGCAACTTTACGAGGGAGGTCAATCGTCGTATCCAACTCGGCTGGGCAGCGTTCGGGAAACTTAAAAGCGTCTTCTCGTCCAATATTCCCCAGTCCCTCAAGTCGAAAGTTTACAACCAGTGTGTGTTACCAGCCCACCGTACAAATAGACCGCAAAAGCTCTCGAGCCATACCCTCGACCTCATGGCTGAACGACGATCATTGCAACTGCAGTCATCCTGTGACGTCGAGTCATATAGGCGGCTCAATAGACTCATATCAAAGTCTATGCGACACGACATCCGTACCTTTAACACTAATCGTATTAAAGAGACGATAGAGCGGAATAAAGGCTCCAAAGTGTTCGCAAAAGACATGTCTATTGGGCAGAGCCAGTTGACGAAGCTGAAGACAGGAGATGGCAGTCTAGCGTCGACCAAAGCAGAAGTCTTGAGGGAGATCGAGAGGTTCTATGGACAGTTATACACATCGGTCGCAAAACCTGTTAGCAGTTTGGGTAAAGATCCAAGAGCCAAACTGACTCGACATTATACCGAAGATATCCCGGACATCAGCCTGTACGAGATTAGGATGGCCTTGAAACAGCTCAAAAACAACAAGGCACCGGGCGACGATGGAATCACATCAGAGCTACTGAAAGCGGGTGGAACACCGGTACTTAAAGTCCTTCAGAGACTCTTCAATTCCGTCGTGCTCGAAGGTACAACGCCAGAAGCATGGAACAGAAGCGTGGTGGCGCTGTTCTTCAAAAAAGGGGACAACACTTTGCTGAAGAACTACAGACCCATCTCGCTTCTGAGCCATGTTTATAAGCTGTTTTCGAGGGTCATTACGAATCGTCTTGAACGCAGGTTTGATGACTTCCAGCCTCCCGAACAAGCCGGTTTCCGAAAAGGCTATAGTACCATAGACCACATCCACACGCTGCGGCAAGTGATACAGAAGACCGAAGAGTATAACTTGCCCCTTTGCTTAGCGTTTGTGGACTATGAGAAAGCCTTTGATTCGATCGAGACCTGGGCGGTGCTTGAGGCCCTCCAACGATGCCGTATTGACTATCGGTATGTCGAAGTGCTGAAGTGTTTGTACAATAACGCCACCATGTCGGTCCGAGTACAAGACCAGAATTCAGAGGCAATTCCATTAAAGAGAGGCGTGAGGCAAGGAGACGTTGTCTCTCTGAAACTGTTTACCGCCGGTTTGGAAGATGCCTATAAGCTTCTGGAATGGAAAGGGCTCGGCATCAATATTAACGGCGAGTACATCACTCACCTTCGGTTTGCCGACGATATAGTAGTCATGGCAGAGTCGATGGAGGACCTCAGTACGATGCTCGAAGACCTTGATAGAGTTTCCCAACGGGTGGGCCTCAAAATGAACATGGACAAAACGAAAGTTATGTCGAACGCCCATGTAGTGCCCACCCCAATATCTGTGGGTAACTCCACTCTTGAAGTTGTTGACGAATATGTCTACCTAGGACAAACGGTCCGATTAGGCAGGTCCAACTTTGCGAGAGAGGTCAATCGTCGTATCCAACTCGGCTGGGCAGCGTTCGGGAAACTTAAAAGCGTCTTCTCGTCCAATATACCCCAGTCCCTCAAGTCGAAAGTTTACGACCAGTGTGTGTTACCAGTGATGACTTACGGCACTGAGACGTGGTCCCTAACTATGGGCCTTATAAGGAAGCTCAAGGTCACGCAACGAGCTATGGAGAGGGCTATGCTCGGAGTCACTCTACGAGATCGAATACGAAATAAAGAGATACGTAGACGTACGAAAGTCACCGATATAGCACAGAGGATTAGCAAGTTGAAGTGGCAGTGGGCAGGCCACATAGCACGTAGAACTGATGGCCGATGGGGCCGAAAGGTTCTCGAGTGGAGACCACGCACCGGCAAGCGCAGCGTAGGAAGACCAGCCACGAGATGGGCGGATGACCTCATACAAGTGGCAGGAAGACGCTGGATGCAAGCCGCTTCCAATCGGTCTTTTTGGAAATCCATAGGGGAGGCCTATGTCCAGCAGTGGACTTCTTATGGCTGAGATGATGATGATGATGATGTGTGTTACCAGTGATGACATACGGCACTGAAACGTGGTCCCTAACTATGGGCCTTATAAGGAAACTCAAGGTCACGCAACGAGCTATGGAGAGAGCTATGCTCGGAGTCTCTCTACGAGATCGAATCAGAAATGAAGAGATACGTAGACGTACAAAAGTCACCGATATAGCACAGCGGATTAGCAAGTTGAAGTGGCCGTGGGCAGGACACATAGCACGTAGAACTGATGGCCGATGGGGCCGAAAGGTTCTCGAGTGGAGACCACGTACCAGCAAGCGCAGCGTAGGAAGACCAGCCACGAGATGGACAGATGATCTCATACAAGTGGCGGGAAGACGCTGGATGCAAGCCGAGCGCAATCGGTCTTTTTGGAAATCCATGGAGGAGGCCTATGTCCAGCAGTGGACTTCTTATGGCTGAGATGATGATGATGATGAATATTTGAGTAACTCAATAATAAACAAAAACTCAAATTGAGTTTTTGACAATCTCTAGAGAACTATAAGCGTTACGGATACTGTTTTGCGTTTAAATGAAAAATAATTATATGTGTTAAAACTTAATATCTCAGACTTTTCTCCTAACAGGAGCGGCTGTGCCAATTTTTGGCTGAAAATATGCAAAACTCAAAATTTCAACATTTCTTTTATTTTTTACAATCATATTATGTATCTTAAAAGCTAGTAGATACGTATGGGGCTGTGGGTAGTCTTAATTTGTTTGTAATTTAATATATTTTAAAAATGGTTGACTGCTGTTAGAATACCCGTATTTTTTTAAATTAAAGTTCAGAAACGGATAGAGTCCAAAAATGTTGCAGTTTGTGACGTATTATGCGGGTAGCACAAATCTTCACACGCGTAAGGGGTTTAAATAACATAGCATGAATGCAGGTTTACATGACGCTTTCCGCGTTTAGGGTATACTATTGTGATGTTTGAGTGTCCTCTGATAGTGGAGAAATGTTGGTGCAGGGTGACGCTCGTGCTCGGCTACCTGCCGCAGGAGCTGCTCGGCACGAGCCTGTACGAGCTGGTGGCGGGCGCGGAGCTGGCTGCGGTGGCGCGCGCGCACAAGGCGGCGCTCGTGCAGCGGGACGCGCTGCGCACGCCGCCTTACGCGCTCAGGCGCAAGGACGGCTCGCACGCGCTCGTACAGACGCGCTTCAAGCCCTTCCGGTACCTACACACACGCACGCACGCACACAGACACACACGCACACACAACACGTATTTACATCAGTCTCTTAACTCATGGACATGTACGTTCCGCATGAGCATCGGTCTGGCCGAGCGATACTTACAGACCTTGGAAATGATGTCATTGATTAGAGTGTCTCCGTTTCCGATCGGTTCGACAGGTATATTGGAGCAGTGCGGGCGAGTGGGCGAGTGGGCGAGTGGGCGAGCCAGTCACGCTAGTCTATGTTCATGGCCGTTGTAAGGCTGCAGTGGTCCATGGAAATGAGTAATAGTTAAATAATCGTACGTAATATAATAAATAATCTGTACGTGTGCAGGAATCCGTGGACGAAGGACGTGGAGTGCTTGGTCGCGGAGAACACCGTGGTGACGGACGTGCCGCCCTCCTGCCGCTATGACGCGCAACTACAAGGTACACACTTCCCTTATCTTATCTTACCTTAGTACCAGCTTCTATAAATTATTTGAGCTATCCCTTACACGCTCAACATTATGTAGTGGAATGCCTTATTACCCTCCTTGTTTTCTGCGAACTATAACTCGGGTATCACTGTTACTGAGTTCCAACTGTCCCGATGTCTATATGCAAGTTACGTTTGACACATTTCTTGGTTTTAATTGAGCTGAAATGTTGTATGCCCATGTGCATCGGATGACATGACTTTTTATAGGGTTCCCTACCTCAAAAGGAAAAAAAACGGAACCCTTATAAGATTACTTTGTTGTCCGACTGTCCGTCCATCCGTCCGCGTGTCAAGACCTTTATCTCGGGAACGCGTGAAGGTATCATGTTGACATTAAAACCATATACGCAGATCCATAGTCTCTTGCTGCAGAAAGAAAAATCAAATTTCTGTTTCAAAAAGTTACAGCCGAATATGTCGTAAAAACGCACATTCGACACTCACAAAGGAATCAAAACCTAAAGGGTAGGCACTTCCCGTTGACCTAGAACTATGAAATTTAGCAAGAAGCATTTTGTTATAGTACACATATAGGAAAAAAACAGAAAACTGGATATTTTTAATTTAAACACAAACAATAGGGTCTTTAAGCAAGGAAGGATGGTCCATATTTTAAAGTGCTTTAATCGTGTCATGTGGGGTATCATATTATGAAAGAGCTTATTATAATTAGCACAAGCTAAAACAGGTTTTGAAATATTTGTACGATGTATATATTTCGGTTTATGAAAGAAAATATAAAAAATATATGATTTCCCCCTTTTATCTACTAGTTTTTACGGAACCCTCAGTGGGCGAGTCTGACATGCACTTGTCCGGTTTTTTACATCATGGAGGCACTGGGATGTATATATATCTACTAAAGTGTGGGAGTAAAGTTTGCAGATGGATGTTGCTTTACCGGAGCTTGGAGGGTTGGTCATAATGAGACACATGTTGGTATCGGTCTAATTTATTGAAACAAATAACCAACCTTATATACTAAGTACTACGTGCTAGAGGCCTCCTATCTATATCAGTCATACTCTTACTATCTATGTTAACGTATCCTAAAGATGACTTATCATTCTATAGATAATTACGCTCCTATAATGTACTTATCTAGGAACACTCAGATATGTGTGTACAGTTGCTGAGACAGTTCAGTTTGAGGTCATTCTCTCACCTCTGTTGCCATCACAGTCGAGAGCCAGGCTCAGGACACGGAGGTTGCTTCCGGAGTTCCCGGAGCTGACATTGCGGTCGTCAGATATCGCGCGACCTACCCGTATTTAAAAACGTTCACAAAAATATAGAGTAACGTAAGTAAAACAATAAAGTAAGTAGCGCGTCGCTAACAAGGAGCGTGGTGTGTCTCCAGCGGAGGGCTCCAGCGTGAGCGGCTCCGGCGCGGAGTGCGACGCGGAGGTGCAGCGTCTGATCGACTCGCAGGTGGAGTCCCACAAGATCGGGTCCGCGATCGCGGAGGAGGCGCTCCGGCGGTCGCCCAGCGCGCACGCGCACCTGGCGCTCGACCTGCCGCACGACCTGCTGCACGACGCGCTCTTCAACAACCCCGTGCTCTCCGACGTCGTGCTCTCGGACGACTCGCACCAGGTACACCTGCCTGCACCGTACCGCTAGTTTCCTTCCATTCCCTTTTCTTTTGTCCCTTAACTGATTTTTACCGTGCGCCCGGCAAGAGAAGCAACTGGCATATTTTATAGTTCTCTGTTTCTCTCATTCCAGCTGGGAAGGTTATATATTGCTTATATGTATGTGTATTTAGTTGTAAATGACACTTAGATAATGTGAGCTAGTAATGTTATATGTACCGTTAGTGTTATCAATTACTTATAGACATGGATATGGATGACGGGCCGACTAGTGCACGGAGACAGTGTCGAGTGGATCTCATCCGAGGAGGGGGCGATCACTGCACTGCACTGACGTTCAGCCTGCCAGCATCTACCAGAGACAACCGTAGCGAGCCCTCGGGATAACCAACCTAGCTCTTATAACATAGTGAGATCTTGAAGAGATATTAGCGGAATAGGAGCTATTCCGCTAATTAGTGGGGAAGATGGAAATAATGAAGATGAGAATGCAGACGTTGATGCTAATAACGCGAGCCGCTACCGTGGTGGTGCAAGCGAGGATGAAGCCGAAGCTCCCTTATGTAGTCCTGTGGCTATTCTGATGTATTCCGTAGGAGCACGATGCCGTAGCACGAACACGATTAATGTTGTATATTGTGCGTTGTACGTTACAGATCCGCAACAACGTGGCGCTGAGCGCGGCGGCGGTGGCGGCGGGGGCGGGGGGAGGGGCCGGGTCGCCGGGCGAGCCGGGCGAGTCGGCCGGCTCGCCCGGCTCCATGACGCTGGACGGTAACGGCGAGGCCGCGATGGCCGTCATCATGTCGCTGCTCGAGGCGGACGCGGGGCTCGGCGGGCCCGTCAACTTCTCCGGGCTGCCCTGGCCGCTTCCCTGAACACACACGGACACACACCCACACACTACACTTCTTATACCTCATCGACATTTTCGGAAGTGTCATATACATTTTATACACAATTTGTTATTTAAGTGATATTGTCAGAGACGATACATTTTGTACCGATTCTATTTCTGTTGAGGACCTACTGAGTACCTAGAGGGTACTCTGCGACTGTGAGTTGCCAGTTGTGTCAATATTGACGTTGTTGTCATTCGCCGACAGATATCAGGATAGATATAGATAGATATATACCACCTGGTCCTGTCGCAGATATTTATGGATATCACGTTCGCGTCCGATTATATCCATATAAACGTACTTCCCCGTTTCTTCCTTCCTCTGACTCATCAGACCAATATGGCCTTCGATGGCGCCGAAGCACGCAAGCGTTGTCCGGGGCGCACCACTAGGAGGCGACCGACACCACACCCTACGATAAAAAACCTGAAGCAGCTGTTCTTCTTGACAGGTTTTTTAAAATGTCTACATATTTAAGGAAAACGTTACCATAATAGAATTATATTTTTTTAAAATAAATAGGAGTTACACATCCCTTTCCTAGCTCCCGCAGCAGTTTGTTGTAGTTATTGCCAGAGCCCATCTCACAACTGTTTTCTCATTTTGTAATAATTGTTGTCAAAACCCAGCTTCTGCAGCTGTTCTCTCATTTTTGTATTGTTCTTGAAGCCCAGCTCTCGCAGCTGTTTTTGTAATTGTTGTCAAAGCTTGTCACATTGCGCCTGCGACTCGCGTCTGGTTTTTTTTTTCGCACGCATTTCTGATACCTCGATATCTTGATACTTTGTTTATTTCTTTAAAATATACACGAAAGGTATTAGCATTCCACCCTTTCAAGGCATCACAGCTAATGGGAGCAGTTTCCATACTCATCACGGTTTTGGTACTATTTTGAATGTCCCATCTTCGGAGAATTGCTCCGATTTGCCATTTGTTGCAGCTTTCACTGAAATAGGCATTTTAGTAGAAAAACAATATCTGTGTCTTCATCAACGAGGAAACTTTCAACCAGTATTTTTTGAACTTTTACGTGTTTTAAGTAAGAAATTTCTGTAGATTGTTTCAACAACCAGTATCTCTATTTTGTATTTTTTTTCATATGAAAGCGTTTGTACAGCAAGGACTTCTTTATCGAAATTTGCGCAATATTTTAATGTTTTTCAAAAATCATTTTCACTGGTGTCATTTCGCTTTTTTTTTTGCAAATATCAATGACCACGTCTGTTTTATTTTGATGATGATTGGAGATTAAACGAACTTATCTGAAGTGAAGTTCTATCCTTTGTCCTTCTGAGATTAGGTATACATAGGTATAGTAATAAGTATAGGTATCACCTTTCTACCACTTATTTGAAAACACTTTTTTTAGGGAGTGGGGATAAGAGGTGGAGATAACCCGCACTTGTCGGCTATTATCATTTTGATCATCAGTCGAAAGCCTGAAAATAACTGAAAAGAAATGAACATACATTTTATTTTTAAATTTAAGTCGTAGATATGTTCTATAGCTAGGGTGGATAAATATTAAAAATATGCATCCTTCAAATTTAAAGTGGCCATATAATAATTATTTGATATTAATTTTAATGTTGTTCTTAAATCTTCTATTTTAAAATGTTCTGTTGAGATGTGCTTGTTTAAGGACATTAATATGTTTGTTTCATTAGGCTTCTTAGAAAGGAAATAACAAGAAAGAAACTGTCCTTCACACGGTTCACGTTGACTTATATATAAGTTCGCATATACCCACTTCGTATTGAAGATACTCAAATGATGATAAAACCGGCAAATTAGGTTCGTGTGATTGATACACCGGTCTATTAAATGGAATCTCGTATATAATAACCTACGAAACTATAACTTTGTAATTTGTTAATAATCGCAATTGATTATAATATTGGGGTAAACGTTCGGTATAAGATACCGCGTGTAGCGTCGCGGGCCCGTATCTCCTCGTTGCTCCCGCTCGCCTGGCTGCCTGGCTGCCTGGCTGCCTGGCTGCCTGGCTGCCTGGCTGCCGGGAGCGGAGGCTGCCGGTTTAATATCTTTCTTTGTTGCGGAACATATAAAGTTCCTTCTCGTCATAGAAACAATGTTCAGTCTCCCAGCCTCGATTAATAATTTTATAACGGTCTGGTCTGCGTGTTCTAAGAGAACAACCTAGCGAGAGCTTCACTGATGCAACATATGCTGGCTGCAACTTGCTTCTGTTTACTTTGTAACGCCTTATCTTTTTTAAGGAGCATCTCCGATAAAGCAGCCTTTATCGATTGGTGCATCGATTTTTTATACAATTTGTCCAATTTTTTGGCTCAATATCTTTCTCCAACAATTTTTTTTAGTATCTTTCGTGAGGCCTACTGTAGCGATGTGGTCCCAGCGCACTGCTAACTCACCTCCAATATCTGGACCATATTTTTAATCCTTTGAATGTTCAAGCAAATTTTCACCCAGCTCCGGGGGATCTTGCGGAGAAACTGCTAGTTCTGTTGCGGTGGGCAGTGCTGTTTGCAGAGACTCTGTGACGACAGTTTCTACTGCCGAGGTACATGTTAAAATAACTTTCACGTGGCACCTTCCCGTACTAAGGGTGCGGGAGCCTATTCGGGAGGTTACGGTGTCTGTCTGTCTGTCTCTCTGTTCTTCGCTTAAACGGCTGCATCTTTTGATAATAAATACAAGTCTTAAAATTGGCAAGATTGTAGGGTTTACATTGATTTAAATCAACGAATACTAAAAACTGGTCAAGAGCGAGACATAAGGCGTAGAAAATTTGTGAAGTTACAATTATTATTAGATTATGGACATATTGTCGGTGTCGGTGTCGGTGCCGGTGTTCATGTATTGTGACCTGCATAGGAGTTCGGAAGGCCCCGACCGATCCTATGGAATAGCAAAGATATCTCGCGACTCATTACTAGAAACAGTTGTTACGTTCAGACATTTTGTGACGAACAAGTTTCGGACGAGGTGAGAATACTGAGAATGCGGGAATTTCACAAGATGTTGTATCGAACCGGAGCTTGTAGCGCTGCCGCGCTCCTGCAGCCCTGCAGCCCTGCAGCCCTGCAGCCCTGCAAGCGATGGTCGGACGTTCAACTCGCTGTCCTTGTGCATGCCAGTTAGAAGGCTGACGGTTTCTGCCATTTATATGTCAATCATGTATTGTATTATAATAATGATAACTTTTTTGAAATAATGAAAGATTTTGTCGATAACTCGTTTATCCGTTTTTTTTAATGGTTGGAATCAATGCTGTTTCAATTATATATTTTTTGCCAAATTTGAAAAAATCATAATTATGTTATAACGTAATAAGCCTAGCTACTTATTAGTGATTCCGATCGAATAAAAACAAAATCATGGAAATCTGATAATATTCAGGGGCAGTAAATCAGATGTCTCCTATCGTGTGGTCTAGTATACTGTGAACTCCGCTCCCGAGTTTCGTTAATAGTCAGGGGCAGTAAATCAGATGTCTCCTATCGTGTGGTATAGTATACTGTAAACTCCGCTCCCGAGTTTCGTTAATATTCAGGGGCAGTAAATCAGATGTCTCCTATCGTGTGGTCTAGTATACTGTGAACTCCGCTCCCGAGTTTCGTTAATAGTCAGGGGCAGTAAATCAGATGTCTCCTATCGTGTGGTATAGTATACTGTAAACTCCGCTCCCGAGTTTCGTTAATATTCAGGGGCAGTAAATCAGATGTCTCCTATCGTGTGGTCTAGTATACTGTAAACTCCGCTCCCGAGTTTCGTTAATATTCAGGGGCAGTAAATCAGATGTCTCCTATCGTGTGGTATAGTATACTGTAAACTCCGCTCCCGAGTTTCGTTAATATTCAGGGGCAGTAAATCAGATGTCTCCTATCGTGTGGTCTAGTATACTGTAAACTCCGCTCCCGAGTTTCGTTAATATTCAGGGGCAGTAAATCAGATGTCTCCTATCGTGTGGTATAGTATACTGTAAACTCCGCTCCCGAGTTTCGTTATTATTCAGGGGCAGTAAATCAGATGTCTCCTATCGTGTGGTATAGTATACTGTAAACTCCGCTCCCAAGTTTCGTTATTATTCAGGGGCAGTAAATCAGATGTCTCCTATCGTGTGGTATAGTATACTGTAAACTCCGCTCCCGAGTTTCGTTAATATTCAGGGGCAGTAAATCAGATGTCTCCTATCGTGTGGTCTAGTATACTGTAAACTCCGCTCCCGAGTTTCGTTAATATTCAGGGGCAGTAAATCAGATGTCTCCTATCGTGTGGTATAGTATACTGTAAACTCCGCTCCCGAGTTTCGTTATTATTCAGGGGCAGTAAATCAGATGTCTCCTATCGTGTGGTCTAGTATACTGTAAACTCCGCTCCCGAGTTTCGTTATTATTCAGGGGCAGTAAATCAGATGTCTCCTATCGTGTGGTCTAGTATACTGTGAACTCCGCTCCCGAGTTTCGTTTTTTCATTGATTTTTTTTTCTGAAAAATACTTATTAGTGAAGCAAGATAAGCCCCTAGCCTGTAGTAAATACTTATGTATAGCACCTTAAGTACACAATCCAGGGTAACAAGCCGATACCTAAAATGTTACAATTTAATTATTTTAACTATAGTCAATAAAATGTATATGTAATTATTGTGTTCTGTATAAGAAACGTGGTCAAAACTGTGCCAAAATTAGTCACACACTTTAGAAAACTTTTAAATAAATTGAAATGAAATGTTCATAACAGAATTCAGTAGTTCTAGCTTTATTTGTATAATGTACGAGTATCTCATACAGGGTCTCTTTTGTATGAGAACAACACTGCGTTGCGTTTAAAACAATCGAGCAGTCCGTTAGATAACTCGTATAAACTATGATAATAACAAATATTTTTTACGCTCAACGCAAAAATCAATGCAAAGTAATTTATGTGTATTTGATGAAATAGCGTCGATCGCAATACGTTTAACGCGCTAACAAAAGGTGCGCCTACAATTAACATATTTTACATGGACTCAACTCGACAAATATTATATGTATAGATGATTGCTAAATATAGACTATTTACTAGTATATATATATACATATATATTCAGTTCGGGAAACATTTTTGAATACCTAATATTAGTTAGTAGTTCCCTGTTCTCCTCGACATGTGTGCAATTTTGAAGAATAAGAAGGTTCGTAATGTTGATTGCCGGACTGTTTACGTACGAGTATGCTTCGGTGCAGAGTTACCTTTACTTAGAGTAACGCCTCTTGAGCATTGTTTGTGTATAACATATTAAACATATATTGTTGTACATCTTTTGGAAATTCTCACAAAAATAACATTTGTTCCGAACAAGCTTTAGTTCGACGTGACGTGGTGCCAATTCGTATGGAGCCGATGTTTTTTTTTGCGAAATTCCAAAGTCGTTCGCTATGTTGTATAGAAAGAGATCTTAAGAGAAAGTATCGTTGTCGCGCACTCTTTTGTACAAATAAGAGAAACTCCAAAGTTAAAAACTAAAAGTTTAAATTTTGAAAAGAAAAAAGCAAACTCCAGATCAATAGCCATTAACGGTTCTAACTAAATATGACATAATAATCGAAATTGGGTTAATATCAATGGGCAGAACACAGTTTATTGTTGCTGTATGGGAAACTCGTAATGTACCTACTGGCGCAAGTAGTCGCAACAAGTGTGTTCTTGACAGACGTTGAATTGGTGCGTTTCATTTAAATATTACTGAGGAAGCATATTCTGCAGATGTTAGTTTATACACAAACCAAGCAACAGTTTGTAAAGGTCATTTAAATATTACTGAGGAAGCATAAGTTCATTTAGTCGGGTGTTTACCAAATTAGTTACTGATTTGATATAATTTATTCATAAGTTGACTTTTATTGTACATAATAATTATAATGTAGATATTTTTATTTTATTAATGATTTAAAAGACGTTTTATATTGTTTTATTGTTTTGTTAAGTGAACGACTTGTTATATAAATATATAACTTGATACGCATATGCGCGATATTGTCTAACGGATGGGGTCTAGAGTTATTTAAAAGACGTTTTATATGATTTATGTTTAAAGTGAACGACTTGTTATATAAATATATAACTTGATACGCATATGCGCGATGTTGTTCAACAACAACGGACGGGGTCTAGAGTTATTTTTTATTCGAAAATTTGTACTATTAAGAAATTTGTTTCGATATTTTTGCACTAGTGGCCAGATTTATATAATTATATGTTTATTTATAGTGTGACCTCCATGACGCCTATATTCACTTTTAGTCCTTATTATTATAATAAAAAAATGTGAGTTTTGACACTCGCGAAGTAACTAAAGAAGACTAAGGACACTTTGCACTTCAAAACAGTCGAGCCGTTCAGGCTGTACAGGGTAATATAGAAAGATAGGTACATACCCGAACAACATAACCCTCCTTCTTGTGCAGTTGGGTAAAAATATGCAAAGATGGTTTCAATCGCAAATATATTAAAATATATATATATATATATATATATATATTTAAATACTTTTCATAAATAAAATAAAAATATTTGTCACTATACTCAGAAATATCTACTTTGTCTAGATTACATCTGTAGGTAATCGCAAATAAGGTTATTTTATACTCTTACTCTGCACAATAAGGCGGGATGAATATTGAAAAAATAAAAGTGGCCAAGACAAAAACTAAATAAGAAGGAAATAGTAAAATGTCGTCATGAGGAATTATGCGAGTTTCTTTAGAAATGTACAACAAAGAGTAGACGAGCG
The DNA here is from genome assembly GCA_947563715.1 of Lycia hirtaria. Classification (NCBI taxonomy): domain Eukaryota; kingdom Metazoa; phylum Arthropoda; class Insecta; order Lepidoptera; family Geometridae; genus Lycia; species Lycia hirtaria. Next base: position 324,361 of record OX387386.1, on the reverse strand, counting down.
TGCTCGTAAGTCCGATAAGTACTGTACTGTACTGTACTACCCGCGGGAGGGGTAGTACAGATGCAGATACTCGTACCAGACTCGGGTGAGCACGAGCATAGCGACTCTCACCGCGGTTCTAATATATTACCTCCCACGTGTCGTAAGCCGTTATATATTTTTAAAGACCGCCGAATGCGGTTGAACTATAGCCGGATATTTCGGCTCAAAACAGACGTGAGTGACTCGTAGTTTTTATTTAAAAATGTGTGAAAACCACGTTAATTTCCATACTAAAACCGTTATATATTCTTATTTGGAGCCAGAAATTGAATTTCTAGCATTTTAAATTCAGACAGCAAATCCTAAGATAAAATTACTTTATTTATATATTATAGTAAGCTCAGTTCCTTATTATTCAATCGCTGAAGTCTGAATCTTTTAGCAACTATGTTTCGGAAGGCTCTAACGGCTTGACAGATTTCAATGTTTACGTCGCACCTAACAGTGTGTCATATTCTATTTGTTACCCGACTGTAACAAGTAGATTATGATATTAGATTATATAATATTGTGATTATGTTTTTGTTGGGTTAGTTTGGTGAGTTTAAAGGGTGTTATATTTTTGTACTAACTAAGTAGTTATATTTTTGTTGTTTTATTTAAATAAAGTTTATTGAAATACAGTTTGTGTATTTATTGAATACTAGTTTTACGTTCAATATACCGTCTTATAAACGCATGTTAAACACTGAATAAGGACGTCACTCTCTGTCAGACGCGAACTGTCACGCGCGAAAACGGAACAAAACACTGTTTAACTAAAATCCGCTTATTCAGCGTTTATAAGATTAATAAAATATGTAAGTGTTAATATTTCTGTCACAGTAATGGAAATACGAGCAGGCGGGTTATACTGTGAAGTGTGAACAATGGCCCTGAATCGGGCTGGGATCGACAATGATACCGCAATTTCCCCTTTATAACCGTTGTCTGATTATTTTTGGAAAACAATTACGGCATCATTTTTATACGCCACGTTTGACTACTAACTCGCTTGATGGTAAGCGACAGGATGGAGCACGTGGATCTAGATCCTGGTCACGCATATATTAATAATGTTACAAGGATTGGGTTATATTACCCGATCAGTATTATCACGCGATCCGCGAATATCACGATATTATCGCGCCAGTGTCGAGGCGTGTCACAGTGTCACGACACTGATACGATGCCAGGATCGTGATAATATTGACCGTGTAATATAACCCATTGGAAGGAAACGACGATTACGCGCGCAGTACTTAGTCTCGACGAGCTTCCGTCGCAGTCCGCCTACGAATCGAGTGCGCGTAGTACACACGCTACTGCATAGTCACTTTACAACACTATATATCGCTCACCGATTACTCACTGTTCACTTTCCTTTTTCTTCTTCCCCCTTCTTTCCTTTAGATCACTTGATTCTGCACTGGCCTCTAACCGCGACTGCCCCCGTACCACAAGCGTTCAAGCAGTCTATTTGTCTCGGTCTTACTACAGTTGAGAAAACAAAACAAACGTCAAAGTAATATTGAACTATGATTGCTCTTAGGATTTTGGTAACCCCCCTGGAGCTCCTTATATACCCTGCAGGACCTTAAAAAAGGTTCAATTTCGATAATCTTTTCGTTCGTCTGTTATAATCATTTCTTCCAGAATCTTCAATCTCGATAGTCTTTTCGATCGACTTCAAAAAAACCGGACAAGTGCATGTCAGACTCGGTTCCGTACAAACTAGTAGATAAAAGGGGGAAATTATTACTTGCATAAAAAAATTCCAGACACTACTTTTTGGGATTAAATTAAGAATGCCCAGTTTTCGTTTTTTTTTCCTATATACTTATATGTACTACACAATGCTTCTTGCCAAATTTCATAGTTTTAGGACTACAGGAAGTACCCCATAGGTTTTGATTCCCTTGTGAGTGTCGAAATATGCGTTTTTACGACATATTCGGCTGTTTTTTTTTTACAAATACTGTATAAAAATGATTTTCTTTCTGCAGCAATAGACTATGAATCTGCGTGGTTTTAATTTCAACACGATACCTTCACGCGTTCCCGAGATACAAGTCTTGACACCAGGACGGACGGACAGACAGACAGACGGACAACAAAGTGATCCTATAAGGGTTCAGTTTTTTTCTTTTGAGGTACGGAACCCTAAAAAAGTAGATTATCTGTTTGATATGTATGTATGTATATTGTTAAAATTGCTTAAAGTTAGTCTAAGTGGGCTTTTAAGCTCGTGTTGTCCACTTATTTATGTGGAAAGTAGAAGTCGTAATGCCAAAATATTTTTTTTTAAAAGCTTTTATTCAACTTGCCCTGTTAGTATATGGGACAAAAATTGCGAGTTAAATTAGAACCACTTCCTGTCGTTAGATTAGGTTGAAATTTGGTTTACTTACGTAACTTCAGTGACAATGCAATAATATGGTACCATGAAGCTGGTCTCAAGATGGCGACGGAAGGTGGCCATAGGAACTCCTAAACTAAACAAGATAAAACCGTCAAGTTTCGACTCTTCTGAATAGTCTTATATAGGCTGAAATAATGTACATCGAAGTGGGTTGTTTCAGTTTTTTAAACTATAAAATTATTACTATTGTGTCTTGGCGTTGGAACAATTTAAAAATCACTAGTACCTAGATAAAATCAATACTCGGCTACAAACCGAAGTTAACCTTTCATGATTTTTTGGTGCAAATATGAAAAATAATTGGAATTGTTTTCTGTTTTTCACGATTGTTACTTATTTTAATAAAACCATTTCATTATTGTTTTGTTAGTTATTGAAATTAATTACCTACTTAAATGACAAGAATTATCCTACTGCTTTCTGTAATCAACCTTTGAAATGTCGGTGGTCGGCTCGCTGGTTCGCTAGAAGACTGTTCACCGATACGACTATCGGGACAATGACCGTGGAGACCACGTCCCGCAACTCCCGCATCAAGCAAGCCTCTATAAAAAGAATTAAAGCTGCTTACGCTTCCATCTATGTATATTTTTGAGATGTGTATTTTTGTCAAGAAACATCCTGATCTTTTCAAAAAACTAGAAGATGATTGCAGATACCATACAAGGTATCCAAATAGATTAGTCTTTCCACAATGTAATAATGAGCTCTACCGTAGAAATTGTTTTGTAATGGCGTTAAGAATATATAATAAAATCCCAGAATCCTTTAAATCACTTTCGTTTCAAAACTTACGCATAAATTTTTTCAAATGGCTGATTGAACATGAATTTTACTGTATAAAACAATTTTTTGACTTCAATGACCGTAGATACAGTCCATGCTAAAAAAAACAATCATGTTGTCTAGTTTAATACAATAAACACAAATATATAGGTAATATAGCTATTGTAAGGCCTAGTACTTTTTTTTTCTTGTAAATAAATCCTAGCATATAGTCATATTGTTAATATTATGTAGCATTTAAATACTCTGTTTTTAATCTCCTAGCTAGTTTTTAAGTTCGCACGCCAATAAGGTTAAAATTGTGTACTGTAAAAATAATATAAGATCTTGTATCCACAATTTATAGCGAATAAATAACTTTGAACTTTGAACATGGTGGCTATCTCGAGAGCGAACACAATGACAATAACAATGACCGCGGAGACCACGTCCCGCAACTCCCGCATCATGGTGGCTATCTCGAGAGCGAACACTGACAATAACAATGACCGTGGAGACCACGTCCCGCAACTCCTTCATCATGGTGGCTATCTCGAGAGCGAACACAATGACAATGACCGTGGAGACCACGTCCCGCAACTCCCGCATCATGGTGGCTATCTCGAGAGCGAACACAAGATACTTCCTGAGTTTGTTCTTTTCGGTTTTTCGTTTCGTTTCGGTTTTAATATGGAAACTAACGTCGTTTTCACACATTTATAATAAAAACTACGGGTCACTCACATCTGTTTTGAGTCGAAATAATAGTCGAAACTATAGTCGGATACTTCGACTTAAAACAGACGTGAGTGAGTCGTAGTTTTTATCTAAGACTTATTTTCGTCCTTCACGAGATTCTCATGATGTGAGATGGCAGCGTCACGGAGCACTGCTCGGCGCCGCGACCGATCTACGTTCATTATGTCAGGCTTATTGCCGTCAATAGTTATGTCAGGATGTCATGTTAGGATGATACTGGCCACTCCATTGTGTCAAGCTTACATTTGGAGATTAGATACAATATAAAGTTCGCCTTCTGGGGATTTTAATTTCATATGAATGTGCAGTATACGTGAATGTCATCGAGTGGTTATGGAACTATATAGGTAAACACTTAGCTCCAGGTCTCGTTAAATCGCTCTTGATTTTTTCGTAAGCTTATTACGTGCTTATAACGTAATGAGGGGAAGCGAGGCGAGTCGTTCGCACACCCACCTCTCCCAGTTATATTTGCATAACTAACGAGTGGCATCCCCTCCACCCTCCCCCCTCCCCCTAGCACTGCCCTGGCTATACGGCTCGCGAACGTTGTATACCTACTCAGTACAGACAAAACTTCGAATCCATATTTTATGAATGTAGGAATAGTGAATGTGTCGTACTTTAAATGTGTCATTTAGAAAGTAGGTGCGTGCTTGGAGTAGGGTAAGGCACTTACCTGAAACTGTCAGGACAGTTCGAAGAAACACTGGCGTGGAGCACTTTGAGCAGTTACAGGTCAGCAGCATCTAATAAACTAGCTAGTGGTCGCACCGAACACTTGATAAAAATTGAGACAAGTATAGATGAAGAAAAAGGTTCTCATCTTAGGTCGCATCCCTTCTTTTAAAAGCGTACGTGCTATGTATATATACATATAATCGATAGATTCATTTCCGGATACACCTAAGCGTAATCAAATAATTATTCCCCCCGGTATTGACCATGTCTAAACTCCTTAAGCAAAAGCCGACGATAGTAGTTTGAAAAGTTTCTGACCTCAATGTGAAGATGGCAGCACTCGTCATTAAAAGCAGCATTAACTGAGATGTTTAATTTATGTCAAACTAGCTGCCCGCCGCGACTTCGTACGCGTAAGAAAATCGTTCATGTCACGCTCCTACCCGCACTCACTGCACCCCCACCAAGCTAATGCTGCAGTACCACATCTGCCCTGCTCGTGTTTCGCTCCTAGCTCAATCTCGCCGTACGGATAAAACTGACTCCCATCCCTTTCACGGCCCGCTCCTACCTAATGCAAAATTTTTTACACCTTGGGTTACATTATTGAAGTTTTAGTTGGGAACCCTATTTTTTTCTAATACTAAATATAACCTTTGTTACTCAAGAATAATGTAGCATTCTAATGGTGAAAGAAATCGGTCCAGTAGTTATTGAGTTACAAATCTTTCCTCCGTATATTAGTGTAGATGAACGGCTAGACTGATGTTTCGACTGATATTTTTTTTATTGATGAATATCATATTTTTAATACTTATTAATATCCTATTCCGGGCGAAGACAAACCCAAAACCACAAAAAACATAAACATTGGTCCAGCCGTTCTTGAGTTATACTTAAATGGTGTAACTAACATCTTACTAACTTCTTATATATATCTATATATAGATAATAGATATATATAGATATAACATGAGTTATATCTTATGATTTTTTGAAGTGAAAACTTCTTTAGCGGCGTTGTGCATTTTATGGATGGGTAAAAAATGTTAAACTCGCGTCAGATAGTCAGATTAAATTTCGTAATACGAAAATTCGTAAGACGGACGGATTATTTTAGTCAGACACTTATTCTAACGTTCTGTATTTAAAGTTCATTATTGTATGTACAAGTTTGTCCTTCTAGCATGACGTCATTTCGTTGCGCCGAATACTTATTTTCGACACATGCATGTAAGACTCGTTAGCTCAATAGGTTAGAGCACTGATTAAACCTGAACTAAATTTTAATTGGTCCATCGGAGGGCGGAGGTTCAAATCCTTCACGAGTCAGTCTTTTCGCTATTTTATTTTTTAGTTTTCACTTCTGCCGTCTCTCCCGGAGTGCAACCCGTTGTTTTTTTTAAATTACTTTTATTACTGTGCCTGTTTACTTATGTCATGACCGTACCAGCTTGGGAGACGAAAAACGTTCGTGACGCCACTAACTGTGACCATTTTGACGGTAATATTGTAAACTTTTTCAAATGGTGTTAAATTACCGTCGAATTAAAGTGAGAAAGATATAACGCTATTAATATATCAAAAGATTGTGTTCGTATTGAATCAAGAGTTAGGCATGAGAAAGCTGTCTCCGCGTTCATCAAAAACACGTGAACACTTCCTAGGCTAGTCTGTTGCCGGCGAAATCACGTAAACACTTTCTAAGCTAGTCTGTTGCCGGCGAAAACACGTGAACACTTCCTAGGCTAGTCTGTTGCCGGCGAAAACACGTGAACACTTCCTGGGCTAGTCTGTTGCTGGCGAAAACACTTCCTAGGCTAGTCTGTTGCCGGCGAAAACACGTAAACACTTCCTAGGCTCAGGGCCGGATTAACCCTATCGGGGCCCAAGCAATGCAATTCTCCGGGCCCCTTTCCTTTACCCTTTTCTTACTTGTTAAAATATATTTTTTCTATTACAAAAGTCGAGTCGATTAGATCGACTCCTTCTTTTTGCTTATAGAATAGAGGGGGGGTTCAGCATTGGACCATTGGACCATGCGGGGGGGATTATTCCTAATAAAAAACATATGACTTTATAGAAAATTACAAACATACGTTTTTTACGGTTGTGCTGTCGTGACGCTCAACATCAGCCGAGTATTCCGCTCGTCTTGTCACTTGATTCTATAAAATAATACAAAATAAGCAAACCTTACTCCTTTTTGAAATCGGTGAAAAGGATCCATTACAATGGTATCATAAATAGCAGCGTGTAGAGAGCTGTACGGCGCTCTCCGCAGGCATCGTCCGACCGAGGCGAGGGAGCAAAGGTTTCGGCTCACTCCTATTGTGATAGATGAGGTTGCGTCGTGAGTGATGGCCGCAGTAATGGTGGTGGCCGCCTCTGGCCCGCGCCGGATCGCATCGCGCCGGCCGTCATGCGAGCCGGGCGGCCGGCGGACTCAACACGATGGCTGACTGATAGCTGCCAATAAACTCGCCTTCGCAAGGTCACCTCACTACAATGTACTTGTCTAAGTTTTGCGCAACAAAAAAATAAACAAATAGCTTAACTGGCTAAGTGCGTGTCAGGACACCGCGCACCGTAGGGTTACGTAGATATAATTATATATACCTTTCTAGTAAGTTTCTAGTAGTATTTTTTAAACTAAGCCGAGGTTGGACGGCTGTCCACTGTAGGACTTGGCCAAAAAATTAGGATTTCTTGTCGATCAAAGAAAGGCCAAGGAGCGCTCGTGACTGCGGCTGCGGATGCATTATATGGTTGATATAAGTAACACCTTGTTGAGCTGAGCATTATCTACTTCAACCCACATCATGTTATAGACAATGAAGTTGACAACTGACACGATCTGCATACTACTAACTACTAAGCGATAGATTATTTTTGATTGCGTCACCGGATATCTACTCGAGTATAAGAATACTACTAGCTAGCTCCTCCACCTCCTTCTCGTGGGAGTCAAATCTGTACCGTTCGAATTGGAATTAGAACGCGGTAACCGCTGAACCGAAATCGGTGATGGGTCAGTAGTCACATTGTTTTATTGATATTTAGAGTATCGTTGAGAGATGTAGATAGAGATAAAGCTAACAGACGCAGAGCGAACCAATACGTCCACGATCATATTTGTTTGTACACATAATGCGAGATCACGCTCGAGTATCACTCGCGCCGGCGCGGGCGGCGGCTGGCGGCGGCGCATCTCACCGGGATCAAACTCGACACTCGATAGTCGACAGCTATCGATACGAGCCAACGTACGAACCGCACAACACGTGTAAAACTAACTTTAATCCGGTGGAATAGAGCCGATATTGCCGTGCGCGCGCCTCCGAGCCGAGTGACTTGCATATACGCGGTGGTCCTCGACCGATGCCGATTTCGTGTCATTTTGGTTACAGAGCAATATGGATGAGAGACATTTAGAGAAAACAATAAATTGATAGGACGTATTTTAAAAACCCTTTAACATATAAATACCGTAATCTGAGACGCTCGCTCATAAGTATCTGCGGATCAAAGACAAATATAAGGAAAATATTTTAGGACGACTCCACTGGTACGATCACTGGTCACTGGTGCTGGTCACTGGTCGACTGGTCCACTGGTCCACTGGTACGATTATTCTGAGATTTGGTTTAATGCGATAATATGGTACCATGGAAGTGGTCTGACAACAGAAGCCATCAGCACTGTATGCCAGCATCTCTGCTGGCATACAGTAGATGCGTCAAAGTAGGGTTAATTTGGTTAGTATTGTCCGGTATATAAGCTAATGCAAACTTATGTGGGAGAGAGATTTGGTGTTTCTGTGAGGGATAAGTACTTAGTGTATCCGGAATAAAGTAATTTGTATCTAGATATCAAATAACCAGCGGGTAGACATGTTGTCATGGACACCGCGTGTGAGTGAACTACCCGCAATACTATCTTCTGAGCTTGTGTCTAAAGCTTCAAACTAAGCAAAGCTTGTATTAATGGAATTAGATAGATATTTAATCACAAATTAATTATAATTTACAAATATATAAATATATATAGATATTCTATCAGATGATATGTACATATTTGTAAATATATGCTTATGGTACTATAAGAAACACCCAGACACAGAACAGACGGCCAAGCTCCTCACGACCAACAGTTTAAAAACAGATATGTACCTATACTCCCAATTGACTACTGTAAGGCCATGAGGCCGAATACAGACTGAGATGGTAGTCGTCCGTGCCAATCGTGTAATGTGCGGAGTGGGGTGTGTTCATGTGTTGCACTCACTGAGGGTTGACCAAGTATCGGTGATGCGTCTAGCGTTGCTAATATGTTTAGCCGACGCGCGACGGTCATAAAGTAAACGGAAGGCCGTCAAAACTCTTAAAAATGTTCGTGGACGTCAAAATATCTAGGAAAATACGCGGAGATAGGAAGTCTCTGTCGTGTTACAGCTGGAATGATATACTTATGGTGATCAGGGAGGGCGGCCCGCCGCGCGCCCCGCGCGCCCCGCCGCGGTCACCTGTCAATAACTGTTAGAAGCTCGAGTGGACGCGCCGGCGCAGCTGTTGTCCCTCACACCGAGCCACACCGGAGATGCATCAGTACAGTCTTTCCTAACCGTACATAATACCTTTTTTCTGCAGATTACAGAAGTTTCATTACCTCTACGGCTCTACGGATTTAAAATAAACTTCAGAGACAAGAACATGTAAAACTGTATAAAGTGGGTTTTTAAACATTATACACTCCACTTGTCATTTTTAGGGTTCCGTACTGAAATTTGGCACACAGGTAATTTATAACCTGGATTAACACTTAAGATACTTTTTATTCCGGTATTCCCGTGGGAACGGGAAAAACAGGATTAAACTTATTTCCTACCTCAAAAAAAATCACCGCTAACTGTTCCATTATAATTGTGTTTTAAGGTAAGGAGAGGGGAGAAGGGAAGGGGAGGTGGAGGGAGGGAGAGGGGAGATGAGGGAGAGATGGAGGGGGGAAGCCAACTCCTGTCAGTGAAGATGAGTAACATATAACATATCAGAGAGAAAACGGGAGACAAAGTTTTACCACCATACTAATCCTTACTGTGTATGTATACGCACACATGTTATATGTACATGTATTAGACAAGACTATATTAACTTAAAATTACAGGCATAAAAAAATGCATTTTATCGTAATCTCCAACGAACTTTTTCGTAATAAACAAGTGGTTTTACTAGAATTATTCTTAAGAATGCTCATTTATAAACTTTTACAACGCTTTACTTTTTTACGCATACTTTTTCGCAGTAAAAAAACGTAACGTTAACAGCATAATATCAAGCGTAATGAAATCATAATGTGACTGCAAAAACTACTTTTCTGCAGTCGGGTATTTTGTTTTTCTTTTAACATAGATACTTGTTTCATTTGTAGATTTTCATCAAAGTAAGCCTTTCAATCTTGCCAATTTCGAGACTTGTAATTATTACCGTTAAAAAAATACAATGCTGTTGCACTGTCTGTGAAAACTTGCAGCGCAGACAATGCTGTTGCACTGTCTGTGAAAACGCGCTATTGCGCAGTATTGCTATGTACTAGTCAGATTTTAAGTTCCAGATTTTGTAATACTCGTAATATAGGAGAGCCCGGCGCCGAGCCTAACTAAAAACAAATAATGTGGGCACCGACAATAACCACAGTTAAGAAAACAGCGACGTTCCAAGGCACTTTTAAATTTGGTCCCAACGGTTAGAACTTACTATGCTTTATTCTATAGAAACCTAAGAACATCGGTCCCACGCGGTGGAGTCACACGACGCGACAGTCGCAAGCTAGTTGACATCGCATGAAGTGTGTTCTCCCTTCTCCTGTGGACCGGCGGTCACAGTGCATCAACGCGTGCGCTGTGTGAACTTGTCAAAACGGAGGCTCACTTCGCCGACCACGACTTTTTGTGAAAATCGTGAGCTGATTAGTTTATAATAATTAGAGAGCGAGCCGCCGCGTGCCGCCCTCTCGAGTTTATTGGCGGCACGCGGGAGCCGCGCGGCCTCGGTGCGGCTCCCGCGTGCCTCGCACAATGCCGATGGTTTCCTTTCTATATTTATCGAATTATCTCCATGCTCCGGCGCCTGTGTCGGGGCTCGGCTCGGGGCGAGGGTGGTTCACACAATTTGGGGCGTTTAGCCATCCTTTCACCGATGGAGATGATTATTTGATTGCGTGCGTGTATGTTGACACGACCTTGTTACTGTTAAGAAAAAAAGTTCGTTGAATTTTTTCGCGTTAAAGTTTTTAAAAGTTAATTATATGATGAAAGTATACTCGATATCACCGGCTGGCGGCAACAGTGAACAATACTTACGGAAATATTGGATTCTAAAGTTCAGTAGTCAACAAGGAAAGTTTATAATTTCGCCAAGTTTGGATTTATTATCCGCCTATTAGCCAACTGTGCAAGGAGGGTGCTGTTTTCAGGTGTAGGAATGTCTATATGTATGATTTATATACTATACTATTACCTCCTCGCTTGGTGATTTTTATATATTATAGTGTGGTATGTAGTAGATTTTAGGTCTTGTACAACAAGTCTCCTGGTGGTGAATATGAAACGTTTCTGTGCTGTGATGCATGTGTTATTGCAGGTTATTTATATAAATAACGAGATCATGTCTCTGAGAAGCTTTCAGATCACATGAAGCTTCTATTCTCTTTGACATTAGAGGATACGGAAAACTGCCGAAGATAAAAAAAAACCGGACAAGTGCGAGTCAGATTCGCCCACCGAGGGTTCCGTACCAACTAAATGAAAGGGGGAAATCATATTTTTTTTTATATTTTCCTTCATAAACCGAAAAATATACATCGTAAAAATATTTAACACATTCCTTGCTCACCACTCGGTTCCGAGTGGAGCGAGGCTATAGTAGCGGCGCCTCCCACTCGGATCCGATCGAGCATCCCGTTCATTTGTAGTAGTCAGTAAACCGCCGGCGTTTGAGGCAGTCAACGTTGCTTTGCACGGCCTCTCTGTACTTAATCTAAATTCGTCTAAAAAGTTTTGGTTCCCAGCTGAAGTGAAGGGTCTGCAGGTGGCGAAGAATGTGTTAAAAACCTGTTTTAGCTTATGCTAATGAGGCTCTTTCATATGATACCCCACATGATACGGTTAATTCACTTTAAAATTTGGGCCCTCATTCCTTGCATAGAGACACTATTTTTTTGTGATTAAATTAAAATGTCCAGTTTTCGGATTTTTTCGTTTATGTGTACTCTAAAACAATGCATCTTGCCAAATTTCAGAGTTCTAGGTCAACGAGAAGTACATAGGTTTTGATTCCCTTGTGAGTGTCGAAATGTGCGTTTTTTACGACATATTCGGCTGTAACTATTTTTTTAACGAAAACTGAGAAATTATATTTTTATTTTTGCAGCAAGATACTATGGATCTGCGTATATGGTTTTAATTTTAACTCGATACCTTCACGCGTTCCCGAGATAAAGATCTTGCCACCGGACGGACGGACAGACGGACAGACATACGGACAGACGGACAACAAAGTGATCCTATAAGGGTTCCGTTTTTTCCTATTGAGGTACAGAACCCTAAAAACTACCTACTAGTGTTGTGACACTGCTCTAGTGTTGTACATAATATGTAACATGGTGTATATATATGTTTTAGTCATTACATTTGTATTTACTATGCTCAAAATGCTCATATTTATTTCCTCTGCCATTTAAATGATTTTACTAAAATTATTAAAAGATTGTAAAAGTGCCACCGGACATACTTTCTCGGGAAAAACTCAAAATCATATCAAGCGTAACAATTTATACAGTAGGAAAATCAGTGTTCTAAAGTTAGATAGGTATTTTGTTTTTCTTTTAATATAAACAAGCGTTAATAAAACACATGTCATAGGGAACGAATCAGTCATGTACGCGTGAATGTTCAAACCTGCGTACTCGTACGCTGCATCACTAGGAAGGGATTTGATTTTTTATCCGTCGCGCCGCCCGCACCCGCGCGCCAATGTTTGTTAAGGTGCGATTCCGTCAATGAGAACAGAACGCAGACAGCAGCGGGTTCTCCGTGCAAACTAGAAAGCGAACAAATAAAAGTATTACTATATCGGTACCTTTTTGCTAATGTTAGGCATCATAACAATTTGAATAAAAAAAACACATATAACATTAATATAAATAAAACCGGCCAAGTGCGTATCTGAACATTTTATTGCAGGGTGCTTTAGACGCATTTCATAATTTATGTGCAATTAATAGAGAGTTTTTGCTTGATACTATAAAAATACTAGTAAATTTCACATACCCATCCCCAAAAAATTTGGTGGGCACTTTAGAGATTAGACGAGAAGGTCGAGAATACCGGACAAGTGCGAGTCAGACTCGCCCACCGAGGGTTCCGCACAAACTAGCAGATAAAAGGGGGACATCGGATTTTTTTCATATTTTCCTTCTTATACCGAAAAATATACATCGTAAAATATTTAAATACCTGTTTTAAATTATGCTAATAAAGCTCTTTCGTATGATACCCTACATGATACGATCAAAGAACTTTAAAATTTGGACCCTCATTCCTTGCGTAAAGACACTATTTTTTTGTGAATCAATTAAAAATGTCCAGTTTTTGGATTTTTCCCTATATGTGTACTCTAACACTATGCTTCTTGCCAAATTTCATAGTTCTAGGTCAACGGGAAGTGCCCCATAGGTTTTGATTCCCTTGTGAGTGTCGAAATGTGCATTTTTTACGACATATTCGGCTGTAACTTTTTTTAATGAAAACTGAGAAATTTGATTTTTCTTTCTGCAGCAAGATATTATGGATTCGCGTATACGTTTTTAATTTCAACGCGATATCTTCACGCGTTCCCGAGATAACGGTATTGACACCCGGATAGACAGACAGACAGACAGACGGACAACAAAGTGATCCTATAAAGGTTCCGTTTTTTTTTTGAGGTACAGAACCCTAAAACTACCTCATGAATACCCATACAAAATCCCAGCTTTCTAGTAAATCTTTGTGAGCACAGCTGCGAACGTACGTGGTCCGACATGGCAAAGCAATGAGTACTTTTTGTTGACGGAACTCTAAAAACATAAATTTGTGGATCGTTGAAGCTGTAAAATAATCCAGCTTTTAAGACAACACAATAAATAAAACCGGACAAGTGCGAGTCAGACTCGCCCACCGAGGGTTCCGTACAAACTAAATAAAAGGGGGAAATCATATATTTTTTTTATATTTACCTTCATAAACCGAAAAATATACATCGTAAAATTATTTAAAAACCTGTTTTAGCTTATGCTAATGAAGCTCTTTGACATGATACCCCACATGATACGATTAATTCACTTTAAAATTTGGACCCTCATTCCTTGCGTAAAGACACATTTTTTTTGTGATTAAATTAAAAATTTCTAGTTTTCGGATTTTTCCCTATACGTGTACTCTAACACAATGCTTCTTGCCAAATTTCATAGTCCTAGGTACAAGGGAAGTACCCCATAGGTTTTGATTCCCTTGTGAGTGTCGAAATGTGCGATTTTACGACATATTCGGCTGTAACTTTATTTTTTCGAAAACTGAGAAATTTTATTTTTCTTTCCGCAGCAAGAGACTATGAATCTGCGTATATGGTTTTAATTTCAACTCGATACCTTCACGCGTTCCCGAGATAAAGGTCTTGACACCCGGACAGACGGACAGACAGACAGACGGACAACAAAGTGATCCTATAAGGGTTCCATTCCGTCTGTATTACGTCAGCACCCCAAGGCCTGCCTACATTATTTTAAGGAGCTAGGCTGGCTTGGGTAGATGCTGGTAGGGGGAAATGCACAATACACCCCAAGTGGGACGTCAGTGCAGGACTTATCGCCCCCATATCGAATAAGAATAAGAATAAGGGTTCCGTTTTTTCCTTTTGAGGTACGGAACCCTTAAAACAAACTCTAAAGATCTGCCAGTAAATCAAACCCTACAAGGCACATTTCATTGACCTAGAAACACAACTTTTGAAGAAAACATGATCCCAGAGTACTGAAAGAAAAACTGAGTCAATTAACAATGTGACATTTAAGGTGTTACTTGTTGGAAACAAATGAATTTGTCACCACGTGTGGAATGAAACCGTACCTTAAGTAGTGTTGGTTGGCGCAGCGCCCCCGACCCTCTCGCTGAGGGTCGCCCTCCCGCCCTCGCGCCCTCGCACCCTAGACAGGGACCACTAATGAAGACTTTACAAGACGACAATCAGGAGGCCACTTGCCTGTTAGAAAGACGTCGTGATTGCTATTATGAATATTGTATTTTAATCAATAAGATACCATTTCTGTAAATAAATGTACAAAATATAATCAGACTTGAGTATATAATATATTTATTTATTTTTATTTTAACACTTTATTGCACACAATTACAAAGTAACAAGCTGTACAATAGGAGGACTTAATGCTAATGTAGCATTTTCTGCCAGTCATCCTCATAGTGAAAGACAGACAGTATAATTTACGTATATTTACGTGTTAGGATTGTGAAGAAGTATCGTAACTTCTTATAACTAGTGTTACAAACTGTGTGTTGACATGACACATTCTGTCGACTGTCTCTTAATGTTTACCTGAAAAATGTCCTAAATATTCTTGTTTTATAAATATACTCGTTATAACTTTATTAATCACTTCGCTATTTATTAAAATGGTAGCAGAGAATTAATTTGCGAATTGAATTGAACGTGTACATTGGTAAATTTTGTTTTGGTGGCTAAACCAAAACTAAGATCTGAAAATTTGACAAAAATTGGCCTGCAATTACGATGGATAAATCGATTGCAGAGGTTTCCAAGGTTCGAATAGGGGACTTAGATGCCAAAAATTTCAACACGTGGAAGTTCAGTGACCGAAGAATAAAATTGCGCGAAATAGTTACCGTCGTTTCAATTTTGCATGATAAATTGGTCATGAAAAAAAAATCTGCGAGATTGCTCTTAGCTGAGAACAAACGCAACCGCGTGGTCTCTTCTAAGGCCGTTTTGGAGCGCATACGTCGCAACCCGGATGAGTTTCTGCGCAGATTTGTAACTGTGGATGAATCATGGACACAACCACTACACTCTCGAGACTAAAGAACACTCCAAACAGTGGATTGTTAGAGGCGAACGGGCTCCGAAGAAGGCATAGACGGTGAAATCAGCTGGAAAGGTTATGGCCACTGTGTTTTGGGTACACGTGGAATTATCTTCATAGACTATTTGGTAAAGGGACAGACGATCACTGGGTAGTATTATGGGTCATTACTAGGTCAGCTAAATAAAAAAATTAAAGAAAATCCTTCTCATTTGAAGAAAAAAGTCCTCTTTCTGCAGGATGATGCACGAGTGCATACGTGCGCAGTTTCAATGGCTAAAATTGAGTAATTGAATTGGTTGAACATCCACCATATTCACCAGATTTAGCCCCGAGTGACGTCTTTTTATTCCCAAATAAAAAAAATGGCTCAGCGGACAACGGTTTTCGTCAAATGAGGAGGTCATTGCACACATAAATGCTTATTTTGAGGAACTACCACAATCATACTTTTCTGAAGGTTTAAAAAAGGTGGAGGGTCTGTTTTAAGTGCATTGAACTAGAATGAGATTATATTGAAAAATATAAATAAAAAAATACCCAAATAAAAAGATTTTTTTTTCTTTTTCTCTCCTATTATTATTACAGAAATGAATCTCCTTCATCATGAAACCTATGACACTCAGGGAGTGAAGACGAATTTAACTACACCTCGCACATCAAAATCGGTGAAGCCATTTAGGTTGTAGGTGATCATATAGAAATATACATACATACACACATACATACACCCTTATAAACATACATACACTAGGATAACATGACCCTTCTTCTTATGCATCCGGGTAAAAAGAGACGAAAACTGAACATCTCTATCTCAGCACAGTGATACTCGTAGTTCCACTGTCGCTGTGTTACACTTTAAGAAGAACACTTTAACTTAACGTTATGTCGCAGTGTGACATTATGGCATAGAGCTTAAATGACGTATATTAGACTATCTTTACATGACATAAAAATAAACATTATTGAGCAAGTGATGTAAAAAGATTATTTCAAGCTATAGACATACCAGTTATCGGGTACAAACCGACAGCTCTGCCGCACCACCGCGCGCCGGCGCACGACACGACTACGTTACAAATGTAACTCCTTTAATGTTCCTACGCATTCTTTCATTTCTCGAACTCACTGAGCGACTTATTTAATAAAGGATCATAAAAAGGTGTGAGCATAACTCAAAAATTTCCTACGGGTATTAGCGAGTGGGAGTCGGTCGCGCCGTGTGGTGTCGCCGGCCGAGCCGGACGGGCGGCCGACCGGACGGGCACGCGCCGACTTCCTTTAAACATGATTTAACTCCGCTCGCTTATTATCACCGAGATCAAGAATTTATACGTTTATCGGCATTCAGGTCGTCGCTAACCCTGCGTCGGATTTATGAGCACGAAGGCGCTGATTTGAAAGCTCGCGCGGATTACATGAGACCCCTCTGATGCCGCGGTGCAGCGGTGTGCCGTCTTTCTGGATGACTGTCGACCCGTTACACTGATGTACTTACTCTCTTAACGACCAATGAGCTTGGCTTGGCTTTAGAACGAGTCAACTATATAACAAGATATAGAACAAACCTTAATCTGTACGGTTAACATAATGCCACGTTAGGTATCTGTACCTAGAACCCAAAGAAAATTATACTCTCTAACGAGAGCTGGTGCCGCAGAACACAGGGCTCTGTCATAATATGTAGCCTGCCACTATTCTAGTGTAAGCACTAAATATATCACACTTTAAATAAAGTGACTCGATATTAATACATATTTTGAGATTATTTATTCATTTGGTTCAACCAATCGATACTCCAAGAACTCAAACTTAACAAGAAGCCAAGGCTCTCCAACACGTGCCTGCAGAAGATATTTGAGTTCTTTAGACACATAACCCGGAAGATTGGTGACAACCTACAACAACTCATAGTCACCGGCAACGTAAGGGGTGAGATCGAGAGACCTCTTACAAAATGGACATAGTTTTTATTGATTTTGTTTAGTTAGCATACCGTGGTGTAAATGAGAATAATACGGAAAATGGGTATAGCGTCGTCTTCTAATATATATAAATTATATTACTTATCTTCCGAAACTCCGAGATATAACAGCCAGCATAACATTTTCATTGTATGATTTAACTAGACGTAAACTATTTATAAAGACGCGTGGTTACTAAAATACCGTGCTTACCTAAAAAGAAACTTGTAATATAAGCCAAGTTAGTTTGTGAAATGATAGTTGCCTCGTGAATGTAAAGTGACGACATATTTGTTGATTTTTATCGACTTCTCAACGTTGTATTCAATTAATGTTGTGAAGTAGTAGATGCAGTGAAGGTAGGTAGGTAGGTAGCGAGCGACGAGGCGAGGCGAGCCTCGAGGCACGCCCTCCGATCTCCGCTTCTTAAAACTTTTTAATAACTTTGTCTGCAATAAATCAAACCTTGATTACTTATGAGAATTTAAGCGCGCTCAGTTTTATTTCCATTCCATAATATAACCGAGTCTATAACCGGAGCATTAAACGTGTTCCATGTAAAACCGAACTCCTTTTCGTGGGAGCCCGGCTTGTTCGACTGTACCTACTACTAAATACTTATTACAACGAAGAGGTTCAGTCGACGGAGACGGCGCACCAACAGAAGAACTCATTCAGTCGCGGAGGGTGTTAGCACGTCTCTACACCGACGGCACAAATATTCTTTTATTTGACTAGTCTGGAAAAAAATATGTTTTCTTTTTCAGTGAAATCTGCGTTCAAATGCCTGTTTTACTACGCAATCTATTTCCTCACGTGGTCACATTGTTTCATGGCTTCGCAAGAAGAACACACTGAGTGTAGGTATTGCTATATTTTAATCCATTGCTTCGGCCAGGGTGCGATTATCACACAACAAATTGGATTCAAATAAATCGCTACACGCAGAACTCTACTTAGCGATAGATTCTAAATTTCGGTTGAAATTTAAATTCTATCGCTAGCGATACGTTTTTAAATAAGTAATATACAGGCTTTAGGCTGCTCCAACCAACTGTCAGGCACTCGTCGGTAACAAGTATCCAACCAACTGTCAGGCACTCGTCGGTAACAAGTATCCAACCAACTGTCAGGCACTCGTCGGTCACAAGTATCCAACCAACTGTCAGGCACTCGTCGGTAACAAGTATCATTGGATTGGAATCTAGGAAGATCTTCGGAATATACAGGCTTTATCCAACCAACTATCAGGCACTCGTCGGTAACAAGTATCCAACCAACTGTCAGGCACTCGTCGGTCACAAGTATCCAACCAACTGTCAGGCACTCGTCGGTAACAAGTATCCAACCAACTGTCAGGCACTCGTCGGTAACAAGTATCCAACCAACTGTCAGGCACTCGTCGGTAACAAGTATCCAACCAACTGTCAAGCACTCGACGGTCACAAGTATCCAACCAACTGTCAGGCACTCATCGGTACCAAGTATCCAACCAACTGTCAGGCACTCGTCGGTAACAAGTATCATTGGATTGGAATCTAGGAAGATCTTCGGAATATACAGGCTTTATCCAACCAACTGTCAGGCACTCGTCGGTAACAAGTATCCAACCAACTGTCAGGCACTCGTCGGTCACAAGTATCCAACCAACTGTCAGGCACTCGTCGGTACCAAGTATCCAACCAACTGTCAGGCACTCGTCGGTAACAAGTATCATTGGATTGGAATCTAGGAAGATCTTCGGAATATACAGGCTTTATCCAACCAACTGTCAGGCACTCGTCGGTAACAAGTATCCAACCAACTGTCAGGCACTCGTCGGTCACAAGTATCCAACCATCTGTCAGGCACTCGTCGGTAACAAGTATCCAACCAACTGTCAGGCACTCGTCGGTAACAAGTATCATTGGATTGGAATCTAGGAAGATCTTCGGAATTTACAGGCTTTATCCAACCAACTGCCAGGCACTCGGTGGTAACAAGTATCCAACCAACTGTCAGGCACTCGTCGGTAACAAGTATCCAACCAACTGTCAGGCACTCGTCTGTAACAAGTATCCAACCAACTGTCAGGCACTCGTCGGTAACAAGTATCATTGGATTGGAATCTAGGAAGATCTTCGGATATACAGGCTTTATCCAACCAACTGTCAGGCACTCGTCGGTAACAAGTATCCAACCAACTGTCAGGCACTCGACGGTCACAAGTATCCAACCAACTGTCAGGCACTCGTCGGTAACAAGTATCCAACCTACTGTCAGGCACTCGTCGGTAACAAGTATCATTGGATTGGAATCTAGGAAGATATTCGGAATATACAGGCTTTATCCAACCAACTGTCAGGCACTCGTCGGTAACAAGTATCCAACCAACTGTCAGGCACTCGTCGGTAACAAGTATCCAACCAACTGTCAGGCACTCGTCGGTAACAAGTATCCAACCAACTGTCAGGCACTCGTCGGTAACAAGTATCCAACCAACTGTCAAGCACTCGACGGTCACAAGTATCCAACCAACTGTCAGGCACTCGTCGGTAACAAGTATCCAACCAACTGTCAGGCACTCGTCGGTAACAAGTATCATTGGATTGGAATCTAGGAAGATCTTCGGAATATACAGGCTTTATCCAACCAACTGTCAGGCACTCGTCGGTAACAAGTATCCAACCAACTGTCAGGCACTCGTCGGTCACAAGATCCAACCAACTGTCAGGCACTCGTCGGTACCAAGTATCCAACCAACTGTCAGGCACTCGTCGGTAACAAGTATCATTGGATTGGAATCTAGGAAGATCTTCGGAATATACAGGCTTTATCCAACCAACTGTCAGGCACTCGTCGGTAACAAGTATCCAACCAACTGTCAGGCACTCGTCGGTCACAAGTATCCAACCATCTGTCAGGCACTCGTCGGTAACAAGTATCATTGGATTGGAATCTAGGAAGATCTTCGGAATATACAGGCTTTATCCAACCAACTGTCAGGCACTCGTCGGTAACAAGTATCCAACCAACTGTCAGGCACTCGTCGGTCACAAGTATCCAACCAACTGTCAGGCACTCGTCGGTAACAAGTATCCAACCAACTGTCAGGCACTCGCCGGTAACAAGTATCATTGGATTGGAATCTAGGAAGATCTTCGGAATATACAGGCTTTATCCAACCAAATGTCAGGCACTCGTCGGTAACAAGTATCATTGGATTGGAATCTAAGAAGATCGGATACATAAAAAAAAGAAATCGCGACCGATTACTTCACTATATTTAAAGCACATTGACATTGGGTTACCAATTGCAATACAATGTGCTTATACTCGTAGATCAGACTTCGGACATAAAGAAGAACTTCTTAAACCGAGCCGTTTAAAAAAACAAGACGGTGGAACGTAGAGAGGCGTACATACAAACCTTATTTATATAATTGTCACTGGACGACGACGCCGACTGTAGCTGTCAAAATGATTTATAACGGCTGGTATAGATAGCGGAAGGTTCCACCTAAGTACTTGCAACCGCACTTTACACTGAAATGTTCCTTTACACACTAGATTACTAGCCACGTTTTAATATTGTGGATCGTTTAAGACTGTTCTAATAGAAAATAATAATGTATCATTTTCTTTAAAAAAAAAACAATCCCGTTCGAACGGTCGGGTAAAATGTTTACAACTTGTGAAAATATCCTCCATAATGTTTCAAGAAAGCAAACCAGAAAGCACACTAATATGAGCGCATTTTTTCTGATGGTACTCTGGTGAACAAATAGTAATAAATATGTGGTTCCATATATCTGTCGTGGGTCCGCGCGCGCGCACATAAATCGTGCCAAGTGTAAACATCCTCCTCCCCCCCCCCCCCCTCAGCAAGGCTTCTGCTTGATTGCACAACATTAAGTGCCTCTACGCTTGGTTGAATTTTTATGATCCAGCTGGAAACAAATCGCTGTATGGGCTTCACATGCATATCTTCTGTGAATGAACGAATTGTCTACAAGTTAATTAATTAAATACTCCAAGAATCTAAATGTTCCTCCGTATGATACAAACTAAATGTCCAACTAAATACGTAAAATAGAAGTAATTTTAAAAAATGTAACCGACTTTAAACTGAAAAGAAAGAAATAACTCGAAGAAAATCAAAACTGGGCGTCTACCTAAGTAAGTACGTACCAACTATTTTTTTTGAAGTCGGTGTCAGGCCCTAAGCTATCATCAACTAAGTCCTATACAGTACAGACACCGACCTCTAAAAAAATAGTTGGTGTACGTACATACTTAGGTAGACGCCCAGTTTTGATTTTCTTCGAGTTATTTCTTTCTTTTCAGTTTGAAGTCGGTTAAATTTTTTAAAATTACTTTTATTTATTCATTAGGGTTCCGTACCTCAATAGGAAAAAACGGAACCCTTATAGGATCACTTTGTTGTCCGTCTGTCCGTCCGTCGCGTCGGGTGTCAAGATTTATCTTTATCTTTATCTCGGGAACGCGTGAAGGTATCGAGTTAAAATTAAAACCATTTACGCAGATCTATAGTATCTTGCTGCAGAAAGAAAAATAAAGTTACTAAGTTTTCGTAAAAAAAAGTTACATTGAATATATCGTAAAAAAACGCACATCGACACTCACAAGGGAATCATAACCTATGGGGTACTTCCCGTTGACCTAGAACAATGACATATGGCAAGAAGCATTGTGTTAGAGTACACATATAGGAAAAAATCCGAAAACTGGACATATTTAATTTAATCACAAAAAATAGTGTCTTTATGCAAGGAATGTAGGTCCAAATTTTAAAGTGAATTAACCGTATCACGTGGGGTATCATATGAAAGAGCTTCAGTAGCATAAGCTAAAACAGGTTTTTAAATATTTTAACGATGTACATTTTTCGGTTTATGAAGGAAAATGTAAAAAAATATATGATTTCCCCCTTTTATCTACTAGTTTGTACGGAACCCTCGGTGGGCGAGTCTGACTCTCACTTGGCCGGTTTTATTAATAGTATTTATTATTTTGAAGTCGGTTAAAAGTGGTCGTCAAAGCTTATCACCGCTCATGTCACTGTCTATCAAACAATTGAAATATAAGGTGTAGACACTGCTCTGCAGTTGCGATGAATAGAAGTGTGTTCAAAAGACCATATCTTGAAAACTAATGAACCGATTTTGATAAAACTTACAGTGACTCCTAAGTTGAAAGATATTTCATTCAATAAAAAAGATTTTTTGAAATACGACTTCTAGTTTCTGCGTAATGCGTGGACAAACATACAAACATACAAACCTACACACATACATACACTTAATTTATGAATATGAAATTTGGCACACATGTTTAGAAGCTGGTATAGACTAACATATACAAAAATTGTGCAATTCTGACAATATTACAAACATACAGGTCGAACTGATAACTTCCTTTTTTTGGAAGTTGGTTAAATACAACGAATTAACAATGTTCAGAGTTTTCCTTAGTTTGTACCACGAGGCTATCAATTAATTAAGATATACAAGTCGTCGTGTGGTGTGATACAACTTGTAATACAACAGGAGCTTGAAACCATGAAGCGCTTACATACAAGATAGCAACAGAGAAAACAGAATCCTATATCCTTCCCGATGTTGAAAGTCGTTCAGTTGTGTCTCAGTTCATAAAATTGTGCTGCTGCTTGTTCTAGTCTACGCATCTACCAAGGCAAACCTTTGAATAATGCGACAACACAGTTTGTTTTGTTACATTTCAATAATAATATGTATTTAATTTTTTCCAAACATCAAAGTTAGAGATTATCGATATCTAAAATAAGAGACGCGGTAGCGACCTCTAAAATCCCACCAAAAAAATCAGGTTCATTTTTAGGTGATAAAAACAAATCTCAGATTGATCCGGCGACTTTTAGAAAGTCGAAAAATAATAAACACCAGTCCTTATACAGTTATACAGTTCCGGAAAGCAATAGTTTTATAGAACCACAGAAGAGTTTAATAGTACTACATGATAGAACTAATGGGAGTCACCCGGACAACGCATAATATTTATAAGCATTGCTAGTAGTCATTGTGGAACAAGTTGGATACGCTGCCGACAGGTATTGTGTAAAATCTAAATAAAATCATCGGTCGGTTAACCCGGTTGCTTATTTGCGTAGCAGTCCAGGTAGTTGTATGTAGTTTGTATGATATTTGTTGTAGGTAGGTAATAGGCATTAGTTCATTTGTAAAGCAGCATGACTCACTGTACAGTGCAGTTTGTTCCGTTTTGTGAGTACAGAGTGAAACAGGGGGAGGCAACATTTCGGTAATCATGTCTGTAATGATCAGCGGCGAATTTCAAAGGAAATTATTCATGCTGCTGGGGATTGGCTCGCCGCCGGTGAATGACAATTGTTTAGGTGGCGCGGGTTCGATTCCCGTCACCATGCCGGCCCGCTCCCGCCCCGCTCCCGCCCCGCCGCCGCGTCGCCGGCTGCTTCATTACACGACCGCCTATTCAAATTGATTCATTTGGCTGCGAGTGATTATCTAGATTCTAGGTAACAGTAACAAAGGGTGATAGCTGGCTGGATCGGCTCTCGCCTGGAACGTGCTGGCCTATTGCTACTGCCTATTCTGTACTAGCTGCGTCATTTTATCATTATTGTTGTGTGTTGTAATACAAGAAATAAAACTTACAGCTTTATCTATTATTATATTTTATAATTGACCCCCGACCCAACAAGAAGGGTGTTATAGGTGTGTGTCTGTATGTAAGTATGTTTGTGCTATCGTAAGCCACAAACATACATACAGACACACAAGAAATAATAAATAGATTGATTAGAAAATAGATATACTGATTTTGATCTAGTTTTTTTGGAATGAGCATTTCATCAAGAGTGGTCTAAATTATGTTTTACTAAAAACGGTTCAGCCGTTTTTTTGTCGGGGGTTTGAAGTATTCTAAGCTTATGCTTGTTAAAAATTTAGATCCAAGAATACGGATCTAAATTACTGCGTCCATGCTTTTTATTAAATGGAAAAATATTTATTTTTTAACAAGAAGCGAATGACTTACGAAAGAACTTATTTTATAGTAAGCTGTGCATGCATGCGGGTATAGTTGCTAGCAGTCCAGTTCCCGCAACCAGCACTCTCAGGAGTGGACCACGGCCAGCCCAAGGCGAGCTCAACCATGACTCCGAGGCGAGCAATGAAGGTGGCTCGCCGCGCGCCGCCGCCGCAACTAACAACTTATTAGTACGACCTATTACAGTCCAGTCCAACCCAGCCACACAGAGCTCAACCAACAGCGTCAGACTGTGTGTAGCACGGTACGGCGCCGGCGCTTTCCACTTTGAGATATTACATGTAAAGTATCGATATAGCAGGAAATTGAGCTGGAGATACGGAATCAGTGGTGCCACTCGCGCTCCACGGAGGAATAACTGAGAAGGAGTGAGTCGCCGAGCGGACTCTGGAAAATCTCCCACAACTACACACCTACAGGTATTTCTTAAAATGAAGTTAAATATTAAACAGTCAGGAAAAACCTGATTCCCTAACTTTATTTTCCAAACGAGCAGGCGAGCACCGAAATAACTAATTGAATTGGCCCGCGTCCGGCAACGGAGCGCCGGGGCGGCGCGCTGTTCCACTCCCTGCGTGCGGATCTCAGATGCTGGACACGTTACTCTTTTATTTTTTAGGGTTTCGGACCGCAAGTTGTCAACTACTTGACACGGCTCACTGATTCCACGACTTTTTAATGTTCGTTTTATTTTATATTAGAATCCAGAAACGCCGTTATTCGGGATTTTGATAGAGTAAGTATGTATGTATAGAGAAAAAATAATTTAGTTTTGTCATAGTAATAAGTACATTGAAATCAATGTATTAAAATTAGTGACACAAAAATAAAATAAAGAACGAACAAAATATTATAAGTTTATGTTCAATATACATTTCGGTGATAGGAGCTTTATTTAATGCTGTAGATAATAATAATTATGAGCCGCATAGCATACTTTAAACTTGTGATTCCTGGGAGTTGTGAAAAATCAAATGACAAAAATATGCCTCCTTAATACTGCAAAATCTCTGATAGAATTTGTTTGGCACTGAATATCGTGGCGAAAAATGGGAAGTGATGTCTCTATTGCTAAGCGACCTCTATGTGGGTACCTACTGAGTTCATTATTATTATTTTCATTATTTAGTTTAGCAACTGGTACATACATTATGTACTAGTTGCTAAACTAAATAATGAAATAAGGACAACATCGCCCTCCACAATTACTAAGCTTCTTTTTTAGAATCACGATATTTGTCAAGAATCAAGTTAATTTTTAACACATGAGATTACAAACTTATACCTACTTGCTGTTCGACCATCCACCTTGCATCCATCGTCTTTCTGCTGCTTGTATGAGGTCATCTGTCTATCTCGTGATTGGTCTTCCTACGCTGCATGCGCCGGTGTATGCTCTCCACTCGTTAACTTTTCCGCCCACTTCAACTTGCTAATCCGCTATGTTATATTACTGACTTTCCTACGTTTACGGATGGATCTCTTCTTTTCTAAATCGATCTCGCAGTTAGTAGTTGTTGGTTTTTTAACTCGTCTGGTGTGGCGACTTTGCGGTCCACGATGGAGCGCGCTTATCTAGAAGAAACTTAAATATCGAGAAAAACAATAACTTGTGTTTTAAAGACACGATAAGACACCCGGATTATATCTTTAATGTTTTATTGATTATATAGTAACAAACTATTCGATAAATATTTAAATCTAATAAAAAATCCGTACCGTAGGTATCCACTACGGGTACACGTAGCGAGTTCGTTACAGGTTCGTAACGAAGTGTTTGCAGCCCACGGGGGCAGGTAATCCAATCGCTTCCACCCCACTGTGGGATGTTTCCCCCCTTCTCCCCCACCCTGCCTGCCTGAATTTCGCCGATGTTTATATCTGTATCAGAGTCGAACGGACGTGAGCCGAGTGTCGATGTGCTGGGATATGTCGGTGTTGCTCAGTAGTCGCGGGGTGTCCACAACTGTTCACTATAATGTTTATGGAATACTTATTTATAAGTTTGTACTCCTATTTCTTACTTATAATGTTGTTATTCTACTCTTTCAGTAAGCGTAGAACTATTGTTGCATTAAGTAAAATATATTTTGGCTGTAATTTATTTATTTATTTTAGAAAACACCAACAGTATACATATTACATTGACGTAGGTAATCTCTAATATAGGTTTTGATATGCATACCTTTAACAGGCGTCTACATCATTCTTCAACTAAAACTATATTAATTTAAAACTAAAACCTATAAAATAATATACCAGTGATATTATAATCTATTGCGTTCAGTAAAAAAATTTAATAACTTAAACTTGAATGCGTTAAATTGGTCGTGAAATATATCGAGATCGTTTAGCAAAACATTAATTTCATTGTATGTACGACATAGTCTTGGTAGAGGAGAATTATATCATAAGTTAGTTTTAGAGTATTTAACATGGAGAATCTTTGAGATTCTGTGACGCGGGTAGTGACATGGTACTGATAGGGAAAACTGCATCAATATTGAGGGACAGTCAATAAGGCTGTGAACAACTTTGTAGAGAAAAGAAAGGTCGCGGATTTTCCTCCTATTGCGCAGATTATTTATTTTAAAGAAAGAGAATCGATTGGAAATTGTAATGTGACGGAGCTGGATGAACATTAATATGTGACAATAAATGTGCTGAAACTTGGTACTGGCTTCACATAGAGCTGAAGTAGTTTGCAAAAAGCACATTCATTATTTTTTTATTGTAAACACAACTTAATTATAGGTTATGTGATAGTGTGGCTTAACCCTAGCTAACCTCTCCACCAAGCTATGGTTTCTACCGAGCTCAGTGTTGGAACTCGACTCGAACAACGATGCCGCGAATGATATGTTATAGTTTTATCATTAACTGTGTAATTGTCATGTAATGAACAGATGTGTTATCAATTTAGCGCTACGGAGCTTATACGGAACTATTTTCTACTGTCGAAGAAATGTATTCAAAACCTAAAATGGCCGCCAGTGAACCAACCGAGCTATTACAAAGTGTTTGCATGTTCCGCGATGTCTACGGTCAGTCAGGTACTGATTATGAAGATATGTTTC
The DNA here is from genome assembly GCA_947563715.1 of Lycia hirtaria. Lineage (NCBI taxonomy): Eukaryota > Metazoa > Arthropoda > Insecta > Lepidoptera > Geometridae > Lycia > Lycia hirtaria. Next base: position 296,453 of record OX387386.1, on the reverse strand, counting down.
ATACAATTCTAGTAAGAACAATCAATCAAACTCGATTCTTAACCTACCTACAGACCCTACAGTATCTAAAAGGGAGTCTCATATAAACTACTATGTCCGGTTCAGCGGTTGTTTAACCAGAACCAATTATACTCTTAAAAGTAATGTTGGCGGCCGGCGGCCGGCGCGGCGCCCGCTGACTGACGGCGCGGACGGTTCTACACTTTATTGCACCTTCATTATCTCACATATTTTAATTTCACTTAACACATGCGCCACTAACAGCGTTATAAGATTATTTATATTTTTACTCATGACTCGGTATTGTTTACGGTTCAAAGTACTGAGTACATGAGGAACTTTTACGAATTCGGGATATCCACCTGTGTCTATTATTATTATTAGTATTCCAAAAAAACAGTAGACGTCTTCCATATACATAGATATACGAGGAAACACAATATATTGAGATCATTTAGTAATAAAATAACAAACAAACCAATAATGTGTTTGTAAGTAACCGAGTGAGCCTCTGCACCACAGCAGAAGCCGGCACCTTCACCTCTGCACCACAGCAGAAGCCGGCACCTGCACCTTGGAGGTCATCTGATCTCACCCGACGAGATAAAGACCTCCTCCCCTAAGGCCATCACTGACTACATGCTCAGCATCGGACTCGGAGAGGTGCTGTAAGTAACAGAGAATGCCACAATAGACCTGAAAAGGTCGCAGTGACTAGCCGGGGCTGTAAAGGCCCATTTGGCCCCCTAAGATTCGAATAAAAAAAACGAATGAGCGCTGCGAGGTAACATCTCTTTACTCAACAGAAACAATTTTTTTTCGATGATAGGCTTGCGCCTACTCACTTAGTGCTAAGCGACTGTTACGGTCTACGATGGAGCGCGCTTGCCTAAAAGAAACCTAACAAATCTTTCATGTGTCCGGATGTTTCTTTGTTTTGATGTTAAAACTGCGTACAGCTAGATTTTTTATCGTAAACGAATTTCCAGTAAAAAGAAAAAAAGTTGTATTCAAATTCGTTTATTATCAGACAATAAACTCCACTTCGCCTAAAGTTACATTAAATATACTTAATTATTAGAATTCTATTGAAATGTATTTTGGACACTTCGTGCGTACGATTTCAAACCTTCAAACCTTATATGGGTTGGTTTTGATAATACTACGAACTACTAAATATCTACTAGGACCTTGTATGTTACCTTCAACGGATTGAACAAATAAAAGTAATTAAAAAAAAATAAACCGACTTCAAACTGAAAAGAAAGAAATAACTCGAAGAAAATCAAAACTGGGCGTAGGTACTACCTAAGTAGGTACGTACACCAACTATTTTTGAGGTCGGTGTCAGGCCCTAAGCTATCATCAACTAAGTCCTATACAGACACTTATGAAATTTGGCACACATGTTTAGAAGCGGATATAGACTAACATATACAAAAATTATGCAATTCTGATAATATTACAAACATACAGGTCGAATTGATAACCTCATTTTTTTTGGAAGTCGGTTAATTAGTGTACGGAAGTAGTACCTACTTGTAAAAGAGTTGAACGCGCGCGAGTGCTACGCCGCACCCAGCGTGCTGCCTGCTGCTACGCTGGCTACGCTTCAATAAACATAGGGCAAATTCATTGTTTTCTACACTACTACAATAGGATGCTAACATGATACATGCCCTTTTAAGGTATGAGTTATGTCGGCGTGCCTCATCGTAGACCGCTTCGTTCGTCGCTTTCCAACAGACGAGTTATTCACTTTTTTTAAAACCGGACAAGTGCGAGTCAGACTCGCCCACCGAGGGTTCCGTACAAACTAAATAAAAGGGGAAAATCATATATTTTCCTTCATAAACCTAAAAATATACCGAACAATAAAAAATTGAAACGCTCGTAAAAGAGTCAAAATACTTTAACTTGTGTTATGATCTGCACTTGTCATATTTAGGACACACATGTAATCCTGGCTCAAGAAACATATTTGTCTCTTACGAGCGTATCACCAAATTATTATTTTTAAATGTAGCCTGTGAATTCAAAGCTAAAATAGCTATAGACGAATTTAACGATCGAAACGCGACGGTAGTGGAGGCCTTGAATGCAAAGTTTCGGTGTACGTTGTAAAAAAAAAAAATTGTTCTTATGTTGTCCCTTAAATAGTAGTAGGAAAACGTGTGTACCCAGAGCACTCACGCTCGCTTAAAGGCTTCTTCTTGCGGCGGCTGTGTGTGGCGGGTCGCCCTCTTCCCTCAAATATGGTTGAGGAGAGCGATGGCTGGTACATGCGTCAACTCGTGAACGGGTGCTGCTTGCGGGAGCTGGACTGCTCGCCGTATACACGCACGCATGTGCATGTTACTTAAGTATTAACAGTTATTAGTTAAGTATCAACGTCTTCCTCTTGTACTCTAGTTTAAAAAATGTAAAGTTAGCTAAAAAAAATGTATTAGTTTATAAAAGGCATGGACCCTGGAGCCTGTGGTGCTCGAATTTTTTCAAATAAAAAATAATAAATTAACGATATATCACACAACGATCACTCTGTTTAGGCTACCGGAAGTGATTTAAAAACATACATACTTATTACCATTTACCTCGGGCGGTCGAGTACGAGTAATATGTGTTTTCATTGTAAACTTGTCGAAAGCATTGTTTGCTTGTTTGGACGCGAGACGAGAATCAGTTAGCGCTACAGAGTGACGCCCTGCGGCCAGGTCTCAGGTCGCCGCTCCCCGGGGAGGTTTTGTTTCTCCTGTTTAGTGACAATAATACAATATATCGTTGCAAACTACCGCTTACACACTAACAAGTCCCTCGGGAGACGCTACAGTCGCGCGAGGATACATGCACTGTTCAAACATCGCTCGTGCGAACGAAACGGTGCTCTCGGGTGATGACAGGAAGGTCGAGATTCAGACGGCGCCGGTGAAGATGCGGGCGGACTGTGGCACGTAAAATGTTGCTTGTACCACACCACGTGAAGCTGCCAACAGCGTTGATTTCACTTTATATTGAGATCGGCTATGGAAATAATAGCAGATACTACAGTTATTCGTCGTCGTTCGTAGAGCGAGTGAAGCTAGTCTCTTACAGAGTTGACTGATAAGCTGGCTGATGTTGAGCGACTGACTGAGAGAGTGGGATCATCCATAACCAGGACAAACGTTTATATGATGTTTCATTAGTATGTTTAAATAAAGTATATAATGGCCAAAAAAAGTGAAGATCCTAATTCTGCTGGAAACTATTAGTATTTCCTTAAACTAGTTACAACCTTCTGCTTCGCCTGCGGCGCGAAAATTGATATATCATACATTACAATAAATCCCTACAATAACATATAAGTCGAAATGAAAGCCTCCTTTTTTGAAGTGGGTTAAAAATTGTAGTTAGATGAGACATTTTACTGCTACACAATCGTTGTAATCCAATTACAGATCAAAAACTAGGGGTTGTGTCGGTGTGGGTCGAGCGGGGGGTACCGCTAGGCGGGGGCGGGGGTGGTGTAATCTCATCGCGCGGTCGGGTGCGCGCGCGCCGCCGCACGTAATCCCGTTGTGCTAATAGTCGTCCCCCGCACAAAAGGCTGATCAAACGCTGCAATTAGACGCGCCAAATGTCGACCGCGGAGCCCGGCGCCGGGTTCCGTGCCGGGGCGGGGGCCGGCGCCTATTACTGCTGCATTCATCACTTTGACTGTATTTGGACAGGTTGTAACTTTGTTAGCGATTGTAATGATGGATTTCCGACTCAAGAATAGTTTAATATTCGAAACTGGAGCCTACTTAGTGCCCGTTTATAGTCTGAATATTAGCATTTCCTATGGTTTTCAGCTTATTCTGTAATATTTTCTTGTCACTTGCTCGGATCTCATATGTTGACACAGACACAGACATGGACCCTTCCTTCGCTTACTTTACAAAAAGAGGGGCAATATTTTTAGGTAGGTACTTTGTTTGTTATACGAGTATAGGATGCTTGTGTGCGTCTGCATTTCAATAATACATAATGTAAGCCGCTAGACCGATTTTGAAGTGATAAGTATTGTTAGACTCATCTGTGTTTCACAAGTGTCATAGTTTAATATGTTTACAGTGGTTCTGCACATAAATACTCATGGAAACTTAGACTCAACATCATAATCATGTTTAAGAGCACGTAAATCGCTCTCATGTGGCCAGGTATCTTTCAAGTGGTTTTTCTTTTAACACAGATACTAGTTGCTAAATGTAAGCCAGCTTAGGTCTCATTTTTCGAGCCACACATGCCTCTGTTAGAATTATTTTATAACTTTTTTTTTTTAATGTGGCAAGCGCCTTTATTTACTACAACACAACAATATACAGACTCAACTATCTAAACTACTACACAAAAAGCACATATAACTTATCACTATTAAATATAACTAACAATTTACTTTAAATCTATTCGGTGTCACCCCCAGCTCGACACAAGTAATATGGTGAGCTGTTTTAGTTTAGTTGTTGGTTTATCCGGGTCGGGACAGTGCGGCGGCGCGAGCGCTCCTGCCGTGTTTGTCTCCACGCGCGCACGATCGCGACAGCCTGTATAAACAAACTAAATCTTTTAACAAACAACTGACAATTACGGAGCCAGTTTGTTGATAAAACATTTTAAGCATATTTATTAACATCAATAAACTGTTTATTGTGCGTTACACTGTCTGTTAATAAACATTTTATTTAAGTATATTTCGTATTGTTTAAAGTGAACTTTTGTAAGCGATGTTATCGATATGAACTGTGTTGTACTCGTACGGGTTGTGCGCTGGAGAAGCTGCGTCTGATGACTACACGCTCTAACTGTGTTGTACTCGTACGGGTTGTGCGCTGGAGTAGCTGCGTCTGATGACTACACGCTCTAACTGTGTTGTACTCGTACAGGTTGTGCGCTGGAGTAGCTGCGTCTGATGACTACACGCTCTAACTGTGTTGTACTCGTACGGGTTGTGCGCTGGAGTAGCTGCGTCTGATGACTACACGCTCTAACTGTGTTGTACTCGTACGGGTTGTGCGCTGGAGTAGCTGCGTCTGATGACTACACGCTCTAACTGTGTTGTACTCGTACGGGTTGTGCGCTGGAGTAGCTGCGTCTGATGACTACACGCTCTAACTGTGTTGTACTCGTACAGGTTGTGCGCTGGAGTAGCTGCGTCTGATGACTACACGCTCTAACTGTGTTGTACTCGTACGGGTTGTGCGCTGGAGTAGCTGCGTCTGATGACTACACGCTATAACTGTGTTGTACTCGTACGGGTTGTGCGCTGGAGTAGCTGCGTCTGATGACTACACGCTCTAACTGTGTTGTACTCGTACGGGTTGTGCGCTGGAGTAGCTGCGTCTGATGACTACACGCTCTAACTGTGTTGTACTCGTACAGGTTGTGCGCTGGAGTAGCTGCGTCTGATGACTACACGCTCTAACTGTGTTGTACTCGTACGGGTTGTGCGCTGGAGTAGCTGCGTCTGATGACTACACGCTCTAACTGTGTTGTACTCGTACGGGTTGTGCGCTGGAGTAGCTGCGTCTGATGACTACACGCTCTAACTGTGTTGTACTCGTACGGGTTGTGCGCTGGAGTAGCTGCGTCTGATGACTACACGCTCTAACTGTGTTGTACTCGTACAGGTTGTGCGCTGGAGTAGCTGCGTCTGATGACTACACGCTCTAACTGTGTTGTACTCGTACGGGTTGTGCGCTGGAGTAGCTGCGTCTGATGACTACACGCTATAACTGTGTTGTACTCGTACGGGTTGTGCGCTGGAGTAGCTGCGTCTGATGACTACACGCTCTAACTGTGTTGTACTCGTACGGGTTGTGCGCTGGAGTAGCTGCGTCTGATGACTACACGCTCTAACTGTGTTGTACTCGTACAGGTTGTGCGCTGGAGTAGCTGCGTCTGATGACTACACGCTCTAACTGTGTTGTACTCGTACGGGTTGTGCGCTGGAGTAGCTGCGTCTGATGACTACACGCTCTAACTTGTAACACAGCACCGCTCTTGGCTCGGGGGGTGGTTTATACTAAGAGAGTCTGAAAGAATACATACATTAAAGATTAGAGTGCATTTATTGATTGAATGAATAAGTTTCACTCGTGATTTGAAGACAGTCTGATGACATAACGTTAGGTTGTTATGAATATAAATAATTTATTGGATCCTGTGAACTGCCTAACTTGTAATAAAGCATCTCTCCGATTCACCAATAATTTCCCCAGTTTTTAGGGTTCCGTAGTAAACAAGGAACCCTTATAGTTCCGTCATGTCCGTCTGTCTATCCGCGGCTTTACTCAAAAACTACTAGAAAACTACACACAACTAAAGACTACTAGAAAGAGTACTAGAAAACTGTAATTTGGTATGGATATGCATATTAGTTATGCCGAGAAAGTCGTAGAATTCAATTTTGATAAAATATTTTTTTTGAGTTCTTTCCGTACACGTAGTATTTTTTTAGGTATTATTTTTTCTCATCTCCCCAATCGTGAGTTATCGTTGGATAGGTGATTAAAAATCATCTTTAGGGATCCGTTTACGAAATATAAAGTTTTGAAGTGATCATTTTTAGGTTTCCGTACCTCAATAGGAAAAAAACGGAACCCTTATAGGATCACTTTGTTGTCCGTCTGTCTGTCCGTCCGGGTGTCAAGACCTTTATCTCGGGAACGCGTGAAGGTATCAAGTTGAAATTAAAACCATATACGCAGATCCATAGTATCTTGCTGCAGAAAGAAAAATAAAATTTCTCAGTTTTCGTAAAAAAATGTTACAGCCGAATATGTCGTAAACAACGCACATTTCGACACTCACAGAGGAATCAAAACCTATGGGGTACTTCTCGTTGACTTAGAACTCTGAAATTTGGCAAAAAGCATTGTGTTAGAGTACACATATAGGAAAAAAACCGAAATCTGGACATTTTTAATTAATCACAAAAAAGTATTGTCTCTATGCAAGGAATGAGGGCCCAAATTTTAAAGTGAATTAACCGTATCATGTGGGGTATCATATGAAAGAGCCTCATTAGCATAAGCTAAAACAGGTTTTTAACACATTCTTCGCCCCCTGCAGACCCTTCACTTCAGCTGGGAACTAAAACTTTTCAGGCGAATTTTCATTAAGTACAGAGTAGCCGCGCAAAGCAACGTTGACTGCCTCAAACGCCGGCGGTTTACTGACTACTACAAAATAAACGGCACACTCGCTCGGATCCGAGTGGGAGGCGCCACTACTATAGCCCCGCTCTACTCGGATCCGGGTTGTGAGCAAGGAATGTGTTAAATATTTTTAAGATGTATATTTTTCGGTTTATGAAGGAAAATATAAAAAAATATGTGATTTCCCCCTTATATTTAGTTTGTACGGAACCCTCGGTGGGTGAGTCTGACTCGCACTTGTCCGGTTTTTGTTAGAGTAATGTGGTCCCGTCCCCCCCAACCGGCTAAAGTAGGATTTACTTTAGTCGATTACTTTTTACTTTAGCCGATCAAATGTACTTAGAGAAATGAAAAATTAAAATTTAGTGCAAATTTCATTTAAACTAAGTTAACCTTTATGTTCATAGTATCCCCATTTTAAGTTCACATAAATTGAAGATGTGCAACTAGAGAACCCTACTTTGCGCGTAGCACGACAAAAAGGCATCTGCCTATTTTAAGTAACTATGTAATTGTTTGTCTGGCTTTATAGCTCTCAAACGGATGAACCTACTTATATTTAGATAGGTATATGTATAGGTAGTTTTATTTGTTTGAAAGGTGACTTAATCGATGCTATTCTTAGCTACTCAACATAATCTGGTTAGCTGTTGTTTAATTATTTAACTTTTTTTGTATGTAAGCTCCACTAAAATTAAATTTTTATGTGCAACACGATATTTTTTTCACAATCTAGTTGCACAGTAACCAACAGCTTGTTTGCGATAAGTCGCAGCTGATAGATCAAAACAGACAAATATGTGGCGACAGGAGGTCGAGGGCCGCCCGGCCGGAGCCCCGAGAGCCGCGTGTTCCCGCGCTGCAGCGCCGCTGCATCCAACCGCTGCGATCCAATTACGGAGGCAGGCGAGTAAGAAAAGTGCTTCGGTGCGGAGTTTCTAACGCAATAACCGTCCCCTCGCCGCCGGTCACCGGCGACGGCGCGCCTCCTCTCACACTGTGCTGCTAATCTATTTTACCCGACTGCACAACAAGAACGACATTCTTTATTTCTTGAGTGTATAGTATAGATATTTTATCAGTTTTTGGGAATAATACTTAATTGCAAAATTATCGCTTGATAAAAAATAAACACGCTTTTTCATTGTCTCTAGGTAACTAAGTTATTTTCGAAAAATATATGACCTAGGAAACGCAGGCGTTGACAAACTTGACAAACTCCAAACAGATTGGCAGCAGATAGCGCAGGACCAACACGACACTCTAGAGTCGAGGCGTGGGTACACGCGTCACTGGGTGGACCATGCAGTCACCGCACGGCACCCGAGGAACGGACGACGACGTCGACCCAGACCACGGGAAGCAAAAATCATTAAAATAAATTCATAATCGGCGAAGTAATTGCTAAACACACAAGTATCAATGTTAAAAGAAAAACAAAATACCCGACTGCAGAAAAGAGGTTTTTGCAGCCTAACTTACGATTTCTTTACACTTAATACGCTGTTGAATGTACGTTTTTTGTGAGAAAGTATGCGGTCAATCGCTGTAAAAGATTATTGCGCATTCTTTAGAAAAAAATCTAGTAAAATCACTTTTATTACACGCGTACAAAAAACACGCGTTTTTTATATTTGTGAGAGATGTATGATTTTTATTACAAAACATATTTCCTATGACACTCAGTAAGTGAAAACGAATCTAACGACACCTCTCACATCAAAATCGGTCAAGCCCTTTAGGCTTTAGGCGATCATATAGAAACATACAGATATACATATATACCCACATACATACATACACTCGAAACACCCCCCCCCCCTCTACCTCCCCCTCCCTTTTCCCCTCTCCTTACCTTAAAACGCAATTATAATGGTACAGTTGTCGGTGATTTTTTTACCCGTTCCCGTGGGAATCCCGGGATAAAAAGTATCATATGTGTTAATCCAGATTATAAACTACCTGTGTGCCAAATTTCAGCCAAACCCGTCAAGCCGTTTTACCGTGAAGAAGTAACAAACTGACACAAACTTCGCATTTATTTTATAAGTGTGAAGTGATTTCACTAAAGTTATATACATATTCGTAATCACTGTTAAAAGTTCTTTATTTTGATACCACACTCGATGTATTTTGATAACATTTTTTTTTAGATTAATTTTTGCCGCCAAAAATCCTTAATTTTGTTTTAAGTATTTTAATTTTGAGGGACCCAGTGTCACTCTCACGACTAAGACGAATCCATTGACACCACTCACATAAAAATACGACAAGCCGTTTAGGCTCTAGGGCGTGCCAAAGAAATATACATACATACATACACTCGAAAAACATAACCCTCCTTCTTTCGCAGTCGGGTAAAAATAGAGTTGAATTGAAAATTTATGGAAGTCAGATAAACAAAAACCGTTAAAATCCGTAAAATTGTTTAAAAATCCGTTAAAATCCACTGTGAAATTTAATGTGAAAAAGTAACAAATGAACACACATGCATACAAACTTTCGTATTTATAATTAAGAAACCGTTAGAAACGTATCACACCTATTATAAGGGTTTGTTGGCCGTGCTACTACCAATCTTACTACTAGTAGTGACACCGGTAATTGAATTACCCTTCTTACTACTTTAGTTGAAAGTTGTTAGAACAGCAATAAACAATTGCCCGTGTTACTACCGTAAAACTAAAACAACAAAAACAAAACAAATATGACGAATTTGTATTTTAAACTAAATGTAAGTAGGTAGATATTATGCATACGAAAAAAAACATTGAATTTAACCTGACTTGAATGACTGTGACTTTGAATTTAACAAACAGGAAAAATCACCGTAATTTCTCAAGGGCGTGCCCTCGAGAAATTACGGAAAATTTAACCGCTTCGGCCGCGTACGTAACTATTGTTTCGTAACTAGTTTCGTACGAAACATAATTATTCTTGGTTCGATACTAGTGTCGATCGGAGAAGCCGTGCCAAGGACGTGCCCTCGAGGAATTACGGTGATTTTCCCGCTTCGGCCGTGTACGTAACTATTGTTTCGTAACTAGTTTCGTAGTTTTTTTTCCGTATTCGTAATCACGGTGTTTGTTATGTAACTGATTACGAAGTAAACATTCTTTGTACGAAACTGAACGTTTCGATAAAATATGTGTCCTTCTGTATTTGTAACTTCTTTGCTTCACTAGTACATATACAAAAATATACAACCAAATACACATATTTTACAGTTTTTATATAAAATTATTTTTACGTCCTTGCAATAAAAAGTTCGTGTCAGATGTCAAAGTGACAGCTGTCACCTGATTAACTTTAACCTGATTAAAATGGCTGACATCAAATAATTTGAAAATTAATCTGAATAAAACGAATTTAATGACATTTAGAAACAAATTTAATAAATTTAATAATCTTGACATTAATTATTCTGGACATGGGCGTACCCAGCTTCTGGTCTAGGGGGGGGCAAGTCAGTTTTTTTTAGGTCAGATCGCCCGCGCGGCTGTTTGGTCATACTCACTACACAAAAACACCTACATGCACCTACATGAAACATAGGGGGGGGGGGGGGGGGGGTGTAACAATTTTTTGGTTAGTAATATGATTTTTGAACGAGCGCTCAGCGTTTGCATGGCCAAGTAAATAAAAGCATAGGTAATGAATAGCGCGAGCGAAGCGAGCGCGAAATTTTTAGTAATGTTTTTATAGTAATAAGCTTTATTTCTCGTATTAGTGAGCCCACAGTACTTCTATATTAAATTGGAAAAATGTTAAACGCGAAAATTGAAAAGGTTAAATAAAATGGTTTTAAAGGTTCAAATTAAATCTTGGAAGTAATTTGATTAATTGATCTTGTTAGCGTGTCCTAGGTTTTTGTGGCCCAGATAAACCATACAAGTATCTGAAGAAAAATGAAATAACCGACTGGATAAGAACGACTTTTACGCTATAAAAATTATATATACCTATATAACCATTTGAATTTATTGATTGCAAATTTATTATTCCTGATTAAATTTAAACATATGACTTTATAGAAAATTACAAACATACCTACAAGATCGCGCTACTTTCTTGGCAGTTGGGAAACAATTTTTGCTTAGTGATTATTTTTTTGTGAATTATTTGATTGTATTAGCAAGTTCACGGCACTTTAATAATTAATACAAATAAACAAGTATATATATATATAAATGCGCATTATTTTGAATAATTCTAGTTTAGGCTTTACGTTTAGGCTTGTAAGCGATCTTATAGAAACATACCCACATACATTTACTCGAATAAACTTAACCCTCCTTCTTATGCGGTTGGGTAAAAATAATAGGAAATAATCAAGCGCGAGCGAAGCGAGCGCGAACATTTTTGAAACTTTTTTAAAATTTTAATTGTGTTTTTAAAGTAATATGCTTTATTTCTCACATTAGTGAGCCCACAGTATTTCTATGTTCAAGTAGTAAAAACGCGAGCGAAGTGAGCGCGAAAATTTAGAAGGTTTTTAAAATTAAGTCTTGGAAATAATTTGATTCATTGATCTTGTTAGCGTGTCCTAGGTTTTGTGGCCCAGATGAACCAAACAAGTATTTATGTTAAGAGAAAAATGAAATATCCGACAGGGATAAGAACGACTTTTACGTTATCAAAAATTATAAATACAACCATTTGAATGCATTGATTGCAAATTTATTATTCCTAATTACAAAACATGACTTCATAGAAAATTACAAACATACGTTTTTATGACAAAGTACCGCTGTAAATGACTATAAATGCGCATTATTTAGAATAATTCTAGTGAAATCACTTATTTATTACGAAAAAGCTCGTTGGAGTTCTAACGACAACTCGCACATCAGAATCGGTCAAGTCGTTTAGGCTTGTAGGCGATCATATAGAAACATACCCATATACATACATACATACACTTGAAAATCATAACCCTCCTTCTTACACAGTCGGCTAAAAATAATAGGAAATAATGAGGCGCGAGCGATGCGAGTGCGAATTTTCTCGAAACTTTATATCAAATTTTAGGTATTCATATGCTGATTTGTTGTTAATGTTGTCACAGTACTGACATGGCTCAAAATACAAAGGATATTAAATAACTTTGAACGATCGGCGAAAATATTCGCTTAACGAACCAGCTGGTTGATTTGCCCTATATTGTTGGCGGCTTGCTGTCCTTGGAAGACGCAGCTCTCAAGATTCAAAGCCTTAAGGCCTTAGCATAACATGTCAAATAAAATAAATGCTAGTCGCTCGCAACTCCCTACCGCCAAGAATATGAACGCTCAGCTAGATTCGGTAACCTTCGTCCGCCATCGTCGCCGCGGCGGTGGCTGGCGACTATAGCACTTGCTCACTGCGAGGTTTTTTATGGCTATAATAATTGCACTGTGCATTTTACCAGTGTCTACTGCGCGGTTTATTTAAAAGTTAGCATAATAAGGCCCCGTTTACTCTTTGATTAGTAATTAGGCGAGTTCATACATTTTCTGCGAGACTTCCAGGGGGGGGCAGCTGCCCCCCCCTGCCCCCCCCTGGGTACGCCCATGATTCTGGACATAAAATTGAAATTATAAATAGGACAAAATTTTTAGGTTTAAGTATTGACTGCAATTTGAATTGGAAGGATCATGTAGACTCCCTTCGGGCCAGGGTGAGTCAGCACTCATATGCGCTCTACATGTTAAGTAAAAGAGTTAGTCAATCAACGGTGCTAACCGCTTATAATGGATATGTTTCATCTTTGCTTAGATTTGGAGTTATATTCTGGGGCAACAGTACATTGACATCTATCAAGCTGTCAGTTTGAGATTTGTCAAATTTTATGGGCCATATCTCGGTAACTATTAATCCTAGACTAGTAGTTCCTTCACAATAGTGATAGATCTCGCCGAGAACTTCATTTCTAATGACAGCTGTCAAACTTGAAACAAAAAGAAGTTACTTAGTCTCGAGCACCGCCGTAAAGTAGCATGTCTGTCTATTTTCTACAGGATTCATTTCGGTGTTAAAATGACAAAAGCTGTACTACGTTTTTAGATATCTTGTTTCTCAAATAAATATATTACAACTTTCATTATGTTTTTTTCTTTATACTTTACTATCTGCAAGATTTTACGAGGTTTTAAAATTAAGTGGACCTTCATTGGCGCCTGTACCTTACTATTTAAGAGGAACCGCATTATGTAGAACGTATCGTCGAGTAACATGTATTTATTATCAGTTGTGTTTGTTTGTACATCGGGAGTTTATAAAGGGCTTCCTCGCGCGAGATGGTAGTTAAACATAATTCAAGCAATGACTAAAACTAAACTTGTATCCCTTCCGAAAATAACCAACCACAATATGATTTATCGATAGAGGGCGCCTCACCTGTCGCTCACATAATCAGGATAACGAGCTGTAATCGTTGCCACTGGCTGGTCGACAGTTATAGAGGACACACAAAGGGCACGAGATGGCAGGATAACCCGCCGCCCGCGCCGGTGACGTCATCCAGCCAGGTGCTGCTCCCGCGGATGATACTATACTGCAGCCAATCAAACGTTATCATGTTAGATCAGTTATTACGAGTGAAACACGCTCGTGACGTCCTACTCCTATCGAAACTATGTTTACTTTTCTTTTTAGAACTCCCTTGTTATTTGAGAGGTACTCGTAGGTACGTTCACCTGAACTCTATTGACTACAGGTACCTATATTAGAGGTCACATGAGAACCATCCAAGCTAGCGTGTTTCATTCGACTGTTAAGTACTTACTGTATCACTCGTCAGCAGGTCAGTTGGTAACCAACAACACCTCCTCTCATTAAAATAGTGCACACTTTAGCAAAATGCATTCACAGATAATGGTTCTGTATATAGTAAACCTCGCGAGCACAATTTATTTTACTGAGATTTCATTTCTTAATATCCCGACTCCCTCTTGACTGACTCTAGTTATATTCGAACCTCTTGTTTAGGATTGACTGTTGATCCTGTATGTATACCAAATGTTTCGGCCAAATGTCTACAAAATCTGCCGATACAATGTCCTCTTTTTGAATAAATATCACAATCGTTTGTCACGATAACCTCTTGACCAATTTTGCTCATATTTGAAATTCTTGTTTAAATTAAGTAGGTACGAAATGCTTCTGTCAAACATTTCAAAATCGACAGGAAAATGGCGTCCCATCCGCAAACTATTAGTACTTATCTGTCTACCTATAGGTAATACGTGAATTTGTGATCTGTGAAATTGTAGAACCAAGTTTGAGAAATATATCGTGTAGCTACAGGAGTAAGTATCCATCCAAAGTATCAGAAGAAACGGGTGGCACTTCCCAACGACCTTTGATAACTTCTGCTACTAACATATCAAATACATATTTATACGTTACTTTAGCTTATTCAGATTACAGCAAATTCGTAATCTTTAATTCTAGAAATGTAACTATAAGTGGATACTGCAAGGTTTACAGTTTAGGAAGGTGAGGCAGTTCCAAATTAGAATTGCAAATATGGGCGGGCGGGGAAGTCACGCGCCGGCGCGGGGAGGGGCAGGGGGAGGGCGGGCGGAATCGATCCTTCCGGCGCTTCCGTTCGAATCAGCTGAAAAATCGCCTTTTGAAGCATTGAATTAAAAATAGGGCGCCGGAAGCTGGCTCCCGGAAGTCGCAGAGTTGACGCCGGTCATTACCCACTGCTGGTGAAACAAATGCGGCTCTAATCTCACCACCTTTCAAAGGATAATCTATTTTATTCCGCGTCATCTGAAACATTTTCTATATTTTAGCTCTAGTAAGAATGGTTCTTGGAGCTTTTGCATTCATATTTTTTTCTGTTACAGTTACAGTTGACTACACTTAATTAGATGACAATTATTAGGTACCTACTCGTTATTAAAAGCTTTTATTCTACTTGCACTGTTAGTATGTTAGTATGGGACAAATCTTGCGAGTTAAATTAGAACCACTTCCTGTCGTTAGATTAGGTCGAAATTTGTTTTATTTACGTAACTTCGGTGACAATACAATAATATGGTACCATGAAGCTGGTCTCAAGATGGCGTCGGAAGGTGGCTATCGGAACTCCTAAACTAAACGAGATAAAACTGTCGAGTTTGGACTCGTTTGAACAGTTTTGACAAGAACTCTTGTGCTACATGACAGCCAGGGTCTCAAGACGGCGACGGAAGGTGGCCATAGGAGCTCCTAAACTAAACAAGATAAAACCGTCGAGTTTGGATTCGTTTGAATAGCCTTGACAAGCACTCTTTTTTTAGTCTAGTAATTTTTATTTTTTTTATTTTTTAAACAAGCCTTTATTTAAATGCTCTAAAACGAAGAAAATAAATTTTATATTGATATAAATAAAAGCTTGTCGCGAGATTTCAAACAACATCGTACCTATCTACTAAGTAATATTTAATTCCAAGAAAAGACTTAAGCCTCGATGACACTGGGCTAATTTACAAGCTACAAGCCAGCGAGTTCATGAGCAGCTTGTAAACTCGCTCCGTATCATTGAGATTTTTTACAATCTGCTTTTGAGTACCTATCCGATTGTAAAAAAGCTGCTTGTCAAATAGAAAGCCGGGCTAATTTACTCGCCACTCGCTGTCGTGTTGGCTAGCTGTGTGTCATCATTGCTGCTAGTGAACTAGTTGCGAGCATCTTTGCGTTTTGGACGCAGAATTTTTTTTTGTGAGATGACTAGAGCTGTTGGCCTCTACCGGCCTCTACAGCTTACCGGACCTTGGCGAGCGCAGACGGCGCTGGGCCGCTTACAAGCTAAAGGTTACGAGGGACTAGCTCAAGGGCACCTCGAGGGAGGTTCGGACCTCGGCTTGGGCCGTTGCCTGGGAGGGGGAGTCGAATTGCCGTGGCAACCCTGATGGGGTGTGCCCTGTAGCCCTATTGGGATGAACTGGTTGACTACTTGGAAATAATCTAACCGGTCTTCTAACAGACCTGGGGGTTCCTCAACCTCGCCGGCGAGATCGGTGTGTCGTGATTGTGTTCCTTTGGTAACCGACGCCTATACAAAAAACGGAGTATTTCCTGTTGCCTGGGGCTGTCGGATCGGGTGACCCCAACGCAGCAGCCGTGACTACTGCGATGGGGTCATCCGGGTCGGAGGGGCGGAAGGTCCGTCGTGTCTGTCATGTAGTTGGAAGCTTGGACTACAAGGGGGTTGGGGTAGTGGGGGCCGCGTCAAAGTAACGGCGGGAAGCGTGCTTCATGAATTGAAGAATCGAGGGGAGCTCGAGGTCGTATTGCAGATCGGAGTTCCGGACGAAACAGGGAGCTCCGACCGCTCTGCGGAGGAACCTATTTTGGATAACCTGGAGTTTTTCGAGGTTCAGGTGGGAAGTGTGGGCGAAAACCAAGGACGCATAAGTCATGACGGGGCGAATACAAGTTTTGTAAATTGTAATCTTGTATGACAATTTACTCCGCTCGTTCAAGAGGGGGGAGAGACGGCCTAAGAAGAAGGCCACTCGATTGCGGATGGTCTGAATGTGTTTGGAGAAGGTGAGTCACGCCGAGATATTTGACCCATGGAATGGGTTGACCGTGAAGTTGAATAGGAAGGGGGAGGGGGGGGGGGCGTTTGAGACTGGGGTAAAAATTCATGGCTGCACTTTTATCGGGATTGAGCTGGATGGCCCACTTCTTGAACCAATCTCCTAGGAGATTGATGGCTCGTTGCTCTTTGAAGATGGGCCAGCTGTATGGTCTTACTCCATCCCCTGGTGTATAGAGCGGTGTCACCCGCAAAGAGAGCGAGTTCCACGCCGGGAGAGCATGGCATGTCGCAGGCGAGGACGCAGACAGCACTCCACGCCAGACAACACGTGGTTCCAACTCGCTAGCTAGTTTGCTACTGAGGGAGTTTTGTGTCATCGACACTCGCTTACTCGCTCACTCGCTAGCTTTTAAACTCGCAGACTAGGAGGTCGTAAACTAGCCCAGTGCCATCGAGGCTTTAGACGCGTTCTTATCATTTGCTTAGAATTAAAATTAGTTTGTCCTTTGAAAAAAAAAATGTTTGTGTTCTCGCGACAAGCTTTTATTTATAATCAATATAAAATTTATTTTCTTCATATTAGAGAAACAACCGACTTCAAAGTACGTTATTTCGTTTACTTGTAATATTAGTAAGGATAATAATTAAACAAGGCGCTCAAGCGTTCAAGTAACTCTATTTTCTCCTTATACACATTGGATGAGGAGTAAGTAGGTTTTACTTTTCAAGCTCAATAAATCTCTCACGATTGTAAACTTTTTAATTTTTTAATTCACCCGCTCGTTTTTTTTCAAGAATGACATTTGTCACTGAATGTGAAATGCTTCGTCGTCGCAGATTAGAAAATGTGCAGATGCTTATACGAAAAACCTCAACATTTGTCACTTTTGCAAAGAAAAACGTGTCAGTGGAAATCTGACGCACTCACTTATGAATACAATGAAAATATTTTTACTTTTAGAGATTATTCAAAAAGTAATAAAGCAATGTTTCTAAAATAATTATGGGACCAACTTGGGAGCTTTCTCTATACATCAATTTAAGAAACATAAAAATTGGTTCACGAATGACGGAGTAATTCGTGTGCATACATAAAAAAAAATACGATACGAATTGATAACCTCCTCCTTTTTCGAAGTCGGTTATTAACGTCGTATATTTCAGTTGTTGCCGGTGTCTTTCTGTCAAGCGTAATGTTCATATTAGTGTCATGATTTTGTAAACTTATAGTCTAAATTGGCCATTAAGTGTTTTCAATAATGTGTAAATATAAATTTAAATGTTAAGACAGTCAAATCCACAACCGAGGCGCCATACTTGTTTTTATTAATAGATTTATGCTGGTACTTGGAAAAAAGGGCGGGGGGACTTGGCGATGGCTCGGCTAGTTGGTTAGATGCTATTCTGTTCTAAGCTGCGGTGCAATGAGCACCTATAAGTAGTGCATAATTGTGTAAAAGTGATGGCCTTGAGTTTTCTTGTCCACATTCTTTCTCAAGTGTCTAGGGCTTGTGAATGTGGAGTTAGAATCTTTTCAAAGCCATGAAGTACCCTCTCGTGGTCCATAAAGGATGTAATATGTGAATAAAGAATAAATACGTGCAATTCTACTCTATGGAATTTGCTTTACATCAGTCCCTACCTACTGGGTTAGGTAGGTAGTTTGTTACCTACATCTTTTTAGCCTTTTACGGAGAGAAAAATAAATTAGGTCTGTATTGATGATCTACGAGTACAGTGGAAGATTATTACACTTAGTTCTCGTTTATTATTATCGCTTACTATTTACGGGTAGAAGCCGGAACGATCGTGTTTGTTTCATGTACAATATTCCGAACAGCCGAATGAAACATGTCAGTGACACTAGTATCACGCACGCTGCCGCTGCTGTCACTTGGAACTGTTTGTTGAGTAGATCCTTCTAACAGCCGAATGAAACATGTCAGTGACACTAGTATCACGCACGCTGCCGCTGCTGTCACTTGGAACTGTTTGTTGAGTAGATCCTTCTAACAGCCGAATGAAACATGTCAGTGACACTAGTATCACGCACGCTGCCGCTGCTGTCACTTGGAACTTTTTGTTGAGTAGATCCTTCTAACAGCCGAATGAAACATGTCAGTGACACTAGTATCACGCACGCTGCCGCTGCTGTCACTTGGAACTGTTTGTTGAGTAGATCCTTCTAACAGCCGAATGAAACATGTCAGTGACACTAGTATCACGCACGCTGCCGCTGCTGTCACTTGGAACTGTTTGTTGAGTAGATCCTTCTAACAGCCGAATGAAACATGTCAGTGACACTAGTATCACGCACGCTGCCGCTGCTGTCACTTGGAACTGTTTGTTGAGTAGATCCTTCTAACAGCCGAATGAAACATGTCAGTGACACTAGTATCACGCACGCTGCCGCTGCTGTCACTTGGAACTGTTTGTTGAGTAGATCCTTCTAACAGCTGAATGAAACATGTCAGTGACACTAGTATCACGCACGCTGCCGCTGCTGTCACTTGGAACTGTTTGTTGAGTAGATCCTTCTAACAGCCGAATGAAACATGTCAGTGACACTAGTATCACGCACGCTGCCGCTGCTGTCACTTGGAACTGTTTGTTGAGTAGATCCTTCTAACAGCCGAATGAAACATGTCAGTGACACTAGTATCACGCACGCTGCCGCTGCTGTCACTTGGAACTGTTTGTTGAGTAGGTCCTTCGCTTTACACACAATTTCGATACCTCAGTGAATCAATTTCTTTTTTAAGTAGGCGTGCTCCATCGTAGATCACTACGTCGCTTTATATCTGGTGAAGCGTCGGTTAAAAAGCTGCCACTTTTTGCCCTCAACCATTCTTAGACAGTTGGGTGAAAATAAAAGAGTACATTATATGAAACACTAAACATGCGCCTACAAGCACAATACTCATTATATTTGGAACACTTGCAGGTAGATATACTATTATCTCGAATAAAGAGTGAGTAGTTCTCATGAGCTCATACAGAGGGGGACGCGGCCATTACCTACTTATCTATACTTAGTCAAGTGATGCGCAGTTACTGTTGTAGTGCAGTGTCTCTCGCACTGTTGTAGTGCTGTCAGGCGCGTCTCTGATCGAGCGGCGACAGAGCAGCGACCGAGCAGCGACCGAACGGCGACCTAGCGACTGCAGTTCGTGTACGCGGACACGTGTAACTGTACCTGTGTCTGTGTATAGAACACGTTGTTACACTGTAATCTGCGTTTTATTCGTTTGCGGTTTGGCAACTTCTTGGCAACAAAACAACGCCACATAAAAATACAAAGATAATAAAAAAAAATAAAAAAAAATATGTTGGTTTGTGAGCCTGCGTTTGTAACCGCGCGGTTCATTGTTTGCGAGGAATTTGAATTTAGTCGTCTAAAAAATAGAATTCACATTCACGGCTGAGGTCTCGCGGTCGCGTGAAACATGTCTCGCTCGTCGTCTACTTGCAGCCTAACTAAACTAGGTCGGAGCACCGGGCTAGCTGCAGAGATGCTGCCATCACTACTAATCCGGCAATCTGGAGCTTGGAGGTCTCCCCCGCTGCCGGCACAATCGCGCTGATTAGGACGGACGCGACATCATTATGTTCTTGACGCGAGCGGCGCACATGTCGCGCGGCCCCGCCGAGACCCACTCTACTCTACTAGCATAGCAACCTCGTATACATTTATCTACACACACCTAGCCGTGTCGTCTACTCTCCTCTGATATCTCAAGAAACATTACCTACTATTGATTACAAAGAGTAATCGAGTTATCTGTATTATTGATAAAAGAAGGCTAAATACTTTTCTTCAAAAGTGGTGGATTGCAAACAATTAGAGAGACAGAGTTCAGTGCGTGTGTACTGGACTACGTCGTCGAGTAGGTACTTACTATGGCCAAAAGATAACGTTAAGTATGTGTTGAGCCTGTTGATGTCTGTGTTTAGGCGCATAAAGGGTGTACAGTAGTAAGTAAGTACCTATCTGTACCTATATCAGAACTACAGAGCAGATGTTAATAAATGTGATGTGAATCGATGCTTTTACAAAATATTTTGTTATAAACATTTTTGTTATATTAGAACCCTCTTCAACGTTTTTTTAATTGTTACTAATATTATTTGTAGGTAATATCATACCTATATTTGGTAAAA
Source organism: Lycia hirtaria (assembly GCA_947563715.1). Taxonomy (NCBI): domain Eukaryota; kingdom Metazoa; phylum Arthropoda; class Insecta; order Lepidoptera; family Geometridae; genus Lycia; species Lycia hirtaria. The sequence continues at coordinate 275,594 of OX387386.1, read as the reverse complement.
TAAATCAACTACCTACCCACTTATTACGGTTCATATTTATGATTAGTATGATGCGAGCTTAGAGTTTGGGACAAGGGAGTATTGTTGCACAAGTTACTGGTCGCGAAGTCTGCCGCCTAGTTCCTTGCTCTACTTAACTACTTACTGACTTATGCACAATTATGAAATGTAACTAAATAATAACAATATTACTCACGATAATAATACAACTCGTCGACGTCACCATCCCACACGATGAGGGTCTCGTGAAGGCCGCCATGGACAAGCTCAGCAAGCACCTCGACTTGGCTCACGAGGTGACCGCCGCCGCGCCGCGCCGTGTGGGATGTTGGCTCGATTATTGTCATACGATGCTCGTTTCGGTGAATGGTTTTCTATGAAACAGCCTTGGCCGACATCTCAAGGGGCCCTCGTTAGGTGGTCGGGTTAAGGGTCAGGGTCATACAAAGGTTGTCATCCTGGACACGGCGCGTTGTCATTAAGTTCCTCAGTCTGTAGCCCCTACAACCGGCAGCTTGAAGCCTGCCCCTCTGCTGGTGGCACCATAGGTTTGTATTGTTTATTATTTATTATTTATATTTTTATTGTAGAAAACTTGGACTAAAAAAAGAAATTCAAGCTTTTGGCAAAACATCCTCGTATAAGACGTTTGGCTTTTTTTTGTTTGAAATTGAGTAGGTAGGTACCTACCATACGACTCTATCAATTAATATTAAAAATATTCAGTAAAAAGTGACACGGCAAACTTCTCTCTTGATCAAAAATTCCCGACGATAAGAAATCGATAAAATTGTAAAACCTGTTCCCAAACTTACCAAATTTTGTAAGGATTGGTTGAATTACTAATACCTGTATGCGAACACTAATAAGCACCCGGATATACGACAGAACATTTCACAGGTGATGCACAGACCTTTGGTGAATATCGTTCGAGTGTGTTTGTGTCGAGTTCGAGTGGCAGCGGTAATGATACTCCACTAAGCACAAAGGGAGGTGGGTAGATGGGCCGCGTCGGCGCCGTCTCCCAGCCACCCGCATGCGTCAGCTCACGGGTGTGGTGCGTGCAACATGATGACGTACCGGGAGACCCTCGCAGGAGTGCCCTCGGTGCAGGACACTCATGTTGGGAGGAACGAGGTTTATGTGAATCGTTTTCGACTAATCGAACGTTGTTTCCAATTGATATGTCCTGCTCCGCGCTCTGAGAGGACTGAGAGGTTATCGATACGCCATACACTGCACATGTACGACCGGCCACACAGCTCACTCGGTCAGTACTTATGTCTGCCTTCTAAGCTGCACATCGTAGGTTCAACCCATTAGTTCTGGTCTAGATGGCGCTGTAGATAATGTCCAGCAACATATATCACTAAGTATACTACTAGCTGTATATCTGTGATTTCGTTTGTACCCTGAACTCTGAACTTCGCTTGGTAGATAATATTTTTTTACAAATAATATTTTAACCTTTATCCTTCTACTTAATATAAGTACTTAATGCTCCATATCAATTGTTTAAAATAATCCAATAATTTCGACATCCATTAAACACGCAGTAATATACCTAAGTACCTACTATTTTAATAATTTCTGTTTGGCTTCATCGTTCAAAATATTCAAAAAATATTTAATATCCGATTTTGACCCGTTAGTGTTATTAGGTTGGTACTTACTTACATATTGTCTACTTATGTGTGATCTATTTGTTTCATATGTAAATATCAATTATAACCTAACCTATCTGAAATAAGTAGGTACATTGAATGAGCCGAGTTCGGTTCATACTTACTTACAACTAGATATAGATATGATTCCAAATGGATGACTTGACACTGTTTATGATTCTACAAGTTTGTTAATTATGTTTAATTTGTCCGAGCAAGTAAGTACCTAGGTATTAGGTCAGGTTCGCTAGGTTCTTTTTACTATATTCAGAAACCTTATTATTTACAAATCATTTGGTTTGGTTACCACATAATACAATATCAATGATTGGGTTAGATTCTATATACCTACTTATTTCTGTTTATTATACACAGACACATTCATGTTATACGACGAGTACACGAGTACACGAGTACACGAGTACACGAGTACCTGGACTACTTACTTACTGCTCCAATACTTTAATATTATTTAGTTTTTAGGGAAATGGTATTAGATATTTCATAATTCGAATTATAGATATTAGGTAGGGACCTACCTACTTAACCAATATATAATTGGTGGATTGGTGGCAGTGGACTTCTTATGGCTAAGATGATGATGATGATGAACCAATTTATAATACATAGGTCCTTCATTAAAGTTTTGAAGTCAATTTTATTACATAAGTACTTAAGTACTTTATTTAAATTTGTTTTTAATTCATATAAGTAGGTATAATTGTGTATTTCTCCCTAAAATAAAGATGTTTGTTTGGAAACAGCTGACAATGTGAAGTGCTCCAAGTTTCAAGTTCAGTCTAGGTAGTCAATATTACCTATATTTATGTTGTAATTCAGTTTCCTCCGCAGTAAGGTCGGTCGGGCATCAACTACGATATGTGTAATCTCAGTGTTGACTCAAGTGTTTCATGATCTTATAATAAATGAAGACAAACGAGCCTCATCAGTCTCTGGGCGCGGCTCTGCGCTCGGAGCGCCGTCGCGCGGTGTGCGTAGGTAGACGTTACTGTATCGTACGAGGGACCGCCGCCGCCGCCGCCGGCGTCGCTCCGACTTGCGACCGACCAACTCGTATCCCATAGGCACGTTTCAATGCTACAATTTGTCTTATAATTAAACATTTTATGGTTCAATTCACCGACATACAAAACATAAAGTTATATTACGATGATTAAATAAAATTATTAGAATCAATTTTAGATTCAAGGACCAATTTAGACAATTATCCATTTCGTAGTAAAATTCCACACGATTCATTCGTGAACATGTGGTGTACGTTGTCGTGCCCCCCCCCCCCCCCCACTCCCTGCCCCTTCCCTCCCTACCTCGCCCCGCTCCCCTCCACTCCGGTGCTCGTACTTTCAATCAGCGGTTCGTATCTATGTACCTAATCGGAGTCCGATACGTCACGCGAAAAGTCGGTTTGAAATAGTTGTTAACGTACACGTCGTACGTACGTAGTAACAATATTGCGGTAAGGTGGGCGGGGCCAGGCGGGGCCAGGCGGGGCCCGGCCCTCCGCCGACGGGAGGGCGCGGCCGGCGGCGGGGCCCGCCCTCCTCCCAGCGCGAGCCTCAGTCGGAACCGATCAGGCGCGCCGTGCGGTCGCCCAGCGCCGCACCAGGCAGCCCCTGCCCCGCGCCTCGCGCCCCGTGAGCCCCGCTGAATGCCGGCCCATGTGCTGTTTGTTTTGTGCTGTGCCATTCTAGTAGAGAAGCCGTCACAGTGTCGGCCGTCAAGCTGGAGATGAAGGTCAGTACACAACACGCACACTTGCTTTTACATCGTAACAAATGTAACTCTATAGAAGTAAGTAGAGTTAGTCGCGTCTTGCCCACTATTGTACTTACGTAACTTTTCTAGATGTTCGAGTCAACGGTAGCACGATGCCCATTCTTTAAAAATCACCATACCCACATTTATATAAAAAAAATAAAAATATATATATATCGCGCTGAGCCCACTTTTACCTAATAAATTTATCAAAAATCGTCTTCAAAAAAGGTGTTCCCGATTCGTGTCAATGTTTCGTAAGTAGGTAAGTATATGCTCTGAGTATTTTTCATCAAAAACAAAATTTATATAAGTACTTACTTGTACTCGCATGGATTAACTATTATAATTAAGCTCCATCCTCGACCAGACCGCGCACTGTCGCTTAACGTCAGGCGAGTTATTGGTTATTTGTAGATAAAGATACTTAGCTAGAATTAAGGTATATGAATTTATCGTTTTTTTAACAATTAACTTTAATTTAAAACAATTTATATAAAAGTATAACTGATTTACATAAATGAAGAGTTGAGAGCACTGACACTACGAGTATATAACGGAGACATCACAATATTCGGGAGTGAGCCGTACTTAGTACTTACCTACGTACGTACATTTCGTTACAATTTGTAATTTGATTTTCATATGAAAATATGCACTCGTTTAGATAATTGTTCATAGTTTACAATCAGAGGTGATTATTATAATACTATTCAAACAAATTGCTTTTTTTTATACATTACTATAGATCTACGATTAAAAGTAAATCTTAACAGTAAAAAAAAAGTAAAGTTAGCTTGCTTTAAAGTATTCACTCGTGTAAATGACCTACTACTTAGATACTTAACTAAGTACCTACTCTAGAGAAGAAAAAAACAAAATAGAAGGGTGGTACCTACTCGTACTTACTTACGTAGAAAATGTGGCTATACCTACCTACATACTATACCTAATATGTATGTCACATGATTAATATATACCTATAGGTAGTACCTATAAGTAACTACTTACATATTGACTGATACAGTGTATTTAGTAATAACTGCACATGCAGGCACGCGCTCATACAAGTGACTGTATGCATGGGCGTATATAAAGGGGGGGTCCAGGGGGTCTGGACCCCCCCCCCCCCCCCCCTCCATGGCATTGGCCGGAAAAAAAAATTAAGTGCTGTCAAAATTCCGGAATAGGTATCGCGGATGGCACGCATGTTAAGTACAAAATATATATAAAAACCTGATGTGCGGTAATGTGTGTGCATAACTACAGCTAACTAAAGAGATGCAGTATGACCCATGTTCGTCTTTAGCCCGCGCATACTACAAACGCGTATATCAAATGGAAACTATATATTTTTACCCGATTGCGTAAGAAGGACGGTAATGTTTTTCGAGTGTATGTATGTATGTATGTTTCTATATGATAGCCTGAACGGCTTGACGGATTTTGATGTGCGAGGTTGATGTGTCATACAGTCGTCTTCGTTTCAAAAGTGTCTAAGTAGGCATATTTTTTGTAAACATAATAAGTACATCTCTTTCAAAGATTAAAATAAAACTCTTTTTCGTCATCACTAACGCACTATTTCGTAATAAACAAGTGTTTTTTTTAGAATTATTCTAAAGAATGCGCGTTTATAATCTTTTACAGCAATTTTACGCATACTTTCTCACAAAAAACGTACACTCAACGGCGTATTAAAAGTATCGAAATCGTAAGTTAGATTGCAAAAAACTGCTTTTCTGCTGTCGGTATTTTGTTTATTTTAATATAGGTACATACTTTTTAAGAAACCCTAACTCCATCTCGGTCATATCTATACAAATTGAGAGAGATGGAGATATAGTTTCCAGGCCGATTCCGAATCCGACAAGTTGTGAACAAGGCCGTAAGCAGCTTAGCGATTCAACCTACACTCCCCTAAAATATCCTGGCAATTATGAAAAATCCTTGCTCTTTTTTTAAATTTACTTAATTTGCTTCAATATTTTTGGCGCGCCAAAGTGAAGCGATCGCTCGCGCATGCCCATATTTTTGAAGATATAAAACGACTGAATGAACTTATAAAAAGATCTTCGTTCGTAAAACTAGAAAATAACATCGCTAAATATCAGGCGAGTTGGAGATCAGTCGTAGATCTATCTTACGTAAAAAAAAAAACACAAATATTCCATGAAAAATTCAATTCGATCCAACTTCCAAGCCAATTTTCCATTAAAAAAATGTTTTTGCGTTAATAATTTCGAAAAGATCGAACAAGACTCTTAAAGTGCCGTGCTTTATTTTGAAATCAATGCATTCAAATGGTTATATTTATATTTTTTGATAGCGTAAGTCAATCTTACTCATCCAGTCGGAAATTTAATTTTTTTAAACACTTTTATACTTATTTGGTTTATCTGGGCCACTTTCTAACACGATCAATGAATTAAATTATTTCCAAGATAAAAAACCTTAAAAGTTTTCGCGCTCGCTACGCTCGCGCATTATTAGGTACTATTTTGTAATGGAAATACTGCGGGCTCACTAATACGAGAAACAAATCATATTACTATAAAAACACTACTAAAATGTTCGCGCTCGCTTCGCTCGCGTATGCTTATTATCTATGTTTTTGTTTACTTGAGTCATGCAAATGCTGAGCGCTCGTTAAAACGGGTGAAGTCATAGGGTACCTCTAGTTTAATATGAATTAATATTGTAACGACGTTACTATGACACTTTATTTACAGTTATACGTTTGTCCGTAATTTAATTTTCGTGTATTTATATGTTTGTAACTTATAATTATATAAAGATTATAATTATATAAACATTGACATTTCAACAGATAAAATTATTATTTTTAAAAGGCAGAAACGCTGTATTCGTTCAATGTTTAAACTCAAAAAAAAGAGATAGTTGTAAGCCCTATTTTTAAAAGTATAAAATTCTTACACTTCCGTGTTTATACATTTTAGAAACGGCCCTTTTTGTAAAAACAAACCGGGAGCGATTCCCCACACTATCTGATATTACTGTAAGAAATAGGCGCGACCAAGACAAACGGCGCGTACATGAAGGAAAGACAGCACTGATGCAAAATAGCATCGTATGTATGGGTCCTAAAATCTACAATAAGATTCCTAAGTCAATAAGAGACCAGAATAGTAATTTATTTAGAAAAAAGTTGTAGGCATTGTTATTGCAGAAGTGTTATTATTCTATCAATGATTTTTTTAAATGACAAATTTTAATTTTATTGACATTATGTGTATCTTTTATTGCTTCTGCTTTGTCATATTTTATATATTTTTGGTTTGTGTATTAATCTAATAAAAAATAATAATAATTATTATTTTTTAATTTTTCGCATGTGCATGATGCTGTCTACCTGACATTTGTACGCCTAATCGGCACAACATGATTTTAAGCGACTAAATTTAGTGTAACATCTTTTATGCACTTGTTGTATAAAATTCTCGTGTTGTATGCAAATAAATTATCTTTATCTTTATCTTTATTGACGTTTAGAAACTAGTACTCGTCTGCGTATAGTCTGCGCAAATAAAGAGGCAAATAGTAGTATATTTTTATAAATTTTTGTACCAATTGAGAAAGCTATAGCTACGCCCATGACTGTATGTAAACAAGTAGTGTGCTCACTGTACCTACATGATCACCTCTGGACATGGTGATGGAATGGAACACTGCCAACTAACGACACCTTGTTCTACCTAAGTAAATATATTACGAGTTCTGTTGTTTATTACACACATGTTTACAACTAACGACACCTTGTTCTACCTAAGTAGATATATTACGACTTCTGTTGTTTATTACACACATGTTTACAACTAACGACACCTTGTTCTACCTAAGTAGATATATTACGACTTCTGTTGTTTATTACACACATGTTTACAACTAACGACACCTTGTTCTACCTAAGTAGATATATTACGACTTCTGTTGCTTATTACACACATGTTTACAACTAACGACACCTTGTTCTACCTAAGTAAATATATTACGAGTTCTGTTGTTTATTACACACATGTTTACAACTAACGACACCTTGTTCTACCTAAGTAGATATATTACGACTTCTGTTGTTTATTACACACATGTTTACAACTAACGACACCTTGTTCTACCTAAGTAGATATATTACGACTTCTGTTGTTTATTACACACATGTTTACAACTAACGACACCTTGTTCTACCTAAGTAAATATATTACGAGTTCTGTTGTTTATTACACACATGTTTACAACTAATGACACCTTGTTCTACCTAAGTAGATATATTACGACTTCTGTTGTTTATTACACACATGTTTACAACTAACGACACCTTGTTCTACCTAAGTAAATATATTACGACTTCTGTTGTTTATTACACACATGTTTACAACTAACGACACCTTGTTCTACCTAAGTAAATATATTACGAGTTCTGTTGTTTATTACACACATGTTTACAACTAACGACACCTTGTTCTACCTAAGTAGATATATTACGACTTCTGTTGTTTATTACACACATGTTTACAACTAACGACACCTTGTTCTACCTAAGTAGATATATTACGACTTCTGTTGTTTATTACACACATGTTTACAACTAACGACACCTTGTTCTACCTAAGTAAATATATTACGAGTTCTGTTGTTTATTACACACATGTTTACAACTAACGACACCTTGTTCTACCTAAGTAGATATATTACGACTTCTGTTGTTTATTACACACATGTTTACAACTAACGACACCTTTTTCTACCTAAGTAAATATATTACGACTTCTGTTGTTTATTACACACATGTTTACAACTAACGACACCTTGTTCTACCTAAGTAGATATATTACGACTTCTGTTGTTTATTACACACATGTTTACAACTAACGACACCTTGTTCTACCTAAGTAGATATATTACGACTTCTGTTGTTTATTACACACATGTTTACAACTAACGACACCTTGTTCTACCTAAGTAAATATATTACGAGTTCTGTTGTTTATTACACACATGTTTACAACTAACGACACCTTGTTCTACCTAAGTAGATATATTACGACTTCTGTTGTTTATTACACACATGTTTACAACTAACGACACCTTGTTCTACCTAAGTAAATATATTACGACTTCTGTTGTTTATTACACACATGTTTACAACTAACGACACCTTGTTCTACCTAAGTAGATATATTACGACTTCTGTTGTTTATTACACACATGTTTACAACTAACGACACCTTGTTCTACCTAAGTAGATATATTACGACTTCTGTTGTTTATTACACACATGTTTACAACTAACGACACCTTGTTCTACCTAAGTAAATATATTACGAGTTCTGTTGTTTATTACACACATGTTTACAACTAACGACACCTTGTTCTACCTAAGTAGATATATTACGACTTCTGTTGTTTATTACACACATGTTTACAACTAACGACACCTTTTTCTACCTAAGTAAATATATTACGAGTTCTGTTGTTTATTACACACATGTTTACAACTAACGACACCTTGTTCTACCTAAGTAGATATATTACGACTTCTGTTGTTTATTACACACATGTTTACAACTAACGACACCTTGTTCTACCTAAGTAGATATATTACGAGTTCTGTTGTTTATTACACACATGTTTACAACTAACGACACCTTGTTCTACCTAAGTAGATATATTACGAGTTCTGTTGTTTATTACACACATGTTTACAACTAACGACACCTTGTTCTACCTAAGTAGATATATTACGAGTTCTGTTGTTTATTACACACATGTTTACAACTAACGACACCTTGTTGTACCTAAGTTGATATATTACGACTTCTGTTGTTTATTACACACATGTTAACAACTAATGACACCTTGTTCTACCTAAGTTGATATATTACGACTTCTGTTGTTTATTACACACATGTTTACAACTAACGACACCTTGTTCTACCTAAGTAGATATATTACGACTTCTGTTGTTTATTACACACATGTTTACAACTAACGACACCTTGTTCTACCTAAGTAAATATATTACGAGTTCTGTTGTTTATTACACACATGTTTACAACTAATGACACCTTGTTCTACCTAAGTAGATATATTACGACTTCTGTTGTTTATTACACACATGTTTACAACTAACGACACCTTGTTCTACCTAAGTAAATATATTACGACTTCTGTTGTTTATTACACACATGTTTACAACTAACGACACCTTGTTCTACCTAAGTAAATATATTACGAGTTCTGTTGTTTATTACACACATGTTTACAACTAACGACACCTTGTTCTACCTAAGTAGATATATTACGACTTCTGTTGTTTATTACACACATGTTTACAACTAACGACACCTTGTTCTACCTAAGTAGATATATTACGACTTCTGTTGTTTATTACACACATGTTTACAACTAACGACACCTTGTTCTACCTAAGTAAATATATTACGAGTTCTGTTGTTTATTACACACATGTTTACAACTAACGACACCTTGTTCTACCTAAGTAGATATATTACGACTTCTGTTGTTTATTACACACATGTTTACAACTAACGACACCTTTTTCTACCTAAGTAAATATATTACGACTTCTGTTGTTTATTACACACATGTTTACAACTAACGACACCTTGTTCTACCTAAGTAGATATATTACGACTTCTGTTGTTTATTACACACATGTTTACAACTAACGACACCTTGTTCTACCTAAGTAGATATATTACGACTTCTGTTGTTTATTACACACATGTTTACAACTAACGACACCTTGTTCTACCTAAGTAAATATATTACGAGTTCTGTTGTTTATTACACACATGTTTACAACTAACGACACCTTGTTCTACCTAAGTAGATATATTACGACTTCTGTTGTTTATTACACACATGTTTACAACTAACGACACCTTGTTCTACCTAAGTAAATATATTACGACTTCTGTTGTTTATTACACACATGTTTACAACTAACGACACCTTGTTCTACCTAAGTAGATATATTACGACTTCTGTTGTTTATTACACACATGTTTACAACTAACGACACCTTGTTCTACCTAAGTAGATATATTACGACTTCTGTTGTTTATTACACACATGTTTACAACTAACGACACCTTGTTCTACCTAAGTAAATATATTACGAGTTCTGTTGTTTATTACACACATGTTTACAACTAACGACACCTTGTTCTACCTAAGTAGATATATTACGACTTCTGTTGTTTATTACACACATGTTTACAACTAACGACACCTTTTTCTACCTAAGTAAATATATTACGAGTTATGTTGTTTATTACACACATGTTTACAACTAACGACACCTTGTTCTACCTAAGTAGATATATTACGACTTCTGTTGTTTATTACACACATGTTTACAACTAACGACACCTTGTTCTACCTAAGTAGATATATTACGAGTTCTGTTGTTTATTACACACATGTTTACAACTAACGACACCTTGTTCTACCTAAGTAGATATATTACGAGTTCTGTTGTTTATTACACACATGTTTACAACTAACGACACCTTGTTCTACCTAAGTAGATATATTACGAGTTCTGTTGTTTATTACACACATGTTTACAACTAACGACACCTTGTTGTACCTAAGTTGATATATTACGACTTCTGTTGTTTATTACACACATGTTAACAACTAATGACACCTTGTTCTACCTAAGTTGATATATTACGACTTCTGTTGTTTATTACACACATGTTTACAACTAACGACACCTTGTTCTACCTAAGTAGATATATTACGACTTCTGTTGCTTATTACACACATGTTTACAACTAACGACACCTTGTTCTACCTAAGTAGATATATTACGACTTCTGTTGTTTATTAGACACATGTTTACAACTACGGACAATAAATAGGAACGTAAATACAGAGTTGAGTGTTTAGTGTAAATAGTCATACTGGGAGCAAACTGTTCAAATTAATGACACATTTGACATAACGATGCTAGCGTAGATCCTTAGAAGTTTATTTGTTAAGTGATCATAAGTACTTTTAATTTGATAGGTTTATTCTAGGCAAGCGCGCTCCATCGTAGACCGTAACTGTCACTTAACACGAGGTGAGGTCAAGCGCAAGCCTGTTTTTGAATTAGAAAAACCCTGCAATTACAAGTTTCTTCTTGAGAAAACTTCGAATATTAAATCGTAAACCTATAAAATTTCAATTAATTTTTGAGTGTTCGTGTGTAGTTTTGAATATATTTACCAACTAAAAAGTAGTTCCAATATGTATTTACTAGAGAAAAAAATTATTAAAAGTTTTGTACATTATGAAATGTATTTAGTTAGTTTTGAAATGCTCAATTAGTTTCCATCCGGCGGTATTTCGGTCGGCGCAGTGGCGATGCTGCGTCCACCGTTACTTACTAGGCGCAAACAGTCAGCGGGCTCGCGCCGGCGCCCGCGGCGGCGCGCCGTTACTCACGTTACGGGGAACGGACGCTATGTACGGAAACTGATTACTACTTATATATGTCGGTATATCGGTAACACATTTTATAAGTGCTCCCTATGCATACGTAACAGATCTCACGCCGAACAACACGTATATGTAGCACTCATCAAGTGCCACTTCTAGGCGGGTACCTATACTACATTTGTAGGTTAGCAAATACTTAAAGGTTTATTTTCTTGAAGTTAATAAAATAATTAGTTATTATTATTAGCTCTGGTTGGCGACGGGAACTTCACACCAATCCTGCGATTAGTTCTTCTCTGTGTGGATCATATATTATTATTTTTAGGGTTCCGTACCTCAAAAGGAAAAAACGGAACCCTTATAATTAGGATCACTTTGTTGTCAGTCAAGACGCAAGGGAATCAAAACCTATGGGATACTTCCCGTTGACCTAGAACTTTAAAATTTGGCAAGAAGCATTGTCATTATTATTATTATATTAGCCCACATCTTCCCATTGCTGAGCAAAGGCCTCTATCTCCCTCCTTCCATATTTGTCTATCGGATGCTATTGTAGACCAATTCTTATTGAAAGTATCGAGCTCATCATCAAAATATTGCGCTCTATAGCTCGTTGGCAAACCGCGAGTGTGGACCTCTGCTCGATAGTCAAAGACCATGTTTGAGCGGCATATGTGAGGATGGGGGGAAAGCATTGTCATATAGTACACATAAAGGGAAAATTCCGAAAACTGTACATTTTTAATTTAATCACATAAAATCTGCATTCAGCTGTAAAAACGCATATTTCGACACTCGCAAGGGAATCAAAACCTTTCGGGTACTTCCCGTTGACCCGATTAAATTTGGCAAGAAGCATTGTCATATAGTACTCATAAAGGAAAAAAATCCGAAAACTGTACATTTTTAATTTAATCACATAAAATAATGTCTCTATGCAAGAAGCTTTATCCAAATTTTAAAGTGCTTTAACCGTAACATGTGGGGTATTATATGAAAGAACTTAATTAGCACAAGCTAAAACAGATTTTTTAATATTTTTACGATGTATATTTTTCGATTTATGAAGGAAAATATAAAAAAATAATATTATTTCTCCCTTTTATCTACTAGTTTGTACGGAACCCTCGGTGGTCGAGTCTGACTCGCTCTTGTCCGGTTTTATTTACGGTTTTATAACAAAACAAACGAAAGTATCCGGCAGCCTAGTCGGAACACCGTCTGACTTGCGATCCGCAGGTCCTGGGTTCGAATCCCACGGCACGCACCTGTCTTTCTAAGTTATGTGCGTAGGTATTGTTGGTTGCCGCCAACTTCAAACGGTGAATTCAAAAATTAGAATCGAATACGTACTCCATAGAGTGCTTGATTTCTTGGTCTCGGATAATTCAATAAAATATGCTAGCAAAACGTTTTCGGAGAAAGTTTTGGCTCCTTTAGCTAGTCGCCACGTGTTAAACATATCATACTGTTTCAAATACCAAGTAGGTATTTGAAACAGTATGATACGCGTGATTGTTGAGGGAGAAAGCTCATTTGCGCATTATTAACAGTTTCAGTCAATTCTGTTGGCGTCAAATAAACTTCTTCGTCTGATCTGAAGTGATTCTAGCATCACTCATTTTAGGTTTTTCACTTGTTTTCCAATTTATTGTTTTTAACCTAAGATTTTAACAATATGTCGTGAAAAGAAAATAGCGCGCGCAAAGCAAATTATAAAAAAGAATACACCAAGAAGGTTCCGAGTCCGAGTTTTTAACAGATTAAAAAAGGTTGTATGATAAATTCGGCACCATAGAGGTAGAAGTAAATAGGTTTAATGATGTTTTGAATTCACAAACTCAGTGCACACGATGTTCTAAATTTGAATTTACTTTATCCTCTAGAGGATAAAAACGGCTTTTGCACTCAGATATCGAAGAGCAAAAATACTCTTTCCGGGATGGGGGGATGAAAAAAAGTTTTCCTCCTATTTATTGCAACGTGGCAACGCGTACAGCATGCTGGGCACGATGCCAACTGGTAGTAAGTTTGAGCATTTGAATTGTCTTTAGACCTATGTTGGTCTGGGGTAATCGATTTGCTTTTTGTGTAATAGTTTAGTTAGTTAGTTAAGTAATGTTTTATTGTAGTTAAATAAAAGCTTTATTTTTACGGCATTAGGTTTATTCTACCTAAGAATGTGTAATTCTATAAGTAAAAGATTTATTAGCAGAGTAGGTATAGTAGATATTGTAGGTACCTAGAGTGATTACTACCAACTGACACACAAATCACAAAGCACTTTACCCCCTCGGGTCTAGATCACGTGAGATAGGAGAGAAAACTGAGCACTTATAATTAATATATTATAATTCGCGGAGCTGAATAGGCTAGGTTGAGTGATCTCTCAGACGCAGACAGGTCGGCGGTCGGCACAGCCAAGGACGGAGCTTTACCGGTTATTTACCGAATATGTTTATTTTTAAGAGATTAGCTATCAAATGATTGAGCTGAAGATGCCAGGTGGTGGAAGTGTTAAACTGTGAAGTATCGTAGTTGTTTTCGAAGACACCTGGCTGTGGACGCGGTCGCGGGCTCGCCTCGATCGACAGCTAAGTACTCACGCAACATACTTAGTCTTTCAACAAAATAGTTTCGACTTCATTTTATAAAACGTTATTCTAAAACGAAGACCAATTGTCGAGTTTTTGCGACGCTCAGGCGAATGAACAGTGAGCTTAAGCCTATTATGAAAGAAAAAACACAAAGACTGTTTTTTTTTACTAAACTTGACGTTTTTAATGATATCGCGCCCGAGTATAATGCTCGAGCTTACATACAGCTTAGGCGTTGACGCCTAAATGTATTTATAGGTACTGACTTATATTATTTGTGCTTGATTAACTCCGAGATGTGTCAGGGAAAATGTTCAATTTATTTAATACGCATTTTAAATCTGTAAGATATACTTATTAGAAGCGGTTCAGAGGCGTTAACACGACTCTTTCGTTCTTCTAATCTTTTTAACTAAAGCTTAGGTTTTTTGGTCTGAGATTTGAACGAATCATTAGTTCGGTTTCATGGCTTCAAGACCGACATAGAGTATTAGTAACGTTGGACGGCGTTCAAATGAGTCTAGTCTTTTATAAGCGTCGGCCGTCGGCTCTCGACCACTGCCGCTCGTCTGATAGACGCTGCTCTATGCCATAGCAGATGCAGTTTCGAGTCTTGTATTATGCCTTTTTTTTAAACTTACAGCTAGGTTTACAAGTATAAATAGATCGATAAATAAATAAGGCCATAAGGTTTTACTAATAGTTATGACAAAATAAAATAAAATAAGTAAGTACGTAAAGATAATGAATTGGTAATGTTCACTAACGTTCCCATCTTATCAGTTATGTTGTATACAGGTACAGGAGACGGGGCGGTGTGTGGAAGCATCGCGGCACGATCTAGGTATATTAGGTATACAGGTACAGGAGACGGAGCGGTGTGTGGAAGCATCGGGTACTACGGGTACTTCCCGTTCACTTATAATTGTGAAATTTGGCAAGAAGCATTGTCATATAGTACCTACACATAGAGGAAAAAATCCGATAACTGTTTATTTTTAATTTAATCACAAAAAAATAGGGTCTTTATGCAAGGAAGGAGGGTCCAAATTTTAAAGTGCTTTAACTGTATCATGTGGGGTATCATATGAAAGAGCTTCATTAACACAAGCTAAAACAGGTTTTCTAATATTTTTACGATATAGGTATATTTTTCGGTTTATGAAGGAAAATATAAAAAAATATAAATAATTTCCCCCTTTTATCTACTGATTTGTACGGAACCCTCGGTGGGCGAGTCTGAATCGCACTTGTCTGGTTTTACTTAAATATTAGGGTGGAAGGTGCACTTCACAATTCATCCGGTAGCTTATTGTATAAAACCCGTATTACGAGTATATTACGACAGTTTACTACGAGTAGATCTAGCTAACCTATGTGTTTTAGTTACTAGTTTTTTTTCCTCATATTCGGCTTTGATTTTAAGTGTAACTAGATCTAAGTTGATTTCATAAAAAAAATATTTTATCACTTGATAAAAGAAGAAAAAGAAGCAGGTACTTCAATATTATACATTTAATATTACACAATATCATACAGATATAAGCCTATTAGGTTTTAGTTGATTTTAGCCAAATCGGTGCGTCTAGATAGTCTAGAATAGCCCTCATTATCACAATATCTCAACACATTATTCATTTTAAAACCTTATCGTTCATGTCAAAGAAAATCAGAGACAATGCTCAAAAGTGCACAGGAATTGAAGAACTATATTTCCAATGAAATTTCAGGGCTTAATATCTAATCTGTTAGAGTGCCGAGCGCAGTGCATCACCATCCAGGGTTTGGATCTGCTGAAATCCAAAACTATGTATGGCATTGGGTTGTTATGGGCAAGCAAAATGTCAACATCAGGCGGTTCACTCACCCTCGCATCTTGCTCGGCTCGTCTCTCGCTCTCGGCAGGCACACACTGCCGCGTCATGTACACATGGTGTTTCACTGGACGCTGCTCCGTGTCACACGCTCGATAGGCCGGGCAGACGCTCGATAGGCCGGGCAGACGCTCGATAGGCCGGGCAGGCGTTCAAACGTTTTATAGAAGTACCGTCGAAACGTTGTAAAACGGTCGGTCGGGTTGCAGAATGCTTTTTGTGTTGTATTTTATAACGCTTTAACACGTTCTCCTTAATCGAGTGCTCGGTATGATGCATGGGACCGGCCGCCATGCATCATCCGAGTACAAGAGGAGCTGCGCGCGCGCCGACGCTTTCATCCCTAACTACCTCTCACACGGAGGACCTTTTACATTAGTACAACTCATTATTAAAATAACTGGCCAATTACGGGCCGACACACACATAAAGTAGGGTTCCATACACGAGGGCACACTCAAACTGCAACAAAGTTAACGGGACCTTATTACTAAGATTCCGCTGTCTGTCAGTCCGTCCGTCTGTCCAGGCTGTATCTCATGAACCGTGATATTTTACAGATGATGTATTTCTGTTGCCGCTATAACAACAAATAAAATAAATATTAAGGGGGCTCCCATACAACAAACGTGATTTTTTGCCGTTTTTATAGATAATGGTACGGAAGGGTACCCTTTGTGCGTGAGTCCGACTCGCACTTGGCCGGTTTTTTATATCTGTCGCTATATCTTTATAAAATAATGTAGTCTCATAGTTTTAAATAATGTTCATACTTTTCTTTTTAAAATTTGTTTTTTTAGCGAGGTCTTTTACGGTTATTCGTGATTTCTTATAAGTACTTAAGAAATCTTTTGGAAATATGAATTTGTTATTTATTTCGGCGGAGGCCACTTTGCATTTAGCACATCTGAGAAAAAGTAATGCATAGCGATGCGTGAAATACACCAACCTGCTATATTTCGTTTATGTAGTGAATAAAGTGGCTGTCACATATGAATAGACGGATAGATCGAAGTCGACGTAGCGAATTTATAAGGATCCCTCGTCTCACTACAGAACCATAACCGTGAGTAACTCATTTCTGTAGACCGAAGTAAATCCGAGCTCAGCCTCGAGTGAAAGAACTCAACTTCGTAAGCTTACAATATTATAGGTACTAACCGGTTATAACCCGTCTCCTCGTGGAGTTGATGTAGCAGGGCAAGCAGCAAGTACTTAATGTAGCAAGCGGCAGATGTAACAGGAGAGCAATATCTAGTTAAATAATGTGGGATGCAGCGGTCCACCGTCCACCCGGAACGGAGGTCAAAGAAAGTGGGATGCAGCGCTCCACCGTCCACCCGGAACGGAAGTCAAGGATGTGGGATGCAGCGGTCCACCGTCCACCCGGAACGTAGGTCAAGGATGTGGGATGCAGCGGTCCACCGTCCACCCGGAACGGAGGTCAAGGAAAGTGGGATGCAGCGCTCCACCGTCCACCCGGAACGGAGGTCAAGGATGTGGGATGCAGCGGTCCACCGTCCACCCGGAACGGAGGTCAAGGATGTGGGATGCAGCGGTCCACCGTCCACGCGGAACGGAGGTCAAGGATGTGGTATGCAGCGGTCCACCGTCCACCTGGAACGGAGGTCAAGTGGAGGACGCTGAAAAAGCGAAAAAGTGGCTTCTGGATGATTTGAACCGATACACATTGAATATACCACACACCTCACACACTATACACGCTTGCATAGAAGAAACCGATTCAGTCGCGACTTCCAGGTTAGCCGTCCAGATTATAATATGCACGACTCAGGGAGCGTACTGCACGGGCGTGCGGTGAGCTGACCGAGGGCAGCGACGGCCGCGGCGTGTCCCCGGGAGCGGGTGCTCACGATAAATCGTCGCCGTCGCCGTCGATTCGTAACGAATTACTGGAGTAAAGCCGCTGCGGTGATATACGAGACGTGTCGGCCGCTTTACTACTAATGTGTTATTTAAGCGAGTGCGGTGTCCCGCCGCGCCGCTGCGCCGCCGCGCCAGTGCCGCCGACCCGCCGCCGCCGGTTCGATGCTGGTATTAATGGTCGAGATGTATCAGCGCCTTTCAGGAGGCTGCGAACATCTCTCGCGCGATATATCACGCGGGGTCAACGGCTGCGCACCGCTACCGCACCGCCTCTGCACCTCTCGCGCACCGCACACGCCACGCTTCAACTCCTCACTCTTCCTACTCGCTTGTCAACTATCTGGCCACACCACACGACTACTGTACACTGCTCCTATAGTACGATATCTAAAATATATATTTTGGTCAAATAAACTATTTCAAGTTGAATACGATCACATGAATGACAATGTTCATTTGCCAATTTTCTGCTAATTCCATATTGTTGTTACTACTCCTGTACTAGTAGTAAGATTGGTAGTAGCACGGGCAACAAACCGCTTGTACAGTACAAGCCATCGTGGGTGTGCTGTGCCAGTGCTAATGAATACATTTACTATCTACTGAAAACATTCGTTGAATCCGCTCGGCAGAACATTAGTATCCACCATATTACCTAGCTTATTTGATATGATCACTACACCAACCAGACGACCACACTGAGTCATGGGCCCGCTATAGAGATATTATGACGGAGCGCGCCACTAGTACTCATTTACTTGGGTTGGTTAAATTCCTCGCTTTTCCCAGGATTCAAAATAAATATATTGTTTCGGTCTCTGGAATGCAGTCAATATACAATATTTTGTTTTAGTCTATAATTACTGTTACTTCTTGATGGTGAAACGAATCTATGAAATAAAACTACGATCGTTTTACATTGGAAGTGACTCCTTCATCGTCAATGCTGCTACTACTTCATAGGTACAGTTGTAAATAAACCGAGGATGATAAAATGACAAGACGTTCTGTCCAATTGACAGTCCTTTATTTTTAGTCAGATTTGCTTTTGTGTATGAATTGCAATTCATACACATATTATTTACAATTTAAATAACAGCAATGATACCCTACCATCAAATTGCCTTCTCGACGGAGTAGCTCTAGATAGTCTATGAATGGAACAACAATCTCACTATTGATGATGTATCAGTAGTTTACAAACTAGAATGACTATTCAATGACATACTTAACAATTGAGACCATTGGAAATTTCATTTAGAATCCTTTGAGAGCTCGTGGACTCTCCTGACAATTAGCGGTCACGTCCAGTTTAACTTGTTCTACCCATGGATCAAGTGAATTTGAACATGAGTGTTATTGTTTTGTACATCAGTTAGCTACATTCATGTAGCGTTGGAATCGTATTAACATCGAACAATTATTTAATTCTCGAAGAATCAACGCATCACGATGAATACAATGACAGCGAATCAAATAATTGGAGGCAGGCGAGTTGCTGGCAGGCGAGTTGGTCGCAAAATACTACCAATTTTAGAGTCGATGGTAACAAAATGATAATATCAGGGCTTACTTGATCAATAATAAAAAATTCCTGATCTGTACGCCATCTACCGTAATTAATAGAACATACTACAACAGCTACCACCAGGACATGATCTGCTGGGGCCAATTTGGAAGTCTATCTATATCGCCCCCGAACACAAGTTGGTCGTTGTAGACAACATATCTGTAAATGGGGTCTGGCTGTTCCTCCAGTAGAGCAGTGTGATTGTGGCGCCACCCCGCAAACAATGACACGCCCGCTCGTATGCCCACTGTGCCCTAATACCTGCACAATGAATGACCTGTGGAAGGCCAATACTGCTGCCATCTCTGTGGCTTCCTCCTGCTCAAATACTGTATAAACAAATAAATAAATAAAAAATCAAACCGTTGACACGACAATAAGAAGAATAGAACATAATCGTTTCACAAGAACAGAGCAGGTGGATGGTGGATGCTAATACAGATTTAAATAATGATTCGTATCTTAATCGTCTAATTAGTGGCCATGAGTGCTCGTCTAAATTCTTCAAGCACATCAATAAATAAAACTATAGATGAGATTCCATCTTGTACCTAAAACATTGAAGGATACTCATAGATATTCATGAAATTATGATAGAAAATGTAATCGTTCCAGAACTGCAACGTGTTACTGAACTGTTGTTTCAACAGTTGCCCTCGCGGGGCTGTTTATTGCAGAATGTTATCGTTCCAGAACTGCAACGTGTTACTGAACTGTTGTTTCAACAGTTGCCCTCGAGGGGCTGTTTATTGCAGAATGTTATCGTTCCAGAACTGCAACGTGTTACTGAACTGTTGTTTCAACAGTTGCCCTCGCGGGGCTGTTTATTGCAGAATGTTATCGTTCCAGAACTGCAACGTGTTACTGAACTGTTGTTTCAACAGTTGCCCTCGAGGGGCTGTTTATTGCAGAATGTTATCGTTCCAGAACTGCAACGTGTTACTGAACTGTTGTTTCAATAGTTGCCCTCGCGGGGCTGTTTATTGCAGAATGTTATCGTTCCAGAACTGCAACGTGTTACTGAACTGTTGTTTCAACAGTTGCCCTCGCGGGGCTGTTTATTGCAGAATGTTATCGTTCCAGAACTGCAACGTGTTACTGAACTGTTGTTTCAACAGTTGCCCTCGCGGGGCTGTTTATTGCAGAATGCCAGAAATGGAAGATTAGTTTCTTGAAGGCTCGCCCGCCTCACCTCATCATCATCATTAATCACCCTTTAAGAGGAAACAATTACCGAACTAACATACGAGTATAAACGCTACAGGTATACGTTTGTATTTCCAGAAATTAATACATAAATAACTTTTTATACTAAATAGATGTAGGTACATTTGACCGTCAACTCGCCTGATGGCAACCAACAGTATGACAGAAGGTGGAACACGTCTGTCTAAAACAAGAGTTTCTGTATAAATGTTCTAATAGAAATACGTTTCGTTGTAAGTATATACGGATATTGTAAAACCAGTGGGTTTTAGTTTTCGCTGGTACTACTGTACAGTAAGTATAGTGAACTATACTAAGGTTATAGTTTCGTTATGTTCGCCTGTATGTCCGTTGTAATCTTTCCTATTCGTGAACAGATGTAAATGCGTGAAACTGCACGATTTAACATTTACTATGGATCGGAATTAACTACGTAACACATAACATTAAAAAAAAACTATGCTAACATTTTATACTTCTAGAATTTAATACACAAAATTATATCAAACATTTTAAGTTTAATGGCACGGCCTTGAAAAGAAATGTTTTGTATGTATTCATCGCAAAAACATTAAAAATTAAGGAAACATGAAATCTACGTATGTACAAAAAAATATATTTTTATTTTATTTTATTTTTATTTATTTGGAAATCCAAACAGCTTTCGTACATGATAATAGGAAACAAACAAGTATCTATGTTAAAAGAAAAACAAAATACCCGACTGCATGAAAGCAGTTTTTGCAGTCTATCTTACGATTTCGTTACGCTTGATCCGCTGTTAAGTATACGTTTTTGTGAGAAAGTATGTATAAAATCGCTCCAAAAGATTATAAATGTGCATTCTTTAGAATAATTCTAGTAAAAACACTTGTTTATTACGAAAAAGTTCGTTGGACGTCACGAAAAAACGCATTTTATTATTTTTGCGAGACATGTATCATTATTGTTATAAAAAATAAAGCCAGTGACATTCTGGAAAAGAAGACGAATCTAACGACTTCTCGCACATTAAAATCGGTCAAGGTGCTTAGGTTGTAGGGCCTGTAGGCGATCATACAGAAACATACATACATACCCACATACATACACTCGAAAAACATAACCCTCCTTCTTACGCAGTCGGGTAACTAGATGTATGTATATTTCTTTGGCACGCCCTAGAGCCTAAACGGCTTGTCGTATTTTTATGTGAGTCGTGTCAATAGATTAACCTTAGTCGTGAGAGTGACACTGGGTACATCAAAATAAAAAAAAAAAAAATTAAGGATTTTTGGCGGCAAAAAGTAATCTCAAAAAAAAAAGTTTTCAAAATACATCGAGTATGGTATCAAAATCAAGAATTTTTATCAGTGATTACGAATATATATATAACTTATATGTTTTATTGGAGTTTGGAATAGGAAATGCTAATAAATCACTTCACACTTGACACTTATAAAATAAATGCGAAGTTTGTGTCTGTTACTTCTTCGCGGTAAAACGGCTTGACGGGTTTGGCACACAGGTAGTATATAATCTGGATTAACACATAAGATACTTTTTATCCCGGGATTCCCGCGGGAACGGGTAAAACAGGATTAAACCTATTTCCTACCTCAAAAATCACCGACAACTGTACCATTATAATTATGTTTTAAGGTAAGGAGAGGGGAGAAGGGAGGGGTAGGTAGAGGGGGGGGGGGGGTTCGAGTGTATGTATGTATGTCGGTATGTATGTATATATGTATGTTTCTATATGATCGCCTAAAGTCTAAAGGGATTGACTCATTTTGATATGAGAGGTGTCGTTAGATTCGTTTTCACTTCATGAGTGTCATAGGCTATATTTTTGTAATAAACATCATACATCTCTCACAAATATAAAAAAACGCGTATTTTTTGTAACTTCCAGCGAACTTTTTCGTAATAAACAAGTGATTTTACTAGATTTTTTTCTAAAGAATGCACAATAATCTTTTACAGCGATTGTACGCATACTTTCTCACAAAAAACGTACGCCCAACAGCGTATTAAGCGTAAAGAAATCGTAAGTTAGGCTGCAAAAACCTTTTTTCTGCAGTCGGGTATTTTGTTTTTCTTTTAACATTGATTTTAGTATTTATTTTTCTTGTAATTTTAGATTAATATAGTCTTGTCTAATACATGTACATATAACATGTGTGCGTATACATACGCAAATGTCTATTTCATCTTACTAGCTCGTAAAGTTATGTTTCCAAGGCTAATATTAGCGTGGAAAAGTTCATTTTGCTCCCTAGGGTGGAAAGTAATTTCAAAATTCGAACACGATGGAGCTCTACATTTTCAATACAAAATATTTCCAACCTCTTTGTATAATACCTTCACAAAATGAAGAAAAATAGTTCGATTCAAGGAGGTTGCTATCTTAGATTAAAGAAACACTAAATATTATATTAAAATAACTTAGATATTTTGCATATTTACGCAAAATGTAAATAAAAACGAACAATTTACTTTCTCTTAGCAGTGTTTTGAATTTTTAGAACCAATTACACGAAAAAGGTTTGGATGAGTAAGGAAGAATGCGACCTATGCGAGTTGTGTCAAGAGCCTAATAGAAGAATAAAAAATATAAAAAAAAACTTTGTACTTAATTTTGTTGTAAATAATGTTAAAAATTAATGAAATGTGTACATACATATAGGTGAACTCACGTGATTATAATGTAACTTTAGGACTAGTAAAGTTGCATAAATGCCAAGCAGATTTTTCTACTTGAGAAAATAGGTGACCTCTAAAATTTCCTCGCTACGTTAAGATGAAAAATTTTGTATTGCACTCGGCTGTAAAGTTATTTTATCTCGTGCCTTCTTGAATCCATCGCTACGCTCAGGATTCTACACTAGAACCACTCGCTGCGCTCGTGGTTCAAACCTAGAATCCTTCGCTTGCTCTGGATTCAACTGTCAGACACTCGACGGTAAAATACAACTTTCCAGCCTAGTACAATAAATAACTATTATATAAGTATTTGTATTAATTAGTAAGGATTAGTATGGTGGTAAAACTTTGTCTCTCGTTTGTCTCTGTGATATGTTATATATTACTCATCTTCACTGGCTTCCCCCCTCCCTCTCTTCCTCATCTCCCCGGGTAAAAATAAGTACAAATGGGCCAACATAGGTTATCACTGATGCAGTAAAAAAGATGTTAAGCTGATTTTGCACAGTACATATAATATATTATAAGAGTGAATGACAATACCTAGCATACATTTGAAACGAATAAAAACTAGGTTACACCAGAATATAAACAAACTTAGAACAATTCACTTATTAGGTAGACAATAATGCTCTATTTTTAGGGTTCCGTAGCCAAATGGCAAAAAACGGAACCCTTATGGATTCGTCATGTCTGTCTGTCTGTCTGTCTGTCCGTCCGTATGTCACAGCCACTTTTTTCCGAAACTATAAGACATATACTGTTGAAACTTGGTAAGTAGATGTATTCTGTGAACCGCATTAAGATTTTCACACAAAAATAGAAAAAAAACAATAAATTTTGGGGTCCCCCATACTTAGAACTGAAACTCAATTTTTTTTTTCATCAAACCCATACGTGTAGGGTAGGTAATCAAAAATGATATTGAAGTTTCTAATTTTTTTTTTCTAAACTGAATAGTTTGCGCGAGAGACACTTCCAAAGAGGTAAAATGTGTGTAACTTCTAAAATAAGACAATGATAAAACTAAAAAAAATATATGATGTACATTACCATGCAAACTTCCACCGAAAATTGGTTTGAACGAGATCTAGTAAGTAGTTTTTATTAATACGTCATAAACCGTAAACCGTAATTTACCTTTCATTCAATCAACTCAAATATAGATAAATTACAGTTTAAAAAACTAAAAAACAGGCTACAAATTATTGTGGTCAAAGTTCATTACAAGACTTTTCTAACAAATCCAAACACAGCTATGATACGATGTTCCATCATGAAGTTCTAGTTCATATCTTCCAGCTCCATCATCAGATCAGTTCGACAGTACCATATTATTGTATTGTTATCAGAACTACATACAGCTGCCAATTTTCATAACGCTACGATCCTTGGAAGATGGTTAAATTAGTTAGCTTAGATTTCATTACATACAGGTCGACCTAATAAAAGCGTGTTAAATATCTTCCGGCTCCATCATCAGATCAGTTCAACAGTACCATATTATTCTATTGTCATCAGAACTACATACAGCTGCCAATTTTCATGACGCTACGATCCTTGGAAGATGGTTAAATTAGTTACCTTAGATTTCAATACATACAGGTCGACCTAATAAAAGCGTGTTAAAAAAAATGTTTTCCCCATTTTATCTACTAGTTTGTACGGAACCCTCGCTGGGCGAGTCTGACTCGCACTTGTCCGGTTTTTTTTCTTAAGTTTAGGACCAAAAAACTGATTGTTAATTAAATGTATAAAGACATGATGCCTCGTTGTAAATAAATCAATAAAGTTAGAAAAGTTAGAATTGAAGTTTTTAAAAGTACGCGAGAAGAAAGAGTTTCCTCGATAGTTTGTTCAACAGCGGGGAACACAAAGTCTCAGATGGCTTTTCCGAGAAGATATGGATGGCGGGACAAGTTTGATTTCTGACAAAAGGGACGGACATTATATAATGATTAACGCCAATGATTGTTGGTGTACGCCAACAACTATTTTTTGGTGGTGTCAATCCAGGACTTTGTGAGTTTCGGCACTGGTGCTGGGCTCAAAAAATAGTCGTTGGTTTGATTACAGTATATTTTGTTATATGTACTTGGTATCATTTTTTAAGGGCCGGTTAAAAGTAGACTGATTTATTTATAATTATTTAAATAATTTTCTCATCATAAGTTATCGATAGGTTTTCTCTTTCATTGGTTTACAAAACTGGACACATACAATAGAAATTTAAATTTTATTTAAATGGAAACATAAGTACTAGAAATGCATACGCCCTTCTAGTTGTAAACACAGCATGCTTTAAGAATATTGTTGTGTAAAAATTAATTTATGTTCTTATTAATATGAAATAAGCACTATACTCGTATGTATATACGTATAACCTTAATATATGTCGATATAATATCGCTCTTTATGATCTTACAAATACACTACAGGGAGTGTTGTGAGAGGTTCGCTTCGTGCGGTGAGGTGCGAGTGAGGTGCGAGTGAAGCGCAAGTGAGACGCAAGTGACTGACGGGCGCGCTTCACCCGAGCGAGCCAGCGCTGTTTGTTCAACAAACAGTAAAGGAGAGCGGACCGCAGCGCCCTTTGTGCGGAGATGACGGCCCGTTCTACGGGCTCTAGGGATCCGTGCCGATCATTAGATGCAGCGAAGATCATTAGATTGATCGCGATCACTTCACGTTAGTTAAACCAAACAATATACAAACTACCCACACTTAATCGACTCGAATTTACTTACCTTTATTCGTCATGGGCATGCAGGTTGTGGAAGGCATCGAACAATCTATAGCGCGTTTAAAAGCAGGGTAACAGTAACACAGGCAGCGAAGTTCGTTAAATGTTGTAAAACAATGTGTCGTATGAGTGTCGCAGGAGAGCGGACCTCTCCTCGGGGCTCGGACAGCGGCCGTCGCTGTCGTCCGGCAGCTGGCAGTACATGGCGGCCCCTGACTGGTGTGCCGCAGCGGTGGGCGGCAGCGCGCGGAGACTGGACTCACAGCGGCACGGGCGGCACACAGGCGGAACCCAACGAGGGTCTCATTTCGACTTATGTTTTTATTTGTATTTTTGATGATTACTCCGCCTATTACCTGTGCCTTCACTTTGATGATTCTTTTTGTTTGGTAGGTAATTAGTACAGAGATGGTTCCATTTAATTTTATCAAAATCGATTTAGTACTTTGGTTTTTATAACAAAATAACTGGTAAAATGTCATCAAAGTAAACGAAATTTTGTATTTTGAAGTCGATATTTTGAAGTTTTTTGAACTAAGTATAATTATGTTAAACAACTACCCGAATCACGTGGTCTTATCCGCGAACTGAAATGTATTTCTTACTGAATATTGACTTGGTACCCTCCTTTCAAATATGACGAGTGTAGGGCTGCCAACAGCGGGATATGCTATATGTTGTCAATCAGTCACGCTGTTATGTGTCATTGTGTTGTGTTGTGTATAGATTTTGTGTACCTACTGCGATGTTGATTGTCTTCAGCGTCATCATACATATATAATATGTATATAAGTACATACATAACGCTCGCGAATTTGAATACTACAGTTAGCAGAGGTTGCCTTCCTGTTATTGCCATTACCATTATAAAACATGAAAGGATGCAGAGACTACAGTCTGTGTGTCTAATGAATTTTAAGATATAACATTTAGCACGCGTAAAGGTGTATGCTACATTGTACAGTGTAGTGTTTATAGAATAGACGTTACAATTTTTCAGTTGACACGTAATATTTTGTCCCGACTGCGCAAGAAAGAGAGTTATTCCATGCAGTAGTCGTGCGCACATACACATTGCGTATGTATGCGTCGAGAGACACACGTACACATGAGCCTCTACCGCCGCAGCCCGCAACACAAATAAAGGCCGCCCGCAGTACTGTACAGTCGTATGAGCCGCACCAACTGTACTAATAATTAGATTCAGTGGGACTGTAGTAGTCATATACTCGTACGTACATAGATATATCGTTTACCGTTTCATTAATTGAGTTTCGATGTTAGGCGGCCGCGCAGCGCCGGCACTGGCCTGCCTGCGACCTGCGACGCGACCTAAATACAACTTATCCTGCGAGTTGATGGTATGTTGTCACACAAAATAATTTATTCAACTTTAATTGAATCCTCAATCTTTCTACACGATATGCCGTGATCGTCCCTCGCGTTCAGAGTAAGCTTGTAAGTATCGGATATAACATACGGTGTTTGAGTGCCAGTGTATGCGATGGTTAGGTTAGGATTCGACAACCACCATTAGACATTGTAGCCGCGACTTCTACCGAGATAGTGCGGGATTCGACAACCAGCATTAGACATTGTAGCCGCGACTTCTACCGAGATAGTGCGGGATTCGACAACCAGCATTAGACATTGTAGCCGCGACTTCTACCGAGATAGTGCGGGATTCGACAACCACCATTAGACATTGTAGCCGCGACTTCTACCGAGATAGTGCGGGATTCGACAACCAGCATTAGACATTGTAGCCGCGACTTCTACCGAGATAGTGCGAGAAAAACAAGCTGATGCATAACTCTCTCCAGAAAAGACAAAAGGTAATTAAACTAGCGTGGTTTATATCAGTGCTGGCAACATGACGCCCCATCGTCGGCGTCGCTCAACATACAGCGTCTGTAACGTGTACTCGTACCGTGGGTTACAGTAACAAGAACAACAGGAGACTTCGGAACCCTGAGCTTACTCTACCTATGTCCTTTTGAGGTAAGGAAGAATAAACAATATGGTATCCAGGCACCAAAAAGTGTTACCTTATTAGTTACCTTCCTTTGTGTTGCCTTAGTAGTTACCTTCCTTGGATTGACCTTCTCGAGATGGTTTCTTCTTCATCAATTTTAGTATTTGAACTCGTTTTTTTCGGATTGGATCCAGAACGCGCATTCGAGATGTAGTGTGACAAGGTATATACGGATATATATACGGAGCCCGGCGTGAGTGAGTGCGCTCGCGCCCGTCGTCCGATAGAGTCACAATAAAACGATCCATATGTTGTTGTAAGACGGCTCGACTCCTCGCCGGCTTTATTATAAAATTAATAATATATTTGTGAAGTGAATATATTTTTTGTGGAATGTCATTTAGTGGGAGCGCGTTGTTGTCCACGGCTCGCAGTGGAGACGGACGGCCGTCGCGCGTCGCCGCCCTAACCTTCATCAACGACTATTTGGAATTCTTCACCACTTCTATTGATTTCTCATATTCTTTTGTCTGTCATCTTTGATACTTTTGATACACGAAAAAGCGACATCGTTTCATGACACGAATAGAATTATTCCTGCCGTGAACTTCCTGAATGGCTCTTTCCCTACTTAATACAAATATAATATCTTATCATATCCCGAGAAGTTGCTTGAATCACTAGAAATGGTTTTGTAATGATTCAAGCCACTTTCTTTAATAAGTATACGCGACACGATGTATTCTTGCTAAATAGAATAACATGAATAAAGAATAATCTTAGATTCTCGCATATATTAAGATCAATTACAATAGATACGTAACTTAGCAACAAGGACAAAAACAACTGTTTGATTTCCCGCCCCATACAATTACATGACGTACCACCTAAAAATTGACGATACATACTTAGCAGTAAGTAAGTGACGCTGTATTTCAATGTATTTGTTTTCCATAGTTAGATAGGTTTGCGCCAAAGAGTAAGGTGGCGCCGCTGTCTCGCTCGCACGCGGCACCTTTTTTAACCGACTTCGAAAAAGGAGGAGGTTATCAATTCGTACCGTATATTTTTTTTATGTGTGACCATGAATTACTCCGTCATTCGTGAACCAATTTTTATGTTTCTTAAATTGATGTATAAAGAAAGCTTCCAAGTTGGTCCCATAATTATTTTAGAAACATTGCTTTAATACTTTTTGAATAATCTCTAAAAGTAAAAAAAAATTCATTGTATTCCTGAGTGAGTGCGTCAGATTATAGAATCGCAGAGTTCGACTGACACGTTTTTCTTTGCAAAAATGTCAAATGTTGAGGTTTTTCGTATAAACATAAGCACATTTTCTAATCTGCGACGACGAAGCATTTGACATTCAGTGACAAATGTTATACTTGAAAAAAAAAATCGGCCAAGTGCGAGTCGGACTCGCGCACGAAGGTTTCCGTACTATCATCTATAATAGAAAATCACGTTTGTTGTAGGTATACTAATTTTTAGTCTGTTTTAGTTGTTATATAAATCCATGAGAGTTTATTCTTGCTTTTCGGGGAGTTTTGATAAAATCTATTGCTCAATTCGAAATTGTATCCATAAAGGGCTATGGTAACTAAATAGTGCACAGTACGTGCCAGCATTTAAGTCAATATTGCTAAACACGTTATCTATTTGAGTATAACCCGTTGTTTAGTTCTGTTTATAAAATAACGAGAAATCAACGAAATTCCAAGTAGTAAATTGCAAACTTATAGGTAGGTTTTCAATACACATCCGGGCAGCATAACGACGCTCGCGCGAATACGCGCGGTTATGGCTCGCTCCGTGATGCTACCTCCCCCGCTACCCGCGCGGCCGTTGCTTAGCAACCGCCTCGCGCTCGCGCCACCACCACACCGCGGCGCGGCGCTTGCACCGCTTTTAGATGCACGGATTATTTTCATTTTGTGAGTTTTTATGTATTAGATTAGGTATTTATTTTTATAGTTAATATATTTCTAAATATTTACTTACAAATATTCAAGTTTCTACCTGTTAATTAAGATCGAGTAAAAATTGCTTAAAAATTACGTTTGTTGTATGGGAACCCCCCCTTAAAAATTTAAATTTATTGTTATTTAATTATTTATTTTGAAAGGTAATATACAAGTAAATATTCTGTGAAAATTTGAAGCGTTACCGTTACCGTTTTTAATATTGAGCAAAAAAATACGAAAAAAACACGTTTATTGTAATATATATTATTATTACCTTAATATCCTTTTTTTTTAATTTTTAGTATTTGTTGTTATAGCTGCAACGGAAATACATCATTTGTGAAAATTTCAGCTTTCTAGCTATCACGGTTTATGAGATACAGCCTGGAGACAGACAGACAGACAGAGAGACAGACAGCGAAGTCTAATAGGGTCCCGTTTTTACCCTTTGGGTACGGAACCCTAAAAACGAGCGGATGAATAGAGGTCTTTTAAAAAGGTTACAATCGTGAGGGATTTATTGAGTTTGAAAAGTAAAACCTACTTACTCCTCATCCAATGTGTATAAGGAGAAAATAGAGTTACTTCAATTTTATTTTACTTTAATTTTATACTACATCCCGCGGTTATATCCGCTGATGCTGATTATAAAATACTTAATAGGATCCCGCGAACACGTTTATACCTACAACTTATATATACAGTACGTACAACACATTTCAATTATATTTCTTTCATTCACAAATAAATAAATAACTTGTATGATATCCAAAACCTTGGCGACAACGTTGCCTCGATGAATCATGCTCATCTCGAGCGAGGCGAGTCCCAGCTCATTGGCTTGGCTCTCTTTTAGTTTATTTTTTTGTTGACCGGGTAACCCATCCGTTGCCATATTAAGAAGAATTATTACAAGTTTATACTTCAACTGCCTGAAGTTGTATTACATGAGTCATATAAATGAGTGCCTTCTATCGAATATATCAATCATTGTTCTGGTGGTAGAGAACGAGTGAGATGCCGGAAGTGTGTAATCGTGGAATTAGCGCCCTCTCACGGCTTCAAAAACTAACTCATCGCATTAGTACAATCCAGGTGTCTCTGAATACAGACAGTCAATCTGTAGAAACTTGTTTGGCATCAAATAAATGTTTCTATTGAGTACCTACTTTATATTTCTGATTCTACGATACCTAGATACTTACAAGTGTAAGCCAATGGGGTATGTAAAGTTTATTTTCGGTATTTTTTATATATTTTTATTTGATAGATTGGATCATTTAAAAGCACTAATTTCAATATATTTTTTTATTCTGTTCGGTACCTAGGTACTTATTTTTTAATATTTTTTTAAAGATAAATCGTGATGACGTCTCATTTACTACTGCATGAAATATTGTGATAGCCTACATGAACTAAAAATATATATGATATACGTACAACTTGACGTTGACAGTGACATGTATATTTCTACAATTCTATAACATAGAGATATTGTCTATGCTTGATATTCAATGCCAATGCTGTCAGCATCAACTTTTTTTTTGAAACTGTGACGTCATTTTAGAAGTCGGCTGAAGGTCAAATATTTTTTATATTTTCGCTTTTTTTTTGCCATATCATCATTTTATGAGCCCAAAATAAAAAATATGGTTTATAGACATCGAGATTGTTCTCGAAATGGTTTTGGAATCAGCATATATGTTACATTTTTCTTTACATACCCCATTGTAATTTACAGTATGGCCTGTGATGTACATTCATACAAATGCTGCCCCGTGTCCCGTGTACCCGTGTACGCATCCCCATTAATTACTCAAATAAGAAGGGCCACCGTCTCGTGATCTCGTCAGCCGTCAGCGCGTAGAGCAAAGGGCGGCGCGGGCGCGGGCGGCGCGTCCGAACACTTGTTCACACGATGAGACAGATATGTCTCCATCAGTGAGACAATAGCGCGCCGCAGCCGTGCGCGCACGCATCGCAAACAACGCGCACGGCTGCGGCTCGCGCGGCGAACGCCGGCTCCACACACTCTCAACATTGAACACTTCCGGAGTAGTCCGGAGGAGCCTCGGGAGGCGCAATACTCACTCCGAGCCTCCTTCACACGCAACACCCGCGCTCGGGCCTGCTGCCGCACGCAGCACCCGGCCGCGCCCTCTACTCGTACATTGCCTCGGGCTCTGCCGCTGGACCTATCACCTATACTACCCACTTCCCGACGCACTTTATTTCATTTTACTCAAATTAAAGTGTTAAATCTCTATGTCCCTGTCGCCTTAAAAGTTTTTTTTGAGTCTATAGAAATGTGATACGGCAAGAAGATATCACAGTAATATATTTATTCACTTTTTGGTTCCACTGATTTAGTTCGAATAAAATTATAGTTTAATAATTACAGTTTAAAAAACTGAAGCAACCGACTTCTCATTGATGCCATGGTCAGAACTGGACCAAATTGAAATGGGACCACACGGGAAGGACCAGCTTTCAAATAAAGAAAACCAGACAAGTGCGAGTCAGACTCGCCCACCGAAGGGTTCCGTACAAACTAGTAGATAAAATGGGGAAATCATATATATATTTTTTATATTTTCCTTCATAAACCGAAAAATATACATCGTAAAAATATTTCAAACCCTGTTTTAGCTTATGCTACTGAAGCTCTTTCATATGATACCCCACATGATACGGTTAATTCACTTTAAAATTTGGACCTTCATTCCGTGCATAAAGACACAATTTTTTTGTGATTTAATTAAAAATGTCCAGTTTTCGTTTTTTTTCCTAGATGTGTATTGTGTACTCTAACACAATGCTTCTTGCCAAATTTCATTGTTCTAGGTCAACGGGAAGTACCCCATAGGTTTTGATTCCCTTGTGAGTGTCGAAATGTGCGTTTTTACGATATATATTCGGCTGTAACTTTTTTTACGAAAACTAAGAAACTTTATTTTTCCTATTGCAGCAATATACCATGGATCTGCGTATATGGTTTTAATTTCAACTCGATAAATTTATGCGTTCCCGAGATAAAGGTCTTGACACCCGACGGACGGACGGACGGACAGACGGACAACAAAGTGATCCTATAAGGTTTCCGTTATTTTCTATTGAGGTACGGAACCCTAAAAAAGAATCATTAAAATCGGTTCACCCAGTCGAAAGTTATGAGATAACAAACATTAAAAAAAACAAAACAGACGAATTGAGAACCTCCTCTTTTTTGAAGTCGGTTGAAAAAAGAAACAACCGACTTCTATACGCAATTTCGTTAACTTGGATGTCATTATTCAGTTATTTTGTTTTAGAAACCAAAGTACTGAACCGGTTTTAATAAAATTTGAATGGAACTACCTCTACCTCTACCTCTACCTCTACCTACCAAACAAAAAAGGATCATCAAAATAAATGCATACAAATACACAATAAACATGTAGTTGAATTGGGAACCTCCTCCTCTTTGGAAATCTGTCTAAATGTAGATTACGTCACCCGGTCATAATAATAAATGATAGACATCTAGTTCATCAAAGTTACATGCAAAAAAACCGGACAAGTGCGAGACTCGCCCACCAAGGGTTCCGTACAAACTAGTAGATATAAGAGGGAAATCATATATTTTTTTTATATTTTCCTTCATAAACCGAAAAATATACATCGTAAAAATATTTAAAAACCTGTTTTAGCTTATGCTAATGAGCTCTTTCATATGATACCCCACATGATACGGTTAAAGAACTTTAAAATTGGGACCCTCATTCCTTGCATAAAGACACATTTTTTGTGATTAAATTAAAAATGTCCAGTTTTTGGATTTTTTCCTATATGTGTATCACAATGCTTCTAGCCAATTTTCATAGTTCTAGGTCAACGGGAAGTACCCCATAGGTTTTGATCCCCTTGTGAGTGTCAAAATGTGCATTGTTTATTTATTTATTTGGATACGCCAACAGTGAACATATTATACATTCTTAATTCCCTAGTTCGAAATTGTTTACGACATATTCGGCTATAACTTTTTTTTACGAAAACTGAGAAATTTTATTTTTCTTTCTTCAACAAGAGACTATGGATCTGCGTTTAGTTTATGGTTTTAATTTCAACTCGATACCTTCACGCGTTCCCGAGATAAAGGTCTTGACACCCGGACGGACGGACAGACGGACAACAAAGTGATTCAAGTGATCCTATAAGGGTTCCGTTTTACCTTTTAAGGTACGGGACCCTAAAAATGAATAAGTACTTAAAAAGCTTTTTAAGTTAAATGGTTTTATTGTCAACGGGAAGGACGAAGAACCAATAACATAAATAAATTGTATTGTCATCAGGACTGGTGTATACCAAATTTCAGATTGATCCGTCAACTGCAAGGGGGTAAAATTTCAATTAGGTACTAAATTTGACCCAAACAAATAAACAGGTCAAGCTAAATAAAACCGTTTAATTTTTTTTTAAGTTAAAGTTATAATTTCGGCATTGCGTGCGATGCAATATAAACAAACATATTTGAATGAACTGTTAAATTTGTAATAATCCTTCTGTTCTTGGTTTGAAAAGTGTATTCTGTATATTTAGTTGAAGTAAAGTAGAGCTAAACTGAGTTGAGTCAGCAATGCTTGACCTGGCGCACGGCGCCGGCGCCGGCGCGGCGTCGGGACAGCAACGGAACGGATACGCAACGCACGATTATACGAAAATAACATAGTCGAAATGTTTTAGAAAGTTCCTTGTATCCTGAGAATAGGACAAAATAATTAAATAATATAGACACTTGTTAGTATGAATGAAAGGCTTCTACTGATATATCACAGGTAATATTTTATTAAGTGGAGCATTTGTTGTGGTCGTAGCTGGTGAGCCAGCTCGCAGCGCCCTGCCCGGCTCTGGAATCCGACCCTATTAATATTTCATCAAACAGATGTGTGGTTTATCGAGGTCTCTCCGTGTGCGCCGCATGCGGCGGCCGACACAATGTCTCTAGAAAGGTGTCTATATTGTTGAGGTCGGGGCGCGGCTCGCCGGTGTCTCACCCGCGCGCGACGACGCCCGGACTCGTCCGCTCTTTACCAGGCACTACCTGAAGGCAGGGAGCCACTATACTGAGCCTACGCTGTCTGTCTCTCTCTTCTACTTCTTTTAATAATTATAGATCGACAAATGATAATAACTGAAGCCTCTCAGTGTTGGTGTCAGCAGAGCTGTCAGCCCCACTGATGCTCACCAAAACACCGGGACCGGACTTAACCCCATAATACATATATTGATAACTAACAAAAATCTAAAATCTCTTAATATACAACAATCTTGTTTTTACTGTGGCTCTATTGTAAGAACGGAAACAAGAGTCGAAATACAGTAGTACATGCTTACAATCGTACTTATAACAAAATACTAAACCGGTGTGAATCACACACATCACACTGCTTACTTCTCGATTAACAATGGAGTCTAGACCCATTCCAACAGGAAGGAATTAGGAACGGGAATAAGAAGTTTGATTACGCCGAGTGTACGATCTCAAACGTACAGGGCACATTCCTCAGTTGCTTCTTATCTATAGGTACGTGCTCCTACCGCGGAAGTGATAGTTTTCCTTATAAGTAATTGTACATTCGTTTATTGAGTAGACAGTAAGTCGTAGAACAAGTAACAACTTCGTAAAATATACGTCTAAAAGCATCGAGCAGAGTTTTCATCTTCTACTCCACAACTAGCTGCAAGACGTCGTCACACTACACGGCGGATTGTACATGGTCCTTCGAGCCGGATCGGTCCTTCGAGAGGAGTAAGTCACTTGTTTGTTTTGTATTTCTTTTCCTGCGGCAGCGAATCGGCTTGATTGGCCTGCCACAAGCGGCACTCACCAGTCAGGTTGAGACAATCGTTATTGTCGTAGAGGAGGTACAAGTACATAAGTGCTTACTGTAACACCAGCCACGAGTTCAAGAGTCCATACGAGGTTCTTGGGTTTCGGTGGAACAACATCTGCAGCGTCGTCAACAACAAGGCGGCGGGCAACATCTGCAGCGTCGTCAGCAACAAGGCGGCGGGCAGGCAACAACAACTGCGGCGGCGTCAACAACAAGGCGGCGGGCAGACTAAAACTGCAACTTAACACTGCAACGTCGTCCACAGCAAGGCGGCGGGCAGGCAGCATTAACAATGTCAGCATAACTGGGCTGACGTCTCATCATTAACTTCGTTTACGTTTTGGTGTCAGTTATTATCGCTGTGATGGAGGCGATATCGATCCAAAATGAAGTTTGCGAAAACATCAAACGACTCTGCTCAAACTACAACAAGGATTTGAAATCCAGGAAAACCGCAGATTATTTGAAGATGCGGTTGGAGTCTCTGGACGCCCAATGGGAGGATTTTACGAGGCGCCATAAGGAGTTCCTGAACTTGCCAAACAAAAACATAGAGTATTTTAGCGACGGGATTTATGAGGCAATCAGGAAGACGTGTTCGGAAACACGGAATGACATGGTGCAGTTGCTATTCGCAATGGCAGAGGCAGCGTCATCGTCGACTCCAGAACACAAACATACAGTGTTAGATTGGAGCTTCCCCGTCTGCAATACTGCAACATCATCAACTACAGAGCGGCGAGCTTTGTCATCGTCGACTCCAGAACGCAAACCTACAATGTTAGATTGGAGCTTCCCCGACTGCAATACTGCAACGTCATCGACTACAGAGCGGCGAGCTTTGTCATCGGCGACTCCAGAACGAAAACCTACAGTGTTTGATTGGAGCCTTCCCGGCTCAAATACTGCAACATCATCAACAACAGAGCGGCGAGCTTTGTCATCGGCGACTCCAGAACGAAAGCCTACAGTGTTTGATTGGAGCCTTCCCGGCTCAAATACTGCAACATCATCAACAACAGAGCGGCGAGCTTTGTCATCGTCGACTCCAGAACGCAAACCTACAGTGTTGATTGGATGCCTCCCCGGCTCCAATACTGCAACGTCATCGACTACGAAAGAGCGAACATGCGACATCGGAACTACACCGATTCCAACACAGCAACACCGTCAACCACAGACCGGCTGGCAGACTACATCGGGGTTCAATCGGGTCTCACTAAACCACAGTTGGACAACCGCAGCGTCATCAATTACAATGCTGCCACCTCCTGTGCCTCAAGTGATCAAGGATTTCACGCCAAAAATAACGAACGCGGAATTCGTGAATGATCACGATAAAAAAACGTGTAGTTTATTGAAAACGTGCAAAGAATGCAACGATAATCATTACACGATGTTGCATAGTGAAAATGCAACGCCAGCAAGGTCGATGTCAGTGAATACACCGAGTAAGCAAAACGAGGCGCATGCTGCGTCGAGCAATAGTGACTATAATAACGGTGATATATATTTTAATTTAGAGGATATTTCACAGAAAACTAAGGAAGTCTCCAAAGATAATAACGTCGAGGAGTATTTCCATAAAAATACTGCTAAAACAATGAATAAGAAATTCATAACGAGTTCGTCTCAGGATTATGAGCTTACAACCATTAATTCGGGACCTACTACAGTCGCACAACTTGGAATAAAGTTGCTGACAGACAACAAATTAGCTGCTACGTACAAGGAATATAGCAAGCTACATCATTTGGAACCTACGCCTGCGAGTTCTGCAGACAACATTTCAAATCAAAATTATATTCAAATGAAAAAGAAGAGAAGTCTAGTCCAGAGGACATTTATAAAAATTCTACAAAGCTGTGGAGTTAACCTCCAAAGGCGAGCCTTCAACAAATCTGCAACGCCAAATTATTTGCCAGCAGAATTTATATCAACCAAATATGAAGCTAATCAAAGCAATGCCTTTAAGAACAAAGGCAACATTCCAGTTGACTGGGAATATGGAAAACGTCCACGTCACAGAGTAGCAAAGCATCAATTGCTGTCGAAAATACCGATAGTAAAAGACAGAGACAAAGAGAAAGAGGCACAAATACAGGATAACTAACAACAAAACATCCGGCTCGAAGGACCATGTACAATCCGCCGTGTAGTGTGACGACGTCTTGCAGCTAGTTGTGGAGTAGAAGATGAAAACTCTGCTCGATGCTTTTAGACGTATATTTTACGAAGTTGTTACTTGTTCTACGACTTACTGTCTACTCAATAAACGAATGTACAATTACTTATAAGGAAAACTATCACTTCCGCGGTAGGAGCACGTACCTATAGATAAGAAGAAACTGAGGAATGTGCCCTGTACGTTTGAGATCGTACATGCTCCAGCCGCAGGAAGTGTGAGATGAGGAAGATAAAGTTATACAAAGTTAAGGCTACGAAGATTGCATCCGAGGAGTATGTCCTGTACGGTTGGGACCGTACACCGAGTAACTAGCAACGGTATCGGGTATACGGAACCCTCAGTGTGCGAGTTAAACTAATACTTGCCCGCTTTTGTTGTATACATAGAAGTACGGATTGATTACTTTTTACTTTTTCTTAGAATATTTACGAAAATCCACGAAATGTTATCGCTGTTTCTGTCCACCAATATCTTACTGTATCTTAAAATACAGGTAAACACAGGTTTTTTCCAAAAGTCTCGAGGAATACATGTTTTATTTTTGTAAAGTTAGTTCCAGTATGTTCATACTCATACTCATATTCTTTATTGCCACTAAGTGTAAATTAATGTAGATGGAATTACATGCATTTTTACAGTACTTAAAACTTAGTCGCCCTTTTCAGGCATTGCAACTTGCGAGGGCGCTTGTTCTAGGGATACAATAATAAAACTTAATAATAATAGGTACCTAATCATAGGACAATAATTAATGACAGGGAAGTGTTTATGTAGTTTTGTGATTATTGCTAAAATATTCGTCCAAAGAATGAAAACTTTTCATTAAAAGAATTTTTTTTAATTTTGTGCAAAAGACTGCGAATTTCCTTTAATTTTGAAAGAGTAGGTATGGGTAGTTTATAAAAAAAAAACGCCATATAGTATGGGCTAGTGTTCAGCATTTTTATTCTTGAATAAGGTAAACTTAATTGGTCTCTGTGAAAAAGTGTGTGTGTGGTTTGCAAAAGTGTAATTATTTTTGAATACAAATGTAAATAATTCCTGAATGTAGATGCAAGGTAGTGGTAATATATTAAATTTGATAAAAAAGGGTCTACAGCTGTCAGTATAATCTATTTGGGCTATGATTCTTATACATTTTAAATAATTCATATGCATTAACACTATTGCCCCACAGCAAGATTCCGTATTTCAATCTTGAATGCGCATAATCATAATATGCTGATATAGCAGTTTTTGTATCTGTACTACATTTAATTTCAAATAGTGCATACGTAAATCTAGACAGTTTTGTTTTAGTTTTCTCTATGTTTGTTTTCCAGTTTATGTTTGTGTCAATATCAACGCCTAACAGACTGAATGACTACTTTTTCTATCTGTGTGTTATGATAATTTAGATAAGTTCAAAGGAGGGCTATTGTTTGATTTAAATTGCATAATTTTTGTCATATTGTAATTTATCTCTAAATTGTGTTGATGAAGCCAATTTGATATTTTTTCCAAGGTTTCTTGCAAAAGTATGTTTGGGGTTTAATTTTTTTCGCATTTTAATAATATAGACACATCATCTGCAAAAAGTACTGGTAGCTCTTTGGTTTTATCCAAAGCTTTCGGGAGATCATTAATATATATTAGAAATAAAATGCATCCTAAAACGCTCCCTTGCGGACTTGAACAAGTCAGGGTTTTTTCTACTGATGTTGCTAAATTTATTTGTTTATTTTTATAATCATAGTGATTAATTTGAACTATTTGCTTTCTATTGTTTAGGTAAGATTTGAACTAGAGATAAGCAGGGCCACGGATGCCGGATCCATGCAGTTTGGAAAGCAATATGCTATACGAGACTTTGTCGTATGCCTTAGTCATGTCTAGTAGAAGGCCTAGTGAATACTTTAATGTTTCGTTGTCAGAGCTCACTTTAGGATTTCTTCGTCAGAATAAATAAATATGTACGATTTCTAAATTTAGGATTTTCTTATTTCTTATTTTATTTCACATCCGGCTCGAACGTTAGGCTTCCGTACTGAGAGTGCCTGTCCTACACTTAAGCGGCCGTCTTTGAACGGTAATAGATACAAGTCTCAAAATAGCCAATATTGTAGGGCTTACTTTGATGTATGTAAATGAAACCTTGAAACCTTGTAGGAAACCTTGTGCGTTCTCTGTAGTCGGTTAGTAAAGATAGGTCGTAGTTGTTCGCGTTTCGTCTCTCGCCTCGTCTCTCGGAGCGGAGAGAGGCGAGCACTCCTGCTCGAGAGAGAGGCGAGCGCTCCTGGCTCGAGAGAGGCGAGCGCTCCAGGCTCGAGAGAGAGGCAAGCGCTCCTGGCTCGAGAGAGAGAAGCGAGCGCTCATGTCTCGAGAGAGAGGCGAGCGCACCTGGCTCGAGAGGGCGAGCGCTCCTGGCTCAAGAGAGAGAGGCGAGCGCTCCTGGCTCGAGAGAGAGGCGAGTACTCCTGGCTCGAGAGAGAGGCGAGTACTCCTAGCTCGAGAGAGAGGTGAACACTCCTGGTTCGAGCTCGAGGTGACGTCTCCGAGCACGCTCTCTCGAGTTCTATACGCTATATGATAAATACGGCCAGGTTCCGAGTATTTAAACAACAATAACACGAGCCTCTATTGTGTGGGATGATTTAGCGCCTATCGACCTCGGACGGGTCCTTAAAAACTGACCAAGAGCGAGTTATAACCGTACACTGAGGGTCCCGGACAACGATACCGGCTATAAACTTGAACGTCGGGATTAATCATTAAACAACATTTTAGGAACTTATTATTTACATAAGTACATTTATTTTATTTTATTTTATATTTTTAGGAAAACTTACAGCCTTACAGCCTATAGTTTATTAAAGTACTTAACTTAAGTACTTAAATAAACTATACATTTATATAAATGACGAGGCTAATTACAAGTTTTCGCCTATAATTTGGAAAAATATAGCGCGCTTATCTATATACCAATCTTAACAATATTTGCAGGTGAAAAGATACTGAGCGGAAAAAATTTAAAAAATATAGACAAATTTCAAGTAATTTGTAAATTACTTACATACTTATGACAATTGTAAAATTTGGGACTCGAGTTAACATGAACTCGACTTGTATTTACGAGTGGTGATCTGGTGATCTCATGAGTATATTCATTTTTTGAATAAACTTTAATGTAAGTAACTTAAACTTTTTTCAGCATGATTGTTGATGAATCCGCCGCATGGTCAAAATGGTATCTGAAAATGTCAACTGGCTATTATAAAGATAGAAAAGACGGCGGGAGTTAGTAACAGGGTAGAAGAACTTCGTTGGTTTCTTTCGGGTAGGAAACCTTGGAAGTAACGTAGTGCCCTCTCACACCTCACGTGCCCCGTGCCGCGTGTGTGAGCAGTGCCGCGTCGCCGTCTCGCGGCTAATGGTACGTTTCACGGGCCATCAGGTGTTGCGTATCATTCGATAATTGTGGCGCTTGTTTCCCGGCGGGACCCGCGGCCCGCGGTCGATCATAAACTTCAGCCTCGGGTTTATTACACTACCGATATGCATAATTCGTATTCGGCGGTATAAACCCGAGCCGAGGTCTACGGCCGATCGATTATTTGAACTCTTCCATCGAGCGCCTTATTTATGGCGACCGAGCTTGTTTTAAATGATTAAAAATTTTACGATGTTCTCATGGTTGTCGGAGACGTGAAATATAGAGAAAGCGGACGAAATACTTTATGTGTTCCGAGCGACGACGTGCGCCCGCGCCGCCACGCCGCTCCACTCACTTCATTGGCTTACTAAGTACTGCTTCTAGCCGACTTACCTTCGAGCACTTTACTTTTACGTAATGTGCACGTGACGAGACATACTCAAGCAGGAAGTTAGGCTCACAGAAGGTGGGTGCTTGTATCGCATGTTCATAAGCACTGCTCACGTTATCTAAATGAATGAAGCTTAGCTGCTGGACACCTAGGCATCCACATGATGAACTCTATCCACATGCCATCAGGAAGTTTGACCACTGACCATTCTAATATAAGTATATCATCAGACCGACTCCATTCCATATTGTTATCGAACACTTATAAACTTCAAGTATTCTTATTGCATCTTCCTTTGCTAAGGTAAACTAGTTTAACGGGAACTTTTCTTCACAGAAGCACATCGTTGATGAACAAATACTTAAGTATCAAAATATGATATTGATATATTATGTTTGGTTAGCGTGCACATACTACGGCGTGCACATATTATGGTGTGCTCATACTACGGTCACAATTGACTTCCGATTTCTTTGATTCACAAACTTAATTAATTTACAACAATTTTAAGTCGGTCTTTAATTTTTCTTTAATCTATAAGTATCAGGAAAGCGTTGTTTTGGTCGGTAGTCGCGTACGGCTTCAAGCTTTAAGTAAGTACTTCATATGTTTCCAATCTAGGCGAACACTTTTAACTAGCTTCTTAATTTATCTAGTTCTGTTTTTAGTATTTAGGCTGTAAGTTTTCCTAAAAATATAAAATAAATAAATTAAATAAGTGACAAACGCGGATCACATCTCAACCCCATTAAAGCGGAGGGAGTTGTCGGCATCCGCCTTCCGTCTCTAGTTCCCTACAAAATCTACAAATACTTCAATAAAAGCTTATAGTAGGAGATCATTAAGATTGTCAAACCCACGTTTCGGTACAAAGCGTCAAGCGCGTGCCGGTACCTAACCTAACCGATACGAATTCCTTTCGATCGTTTTCATTAAAGTCCGCCGTCGCATTAATAACCATATAGAGAAAATAACGATATGTTTCATTGTTACCGGGAGTATAACACGAGGCTCGAACATCGCGCTCGCCCGCCGATACCTGCTGGCGGTCATATATCATATCAGGGCGGTGAGAGTGCCGCCGCGCACCACGCCGCGCACCACGCCGCGTGACGAGCAGCGTGGCGACGAGTGTCGGGAGCGACACGGTGTAAAGCAGGCACAAGGAACGTTTCCTCAAACTACTGTAGATGTATAATGAATTATAATTAAAATATTGGGCTCCACGGACTCCAGGATCCATCCTTTACAAATTAATAACTTTCCTAGTACCTAGTACCTACCGTCAGACAGCTTCCCGGTGGACGCAAACACCTACTCTCATTCATGTTTACATTCCATCGCACACCATCTTATCTGTACGGAGCGATCTTCCGTCCGGCAGGCAGGAGTCACACCTGCGCTCTGCTCTCCACAAGATATCCACAACAAAGGATATACCTACGTTAACTGTCATCAATGTTGAGGGTTCGCTACACGTTTGTTCCGAACAGAAACAACCGAACACAGGAGTACTTCCAGTAGTTTGACCGAGGCCAGGATAATAAGTATACCTCAGTACTTACCAACTCTATAAAGCTACTTTTATAGTCCCGTAAAGGAAAAATCACGGAAGCTTTATAGGATAACTTATATTTGTTTGTCTTTGTCTGTTAATCTGTCTGTTTGTTTGTCTTAACTTTTTTAAATTAGGAGAGCTTAGAGGTTCATGCCTTTTGACAAGAAGCAACATCTCACAACAGAAGTGTAAACATCTGAAATAAGTTAAGTAACAGCTTACACTAGTAATTAAAGAGCAGTCTGTAGCGAAGTTAAGTTGGTCTTTCGATGAATCTTCTTTATTAGAGCAATGTTACATAGTTTATGGGTCTGGGGGCAGTGGGGTACGGAGACTGAGTGTACCGAGCCTCGTCGGACGGTGTCGGTGTCGGTGTCGGTGTCGGTGTCGGTGTCGGTGTCGGTGTCGGTGTCGGTGTAACCAGCAGTGAGCGCTCGTTTAGAGAGGATTACGCGCGTCCAGCCGGTCATTTATCAATAGGTGACCGTCTCGGTGGCGCGCGGCGGCGCGGGCGACGCGGGCGGCGAGCTAGCTCTGTAATGTGCTGTGTGAACTATTTCATCGACATTTATCTGGATGAGCGCCGTACATCACTACACCTCTGCAGCGTCCACCGCTCACAGCGCATTTAGAATCGATGCACGTGAGCCGCCAGGCTTCGTTGAGAATGTACTTACATTGTACTTACTTACCTAATATGCAAGAATTAACTATACGTCGTTGAAACAAAGATACCTATTCACAGTTTCCCCGAGGGATCAAAGCAGAGATCTATTGTGGAGTATTAGCAGGCTCGAGTAGCAGGACGCAGTGGGTGGGAGTGACGGTATGTTTGTATACGTGAGCCAGTTTCACAGGGAGTATATGGCGGTGGCGGTGGCACTCAGGTCTCGTGTCTTCTCAAGCGGGTTGATGATGACAATCTCGTCGATACGAGTAACTACTTCAGTATACAAGGATATACTAACATTTACGCGATTTTGATAGAATACAAACAACGGGTTTCATGTTTGCCGCCCCGTAACGAGCGGTCGCGGCGCACGCCGGCTCGGCCGGC
The DNA here is from genome assembly GCA_947563715.1 of Lycia hirtaria. Taxonomy (NCBI): domain Eukaryota; kingdom Metazoa; phylum Arthropoda; class Insecta; order Lepidoptera; family Geometridae; genus Lycia; species Lycia hirtaria. Next base: position 230,696 of record OX387386.1, on the reverse strand, counting down.
TCGGCCGGCTCGGCCGGCTCTCGACCGGCGCTCGGACGTTTTCTATTTAGTAGAAATCAATCGACGTCATAAAGTATACGGTGAGAAGTATGCGAACAGCCGCAGCGGAGGTTTTATTGCTCTCCGATTTATTGCTAATGTCGGGGTTTATGTTTCTCGTATGGAATCTGCTTCTCGGCGAGAGAGTGTTTACGAGGCGAGAGTCGCCTCCTAGTTTGTCATTCTCTATCGATTTATTTAATTATTGAAACGGACTCGTCCGTCCACCCGCGCCGGTCCGCCGGTCCGCCGCGCCGGTCCGCCGGTCCGCCGGTTGAGCGGTGGAGGCGTGCGTGGCTCGTACCGGCTTGTAATGAGCTGCGCTCGTTACTGTACACAACTCTATTCCAGTTTTTTTTTCTAAATCGTAAACAAATTGGCACCATATGTTAAAGTTAATCGATTTCGGTGACATAGTATCACACACACGAGTAGCGTAAACCAATTGGGTTTGAAAAATAGAATCTGCATCGCACACATCGTAGGTATCTAAATAGGTATTGATAATTATTTGTGTGATGAGCATGGATGTTTGTTCTGTGGGGTGTTTCTATGTATCATATAAGTAGGTATGTATTTACGAAAAAGAGAAGTATATATGTATTCTATCAATCATCTAGTTTCCATAGTACAAGCTTTGCTTAGTTTGGGCTAGATGGCGTCGTGTGAAATGTCCTCCAATATTTATTTATTTAATATTATTATTTATTTATTGAAATCAAACAGACGTAATAATTAAAAAAATAATTATTATTATTGATACCGTATTATCTCAGCCATAAGAAGTCCACTGCTGGACATAGGCCTCCCCTATGGATTTCCAAAAAGACCGATTGCGCGCGGCTTGCATCCAGCGTCTTCCCGCCACTTGTATGAGGTCATCTGTCCATCTCGTGGCTGGTCTTCCTACGCTGCATGCGCTGGTACATGGTCTCCACTCGAGAACCTATCGGAACCGTGATCTACTTATGTGATTTTTATTCTATATTTGAATGAACCTAGCTGGTTACTAAATGATAGTTTTTAATAAGACCACTCTTTAGCATCTTCAGTATATCTCGTTAGGTGAATGTTGCGGAACAGGGGCGCCACTATGAAGTTTCTGCCCCGACCGGGACAGTCGCAGAGAGGAGTGCAGGCTGTCGGGGGGCTCGGAGCGCCACGCAGCTGCCGCGAGCCCCGGAACTGCCGAGTTGTGTGGCGGCGCGCGTGGGAAACGCAAATTTATTCTTCTATCGGGCGTCATGAATTCGGACATCTATATCGTGAAGACACCGTGCCACGTGTCACCCGAACATCACTCGTACGGTAGTGGTAATAGGGAAGGGTTCGGTGTGGCTCGGCAGCTCGGAGTCGGTGCGGTGTTTGTTCACTTGTATTCACTTGTATAAACTGTTCGATCACTTCATGGGACGGCGCACGCGGCGCAGGAGTCGGCGCGCCAAGCCAAGCCGCCCGCCTTTTCAATTTTCATACATCTATCGGCGTATTTCAAATAGAATATCAGCCGGTAACTCCTTCGCTCCAATAACTATATGATGTATCGTTTTAATGATACAACTTGTAGTTCCTGCATATTGACGAGATCACTTGCATCCATCCATGCTCGGCGGATGTAAACATGCCCTCAGTTCAAACCTGTCATTTAAGTGAAAGATAATATGCCTGATGCCAGGCCCTTTTTAGGGTTCCGTACTAAAGGTGTGGGATCCTATTCGTGAGGCTCCGGCGGCGTCGGTCTGTCTGTCCTACACTTAAACGGCTGTATCTTTTAACATTAAGTACCTAATAGATAAAAGTCTCAAGATTGTAGTGTTTACTTTGATGTAAATCAACAAATATTAAAAACTGGCCAAGCGCGAAACAAGCTTGCTTAAATAATTTTGGAAAAATATATTTTTCAATAACCCTCGTTGTTGATTCCACAAAAGAGAAACGAAAAATGTCAAGTGAACACTTGGCCGACAGTTGGTGTCACGTGACACACATACACTTAGAATACAGCCAACGCGCGGCAGTGTTACGATCTCTCTGGGTGAAGCAAACAACTCTGTAATACTCACTCATTTGTTTGAACTTGATATTGTACCTAGATATGTGAACGTATAGCATTTGAGGCCATTCCTACTCAAAATATATGTGAAGTTACACAAACACACACTACACATATTCTTAGATATAAAGCACATTTTATTAAGTAATTAGCCCTGGTAGCAGTGTTCGTGTCTCATGAGTAGAGGAGTACGGAAGCATCATGCGAGTCAAACTCGGAATTATTTTATTTTCTTTGATTATGTTATCAAAAATCCAAAACGTTGACATTCCTAAACCATAACAACGTTTCAATATCTTCTGATACTTAATTAAGCTTAAGTACCTATACCCACATAATATGTATAGGTATTATGTATGAGTATGTATAACAATGTAGTTTGCAAAATGTTTCGTTATTAATAAACGCATGCGCTGAATGTACCTACCCACAGTGTACAGTACACCCTCTCAACAGTGTTGTTTGTATTAGGTACAGTAGGTACCTACTTACAATCCCATACAAACGGGAGTGCTGTAGTAGTAGGTACTCTAGAAACCCTTGCTTAACTTCCTCGTATATACAATCCGTCTATTCGTCCTAACTCCTTAGAACCTTCTAACTGCTACTTATATTTGTAAACGCAAGCTACAGGTAAGGTACGTTTATACAATTTTCCAGCATTACCTACAGTTTCAGTGTAGATATCTATCAAACATGTTACAATAATAGCTTATAGGTTTGAATTTAATATAATGTCGGACATACTAAATAAATATCGGTGGACATTTTATACAACACCATCTAGCCCAAACTAAGCAAACCTTGTACTTACCTACTATGGAAACTAGATGGTTGATAGAATACATATATACTTTTTTTGTAAATATATATTTATAATACATAGAAACACCTAGACACAGAACTAAACATCCATGCTCATCAGACAAAATGTTTGCCCTGGGTGGGGATTGAACCCACGACCTACAACTCAGGTGGCAGGCGTACTACCACTGAGCCATGAGACCTGTCATACTGTAGTCACAACTTTTGAGTTATAAAGACAAATCAAGACTTTGTAGCTCAAAGGTTTTCGTCATTCTCCTCAAATGATCTTAATGAAGAATGTTTCCCTAGGTGTCTAGTTTCTTAGCTAAATCGTAAACAAGTTACTCAATATAATATAATATAGTATAATATAATATAGGCATATTATAAATATTATAACCGAATGTATTATATTCTAACTCTATGTTATTTGGGATCTCCGTATTATTAAACCTACACAATTTTAAACAGATACGTGTTTGAAAAGTGATTTGAAGGTGACCCTTTATTGCTTCCTATTAGACCCCTACCACATGCGTATTTTGGGTCTTAACTCGCTCTTGGGCAATAGTTAGCACCAATTTAGTTAAATTTGAACTTCAGTGCAAAGATCTCAAAAAATATTTTCGTAAGTATATTCTCTCGCTACTCGGGCATGTAAGTTTGTACAATGTATAGGTATGTATGTATGTTGTCATTGAATCCTATACCTACCATGACACTCGTGGTCTCGTACCTACAGATCCGACATACAAATATAAGCTTCAATAATCTGCGTCTATTGTGCCGAGTGACTGGCTCGACCTTAATGAAAAACACGAAGGTATGTATACAATGAGTATGTGTACATGTATACAATGAGCAAACATAATGTTTATTGAGGTGTATAGAAGGAGAACAAAAGGTTCGCGACTGTTCTTTGTGAATGATAATGGTACACGACGGCGTCCCGAGGTGTCGGTGCCCGCGCGCTGCGAGCTGGCGCGCGCGGCGGCGGCGCGGCGGTGCGCGGTGCTACAGTACAACCAGCGGACCGCACCTACACCTCACGACCGCTGTTTGCAACCTTTCAGTTTGAGCATGATTTGTGTATTATTAGGAGTGGTAATTCACTTTGAACGGAGGTTTCACCATTTTCGATCAAATCAGCCGATAAATGACGGAATGTTCCCCTTTTTCTAAGACAATATGATCAAAAATCACTGACAACGAAACATTTATCAAATTGTTGAACCTGTTTCGTGCAAATTAATTGAAAAATACGACAAGATATACTACAACCAAACAAACAAACTTTTTTAAAATTGCAACAAATATATTAATTTATAAATATATAGTTAAAGGTTAAGTTTGTGGAGATTAATTTTGTTATATAAAAAAAAATTACAACAACCAATATTTCGAAGTGGTTGCAGAGAGAACTCAGCTCGCCCCGCTCGTTCGGTTAAATCAACGAAAATAAAGCAGAATAAGATAAATACTTACTATAAATAACAATGAAATTCTGGACATGTTTTTTAATATTCACTCTCTTTATCAACGATGGTTTTGAGAATGGATACCTGCAAAGCATTTTTTTCTACGTCCACAATTTATTCGTTAAAAAGAATACTCGTTCTGCTGCCCTCTGTTCTCGCTCGTCCCTCGTTCTGCTGCCCTCGCTCGTCCCTCGTTCTGCTGCCCTCTGTTCTCGCTCGTCCCTCGTTCTGCTGCCCTCTGTTCTCGCTCGTCCCTCGTTCTGCTGCCCTCGCTCGTCCCTCGTTCTGCTGCCCTCTGTTCTCGCTCGTCCCTCGTTCTGCTGCCCTCTGTTCTCGCTCGTCCCTCGTTCTGCTGCCCTCTGTTTTCGCTCGTCCCTCGTTCTGCTGCCCTCGCTCGTCCCTCGTTCTGCTGCCCTCTGTTCTCGCTCATCCCTCGTTCTGACGATCATCGGCGGTATCGTTATAGATGTTAGGTTTTTATTTCAGTTCAATTGTTGACTCTTCTATAATTGAATTCAGCGTCCACGAGTTTCCCTCGGGGACACCGGAACAGAGTGCCCGAGATAGGAACAGTATGACCTACTTTACTTTTAAGTAACAATTTATGTTTTAGGGTTTGTCGTCATTAAAACTTCGATTCAAGTGTGTGTCATCACTGTCATGTCATCAGTGTTAGTGTTAGTGTTAGTGTTACGACTCCGAGACTTATGTAGAGACGAGTTGTTCAGACTGTATGTTGCAATACTAGTCCTTAGTTCGAACCAGAGTGTGATGTGAAGGCGACGAGGTAGTCGCGGCGGATAGTTATCGAGAGAGGACAGCACGCGTCCGGCCGGGTACACACGCTGCAGGAAGACGCTGGGTGCAGAGTGAGATGGGGAGCTCTGTGTCCAACTGTGGACGACGCGGTCTAGCGCGGGCGCGGACAGGTGCGCACGCGCACGAGGCGGCGGCCGGCGCCCTGCTGCGGCGGCGGCGGACGCGCACACACCCAACCTTACTATACATTCAACACTACATCGCGATACACACAACTATCATTATTAAAAAGGAAACAAAACACCCTACTCTGTCTAATGTGCAATCCCTCTACAATCAACATATTTATGTTTGCGGACGAGAGATTGAATAATATATTTTTCTCACTCTAGGTCACTCCGAAAAATGTGCTGAAATTCGTCATACTCGTCATACTCGTCATACTCGTCATACTCGTCATACTCGTCATACTCGTCATACTCGTCATACTAATCATACTCGTCATACTCGTCATACTCGTAGCGAACCGAAGAAATGAATAAGGCGGTCAGTTAATAAATCAGAGTATCTTTTATCGTCATTAATTTTCAAAGTTTTTTTACCTGACATCGTAAAAAAGAGTCAGACTACTTGTGAGGGACCACCGCAACGTCGCTTAACGCCGATCAAGCGCAACCCTATTACAGAATTAAAAAACCGGCCAAGTGCAAGTCTGCCCACGCGCTAAATAACGTTCCTTATACATAACAAGCAGGATTTCTTGTGTGCTACTATGATATGAATATACGAGTTAAGTATGTTATCGTTCGTTATTTGCACGACATTTTAATTTCTTACTAGCTACTATAAGCTTTAAGTACATTATTTAAGATAATTTCTTACTACTATATGCTTTAAGTAAATTATTTAAGATAATCGACTAAGTATTACTTGATAACTTGTAGAATCTATTTCATCATGTAGCATGAACTGTTTTCACATTTTATAAGTCAACCGCAGGGGGTGGGGTATATTTAACGCTAACAAAAATATCTTGATTCCTAAATTGAAAAAACCGGACAAGTGGGAGTGAAACCCGCTCACCGAGGGTTCCGTACAAACTAGTAGATACAAGGGAGATATTATAAGTATATTTTTTTATATTTTCCTTCATAAACCGCAAATTATACATCGTAAAAATAATTGAACCCCTGTTTCAGCTTGTGCTAATGAAGCTGTTTTCGTAAAAAAAAGTTACAGCCGAATATGTCGTAAAAAACGCACATTTCGACACTCACAGAGGAATCAAAACCTATGGGGTACTTCCCGTTGACCCAGAACTCTGAAATTTGGCAAGAAGCATTGTGTTATCTCATACAAGTGGCGGGAAGACGCTGGATGCAAGCCGCTTCCAATCGGTCTTTTTGGAAATCCATGGAGGAGGCCTATGTCCAGCAGTGGACTTCTTGTGGCTGAGATGATGATGATGATGATGATGATTGTGTTAGAGTACACATATAGGAAAAAATCCAAAACTGGACATTTTAAATTTAATCACAAATAAATACTGTCTCTATGCAAGGAATGAGGGCCCAAATTTTAAAGTGAATTAACCGTATCACATGGGATATCATATGAAAGAGCCTCATTAATATAAGCTAAAACAGGTTTTAACACATTCTTCACCACCTGCAGACCCTTCACTTCAGCTGGGAACCAAAACTTTTTAGGCGAATTTTGATTAAGTACAGAGTGGCCGTGCAAAGCAACGTTGACTGACTGCCTCAAACGCCGGCGGTTTACTGACTTCTACAAAATGAACGGGAAACTCGCTCGGATCCGAGTGGGAGGCGCCGCTACTATAGCCCCGCCCCACTCGGGTCCGATTGGTGAGCAAAGAATGTGTTAAATATTTTTACGATGTATATTTTTCGGTTTATGAAGGAAAATATAAAAATAATATATGATTTCCCCCTTTTATTCAGTTTGTACGGAACCCTCGGTGGGCGAGCCTGACTCGCACTTGTCCGGTTTTTTATATTTGCGAGAGATTTATTATTATTATTCCAAAAAATATTGCCTATGACACAAGGGAGTGAAGAAGAATCAAACGTCACCTCGTCCATCAAAATTGGTCAAGCCGCTTAGGCTGTAGGCGATCATATAGAAACAAACATACATTCGTACATACAAACGTACATATTACACTCGCAAAAAATGATTCACCTTTACGTGTAGGGGGTAGTAAAATTATTATGAGAAAATATTCAGTAAGTATAACCAATGACATACCTACTCGTAATACAACATAAGATGTTTGCTTAACGCGAAGCTTAGATCTTTACATGTTGTGGATCAACAAAGCCATGTAGAGCAGTGTGATGGCATACTTGTACTGCGTGTACATTTAAAAATTAAAATTACAAGATTGTAGGTCTCAGGAAACAGAGATGGCGGCAAAGAATTCCATTCTTGTGCAATACTTACGCAACAGGAATGTGTCTGGATATCGCTGTGTACTTACGGATTTTTGGTATTTCAACGAGAAATGGGCGGTAATTCACCGACTTACTGGTAGTCCTGTAGTGAAATGGGGAGGGTGGAATTAGGTCGTGAAACTCTTGCGCGCATTCCCCGAAATGAATCCTGTAGAAAATAGTCAGACATATGCTACTTTACGGCGGTGCTCGAGTCTAAGTAGCTTCTTGGCTGCTAGTTTATCGTCACCGATTAACCTCACAGCTCGCCGGTCCACTGATTCTAAAGCTTCCAGCTGATACTTGGTTGATCCATCAAAAAGGTGGCAGCAGTACTCCATGCACGATCGGACCTGTGCTTGATACAGATGAAGCAGTTGTCCCGGTGAGAAGTATCGCCTAACCTTATTAATGATGCCAAGCTTTTTACTAGCCAGTTTAGCCTTAGATTCAAGGTAGCCCTTAAAGTTCATTGTTGGGATTAACGTGAGTCAAGACCACAGAAGACAGACTGAAGTAAATAGAAAGGGCTTAAACACAGTATTACGCAGAACCACTGTCGGCAAACTCACACCAGTAAGATACGAGTATCTATCGTATTTTGCACTAAAAATGTAATTATTATCACATTGGCATTTTATAGTTCAGTTTACTAAGCACAATAGTCAAATACAGCTCATTTGATAATACACCTTAAATTCTAAACGTGAGACTTAATTTTGGCATTAGATCTCTATATACTTATAACTTATTTAATTGCAAATCAACATGACACAAACTAGTTCTGCATTGCACGCTAGATGTCGTCTAAATTAATTTTAACAAATAAAGTTCTTAAGTTCTTAGTGTTAAAGTCGAAAATTACCTAACGCAACTTCATGTTGAGTCGAGTAGCGCTAACCTAATTTGTGCAAATTATACTTTATTACGATAAGGATTTAGTTGTCTTTTGACTGTAACAATAGAATTAATTTGATATCCTCCCGAAATTGTTTTATTTCGTAAAAAAATAATAAAATAACACTTACCTGTAAAATGAAATACCTCCATCTGATAAATTTTTTTAGTGCTACTATTTTTGCGTTCTAAAATGGCACAGTATGACATTATTAAATTGTTACACGTCCACTTTGAAGTACTGACGTACGTACTGTCTCAGTCCAATTACGAGCTCAACTGGCGCCGGTTCAAGTATGCTGACCTTAACTGTGGTGGTCGGGAACCGCCTACATAGCATTTCTATTTACTTCTGTCTTCTGTGGTCAAGACGGTCTGTCAATGATAAGGATACATTTTGGAAAGTAGGAAACAAAATAAACCCACTCTTTTTGGCGGAGAAAAGGCAGGCTTGAGTCTTGTTGGTGTTGAATTTGACGAGATTTTCGTCACCCCAGTCGGACACAGCTTTTAGAGCTTTATTCATACGCACAACCATATCTTCTCTCAACGCCTAGATATCAGCCGTTTACCTGCACCTGTACATGTGCATGTACATTATAGTATAGTACACCCTCGCCGATCATGTACATGTACACCACTACTGACAACCTGCTGTTGTAATGTGACACAAGCCTGGCGCGATTGCTACTTTCACTGGAAAATTTACTTAGTACAAATAAATAGTAAGGTAAAAGTACAATAATTCGTAAAGTACCTATCTATCTTGTGTAATAAAATATAGCTATGTTTTTTAAAAGTAGGTTCGGAATATGTGTTCCAGTGTACGCATACACTACACACCTAATGTTGTGTTGAAAGTACGTGACAAATCCGAACGAGAGCTGAATCTATTTAATTCGAAGTCTCATTTACTATGCAGCCAAAATTAATGAATGCACGTGATTGCGCGAGTCGGAGTATGCGTACGCGCACACAGTCAATACCGACGTCACAGCGCATATAACAAGGCGCGCAGGACGGCGGAGCGCCGCTCGCCGCTCGCCGTTCGCCGTTCGCCGCTCGCCGCCATAACAGAACTATTTATTGAAACAACTTTTAATTAGTTTACAATTTTGTTTGATAACGCTATGAATATTTAAAAGGGTCTCGCCGGGGCCGTTTAATTTAGTAGTTTGGATGCGCGGCCGGCGGCGGCGGAGCGGCGGCGGAGCGGGGACGGCGGCGATCACAGGTCGAGCTGGCATGGCACTATTAGCGGCGGACGCGGCCGGCGCCGTCTCGCTCACTAAAAAACTTCCAAATTTATACGTCAATAAGAGTCCGTCGGTGTTCGTGGGCATTATCGTAAAATGTGAATAGTATTTAATAGTTGGCACAAGGAGGCCGCCCTATTAGCCCGTGAGTTATAGCGCGGCCGGGCTCCGCTGCCGCTCGCACACCTCCCTATCTAATCACCAAATTAATATGTATGTACTTATATTAAAACGGGCCCTCGAATGTGACGCGGCGTCGTTCGCTACGAGTTAATTAGCGGCGTGCAGTATTCGCGACGCTGCGCCGGCGCCGGCGCCGCTCTCATACGCTGCGATCGTTTACCGATCTCTAGCGTTGAACTTTCTTGTACTTAATTACTTTAATCGTTCGGGAACTTTGATGTTTTCGGCTGTGAATATGAACTATAGTTAACGTTCTAAACTTGAATCGGCCGGTTTAGTGGTCCGTTCTAGTTTGAGCGATGGAGTTACTTAAGAGGGAAGAAGGCGCGGTTTTCCCCATACAAAATCACACAAAAAGCGTAGACAGATTCCTCCCCCTAAATCTTATCCAATTTCGTTGATTATTTATATATATGTTTGGTGCTGAAACTTTCTATGACAGTCCGGTTTGTTTTCTTCAAATTTTATTATACTTTTGTAGATACAGACACCTGAAGTTAAGGATTTTTTGCCTAAAAATACGTCCAAATTAAGTTGTTATTTTACAGCACCTAAGACTTTTTTTTGTAAGAAGTAAACCGCAGAAGCATAGATTATTATCTAGACAATCGATTGATACCAAAATCAAAAGACATTATTGTGATTTAAGGGGAGGAATTTACCTAATACGTAAACACGAATTTCAACAAAAAAAATACCTACAAAACGCGTGAGCTGCAGGCGTCTCTATCGTATGTTTAGGGGGTCTGGAGGGTGTTTCTTGTATAACACAGATAGGCAGTAGGGATAGATAAAATAGTAACATAATTAGAGATGGGAAAAATATCGATAATAATAAATAAATATCGAAAAATCTCGTGAAGGCTGAGAAGGACAAGCTCAGCAAGTACCTTGACTTGGCTCACGAGATAACCGCCATGTGGGATGTTGACTCGACGATCATTGTCCCGATAGTCGTTTCGGTGAACGGTGTCATAGCGAAGAGCCTCGACCAACATCTCAAGAGACTCTCGCTCGATGGTTGGGTCAAGGGTCAGATACAGAAGGCAGTCATCCTGGACACGGCACGTATTGTCAGGAGGTTTCTCTCTCTGTAGCCCCTACCACCGGCAGCTTGAGCCCCGCCCCGCTGCCGGCGGCACCCTAGTTTTAAGTTTTATACAATATTTATGTTTATTTTTTATAAGTTTATATTTGTGTTGTAAAAAATTTAGAATTAAGATTGTAAATAAATAAATGAGATAATAAATATCGATAATAATTTTTATACGTAAGATAGATCTACGATTGACCACCAACTCGTCTGACGTTAAGTAACGGTGTTGCCGAAGATGGAGCTATAGAACAGTTCAAAAGATACATGTGTCTATATGTAGGACAGACAGAAGACAGACAAAACGTCGTAGCCTCACGATTAGGCTCCCGCACCCATAGTACGGACGCCTAAAAAATTTAACTTTTAGGGGATTACTTCGTTATTCGTCTGTCCGTTTATAGCCAAGGCGCTTTTTTCAGAAGAATGTAGAAATATCCAGTTGAAAACGTAGGCTTTTAATTACTTGAAGCTATATGAATGCAAGCTTCTAAGTCATTGTAAGAAAAATTAACCGTAAAAATGGTAATTTAATCTTATTGGAATAATTAGTAAGAAAGATATAGGTATAGTACCAATTTTTTACACCATATATTTACTTATCGACAATCAAACATATCATCATAATGATGTCGTTAATATCCTGTAATCATGTTATATCTATTCTTTCACGAATTGGCATTTTTCTTGGAACTCTTGGATCTATAATTTCAGGCAACATACACTGGAAATAAAATACTTCTAATTTTGATTTGATGGTTTCCCAAAAGTTGTCATTGTTTTTTATTTTTTCATATTCCAAGCCAAAGGGTGTCCATACTATAAAATAGTAATATTTTCTTCTGGTTATATGAAGTTGACCCTGTATCTGATAAATAGTAATCATGGTTCCTTTTTAAATACAATTTAGCGTCACGTAATTCGCAGAAATTTATGTTTTTCTCCGAAATCGCTTCAAGTGGGCTCATTTTAGCGGCTGAAGCAGGACATTTCACCTCAACTAGAGAGTCTTGATTGATAAGTCCATCGGGGCTTGCACCTAAATAATAATCATTTATATCTATAAAAATGTTTTTTTTATGTTTTTAAATTACAATAGAAAGAACGTATTATCTTCGAGTGTGCTTTGGTTACACGTTGATTGGCGCACACTTGCACACTGCTTCGCTGCTTGTCACAGAGTGAACCGGTTGGCGGCGTGGCGGGGTATATATTTAAATATATATATATATATATATATATCTAGTTCAGTGGCAACAGCGAGCGCTACATTCGATTTTTTTAAGAAATGTTGTCATGCGCGTCATTGTCTAAGCCACAATATAAGATTTAAAAATGAGGGTTTATGTAACGATGTACGAATAAAATAAATTGCGGTAAAAAACCTGACGATTGATCAAACACCTTGTAAATAATTTGAGACTAAAAGCTGAAATTTTTTATTTATTTATTTTTATATGCGGTTTATTATTTTCTTTAAAAACCTACCACTTACACACACATACACCCCCCTTCCCCACGGCATGCGTACGCTAAAACATGGAGGTAGAGTAACAAAATATAACATTGATACGTAAAACAGTAAAAGTAAGTGCACTTCATCGTCGATCGCAACATCACGTAAAATGAAGTAAGTTTCTGGATCAGTGCAATATATTACGGAATTAAATAAGTGGCTAAGACCGTGTCGCGAATATACTTAGTCTGGCCATAAATACTGTTACAGTTAAAAATAAGAAAGATATTACATTTGAATTTGGAATCTGTCATTTTTATACGATTGTTCATTGAGTTTTCTAATTTTGGCGCCAATACATTGTACAATATTTTGCGATATTAAAATGGAGTGGGGTGATAAAGAGAACCGAATCGCTGTGATTGCATTACACAAAGTTGGTATGGAGCCAAATGCAATTTTTAAAACTCTCCATACGCTTGTTATTAGTCAAATGTTTGTGTACCGGGCTATTAATAGGTACAATGAGACCTCCTCTGTTTGTGACAGAAAATGATCTGGCCATCCACGTAGTGTTCGTACGAAAAAGGTGGTCAAAGGAGTAAGGGAAAGAATTCGAAGAAATCCTGTCCGAAAGCAAAAGATTTTATCTCGGGAGATGAAGATAGCACCCAGAACCATGTCGCGTATTTTAAAAGATGACTTAGGACTTGCAGCCTATAAGAGACGCACTGGTCATTTTTTAACTGATAATTAAAAAAAAAATAGGGTGGTAAAATCGAAACAACTACTGAAGCGGTACGCAAAGGGAGGTCACAGAAAAATTTTGTTTACGAATGAGAAAATCTTTACAATTGAGCAACATTTTAACAAACAAAATGACCGTATTTATGCTCAAAGCTCTAAGGAAGCTTCCCAATTAGTCGACAGTGGGACAGACGACAACGTGGGCATTATCCGACTTCAGTGATGGTTTGGTGGGGTGTTAGCTATGAAGGAGTGACTGAGCCATATTTTTGTGAAAAAGGTATCAAAACATCGGCACAAGTGTATCAAAATACCATTCTTGAGAAGGTAGTTAAGCCCCTTAACAACACCATGTTCAATAACCAAGTATGGTCCTTCCAACAAGACTCGGCGCCAGGTCATAAAGCTCGGTCCACGCAGTCTTGGTTGGAAGTGAACGTTTCGGACTTCATCAGAGCTGAAGACTGGCCGTCGTCTAGTCCTGATCTTAATCCGCTGGATTATGATTTATGGTCAGTTTTAGAGAGTATGGCTTGCTCTAAACGCCATGATAATTTGGAGTCCCTAAAACAATCCATATTGCCAATCGATTGGCAGTGAAGAATTTTCCCATGGAAAGAGTGCGTGCTTCTATTGATAACTGGCCTCAACGTTTAAAGGACTGTATTGCAGCCAATGGAGACCACTTCGAATAAGCTTTTATATTTTAAATTGTTTTATATTTATGTATTAAACTAACACACTGTAAAAGTAATAAATATTATTTGCAATAAAAAAATATTTTTTTTCTTCGTGACAATATTTATGGCAAGACTAGTATATAATACGTAGATATATACTTACTCATTTATAACAAGTATGATTAATTTCAAAACTAAACATTCAAGCGTACGTACAAGACATCAAAATAACGATAACTATATAAATATCAGACAGACATACTTACATTAAATACCTACGTAGTAAATAATACATGCACTCAAAAATATTATCTTCTCCCTTGATCAGTCATCGGATACAAAACTGACTATGAATGTATGCATATATTACACTCAATCATAATACAACACTACATAAAATTGGCACAAGACAAAAAAAAAACTCTTCCAGATCAGTTATCAACAAAATATTAATAATATCCTTGCGCTCTGACCTAGCGGTCTGCGACCGTTAGAGCGCAGATTAAATAATAGTTCGTAAAGCGACGCGTGCTCGTACAGGTGTGTGCGTTCGCTTCGTTTGTGTGTACGGGTAACCCGTTCGAGTGCATGGAGACAGCAATACCTAGACCAAATACCTAAAGTTTAAAAACCTCGTACCACAACAATCGTCTTAAGTCTACAGATGCTCTGGTAAGTGCTGGCCCTGTGCGAGCACCTGTGCGAGGCGAGCGCCGCTCCGAGACCTGCGACTGACTAAGTACGGGTGGTAGCTCCTTTCCTAGCCACATTGTATACATTCTTAACTCTACGGCCTTAACTCGTATGAACTATAACTATTTGGTACCTAAAATGTGCCATTTTTTTATATATATATAAGATAGATCTATGATTGACCACCAACTCACCTGATGTTAAGCGACGGTGTGGCCGAGGATGGAGCTCGTCGATCTAGAAGATATATATTCACTCTAGCCTTGAAAATTCCAAGATTGCATTATGAGGTATCCCATTACGTAAACGTAATAAGTACTTTAGAAAGCACTTGAATAGGCAGGTTATTTCAGAGATGTAAAGTCAGAGCCCACAGGTACCTACTCAATATCCATCCTTGATTTGAGAAATCGTTTCCGATCAGGGTGCCATCTGCGCATAGCTTACCTATAATAATAATAATGGATGAATAAATGCATGAACATCTCACTACATAAAAAAAAATATGATTGCGATGATAAATAATCGAGCCGGTGCGGGCTTTATCTCCGAGTAAGAGGCTTGTCCCGGAGCCGTCCGCGGGCCGCGCGGCTCACGTCCACGGGCCGCGTGGCTCACTCGCCTCCAAACTAGCCTCGGAAATTGACTCCTACTCCGAAAACTATAAAAGCCGTCATATGAGAGGTGTTTTTGTTTCCAATATGCAATAAATAGGTAATTAAGGAGAGGCGCGCGCGCCGCGCCGCGGGGGTTGCTGCGGCGGCGCGCGGGGGCGCGGGGCGGCTTCATGCCGGGTAATTGTTTGTAATTAGCGCGGCTCCGGTCCGTCTTTATAGACTGTTTATTACTTAATATGTTGTGATAGGCTCTATTGAGACCTCTCCAAATAATAAGCCGTCGTAGATTGCCTAACTCGGCCGACGATTGTGGGAACCTTTACAATCATTTCGTTACAAAAGCGGACCGGTATCTCTAGACCGCGCCCGCGCCGAACTGTCGCTGCTATGTGCCGTGATCATGAAACATGGGAGTATTTCCAAGTGTTCCAGATTAATCAACAAGGCATCGATCACATCAAGGATCAATATTTTAAATTGTCTTGTCATTTTTACCTCGTCACTCATAAAAATATTACCAACGAAATTATGAAATTACCGGTAGGTAGAGGTACTTCATATAATAAGAAAGTATTTTGGCAGTTCGACCGTTGTACAAACAACGTCATTTATTCCTATCCCTCACAGAAGTTCCATTCTGTGAAAGCTTTATTGCCCTAAAGATAAAATCTAATAATACAGAAGTTCGTAAATTGATTTTAGTCAGCCGTCTGGTAGCGCAGGTATCTATCTACTGCGCGTAATATTCAACTTTTTTTAAACTTTCTTGTCTATATGTATAGTTAGACCTATATTGAAAATTGAAACACTGTTATAAATGAAGTTGGTACACATAATATAATATACACATAATATTTGTGGATGAAGTCGCGTCACGTTGCTTATAATATTGACTGTTGCGAATAATAATACAAAACGAGGTACATTATTAACCGGTACGAAAAGAACTATGAAAGTATAAATTGTAAATGATATTCAACATATAAAATAATGAATGAATGCAGGTACGGCGAATGACAAACGTAGATGATGAAGCGTATCTGTACTTAAAGACCTCACTCGACTGGGATAAGGGTAAAGGCTGATTTACATCACACGAGTGAATGCTCATTCTATCCCCACTCAATCAAATTCTGTTAGAGTAAGCAGACGTAGAGCATTCTTTCATTGTTCTGCCTGCGTTCAAGAGCATTCTATAGAATATTCTAAGAATGCTCGCTCGCTCGATGCGAACGGTGCTAAAGGGAGTAAAGGGTGCGAACAGTTGCTTAGAGTGTTTTTAAACGCTCGGAATAGCGCTCTCCGGAGCGGTCTCTTCTTGTATTCTAGCCGTTCTTGCTCGTTCAGAATTTTAGTTCTCGGTTCTGGTTCTTGCTTGTTTGGTTTAAAAGCTGAAAACCAGCTTTCGTTTACACTATAAGATCACGAATGAATGCTCTTCTTTTAGCTCTAGCTTTTTGTTTGTCTGATGTAAATACCTTCAGACGAACAAAGAGCTAGAGTAGAACAAGAGCATTCTCTAGAAGAAGAGCGGCTCAACCACAAGAACTGTTTGAAGAGACCGACCCGAGCAGCTCCCGAGTCCCGCCCGGTCTGGGGTCGTGCGAGACCTCTAAGCAGACAGATCAACGAAATAATGCTCTGCGTCCGTTTACATTAAAATAATTAGATAGAGTGGGGATAGAATGAGCGTTCGCTCGTCTGATGTAAGTCGGCCTTAACAAGTTGATAATGATTGTATGAATAATGTTAATAACATGAAACTCACACGAGTATGTATACATACGTATGTATACGAGCTCAATTATTAAAAACCCTGCAAATATAGAGATAGAAAAAATACAATATGGGCTATGGTGTATTTTCAAGAACATGTCTGTTACCCATGCGAGCAGACAGCCAGCCAACAAACATCAGCCTGGCGACGTGAACACACTGAACACATCATGGTGAACTCATAGAATAACTAGCAGTTGGAGAGATGCGAGCGACAGCGGCGGTGACGTCACGCTCCGGCCACGCCCCGCCCCGCCCCGCCCCGCCCCGCCCGGCTCGGCGCGCTACCACCTTAACACGCGCGCACACAGCACTACCTTCTCTAACGCGCTGCGCATAGAGCTCATTTTAGGGCGGCTAACCGAGGAAGGTTCCATCTGCGCGTATATATTTGCGTTAGAGATTCCGACTGTTTTGTTGGAGTACCGACTGGGGTCATACGTCGAAGAATCGTGGAGGATTACAAAATAGAAGGCTTCGTAACAATGGCGGCCTCTCGTGTGAAGTGGTGTGAGGCGCGACCTGTAGCTGTGGCTGTAGAGCTGCCTGATCCCAGATGTTGTACTCGACACCAGTTTCAGGTTCCATAAGTTTGTTATCCATCCGTTTCATTTGGCCGAACAGTTATTGGGTTCGGTTCGCTAGGTTTCTGTTTTACCTACTATATCCAGGAACCTCATTATTTACTAATATTGAATTATCAGATAATACAATTATTACGAGATGGACAGATGACCTCATACAAGTAGCGGGAAGACGCTGGATGCAAGCCGCGCGCAATCGGTCTTTTTGGAAATCCATGGGGGAGGCCTATGTCCAGCAGTGGACTTCTTATGGCTGAGATGATGATGATGATGACAATTATTACTTAGATTAGGTAACGAACCTAATCAAGTAATTGTAATATCTGATAATTCAATATTTTATACTTTAAAATGAAATGAGCTTTCGGGATCACAAACACACGGGAAGACAAAGAAAGAGGGTAGACAGATATGTCTGCTCTTAACCGTCTCATACATCCGCATTCTTCAGTCGCCCGAGAACATGGTGTACCTAACCTAACCTAACTGTTCCGAAATATCGGGAGCTCAAAATTAACGCGAACCACGGTCAATATCCCGCTAATAATAATAGAGCTTTCGGAATTTTATATAATAATAATTATTATTATTTTATTTATATAGGTATAATTTTTATATTAATAAAGTGTCTTTTGAAAAAAAACATTTAGTTTTCGGGGGAATAATATTCGATAATCCACAATTCGTATTACAAATAGGCACTTAACCAAGCAAACGAGTACAACGCACTCGTCGCGTTCAAGCGTTAACATTCAAACGAGTACAACGCACTCGTCGCGTTCAAGCGTTAACATTCAAACGAGTACAACGCACTCGTCGCGTTCAAGCGTTAACATTCAAACGAGTACAACGCACTCGTCGCGTTCAAGCGTTAACATTCAAACGAGTACAACGCACTCGTCGCGTTCAAGCGTTAATATTCAAACGAGTACAACGCACTCGTCGCGTTCAAGCGTTAACATTCAAACGAGTACAACGCACTCATCGCGTTCAAGCGTTAACATTCAAACGAGTACAACGCATTCGTCGCGTTCAAGCGTTAACATTCAAACGAGTACAACGCACTCGTCGCGTTCAAGCGTTAACATTCAAACGAGTACAACGCACTCGTCGCGTTCAAGCGTTAATATTCAAATGAGTACAACGCACTCGTCGCGTTCAAGCGTTAACATTCAAACGAGTACAACGCACTCGTCGCGTTCAAGCGTTAACATTCAAACGAGTACAACGCACTCGTTGCGTTCAAGCGTTAACATTCAATCGAGTACAACGCACTCGTCGCGTTCAAGCGTTAATATTCAAATGAGTACAACGCACTCGTCGCGTTCAAGGGTTAACATTCAAACGAGTACAACGCACTCGTCGCGTTCAAGCGTTAACATTCAAACGAGTACAACGCACTCGTCGCGTTCAAGCGTTAACATTCAAACGAGTACAACGCACTCGTTGCGTTCAAGCGTTAACATTCAATCGAGTACAACGCACTCGTCGCGTTCAAGCGTTAATATTCAAATGAGTACAACGCACTCGTCGCGTTCAAGGGTTAACATTCAAACGAGTACAACGCACTCGTCGCGTTCAAGCGTTAACATTCAAACGAGTACAACGCACTCGTCGCGTTCAAGCGTTAATATTCAAATGAGTACAACGCACTCGTCGCGTTCAAGCGCCATTAACATTCAATAAAGTCCAATAAATACATTCCAATTAACTGAAGAGGAACAAATATAAAACTGAAAAGTTGTATCAAAACTGTTTCTGGCCGTCTACCTAAGTACATACAAAACAAGACGGCCAGTTTTGTATGTACTTAGGTACTTAGGCACCTAAGTACCTACAAAACGGACAAATAAAGAATTGAATTGAAAAAACTTTTTTTTGAGCTCAACTTATAGTAATACAGTTTCGCCATGTCCGTCTGTCTGTCCGTCCACAGCCTTGCTCAAAGGCTATAAATTAGTAGAATGCTGTAAATGAGTACTAGAGTAGGTACTAGCTGTAGAATAGTACTAGAAAGCTCTAATTTGGTATGGATATGATAGTAGCCCCCTCTACACGTGAAGTGCACGTGAGTTATTGTTCCCTTGTAACTCGTATCGTGTGAGTATCGTTGTGTAAGTAGATATGTGATCTAACAATATTGGGGGAGTGCGAAAACCATTCTCCTATTTAGGGGTCCGTGTGCGAAATATAAAGTTTTAAAATGATACCTATTTGTTGGTAGAGTCGAGTGTCTCCACCACCTGCCGGCTAAACGATTGACTCTGGAGATGTGAAAAAAATGCAACGCTAGTAGCATATACATATTATAATGATAACTATATCATGGCTAAATAGGCTTTATAGAGAAATAAGATTAGAAAACTAACAAAATTAACTCGTTTGTTCATAATATCAAACAAGAAACTCTCTTTAAGGTCACATACATAGTAATGAGTAACTACGGAACCCTACATTGCTTGTGCCCGACACGCACTTCGTCTGTTATTTTATTAATCATAATATACATCGTATCTACTTAAGGTATGTCAGATCTTTCTCCAAAGTAAGAATATCTAATGATCTCGCTAAAGCAGACTGCATCTTGCTGGTCAGTCTGCTTCACAAGCAAATGTATGCACAAGCCATTAGCATATACTTAATAGGTAATATAGTATTTATTTCTAAATATTTTATAAAGGCGTTATCTGATGATAGTGTATGACTTGGTGTATGACCTGAGCTCATCTAGTCTGCGGTGCTCAGGTTACAATTATTCATTTGTAGATATTGATATTGTTAGTAAATCATTTTCACTGTGTTTGTATTAATCCTATAAATACCGCCATAACCCAAATATACGATAGGTACATGAATGCTAGATGATTGAATCCTCTGAATGCGGAGAACACTGCCAGGACGTGGTTGTGGACTCGGTGCGCAGCAGAAACACTACGAACAACCGGAGATATATTGAGTGAACGGACTTAACTCGACCCATCTACATATATATCTAACAACCAAACTGCACACATGATAACAACAAGATGAAACCGGCAGATTGCCGCTGATAACAACTGCTAACATAGACTCGTTAGAGTTGTTATCTTGAGAACGAGTTAGATTGTCACTCGAAATCTCTGTGGAAAGACCTAAGATAGTTTTCGGGTTAGTGTCTTCCATTACTCACGACAATAAGTCATGGCAAAGAGCCCGAATATTGTCACTGGAACTACTCGACGGAAAGTACTAGGTGCTCTTGAATGAAGACCACGCACCGGCAAGGGCAGCCACAATGTAGGCAAGCTACCCCATACAGGTGCAAGGACAGCCACAATGTAGGCAAGCTACCCCATACAGGTGCCAGGAAAACGCTAGATTTAAGCCGCCAACAGTTATTTTTGGAAATCCACGAGGAAGGGATGACGTACAGCAGTGGACATCTTGCGCCTGACGCGATGATGACGTACCGAATGTTTCTACCAAAACGTTCACAATCAAGTCACGAGGCTAGAGCTAGGCTATAGAGGTGCTTAAACATTTACCTTTCACATAACCAACAGAACACGGAACAGACAACGAAGTGACTTTGTAAAGGTTTCTAATATCTGTTTGTGGTACGGATTCCAAAAAATTGTTCACAAACCTATCAAAAGCCTTTATTTTTGTACAGAAGTGAAATCTCTTTTAAATTGAACACGAGATATTTGTGATAGAAAGGTCGTAACCCTTTTCAAATGACGACATTTTCACTGAAGTCCGGACCCTTATCGAAGTGCGGATTCCTGGAAGGTGATTATTAGTCGTTAGGTGAGATGGTGGCGAGATAAGGCCGCCTTCACATTAGCATGCGTATAGGTGGCGCGCGGGACCCGCGGGGGCCGCGGGGACGCGCGGGGCCGCGGGCGCCCCGCTGCGGCATTCACCGAGCCCACACCTCGCTCGCTGACATACACACATCATTTATTTCACACGAGTTTTTGTTGCCGTCCGTTCGAATTGTACTTTTCGGTTTGAACGTTTCGATTCTCGATCGAATAAAGAATATCGAGCCGCACTCGAGACCCGAGACCCTTTACAAAATAAACAAAATATCGAATACGGAAAAAAATATGAACATCAAAAGTGACGGAGCCCCGACTGCCGCGAATTATGCTCCGGCCGACTCAGCGGCACAAATATTTTGAATAAATCTCGCCCTGCTTCCGAGTGATTTGTTTCGAGAGAAGTTGTTTTCTTTTTTGAATACGAAAATAGGCGATGAAAGGAGCACCAATTTCCCGGCCCCGCTTGAAGACCGCGGCAGCGCGGTCTTCAAGCGGGGCCGGGAAACGTATTTCGTTTGAGAAGTATTGTTATCACGTTAACATATTTTCAGTCGTTTCAGAGAAATAGTGTGAGCCTTTAGACTCAGTTAATCTGACGTTATAAAGTAGCTATGCCGTAGCAAACACTAAAAAAATATCGAGTGACGCTATATTGAGATAATACACCGGTCATAGCGTGCGATCGTGTGAGAGACTGACTTCTTATAATATTATATCGCACACGTGTATGCGTGTCGACGTGTAATGCAGTCTAGAACACGCACATGCTTCGGAGATCATCCTCGGAGCCGGAGAATAGAAGAAAGCGCGGAGTCGACGCCTGCCGCGGGCCGCGGTCACCCACCCACGGCCCACGGAACTTAATCTCCCGAATACATTTATCATCTTCGGTCGATAAAAATGCCATTGAGATCGGCCGTACACAATGAGATACGAGCTCAGGGTACCTGATGCGAGGCCGAAAGTCAATTATATTCAAATATAAATCGGATTTGCGAACGTAAGCCCGTGACAATGGCGCGGGCGGGTGCCCGATTACGGCGGGTTCGTTCCGGGTCCGGGTGTGACGCTCCGGGACGGCGGACGAGCGGGACGCATGCACGCTGCGGATACAATGCGGGACACGCCCGCTCTCAATATTACCTAACATATTGTTCGGGGATCATAAAGTCACTTTCGAGATAAATCTATTGTTAAGGTGTTTGTTCAATTATGCACGTGAATTTGGACAAGCTCGAATGAAAAGTAGCGGATTTAAACGATGATAAGAGTAAGCAAATGAACCTTTATGGACTGGTAGAAGTAGAAGACTACGGCATGCTTACTTTATACCTACCTATATAGGGAGACGACATCTGTCCTCAAGAGTCTCTGCACAAGACGGTGAGTGTAGGTGAGTGAGCAGACGGGCTAGGTATGTAGACTGGACAATGGTAACTGGTTTATCACACAGATTTCTTCGATTCGTGTTTAAAAGACATTTATTGTCGCAAGTAGAGCTCACAAGCCGCCTCGCCTCCACAAGATCTGGAAGCTTCCCGGGGGACGCGGACTCCGCTCGAGTCCAGTGCCGTGGCATCGCGCTGGGAACGGTGACTCGACGTGATCATCCGCCGCGCACGGAGTGAGGGTTAGCGAGCATCGAATATACTGAGAGTGCAGTTCATAAATGGGTGTGAGAGGGGAGCGGGCCGTGTGACGTCACTGCACACCACGTCACGCCCGCCGAATCGACGCACAATGGGCTCGCCGCCGCCGGCGACGCTGCTCCTACTTCCACCGGCAGCTGTTCCACACGTATTGTACCTTTATTGGAAATCGATCACTCTTCCGACGTGACATCGAGATCCTTATGATGGTTTTGTATTTCAGATTTAACATTTTATTATCATTAGTTGCCATAAATCTATTTGAATTATGGTAATCTTGTCATGATTAAATCCATAGAATATTATATATCATATCATATTATAATTTTTTCAGTCATGAGAAGAGAAGAGGATCACATTTTAAAACGGGCGATCAATATGAGAGTGAATGGTAATTGTGGTAGAGGTCGACCGAAGAAAGTATGGATGAATTGCGTGAATGAAGACATGAGGGAAAAGGGAGTGAGTCCAGATATGACGAATAACAGAGATGAATGGAGAAAACGTACATACTGTACCGACCCCACATAAGTGGGAACAGGGTAAGAAGAAGAAGAAGAAGATTATAATTTTTTCATTCGAATATCACTCAAATAAAATTCTAAAACTAATAAAATTCTTGTAAAAATTAGCAAATTAACTTTTTTGCCATCATTTTAGATTTAGCTATATGAGCAATTTTATAACGATTCCCGATGAATTAATTCGTTTCTAGAAACATAAATTATTGCGTCCAAAATGAGGTCAAACGGAGCATCGGAACATCTCATAGCATAATAACATGTAAATGCAGAACAAATAAACCGCTACAAATGTCGCGTTAAATGCGATCCGACGACACCTCTGCAAGCGGATGTCAGGAGTGAGGCAGCAAGGTAAGGTGGCGAGCAGCCCCGGGCCGGGCCCCCGGCGGCGCCTCCATTGTGCCCCGGCATGTCCCTCGAGGACGTCGAGTCTGATGTACTCGGCCCATTGTCCCGCTGCCCCGCCGCCTGCGACATTTTTATTGGCGGGAATTTGTTGTTGGGGTGACGAACCGTCGCTAAACTGTGATGTTCTCTGTATTGTTGTTACATTTGATTGCGGGCTGCGAGCGGCGCGGGCGCCGGCTGCGGGCACCCCGCGACCAACTACGATTATTAACTCGAGAGCTATTGACTCCGACATGTTACGTTGTTATCGTTTTTGCGGTTCTATTATTATTTTTTTACACTTCACATCTTTCTATATCTCGCTGGTGCGTGAAAGGAAAGAAGGGGAGAATATGACTATCCTGTACAGTCATATTCTATCTAGAGAAATTGGAATAAGGTTTTATTTTCATTTGTTGTACAACATCTTATGACAATATTCTTACAAATAAACAGATTTGATTTGATAAGTGAGATACAAATTCGTATTTTAAAACTTTGTCTGCATGCCAAGTTCTATTTTGTTGAGCATTCATGCTCACCATCGACGGCTCCTTCTTGCGGCGGCTGTGTGCGGCGGGTCGCCCTCTTCCCTAACATATGGTTGAGGAGAGCGATGGCTGGCTCATGCGTCATACTCGTGATCGGGTGCTGCTTGCGGGTCGCTGGTTTGCTCGTGGTATGCACGCAACATAGTAATAAGTACTTAAATTAAAATAAAATAATTTTCCCGTAACGATAATTAGTAAACAATAAGTAGTTTGTAATTATGACAAAGGTCACGGACCTTGGTGTCTGTGGAGATAAAAAAATAAATTTAAAAAAAAAACTCTGCGATTCTATAATCTGACGCACTTCACTCAGGAATACAATGAAAATATTTACATTTTTAGAGATTATTCAAAAAGTATTAAAGCAATGCTTATAAAATAATTATGGCATCAACTTGGGAGGTTTCTCTATACATCAATTCAAGAAACATAAAAATTGGTCTTCGAATGAAGGAGTAATTCGTGTACATACATAAAAAAAAATACGTTACGAATTGATAATATCCTCCTTTTTTGAAGTCAGTTAAAAATAACACAAGTTTCTAAATAGAATAAATTAATAAATATTGGTGGACATTTCACACAGCACCATCTAGCCCATACTATGCAAAGCTTGTGCTATGGAAACTAGATAGAATACATATATTTATATATATATATATATTGTAAATTCATACTTATAATACATAGAAACACCCAGACACAGAACAAACATCCATGCTTATCACACAAATGTTTGCCCTGGGTGGGGATCGAACCCACGACCCACAGGAAGCAGTCGTACTACCACTGAGCCATGAGGCCTGTCAATGTCAGTGACTTTCTTATTGTTGATTTCGTACGTCTACGTATCACTGAATTTCTGATTCGAGCTCGCAGAGACACTACGAGCATAGCCCTCTCCATAGCTCGTTGCATGACTTAGCTTCCTCATAAGGTAGGTACACGGTGAACGGCCCCGTTCACACTTCTGGCAAGAAGACGCTGGATGCAGATGCTGCCAGTACCTTCGTCGATCCACAATCATTCGGAATCGGGTCAGAAACCATTTCTCCATCTCTGTCATTCTGTATAGAAATGACAGAGAGATATAGTTTGCGACACGATTTTGAATCTGACAAGTTGTGAATAATACTGAAAGTGAAAGATTTCCTTTCGAACAAATTTCAAACAGTTTCGAACAAATCGAAAAATCAACCTTTTCAATGATTTATTCATCTACTTGGAATATTATAGGGATAAGCTTGTATAATATTAACTTTTTCAAATTTTGTTAACTCTAGGTGTCACGGCACTTTGAGTGAAATTCAGTGGTGGTAGCTCTAGTTACCAATGGTGCACCAAGGGGCGGCTTGCATCCAGCGTCTTCCTGCCACTTGTCCAACAGTGGACTTGTTGTGGCTGAGATGGTGATGATGATGAGATGGAGTCGATCGGATGGCGTTAGACAGAGTAGAACAGCAGCGCTCGAGTGTCATTACAGGCACGTGTCCGAGTGTACTCCCTCGCGCGGTGTAATTACTGCGGCCCGAGTATTGAATTGCCCGCGCAGCGAGCTGTGATTACGGCGCGAATAGCCGCCGAGGTCGCGCCGCCGTCACACCGCCTCCGCGCCGCCTCCGTGCCGCCTCCGCGCCGCCTCCACGCCGCCTCCGTGCCACCGAACATCACGTCATATTACATAGGCTTATTACTTGACTATAGCAACTATACTATAAATAATATACTCTTTCGTTTCTTATCTATCACACTTCTAGAAGCTTCTTGTTCTTGAAAATTATTTCGGACAGTGTATGCCTATGTAGTATCCAGTCCGGCCGCCCTTCTAACGTACTGAAAGGAAATTATTTTCTCAGAAAATCTTTTTATAATTGGTACAGTTTTCTTACATTTTTGCCTCATATTTCGCTTGAATTTTCAGCAGAGATTACCTACCTTGATTGGATGGTTTTAAGTAACAACAATATATTTATGTTCTAAAGGGGTGAAGGGATTGCAGGATGCAGCTATGTCGTTGTCGATTTTGGATCCAAATGCCTTTGTTCTCAGTAGTTTCTTTAGATATACCAATGTTTTGTTTTTGTTTTTGATTTCTTCTTACATTTTGATCCAAAGCAACACACACTTATTATTATTATATACTTATTACCTACTTACCAACATTACGAGAAAATTAAACGAGAGTCAGAGGGCGCTCATCTGTGAAAGGCCCGTAGCACCAGCTCCCGGCTCCCGGCTCCCAGCTCCCGGCTCCCGGCTCCCGGCTCCCGGCTCCCGGCTCCCGGCTCCCTGCGAGCGGAATACTCGTGATGTCGGTCACGTCGCTCCTGTCCGCTTCATCGTGCAGAATCAAAGCTGTAGGGTGCGTTTACCGCCTTGTTTATGCAACAATTCTATCAAATTACCGCCCCCTTCCAGCCCTTCGCCCGTTCGACAAATGTTGCGACTCGCGTCTTCTATTCATAAATACAATTTCAAATGTGTGTTCAATAATTAATTGACTTAATTTTTATAACTAGTTTATTTCCTTATAATGGAGCGATGTGTCGGTGCAGCGGCGGCGGCGGCGGCGGCGGCGGCGGCGGTTGTTTAGATCTAATTGTACTAAGTAATTATGTAGATGTATTCAGATTTGAATCACAACTGTAATTATTAGTATTATTTTTTCGTTTTCATGTAGAGATAAAGCAATATATTCAAAAGTGTTAAAAATAGAGTACCTAGGTAGTATCGGGCTGCTTCTGTCAGGGTAGAAACGTGTAGTCATGATGTGGCAGCGTACAACCCGGTGAGCGGTGAGCGGAGGTGGCTACGGATATAGGTAAAGCGGAGCGGAGTCGAACACAGGAACATGCGACACCGCCCTCTCGTAGTCTCCACTCAATACAGTACCAACATAACGATAGACGACACATACTCAGGGAAGTCAACGCACTGTGGTAACATTGGGCCGAGTGCCGTATATAAAGTACAGGTCAACGGAGTTCCAGGATGCAGCAAAACAACTTAGGTAGTTGAACACTTACTCGTAGATGCGAACAGGGATACCATCACCCGACACAACAGAGGCAGCTCCTGTGTCATCTTCGACCAAAAGCTGACTTTCATTGACCACATTGTTGCTGTCGCAAAAGGAATCTTATCGCATGCTTGTATTTGTGATAAGAAACTCTAGAGACTTTAAAGTTACGTGTGTCATTAGACTACTCCTTGAATCACCTAAACGTAGCAAGCTGGAGGCCAGCTCGGTTGTGTGGAATCCCCACGAAGAGGCCTACAGACTGGAGGCCAGCTCGGTTGTGTGGAATCCCCACGAAGAGGCCTACAGACTGGAGGCCAGCTCGGTTGTGTGGAATCCCCACGAAGAGGCCTACAGACTGGAGGCCAGCTCGGTTGTGTGGAATCCCCACGAAGAGGCCTACAGACTGGAGGCCAGCTCGGTTGTGTGGAATCCCCACGAAGAGGCCTACAGACTGGAGGCCAGCTCGGTTGTGTGGAATCCCCACGAAGAGGCCTACAGGAGCGTGCTGGAAAAGGTACAGAAAGCATTCTTGCGCTAACTACTCGTATATAGACGGAAAATGGATATTATCCTTATATGTACCCGACAAGTTTTCTTTTAGGTTGCTTAGGGTACAATTCATTAGAAGTTCGACGTGAATCACACCATATGTCTAAATTTATAGATTGATTGTATATAATTTTGATTTTATTAACTGTATTATTGTCAATTATAAAATAATATGGCCTTGTGGCTCAGTTGGTAGTGTGTCTACGTCTACCTGCTGAACTGAAAGGTCGTGGGTTCGATCCCCACCCAGGGCAAACATTTGTGTGATGAGCATGGATGTTTGTTCTGTGTCTGGGTGTTTCTATGTATCATATGTATATATTTACAAAAAAAAAAGTATATATGTATTCTATCAGCCATCTAGTTCCAGCTTATAGTCAAGTACAATCATAGTACAAGCTTTGCTTAGTTTGGGCTAGATGGTGTTGAGTGAAATGTCCAAAAATATTTATTTATTTATTTTATTTATGTAATGTAGGTATATCAGCTAATGTAATTGGTGAATACCGTTTTAGTTAAATAAACAAATATACATAAATACATACACTCGAAAAACATAACCCTCCTTCTTACGCAGTCGGGTAAAAATAGATTACCTCCTTAGACTTAGACCGATGAAATCCTAAAAATAATCCAATTACTCAAACCGCACTGGTAGCTAACAGCGTATTAAATCAACTTAAATTGTATTAACTCTACGTGAAACTTATTTTGCATCGCATCATTTTGCAGCACATGAAATCTTAGATTACTATCGTTGTGCACCTTGATGACCATGATGACCATGGCGTTGTTCATTTACATTCATTCACGTCACAACGCTGCCAAACGCTGCTTCCAGTCATGCTGTAATTTGAAAGCAACAAATATCATGCGGGTTGTTTTATAAACCTTAACAATAATTCAAATGGCCACAACTAAAAAAAAATGTTCGATTGCTTCTTAGATTTTTTAGATGACAATGGCAGTTCCTTCCTTGGGTTTGTGAAGTTAATCTGGAGGCATTAACCTAACCTAACCTGACTCCCTAATGCTCGCCTCCCGTACCCGCTAACCGCCAAGCGACCACCGCCAGTACCTACAACCTTTTTCTCAAAGCGTTTCGTCGCATTTCTAAACCATCATAGGTTCGGTCTCGGTAATGCTACAGGGACCAATCATCAGGATAACTTGTGCTCGGCACATTTACGAAAGCCAAGTTACAAATTTTGATCACGTTGGCGAAAACCCTAAATCTAAGTCAAAATGTGTAAATTGACCGTTTCATGATTTCATGATACAAAATTTAAGTCTAACTTTAATTCCATGGGAATGTGTGTGCAACGGACGCAAAACAAACAAGTAGATACTTACTTAAAAAAACTTTTTAAATTAAACGGTTTTATTGAAAAGAAATATAATGATGTAGGTAATAATGTATTTACTGTGTTTTACTAAAAAAGCCCTTTCATTTGATACCCATATTGTGGGGTTGTGTTAAAATATGAAATCCGCCATTTTGTGGCAGCGGCCGTCTTGGATTTACAATAATACAGAATATACTAAATTGTATTGTCATCAAGACTAAAGGTGTATACCAAATTTTAGATCGATCCGTCAACTGCAAGGGGGTAAAATTTCAATTACTAAATTAGACCCAAACAAATAAACAGATCAAGCTAATTATAACCGTTTAAAAACAAAATGTCAGAGTTGTAGAGGTTTGCAAAGCAAGTGTTCTGTAATTTTTAACCGACTTCGAAAAAGGAGGAGGTTATCAATTCGTACCGTATATTTTTTTGTTATGTATGAACACGAATTTCTCTCTCATTCTTGAACCAATTTTTGTGTTTCGTGAATTGGCATATAGAGAAAGCTCCCAAGTTGGTCCCATAATTATATTAGAAACATTGCTTTATTACTTTTTGAATAATCTCTAAAAGTAAAAATATTTCATTGGATTCCTGAGTGAGTGCGTCAGATTATAGAATCGCAGAGTTCCACTGACACGTTTTTCTTTACAAAAGTGTCAAATGTTTAGGTTTTTCGTATAAACATCTGCACATTTTTGACCGAGCGAGCGAAGCGAGCGAAGCGTCTCTGCATCAACTGGCCAAATTTTCTTTCGTCTGTCAGTTTGTTTGTATGTTCGTACTCGCGTACAGGGCGTAATTTTGAACCAATTTTGATGAAACTTGGTGTATAGGTTCTATGGATTATTTAAAAAAAAAAACGTCAGCGATTTTTGATAAGAGGGGTGGTTCCCATAAAAAGGGGGGAAGTTTATAGCGGCGTTAATTACCAACCGATTTTATTAATATTTGGTACATTAGATAAAGTACACAATTATTACAACTTGTGGTAAAAATGAACAGAATTGGTCAAGTGGTTGTCGAGATATGACAATCAACTTCTGATTGCGTGTAACAGTGAGGGCGCGTGGATGTGCTTGATGCATTTTAACGCTGAATAATTTTCTTGATTTTACGTTTTCTCCATTTATATAATTATTATTTGTTATTATAAGAATATACATTGTTTTAAGGGCATCTACACATATCCTATTTTTGTATTAAGTGTGTATTAAAATTAAATTGATCTTTCAAGGTGCTTAAACTTATGGGAGAAAAAATTACCGTGAAATAACGTCTGTAAGATCACTTAAAATTGCGAAATCGGCCAAAATTTTATATACGGCCTCCTAAACCAACTTTATGTAGGTAAGTATTATGTATAGATGCTCCAAGGTGAGCAGCAAATAAGTTCTGCCGCGAGGTCTACTGTTCGTAGAACTACTAGTCTAATCTGCGACGACGAAGCATATGACCAAAGAGAATATAACGTACTTAAGAGGCGGCACTTCCATAGAAAAAAAAGTATGAAAATATTTCAAATTTTCATACTTATAGACATAAATGAGTCAAAATGTATGGAGATTAGGTCGAATTCTTAATTCAATTCATTGTCAATTTGATTGATTTTATTCGCGCTACGGGCAGGCTAATGGAGTTTGGCCATATTGCCTTTGTCGAGAATAACTTAATCATGCCTTAGGAAAGTGGTGATGAGTTTACCTGACAATTTTATGGACGGTTTACCTGACAATTTTATGGACAAGGTTTGTGGGACGGATAAAAAATATTATACACTTTACCATTTTATTAAACTTTTCAATATTCCTATACGGATATAAAATATACACAAATATTTTAGGAAAATTTATTAAAAGGAATTATTCTATTAATTATGTTAAATTGTTATGACTTTCACTTGACTCAAAAAAAGAGGAGATTCACAGCTTCTATTTTTTTACGTACTCATGAGCTATTATTAATATTACATTAAAAAGTGCCCAAAATAACTAAAAAGTAACATAATGAAAACATCTGTGGTTATCGAAATCCATTCAAAATTTCATGCCTATGTTAGGTACAAGCCGTTGTGGAGTTCCCTAGTGAGGAAACAACCCAAGCTAAGGCATCAGTTTATGGTGTTAGTATTCTGTACTTACACCGTTCTTATGCCAATAAATACATTTTATTTTATTTGGCTCTTAAAAATTGAGCATATGTGTAAAATTTTATAACTTCGTCGAGCGGAAATTTTGCCATGAAAATGCGTTTTGAACTATCTTTTTCCCAGATTTCAGGCCACATATTGTGCATCTTTTACAAGACATAACTTTTGAAAATAACGTTATGATAATTACCGTTGTTTGAATTATTATTAAATTAAATGTTTATATGTTTCCAATCGGTCTTTTTGGAAATCCATGGGGGAGGCCTATGTCCAGCAGTGGACTTCTTATGGCTGAGATGATGATGATGATGATGTTTTTCGGAATAAGTGACAATTATTATTAAAAATTAATATTTTTGGCGAGAAATAAATAAATGGCGTAAATCTTTTGACGTTCCCGCCAAACACCTTAAATCCAAATCATCAATTCTGATTTGTCACTTCGATCCTTCCGTCTGTTGTTGGAAGAATGGACTTTAGAGACAGCAGCCACAAAAGATTAAAAAAATGTTGAAGTCTGTGTCAAACAGTGTAAATGGCAATTTCGGACTAAACTCCATACATATACAATTTTCTATGGAGTGGCGCCAGGCTGCATATGACATTCAATGACAAATGTCATTCTTCATAAGGAGAAAATAGAGTTACTTGAACGCTTGAGCGCCTTGTTTAATTAATATCCTTACTAATATTACAAGTAAACGAAATAACGTACTTACTTCGAAGGCGGTTGTTTCAGTTTTTTAAACTATAAGATTATAAGAGATCTGATCTATATAACATATTTTATTAGCAGTGGAAACGTTAAGAGAACTTATGTGTTTTGGCCATCGATTTTACATGAAACTTAGATACTTATTATTATTATTTTTCAAGGCGACGTTTCAGATTTGGAGTTGTTTTTTGTAGACATTTACAAGTGACTTTATGTGGTGCCGATGAGAGCTGCCGAGCGCACTGAGAGCGGCCCAATACCACGATATCAGACTTAGTTGCTGATGGTTCGGTTTATATTACTCCATATTTTTTCACTACGTTACACGAACCTTCAGGAGACAAAAAAAATTTGAAAGTGAAAAATAGTCTACGGGCTCGTCTGTCTTTCTAAAGGAGTGCAAATCCGTCCGTATCGTGTCGATTGCTCAGTTAAACGAGAGTATTGTTCACACAGACGGAGCACCGCAGCTGCTGCGCGTGCGGGGAGGGCATCGCAGACCGCTACCTGCTGGAGGTAGGCGGCGGCGCGTGGCACGCGGCCTGCCTGCGGTGCTGCGTGTGCGCAGTGCAGCTGGACCGCCACCCCTCGTGCTTCCTGCGCGACACCCAGGTCTACTGCAAGCGGGACTATGCCAAGTGAGTGCGACATCCTTGCACACTAGCTCCTACACATCGCAGGCTACCTGCTGGAGGGGGGCGGAGCGCGTGCCCCGCAGCCTGCCTGCGGTGCTGCGTGTGCGCAGCTACCAACCAGTACTGCAGTAATGTAAGCATGAGGTAATCGTATTGAATAAAGGTGCCAATGTTTTTGAGATGTCTTCGAAACTGAGCAGAGTCGAGTGGAGAGAAAAATGATGTAGAGGAGCATGAGATATGTTTGGGTCTGCCAGCCACACACACACAGCACACACCTGGAACAGGTTCGTCACCGTCGAATGGAGACAGATTTTGTTTCTGTGTGAGTTTGTGAACCGATGTGACCGTTATAATATAATACCTATTTGACCAGTAGGACACCACACAGTAGGACACCACACAGTAGGACACCACACAGTAGGACACCACATAGTAGGACACCACACAGTAGGACACCACACAGATGGAAACGGTATTGATGACTAGCCCTATTAATAAGTTATTCCAAAATACGTCTTGGGTCATTCGCACCGGACCAACCACTGCGGTGCGAATGGGCCCATTCAGAAACACACATCGCACATGTACTATGTGCGATTCGCACCGCGGTTCGAATCACTTGCGGTGCGAAACGCCGAAGTACCCTTAATAAGTAGTATTAAATAGTTTCTTTATATATTTTTTAAAAGGGTAAGTTCCTTTATTAGCTACAACAATACAAACTGCACATACATAACTAAATACACAACAAGTATCAATGTTAAAAGAAAAACAAAATACCCGACTACAGAAAAGAGGTTTTTACAGCCTAACTTACGATTTCTTTACGCTTAATACGCTGTTGAGTGTACGTTTTTTGTGAGAAAGTATGCGTACAATCGCTCTAAAAGATTATTGCGCATTCTTTAGAAAAAATCTAGTAAAATCACTTGTTTATTACGAAAAAGTTCGTTGGAAGTTACAAAAAACACGCGTTTTTTATATTTGTGAGAGATGTATGATTTTTATTACAAAAAAATATGTATACCCTTTGACACTCAGCAAGTGAAAACGAATCTAACGACACCTCTCACATCAAAATCGGTCAAGCCCTTTAGGCTTTAGGCGATCATATAGAAACATACAGATATACATATATACCCACATACATACATACACTCGAAACACCCCCCCCCCTGCCTTCTTCCCTCTCCTTACCTTAAAACACAATTATAATGGAACAGATGTACCCAGTGTCACTCTCACGACTAAGACGAATCTACTGACACCACTCACATCAAAATCGGTCAAGCCGTTTAGGCTCTAGGGCGTGCCAAATAAATATACATACATACATACATACGCTCGAAAAACATAACCCCTCCTTCTTTCGCAGTCGGGTAAAAAAAAGCAGCAAATCTTACTATAAAAGGAAAAAATAAAATTGTTCTGCAACGCCCTAACAATATTTAAATCTAATCTAGTAAAATAATGGGATAATAGATTTGCTTTTTACCCGACTGCGAAAGAAGGAGGGTTATGTTTTTCGAGTGTATGTATGTATGTATGTATATTTTTTTGGCACGCCCTAGAGCCTAAACGGCTTGACCGATTTTGATGTGAGTGGTGTCAATAGATTCGTCTTAGTCGTGAGAGTGACACTGGGTACATCAAAATTAAAACAAAAACAAAATTAAGGATTTTAGGCGGCAAAAAAAATCTCAAAAAAAAAGTTTTCAAAATACATCAAGTGTGGTATCAAAATAAATAATTTTTAACAGTAATTACAAATATGTATATAACTTGTAGGTTTTATTGCAGTTTGGAATAGGAAATGCTAAATCACACCACACTTATAATATAAATGCGAAGTTAATTACATATCACAGAGACAAACGGGAGACAAAGTTTTACCACCATACTAATCCTTACTAATTAATACAAATATTATGTATGTGGGTATGTATGTATGTATGTTTCTATATGATCGTCTACAGGCTCTACAGCCTAAACAGCTTGACCGATTTTAATGTGCGAGGTGTCGTTAGATTCGTCTTCTTTTCCAGAATGTCACTGGCTTTATTTTTTTATAACAATAATATAAATGTCTCGCAAAAATAATAAGATGCGTTTTTCGTGACGTCCAACGAACTTTTTCGTAATAATTATTTATTTATTTATTGTTTATTATTAGACTTAGTCTGGCCATAAATACTGTTACAGTTAAAAATAAGAAAGATATTACATTTGAATTTGGAATCTGTCATTTTTATACGATTGTTCATTGAATTTTCTAATTTTGGCGCCAATTCTAATTTAAAATTTTGTTTACGGATGAGAAAATCTTTACAATTGAGCAACATTTTAATAAACAAAATGACCGTATTTATGCTCAAAGCTCTAAGGAAGCTTCCCAATTAGTCGACAGAGTGCAACGTGGGCATTATCCGACTTCAGTGATGGTTTGGTGGGGTGTTAGCTATGAAGGAGTGACTGAGCCATATTTTTGTGAAAAAGGTATCAAAACATCGGTACAAGTGTATCAAAATACCATTCTTGAGAAGGTAGCTAAGCCCCTTAACAACACCATGTTCAATAACCAAGTATGGTCCTTCCAACAAGACTCGGCGCCAGGTCATAAAGCTCGGTCCACGCAGTCTTGGTTGGAAGTGAACGTTTCGGACTTCATCAGAGCTGAAGACTGGCCGTCGTCTAGTCCTGATCTTAATCCGCTGGATTATGATTTATGGTCAGTTTTAGAGAGTATGGCTTGCTCTAAAGGCCATGATAATTTGGAGTCCCTAAAACAATCCATACGATTGGCAGTGAAGAATTTTCCCATGGAAAGAGTGCGTGCTTCTATTGATAACTGGCCTCAACGTTTAAAGGACTGTATTGCAGCCAATGGAGAACACTTCGAATAAGCTTTTATATTTTAAATTGTTTTATATTTATGTAATAAACTAACACACTGTAAAAGTAATAAATATTATTTGCAATAAAAAAATAATTTTTTTCTTCGTGACAATATTTATGGCAAGACTATGTAATTATTATAAAGAATGCACATTTATAATCTTTTGGAGCGTTTTTATGCATACTTTCTCACAAAAAACGTACACTTAACAGCGTATCAAGCGTAACGAAATCGTAAGATAGACTGCAAAAACTGCTTTCCTACAGTCGGGTATTTTGTTTTTCTTTTAACATAGATGTTGTTTCTTTTAACATAGAACTTGTTCACTAAACGTTTTTAACACGTTTTTTCAACTTATTATCAGATTAACAGATCATTTTCCAACTTTTTTGCAGCAGCTTTCTTTTGTCTTTTGACAGTCACATGTTTGCGACTTTGAAACTTTACTTTTATGTCTTGCCTTGCCTCGTATGTCCTTATCTATAAGAAAATAATAACTTATAGATAAGGACATACGAGTTAACTTAAGTACTTAGGTTGGTTTAAATGAAATTTGCACGAAATTTCGATTATTACCCGTTAATTTGTAAAGCTTAGGTACTTAGCCGTGATAGTTTTCCTTTTAATTTCATAATATTATAAAATAATCTCAAAGCCAACCGTTGAGCCGGTATGCGGTAGGGAGGGACGACGACGTTGAGCCGGTATACGGTAGGGAGGTACGACGACGTTGAGCCGGTATGCGGTAGGGAGGTACGACGACGTTGAGCCGGTATGCGGTAGGGAGATACGACGACGTTGAGCCGGTATGCGGTAGGGAGGTACGACGACGTTGAGCCGGTATGCGGTAGGGAGGTACGACGACGTTGAGCCGGTATGCGGTAGGGAGGTACGACGACGTTGAGCCGGTATGCGGTAGGGAGGTACGACGACGTTGAGCCGGTATGCGGTAGGGAGGGACGACGACGTTGAGCCGGCATGCGGTAGGGAGTGACGACGACGTTGAGCCGGTATGCGGTAGGGAGGGACGACGACGTTGAGCCGGTATGCGGTAGGGAGGGACGACGACGTTGAGCCGGTATGCGGTAGGGAGGGACGACGACGATGACACGCTTGACTCTAACAAACATTATCACTTCAAAGCACAGAATACTTAGAATCTCACAGCCCCTATGTTTTGGATTACCTGTCCAACGAGAGTCATCTACCCCATACGACGGGGTAGATGACATAAAAATAATTCACTCTCACTATGTGTACGGGAGGGTACGGGAGAGTACGGGAGGGTACGGGAGAGTACGGGAGGGTACGGGAGAGTACGGGAGGGTAGGTACCCCAAAAAACTTTTTTCTATGACTTTTTCGGCGTGATTAATATGCATATCCATGCCAAATTAAAGTTTTCTAGTATTAAAAGTCTTTGAGCAAAGCCACGGACGGATGGATAGACGGACATGGCGAAACTATAAGGGTTCCTTGTTTACTACGGAACCTTAACAACGATATCCGGCAGAAAAATTAAGTGAAAAGGCCACCTTGTACACAGACACCTATAATATTTAGGTACATTTGGGTTCTTTTTAGGGTTCCATACCTCAAAAGAAAAAAACGGGACCCTTATAAGATCTGTCCGTCCGTCCGTCAAGACCTGTATCTCGGGAACGCGTGAAGGTTTTGAGTTGAAATTAAAACCGTATACGCAGATCTATAGCCTCATGCTGCAGAGAGAAAAATCAAACTTCTCAATTTTAATAAAAAAAATTACAACCGAATATGTCGCAAAAAAACGCATATTTCGACACTCGCAAGGGAATCAAAACCTATGGGGTACTTCCCGTTGACCTATAACTGTGAATTTTGGCAAGAAGCATTGGTCATAATATAGTACACATAAAGGAAAAAATCCGAAAACTATACATTTTTAATTTAATCACAAAAAATTGTCTTTACGCAAGGAAGGAGGGTCAAGAAAAAAAGGTAAAAAAGTAAGGAAAGGTAAAAAAATATATGTAATGTCCCCCTATTATCTACTAGTTTGTACGGAACCCTCGGTGGGCGAGTCTGACTCGCACTTGTCCAGTATTTTTTTTTCCTTCAAAAATAAAAAATATTGTGGAGGATACCCGCTGGAGCGTAGTTTGAAAACACCCAGTTTCTAATGTTCAACAAAATAACATTCTGATTCTGATTCATTTAATAGGTATATAATTATGTAATAGTATAAGGGAAAAACACACTCACAAAGTTTATTAATAATAGTGTAACGAAACCACTTATTTCGGATGTTTTAAATATCTACCATGTAGGCATGTACCAACGACGTCGCCTTCACGTGAACTAACAGTTACAGGTTACAGTGAGCTGTGTTGCATATAAACGGTTTCAAGTTAAATATGTACCATGTACCAACGACGTCGCCTTCACGTGAACTAACTGTTACAGGTTACAGTGAGCTGTGTTGCGTAGAAACGGTTTCAAGTTAAAACAAGTTAGCGTAGTCCCACGTATGCCGTGTCGTTGACTAATATTCACGCGTTACTGATTCACTATTTTTGTAGTTTTAATGGAGCAAACTTTAATTGAATCATTAATCACAATCCAAATCCACGCGAACAAAAATTGGCATTAAATACAACTTCAAATAAAAATAAACCGGTCGAGGAGAGCGCGAGCGGCGCGGGTACACCGCGGGTCCCGTACCACCGCGCGGAGTCCTAACACCGTCACGTAGAGAGCGTGCTGCGGTGGCCATCTATCGGTAGAAAGCGAAAACATAAACTAAGGTTAAATAATTACACTAGCTGTCTACACATAGTAATGAAACACGGCGAAGGTGATGATGCTGAACTGTATCCTATGTCCGGTTCCAGTTCCAGGTTGTATTTGTTGTATTATCTCTGTATCAGATGTTATCTATCTATTTAAAGTATTTAAACGATCGTTTCAACCGTGCTATCGTAACCGAGGTATCAAAAAGACACACAGATAAAGTTACATTCGCTTTCACAATATAGGATAATGTGGATAATATCTAATTTACAGTTATTGAACTAAGTATATAAAAAGTACATACACATTAAAAAAAACTTAAAACTAAGGTGCCAGCAGCGGAGCCTGCAGGGCACAGGCTACTGACGGCAGCAGCTAGAGACAGTGCGCATTATCTCCTGATGATGCGCACTTTGTTTATTTCTCTGTCATTATTATTTTATTAATATAAATCTCACATAGTTACATTGTGTAAATTTGGTTATTTATGCCGCTGCTGTTTATGCAAGCTACTGGTTAAAGGTAAGATTGGCAAGTTATCGAAGAAACTTAGGATGCTTAGTAAAATTGTTTCATCGGCACCTTTAGAGTACGAAACCTTAATAAAAATTGTAGCCGTATATTGTGGCAAGTATGAGTCCGTCTGCTTTTACAATACACTGGCTGCGTCCAATTAACCTTCGACGTTTTAGAAATGTCCATAGTCATGGCCATGAGAGTGATGAGCGCGAGATAGGGCGCCCGCGACCTGTGACCCGGCCGGACCGCGCGCGCTGTGTGGCACCGGCGCGCCCCTGCGAGCCCCGGCGCGCCCCGGCCCGCCCCGGCCCGCTCGGGATACCGTGACGCTCGTCTATCGATACCCACACGAGCCGAACCCTTTGTTTTCGTTTCTTTTTAATCGATGCCGACGTATTGTTATCGATTTGATTTATTGTTTATCGTGAGCTTTACACTAATTTAAAACTAATAGCGTCGACCGTTCACTAAAATAGTAATACATGCCTTATGAAACATTCCGATTACGAAACTCGGTTCTAAAGTTGAAACTCATTGACATTATTCATTTATTTATTTAAATAAAAGAAAATTGGGGATCACGCGGAAAATCAATAACTGATAAGTGAAAAGTGTAAATACGAGTATACTTACAATTAAGCGTAGATTTTTATGTTAGATTAGGAAAATAGCATTAAAATGTAGTAAGAGGTCTCGGAAGACAACATGGTGTCGGGTGGTTCGTAAAGCCATTACATTAGCATAAGACTGCGTGCTGAGGGTTCCCGGCCATGTGGCGGCGGCGGCTAGACGGCAGCGCGACTGGGGAGCGACGGGGGCGCGACAGCGGCGCGGGCGACAGGTGCGTGAGAACTCACCAGGACTCAATTTTTGAAAGAAGGCCGATGTCCGTTTATTGAAACTCCTTGGCGTGAGACTCGAGCGGCGCGCGGGGAATGTCGGCCGCCGTGACTTGCAACACGGGGGATTTCATTTGTCATTTATTTTGATTGTGATAACTGAATGAGGGGTACGGGCGGGGCGGGAGGGAGGCGCGCCGTGTCGGCACGCTGTGCGCTCGGACGCTGCGCCTGCGCCTGCGCGCCGAGACTCCGCGTCGCTGCCGCTGCGGGGTGGTCTCGCCCCGCACTCGACAGGGCCTGTCACCACTCCTACATCAACAACGCAAGTTGCGACTGATGTCGTTTGTATTTTTCTGTTATCGTATAGTTTCAGCCAGCTGGTGCTGGTATTACATCAACATTGCTCTGAATTTCGTTGATGGTAGGAAGGATTTCGTCCTTGCTGTCAGGCTGCAGTATTTGCGACAATTTATTTAACATTATTCTTTATACTATCATGCCATTTTATTGATTAGTCATATTATGTCAGTCCTGAGCACCGTCATAAAGTAGCAGCACGTCTGTCTACAATCTACAGGACTCGTGTCCTAAGAGCTCCGCTGCTTTATTCCACTTTCCCCGTTTCATTACAGGACTAGCAGGCGGCAGGTTACCCATTTCTCTTAGAAATTCCAAAAAGCTGTACTCAATTTTTTTTGCTCCACGTTCTTCAAAATAACCAATAAAGGTCTAAAGACAATCAAATTACTTGTAAGAAAATCATCGAAGTAAGCGAAACATTCGTCGACAAAGTATAATGATATCACGTTTTGACAAATATCTTCTCCTCGGAGAAAAGAAAATTTCTTGTTTTTTTTTTGACATTTATTTCATTCCAAAGGAATAAGCCGTTCCGTAGATATTTATCAAATCAAGTTCCGACTCAACACTCAACCTCAAACATCTCGGCTCAGTATACATACTCGTATGTAGGTTATACAGCTGTTCTATTTTAATCTGAGTTGCTCTTATTATTTGTCAAATAACACATTATGTTTCTAAGAGTGGCTGCATACATACATTCGGCATCGGAATCTGTCGGCGACGGCTTCAGAGCCACAGCTCGACCAGGCTCATGCAGCGTCGGAGGAAGTAGTCTGACGCTGTGCGATTCTGGTCGGCTCTCGTATTTATACTAAACATGAAAATCGGAAGGTTGAATCTAGTTTGGTCGAATTCGCGTGGCGGCTGCGAGTCGCTTCCACGAAGATTTGGAAGAGAAGTCAACAAGGTAGAACTCGAGTCGAGTACAGCGCGAGCGTAGGGCGGTGCGTGGACACACGAGAGAGTGCGGGGGCGGGAGCTCGAGTCGAGTACAGCGCGAGCGTAGGGCGGTGCGTGGACACACGAGAGAGTGCGGGGGCGGGAGCTCGAGTCGAGTACAGCGCGAGCGTAGGGCGGTGCGTGGACACACGACAGAGTGCGGGGGCGGGAGCTCGAGTCGAGTACAGCGCGAGCGTAGGGCGGTGCGTGGACACACGACAGAGTGCGGGGGCGGGAGCTCGAGTCGAGTACAGCGCGAGCGTAGGGCGGTGCGTGGACACACGAGAGAGCGCGTGGGCGGGAGCTCGAGTCGAGTACAGCGCGAGCGTAGGGCGGTGCGTGGACACACGAGAGAGCGCGTGGGCGGGAGCTTGAGTCGAGTACAGCGCGAGCGTAGGGCGGTGCGTGGACACACGACAGAGTGCGGGGGCGGGAGCTCGAGTCGAGTACAGCGCGAGCGTAGGGCGGTGCGTGGACACACGAGAGAGTGCGGGGGCGGGAGCTCGAAACGAGTACAGCGCGACCGTAGGGCGGTGCGTGGACACACGACAGAGTGCGGGGGCGGGAGCTCGAGTCGAGTACAGCGCGAGCGTAGGGCGGTGCGTGGACACACGAGAGAGCGCGTGGGCGGGAGCTCGAGTCGAGTACAGCGCGAGCGTAGGGCGGTGCGTGGACACACGAGAGAGCGCGTGGGCGGGAGCTCGAGTCGAGTACAGCGCGAGCGTAGGGCGGTGCGTGGACACACGAGAGAGCGCGTGGGCGGGAGCTCGAGTCGAGTACAGAGCGAGCGTAGGGCGGTGCGTGGACACACGACAGAGTGCGGGGGCGGGAGCTCGAGTCGAGTACAGCGCGAGCGTAGGGCGGTGCGTGGACACACGACAGAGTGCGGGGGCGGGAGCTCGAGTCGAGTACAGCGCGAGCGTAGGGCGGTGCGTGGACACACGAGAGAGCGCGTGGGCGGGAGCTCGAGTCGAGTACAGCGCGAGCGTAGGGCGGTGCGTGGACACACGACAGAGTGCGGGGGCGGGAGCTCGAGTCGAGTACAGCGCGAGCGTAGGGCGGTGCGTGGACACACGAGAGAGTGCGGGGGCGGGAGCTCGAGTTGCCATCGATCGCGCTCGACATCAAACGCAAACAAACCATCGAACCAACTCCGAATTCCATTAGTGGCGTGCGTCCGAGCAGCCAGTAAATAAAAGCGAGCGAAGCGCCGTAGGGCTCGTTAAATTGTGACCGTGTCACAGCGACCTTAATATTTGTAGTGTTTATAACGAGCGGCCGCCGGCGGCTGGTTGCTTTCTTGGTGCGTCTCGCGGGACCGGGTGTTGCTTAGTGAGCACGCGCGCCGCTGACTGCGCCCGGCCGGCTGCCGCCACCAGCCGCCGCTGCCACTGCCGCCACTGCCACTGCCGCCACTGCCGCCACTGCCACTGCCGCCACTGCCACTGCCACTGCCGCCCGTCGTCCAGCGCCTGTTATGATTGTCCGACTGTTTCGCTGCTTGATGGCACCAGCTTGTTAGCCGCATTAGCCCGTGGAGTATTGTATGTGCGGATGTTTGGGTGTGCAAGTACCACGTACCATGAGGACGTTACACACACATATTAGGTACTCGTCGAAATAATCAAATCTCCGCCGGCATTTCTGTTTCCTAAATATGTTTTCGAAGTTACTATTATTAGTACTTATCTATAATAATCATAAAAGAATATTTGAATAATACAATAATATTGTCTAGGTCTATGTGCTCCATTCTCGGCTACATCGTCGCTTATTATCAGGCTAGTTAGTGAGAGAGTCTTCATTCATATCACGAGATACTTATACGTTTTCTCATAGAATTGGAGGCTCTGTCTTTGCGTTTCCTTCTAGGCGAACGCGTTTCATCGTAGACTGTAAGGTGAGCCGAGTCGACGGTCAATCGCAAACCTATAAAAATAAGAATTAAGTAAAGAGTGTAGCGCCATCTCACCTTCTTAATTGAAATGTAAGATTCCTCGTTCGTTATCGATGCCCGGCTCCCGTAATGATTTCAGACTCATATCCGAAACTCGCAAATCATGCCCCCCCCCCCCCCCCCCCACTCGGCGG
The DNA here is from genome assembly GCA_947563715.1 of Lycia hirtaria. Classification (NCBI taxonomy): domain Eukaryota; kingdom Metazoa; phylum Arthropoda; class Insecta; order Lepidoptera; family Geometridae; genus Lycia; species Lycia hirtaria. The sequence goes on along the minus strand of OX387386.1, from coordinate 187,365 downwards.
ATGCACTCGAGACAGCCGCGCCCACGCAAGCTCGCCGCAAATGCGCACACCATGTCTTATGTAAATGCACCATGTCCACTCCCGGGTTAATTAATCTCTAGCCGCATAAATAAGCCCGAGAGCCTCTCGAATAATCGACAATACTCGTGCAGGAGGCGAGCGGCTCTCGCTGCACGCTGCACGCTCCACTACACGACACACGGTACGGAAGCAGCTCTGCTTGTGCATGCACCTCTGCACCTTCGGTTCGGTGCAGAGCGCCTCGCTCCCGCGCGACACCTACCTGCGCTCTAACATTCTGATAGAGTCCTTCTCCAATGTATACATAATCTACTTACCTTTCGTAGTGATCTGTTCAGCCGGGAAAATGTAACAACTTTTTTTTTTACTATACAGAGACAGAGATAATTTCGTTTTTAAGATAATATAACCAAGGATTTACTAAATATTGATCAACTGTAGTTTATTTTGATTTACATTGGATAAGGCACACGGATAATTGGAAAGTGGCTTTATCTTTGACATACGCATGCTGCAGTACCAGTACACACTATTATGTCCTTTGTATGGCGTAGTCTGTACGGCAATGAAACAAAAAGACACGTTTGTATATTATGGAGACTCCTTCAACATGTAATCAATTGCGCAATAATGATGGTTACACTATGATCCATGCTGGCGAGTGGCGACCGTCGCGGCACAAATAACATGACCTGTTTTGATATAAAAAAAAATAATAATAAGTGAGGTGTAGTTAGACTCGTCTTTACTTTAATAAGTGACGTGTAGTTAGACTCGTCTTTACTTTAATAAGTGAGGTGTAGTTAGACTCGTCTTTACTTTAATAAGTGAGGTGTAGTTAGACTCGTCTTTACTTTAATAAGTGAGGTGTAGTTAGACTCGTCTTTACTTTAGCGTCATAAGGTGTAATTATACGATGAACGTAATCTAAACAATGCTTATTATTATAGCGACTCTTACGATGAGTGCAGGTTTTTGGGAGAAAGTAAGTATGCGTTTCTCGCAAAAACCTGCACTCAACGTTAGGATAAAATATTCTTTTACTGATAGGTAATTTGTTTTTCCTTAAAATAAGTTTAATTTAATAAAAAAAGATATTTCTCGACTTTTTATTATCATCAACAAATCTACCACAAAATCACATTCAAAGACTGTAATAGGGCGAATTCTGTGATCACATAAAATATTCTGTGAAAATGTTAATCAGATAAAAATATCTATAGCTTCGTGTATATTCTTAGATGAAGCGTTTAATCAGTGATAACTTACATATGGGTTCCGAATCAGCGCGGGACGCGTCCTGGTGGCGCCCGGCGTCCAGCGTCTGGCCACGAGCGGCGCCCGAGGGCTCCGGCCCTCGTTAGCCGGAGCGCACTCGTTACATCTGGAGCTCCATCTTAAACAAATAACTTAAATCATGTCATCGCTTGCTCGTACTGGCTCAGAGGTGAGGGTAGCGCGCGCCGGCCTGAGGCAAGTAATCAACGCGCGGCGATTTATATCACGCCTCGGGCGCACAGCGCACCGCGGAGCGCGCCGGCGGCGGGTCGGCGGCGGGACGGCGGCGGGGACGGGTCCGTCTTCATTACCGTCCACTGTTAAAACTCGTTTAGCTGTCGCTCGAATAATAACACCGCAGTTAATTGATTCCATGGCGACAAAATGTTAATAAGCGGCGATAGCGCGCGCGGCGCTCGGCCCACATGCAAATAACGCGTTCCTATCTCCGAGAGGAGATAAAAGATGAAAGCCGCTCCATTAGGAGCCGTTATCACGCGAGTTTGCACTTTGAGCTCAGGCAAACAACCGCTCTCTTAATACGCCTAATGCAGACCTCCGCCCGCCCTTTGTACGTCTAGTGTAGAGCTCTGCGGCCCCTTGTACTCGTACACCTAGTGCAGAGTCCCGACCACTCTTTGTACGCGTAGTGTAGAATCCCGACTACCCTTTGTACGCCTAGTGTAGAGTCCCGACCACCCTTTGTACGCCTAGTGTAGAGTCCTGCGGGCCCCTGTACTCCTAGTGCTGAGTCCCGACCGCCCTTCCGCCCTTTGTACGCCTAGTGTAGAGTTCCGACCACCCTTTGTATGCCTAGTGCAGAGTCCCGACCACCCTTTGTATGTATAGTATAGAGCGCTGCGGCCCCCTTTACACCTAGTGCAGAGTCCCGACCACCCTTTGTACGCCTAGTGTAGAGTCCCGACCACCCTTTGTACGCCTAGTGTAGAGTCCTGATCACCCTTTGTACGCCTAGTGCATAGTCCCGGCCAGCCTTTGTATGTCTAGTATAGAGCCCTGCGGCCCCCTTTACGCCTAGTGCAGAGTCTCGACCACCCTTTGTACGCGTAGTGTAGACACACAGTCAATACTTACTCACTATATTTTAGTTGACTCGAATTGTCTCAGGGAAAAGGTAGAAGGAGGTAATCTCCCTTTCCTTACATTCACAGCTTAAAAGTTGGTGCGCTCCATGCGGTGGCAAGATGGGCTCACCCTGATGTTAGCGGCTGGTAAGTAATATGCAGTCAACGGCGGCTGCGAGTAGCAGTCCGCCTCCGGCGCTAGCGTTATGTGCTCTTGTAACAAGTGTGCTTATATCTTGTTGTATCCTAGGTGCATACATTATGACTTGTTTTATGTAAGTCCAGCGAAACTTTTCCTCTGCGAACGTATTACTACTACCTATATTGCATGTTCTACATTAATTGCTTTTGCGAAATCGACTTAACGTTTTTATGTTTTTTTGTTCAAGGTTTCTAAAACATAATTGTGTATCTGAAAAGGATGGTATAAGTAGTTGCATACTTTTATGACACAGATGTATTAAGACATTTAATTTACCTTTATATAAAATTTACATATGTAATATCGAATACCTATATAATATATATACAAACTTTCATGTGTTTTTAATTACAATTTTGTCAGTGGGTTTGTAATTACAGTTGTGTTCGCATAAAAGGCGCTTTACGCGCAAGCTCGCCGCTTGCGTTTTAGTAGAGTGGTCACAGTGACCGGCGCCTGCGCCGTCTTTACATGCGATATGTGTAGCACAGCACACCGAACACAGCTGCGGACTCGGTCAGTGGCTCCTGCCGACTCCGTAGCTGTACTCGACGTGGTACGAGTACAAGTGGTGCGTGCGTGTGTGTGCGCAGGAGTTTCGGCGCTAAGTGCTCCAAGTGCTGCCGCGGCATCTCGTCGTCGGACTGGGTGCGCAAGGCACGCGCGCAGGTCTACCACCTGGCGTGCTTCGCGTGCGAGGCGTGCGGCCGGCAGCTCTCCACGGGCGAGCAGTTCGCGCTACACGAGGACCGCGTGCTCTGCAAGCCCCACTACCTCGAGACGCTCGACGGAGGATCGCTCTCCTCGGACGGTACACTACTCCCTCTCTCTCTCTCTCTGCACTATAACACCTACTCTTACCGGTTACCTAACTACTACACAACAACGAATCGGCTCAACTTCTCTCACCTATGCCTCATTTCTTCTCCTCTTTACTTTCTTGTGTATTTTACACTTTTTATCTCTTAAATTACTTTTTTGTTCTATTTACTGTTTCTAACTGCAAATACAAACAATTATTTAAATCAGATAGTTTTTGTGTATCCTGATATTTTTAACACGCTTTTATTAGGTCGACCTGTATGTAATGGAATCTAAGGTAACTAATTTAACCATCTTCCAAGGATTGTAGCGTCATGAAAATTGGCAGCTGTATGTAGTTCTGTGACAATACAATAATATGGTACTGTTGAACTGATCTGATGATGGAGCCGGAAGATATGAACTAGAACTTCATGATGGAACATCATATCATAGCTGTGTTTGGATTTGTTAGAAAAGTCTTGTAATGAACTTTGACCGCAATAATTTGTAGCGTGTTTTTTTAGATATAAAATTTAGAAATTATTAAAAGCTTTTATTCTATTTGCCCTGTTAGTAAGTATGTTAGTACGGGACAAATCTTGTGAGTTAAATTAGAACCACTTCCTGTCGTTAGATTAGGTTGAAATTTGGTTTACTTACGTAACTTCGGTGACAATGCAATAATATGGTACCATGAAGCTAGTCACAAGATGGCGTCGGAAGGTGGCTATCGGAACTCCTAAATTAAACGAGATAAAACCGTTGAGTTTGGACTCGTTTGAATAGTCTTGACAAGCACTCTTTTTTAGTCTAGTAAATAAAGTATTAATTAAAAAATATTAATAAAAAAACAAGCTTTTATTTAAATGCTCTAAAACGAAGAAAATAAATGTTATATTGATATTAATAAAAGCTTGTCGCGAGAACACAAACAACATCGTAGTGTACGATGTAGTACGATGATCGTACCTTAGATAGTATCTACTAAGTAATTATTTAATTCCAACAAAAGGCTTAGACGCGTTCTTATCATTTGCTTAGAATTAGTTAGTTTGTTCTTTCGAAAAAAAAAATATGTTTGTGTTCTCGCGACAAGCTTTTATTTATATCAATATAAATGTTATTTTCTTCGTTTTAGAGCATTTAAATAAAAGCTTGTTTTTAAATTATTTTTTATTTAAAACTGAGACGCGAGTGATCCGTAGGTTTTATTTAAAAATATGTGAAAACCACGTTACTCTCCAAAGTAAAATTTTGTCTATTTGACTCCTAATTGCAATAAGATTTGAGTGCAAACTCAAACTCAAATCGTATTACATCACAACTCATAATTGATGTAGTTGTATATCGCGATATTTAGTTTTGTTTCTGGTAAACCGATGAGATCGCTCGATCGTTATGCTTTTACCTCTTTTGTTCCTATTTGAACACTCAAATTGATAAACATTAGAAATCAAATCAAATCAAATCGTTTATTTGCAAGAATACAAGTACATTGAGTTCTTCATTTTAATTTTGTAGACACATTGTATTTAGTCTGCAGGCAGACGTTCAAATGTTTAAAATCTGCTTATAAATGTATCTAAAAAAAATATTAATTATTTATCCTAATTGAATGCTATATATTCCTTAACGCTATAAAATCAATTCATGAGAAGCCATTCAGTCAGGGACTTTTTAAATTTGATGCCATCCAACATTTTGATATGGTTTGGGACTTGTAGATTAAAATAGACTTGTTGAAAAAAAAAAACTTGTATATATGTTTACTGGCCGGAGGTTGATATAATAAGTTGGTGAATTTGTCTCTTCTTTGGCGAGTTATAACTTCACTTCGTTTATTAAAATACTCTGGGTGTTCTTTTGTAAAAATGCAAATAGCCTTAATGTACATACATGGTAAAGGAAGTATGTTGCATGCTTTAAAGTGGTTTGCAGCTGTCAAAAACCAAGCTTTATTTATAACTCTAACACAGCGCTTTTGAATTTTAAATACTTACTCTATTTATGTCGACTGTGTTCCCCCATTGTGTACATTATCAGGCCGTAATGAAGTAGAGACGACACATGCCCATGATATGCCATTGAAGCAGCCTCTATTGACACAATATACCTAATTTTTAGGGTTCCGTACCTCAATAGGAAAAAACGGAAACCTTATAGGATCACTTTGTTGTCCGTCTGTCTGTCCGTCTGTCCGGGTGTCAAGACCTTTATCTCGGGAACGCGTGAACGTGGGAACGCGGTGTCGAGTTGAAATTAAAACCATATACGCAGATCCATAGTATCTTGCTGCAGAAAGAAAAATAAAATTTCTCAGTTTTCATAAAAAAAAGTTACAGCCGAATATGTCGTAAAAAATACCAGATACAGAAATACAGAGTCAGACTCGCCCACCGAGGGTTCCGTACAAACTAGTAGATAAAAGGGGGAAATCATATTTTTTTATATTTTCCTTCATAAACCGAAAAATATACATCTTAAAAATATTTGAAATCCCGTTTTAGCTTATGCTAATAAAGCTCTTTCCTATGATACCCCACATGATACGGTTAATTTACTTTAAAATTTGAACCCTCATTCGTTGCATAAAGACACAAATATTTTGTGATTAAATTAAAAATATCCAGTTTTCTTTTTTTTTCCTATATGTGTACACAATGCTTCTTGCCAAATTTCATAGTTCTAGGGCAACGGCAAGTACCCCATAGGTTTTGATTCCCTTATGAGTGTCGAAATGTGCGTTTTTTACGACATATTCGGCTGTAACTTTTTTTTTTACGAAAACTGAGACATTTTATTTTTCTTTCTGCAGCAACAGACTATGGATCTGCGTGTATGGTTTTAATTTCAACTTGAAACCTTCACGCGTTCCCGAGATAAAGGTCTTGACACCCGGACGGACGGACAGACGGACAACAAAGTGATCCTAGAAGGGTTCCGTTTTTACCTTTTGAGGTCCGTACCTCAAAATCCTAAAAACGCACATTTCAACACTCACAGACAAATCAAAACCTATGGGGTACTTCCCGTTGACCTAGAACTCAGAAATTTGGCAAAAAGCATTGTGTTAGAAGTACACTTATAGGAAAAAATCCGAAAACTGGACATTTTTAATTTAATCACAAAAAAATACTGTCTCTATGCAAGGAATGAGGGCCCAAATTTTAAAGTGAATTAACCGTATCATGTGGGGTATCATATGAAAGAGCCTCATTAGCATAAGCTAAAACAGGTTTTTAACACATTCTTCGCCCCCTGCAGACCCTTAACTTCAGCTGGGAACCAAAACTTTTTAGGCGAATTTTGATTAGGTACAGAGTGGCCGCGCAAAGCAACGTTGACTGCCTCAAACGCCGGCGGTTTACTGAATACTAAATGTAACTGAATACTAATAATAGGTACTCACCCGAGTAATAAACGTAATAGTACGTATCTGAATCGAAGGAGAGCCTTGCTCCCAGGTCGTCTAGGACCTAGGATCCTCGCTATGTGTCCGCCCACACTACTGGATACCAACTGGAACAAAGATCGAGACCTCACATGACGATTATCGTATCGAGATAGTATATATTATATATATATATATATATATATATAATGCGCCGTAGATACCGAGACACCGTCTTCGCGTTTTCTATACAATGCTGACTCGTAATGAAGTGATTATATTATGTATGAATGCGTAGACGGGTGTGACTCGGAGGGCTACCACAAGAGCAAGGCGAAGCGCGTGCGCACCACGTTCACAGAAGAACAGCTCCAGGTGCTGCAGGCGAACTTCCAGCTGGACTCGAACCCCGACGGCCAGGACCTGGAGCGCATCGCGCAGGTGACGGGCCTGAGCAAGCGCGTCACGCAGGTCTGGTTCCAGAACAGCCGCGCCAGGCAGAAGAAGCACCAGCACACGGGGAAAGGAAAGCAGAACACACGTTAGTATTTCTTTTTATGCTGTTATTTTTTCCGCCTCGACGCCTCTATCTCTAGCGTAAACTCTACTCGTCCATGTCATAATACAGTAAAAGCGGCCCGAAGGTCTGGCTAGTGCCAGTTTTTAAATTGTTTCTATATCTAATCGATTGCGTTCACACAAACTGTGATATGTATAAAATCGGAACCGTACCGTCAGGTGGTACTCGTGCTGCATGATTCTGATTCGATGCCGATCCTAGCTTACGTGAACAGGACTGAGCAGGTATAAACGATGGAAGACTCGCTGTAGGCCCTCGCTCACCGAGAGTGGCACCTAGTGGCGACGGTTTGTTCGATGAGTGTAAACGATAGGTACGCTTGTCGAATACCGACGTTTCGTATATTGTATGTATGCTAGAGCTAGAGGCTCGTCGGCCGGGTGTCGCGGCGCTGGCGATCTCTCATGCGAACGTAACGTGCGAGTGTCCTCTCGGATCATGGCCACGTGACGCAGGCGCACTGCCACTGCCATATCGGCATGCATCGTGTTGAGCATTCATCATTCGTTAGGGAAGCTATCCATACTCGATAAGATCGTAACTGTATAGAAGTGAGTGTTCTATACATATATGTACATGTAGCAGTATTATCAATTGTGTAATATGATGTAGAGCGGGTCCGGAACCCGCGTGTGAGTGGAGCCGGTGTTGACGTGTGCGTGTTGTCGACAGTGATGCGCGACGGCGACGGCGCCGGCTACGGCCGCCCCATCAACCTGCACCTCACCTACTCCTTCCAGAACAAGCCGCCCTTCGCGCCCATCGGTGAGACACACTCTTCTACTGACACCCACACCACATCATGTATTACTATACTCCTGGAGACGCCCATACCGATATTATCCTGTACTAGTACATAGTTATTTACTCACACGTTGATACTTTATGACAGTGTGAGCTTACATGAGCAGGATTTAGTATTGCGTGTGTGTATTTCGCGAATCCTTTGATAAAGTGTCATTGTGCGAATCCAATATAAATATGCCCAGATTATCGTATTGACGTTTCCAGTATGAATGCTTGACTCTTAATATTATTATATAATTACAAAGGGAGTTAAGGTTTCAGGACCCTTCCTTACATGTGTAAGAAAGAAAGGTGTTATATAGTACCTAAAGTATAAGCGTCTATTATTGCAATGCAAAATGTTTACCAAGACTAAAATAATGAGCAAAACCTCGACTATAGGTGAGGGTCAGTTTGAGAGCCAAACTCCGGCTCTATGTTGAGTAATGGAAGGTACACACACACTATAATAACACAATCTCCGGCTCTATGTTGAGTAATGGAAGGTACACACACACTATAACACACTATCTCTTTCCTGTAGAGAGTTCCGATAGTTTCAAGAAGAATGCGAGTAGTACCGTTACAACATGAACATCAGTCGACGACTGTTGCTTGCTTCTATGCTTAGAAGAGATCGGTTCTGCGCTGTACATACAGTAAGTAAGTAGGTAGTGAAGTGAGCACATCAGCGGAGTCAGCCAGTCAGCGCGGGGAGCGCACTGCAACAAACATAATTATCTCACCGGCTACCACGACACGTACCTACTTCAGATGATGCCGAATATTATGGTTGTCTGCGTAAATCCTGGAGCGTTTCTTATGGGAGACCATTTTGGTATTGTTTTTAGGCTTCCGTACCTCAATAGGAAAAAACGGAACCCTTATAGGATCACTTTGTTGTCCGTCTGTCCGTCTGTCTGTCTGTCCGTCTGTCCGTCTGTCCGTCTGTCCGCCTGTCCGTCTGTCCGCCTGTCCGTCTGTCCGGGTGTCAAGACCTTTATCTCATGAACGCGTGAAGGTATCGAGTTAAAATTAAAACCATATACGCAGATCCATAGTATCTTGATCCAGAAAGAAAAATAAAATTTCTCAGTTTTCGTAAAAAAAAGTTACAGCCGAATATGTCATAAAAAAACGCACATTTCGACACTCACAGAGGAATCAAAATCTATGGGGTACTTCCCGTTGACCTAGAACTCTGAAATTTGGCAAGAAGCATTGTGTTAGAGTACACAAAAAAAATATAGGAAAAAATCCGAAAACTGGACATTTTTAATTTAATCACAAAAAAATAGTGCCTCTATGCAAGGAATGAGGGCCCAAATTTTAAAGTGAATTAACCGTATCATGTGGGGTATCATATGAAAGAGCCTCATTAGCATAAGCTAAAACAGGTTTTCAACACATTCTTCGCCCCCTGCAGACCCTTCACTTCAGCTGGGAACCAAAACTTTTTAGGCGAATTTTGATTAAGTACAGAGTGGCCGCGCAAAGCAACGTTGACTGCCTCAAACGCCGGCGGTTTACTGACTACTACAAAATGAACGGGACGCTTGCTCGGATCCGAGTGGGAGGCGCCGCTACTATAGCCCCGCTTTACTCGGATCCGAGTGGTAAGCAAGGAATGTGTTAAATATTTTTATGATGTATATTTTTAGGTTTATAAAGGAAAATATAAAAAAAATATATGATTTCCCCCATTTATTTATTTTGTACGGAACCCTCGGTGGACGAGTCTGACTCGCACTTGTCCGTTTTTTTTTTATTGTGATAAATACTCTTAAATGATCACCCACTAAGATAAAAACTATACCATGAGACAGTTTAAATAATTAATATTCAAAAAAAGCTAGGGATATCTGCCCCTGATTCAGAACTCATTCGGAACCGGAATCCGAATGAGATCTGAAAACGGGGCTGAACTAAGCTTGGCATATTTTACAATAGGCCATGTTAAAATTGAAGTGAAGTTCCCGGCAGCTTAGTGAAGTTCCCGGCAGCTTAGTGGTGAGACCGTCTGACTTGCGATCCGCAGGTCCTGAGTTCGAATCCCACGGCACGCACCTCTGTCTTTTCGAAGTTATGTGCGTATTGTTGATTGCCGCTAACTTCAAACGGTGAAGGAAAACATCGTGAGGAAACCTACATGTCTGAGAGTTCTCAATGATCTTGAAGATGTGTGAAGTCTGCCAACCCGCACTTGGCCAGCGTGGCAGACTATGGCCTAACCCTTCTCACAATGAGAAGATGGCCCGTTCCCAGCAGTGGGACAGTTTGTACAAACAGGGCTGATAAAAAAAAAAAAAAAAATGTTAAAATTGCGTCTTATTTATATGTGAGTATTTCTTTAACGAAATTTGTTAGCTGAATTTATATATAATAACAATTTTATAGTAGGTATAATAATATAACTTACCGATTACATCCAAGTTTTCTTCAAAATCCGTATAGCCGGTTTGGAAATATTTGTTTTTTTGTTCTATCGCAGCTAAATGAAAACTGCGACACGATATAGTTCAAGTAATCACATTTATAAAAACCATGGTTGCGCCTGACCTCAGTCTGACATCTCGCGTAATCGGCAAAGTTAGAGTTGCAACCAATCAACCATGCATCTCTATGTGAGCTTAACTTTAGCGATATGTATAATGACATAACTTATCAATGAAAATATTCATTATAATCAGTGCAATCGTTTTTGAGAGCAGCTGTCATAGGACTAAAATGAAAAAGTACGGCGACAAAACTAAATTTCAAAATTTGTTGTATAAATTTAGAAATTTATTTTAGAATTTAGTTTTGTTTTGGATTTCGATGAAACTTTGCACAGTAGTTACTAATACTGTTCTATGAAACGGGTTTACAAGTTACCGACAAATTTCGTTAAAGGTAGGCTCCGTATACAAATGAGAGCAAAGGTCGAAGCAACTTCGTGTCCTATCCTTTCCTTTTATTAAATATGCCAAGCTGAGGTCAGAAAACTCTACTTTTTTAAGATATAGACAGTGGCTGTTTAATTTGTCATTTGGTTTGTTTTTCAAGGTGTAGTTTTTATCTTGGTAGGTGATTATTTAAGGGGAGCTATTAAAGGACAAAAAATAGTTAACAACGAGTCAACTAATCAAGTCGGTAGATAAAAGGGGAAATCATACATTTCTTTTATATTTACCTTCATAAACCGAAAAATATACATCGTAAATTATTTCAAAACCTGTTTTAGCTTATGATAATGAAGCTCTTTCATATGATACCCCACGTGATACGGTTAATTCACTTTAACATTTGGACTCTCATTCCTTGCATAAAGACACTATTTTTTGTGATTAAATTAAAAATGTCCAGTATTATTTTTTTTAGGGTTCCGTACCCAAAGGGTAAAAACGGGACCCTATTACTAAGACTTCGCTGTCTATCTGTCTGTCTGTCTGTCTGTCTGTCTGTCTGTCTCCAGGCTGTATCTCATAAACCGTGATAGCTAGAAAGCTGAAATTTTCACAAATGATGTATTTCCGTTGCCGCTATAACAACAAATACTAAAAATATAAAAAATAAAAATATTAAGGGGGGTCCCCATACAATAATCGTGTTTTTTTTCGTATTTTTTTGCTCAATATTAAAAACGGTAACAAGTAGACGCTTCAAATTTTCACAGAATATTTACTTGTATATTACCTTTCAAAATAAATAATTAAATAATAATAAAGTAAATATTAAAGGCTCCCATACAACAAACGTAATTTTTAAGCAATTTTTACTCGATATTAATTAACAGGTAGAAACTTGAATATTTGTAAGTAAATATTTAGAAATATATTAACTATAACAATAAATACCTAACCTAATACATAAAAACTCACAAAATGAAAATAATCCGTGCATCTAAACGCGGTGCGAGCGCCGCGCCGCGGTATGGTGGTGGCGCAAGCGCGAGGCGGTTGATAAGCAACGGCCGCGCGGGTAGCGGGGGAGGTAACATCACGGAGCGAGCCATAGCCGCGCGTATTCGCGCGAGGGTCGTCATGCTGCCTGGATGTGTATCGAAAACGTACCTATAAGTTTGCGATTTACTACTTGGAATTTCGTTGATTTCTCGTTATTTTATACGATTTTCTGTTATAGATGATAGTACGGAACCCTTCGTGCGCGAGTCCGACTCGCACTTGGCCGATTTTTTTCTATATGTGTACCTACTCTAACACAATGCTTCTTGCCAAATTTTATAGTTCTAGGTCAACGGGAAATACCCCATAGGGTTTGATTCCTTTGTGAGTGTCGAAATGTGCATTTTTTACGACATATTCGGCTGTAATATTTTCTTACGAAAACTGAGAAATTTTATTTTTCTTTCTGCAGCAAGAGACTATGGATCTGCGTATATGGTTTTAATTTCAACACGATACCTTCACGCGTTCCCGAGATAAACATCTTGACACCTGGACAGACGGACAGACAGACAGAAAGACGGACAACAAAATGATCCTATAAGGGTTCCGTTTTTTTCTTTTGAGGTCCGGAACCCTAATAAAAAATCGGCCAAGTGCGAGTCGGACTCGCGCACGAAGGGTTCCGTACTATCATCTATAACAGAAAATCGTATAAAATAACGAGAAATCAACGAAATTCCAAGTAGTAAATCGCAAACTTATAGGTACGTTTTCGATACACATCCAGGCAGCATGACGACCCTCGCGCGAATACGCGCGGCTATGGCTCGCTCCGTGATGTTACCTCCCCCGCTACCCGCGCGGCCGTTGCTTATCAACCGCCTCGCGCTTGCGCCACCACCACACCGCGGCGCGGCGCTCGCACCGCGTTTAGATGCACGGATTATTTTCATTTTGTGATTTTTTATGTATTAGGTTAGGTATTTATTGTTATAGTTAATATATTTCTAAATATTTACTTACAAATATTCAAGTTTCTACCTGTTAATTAAGATCGAGTAAAAATTGCTTAAAAATTACGTTTGTTGTATGGGAGCCCCCCTTTAATATTTACTTTATTATTATTTAATTATTTATTTTGAAAGGTAATATACAATTAAATATTCTGTGAAAATTTGAAGCGTCTACCTGTTACCGTTTTTAATATTGAGCAAAAAAATACGAAAAAAACACGATTATTGTATGGGGACCCCCCTTAATATTTTAATTTTTTATATTTTTAGTATTTGTTGTTATAGCGGCAACGGAAATACATCATTTGTGAAAATTTCAGCTTTCTAGCTATCACGGTTTATGAGATACAGCCTGGAGACAGACAGACAGACAGACAGACAGACAGACAGACAGACAGCGAAGTCTTAGTAATAGGGTCCCGTTTTTACCCTTTGGGTACGGAACCCTAAAAATGGGACCGTTTCCATTATATTAACTTGATTTTATTATCAACATCAAGCGAGTGAAACCGTAGGGCACAGATATAATATATTGACAAAACATAATATCGTTTTACGTATCGGTCCGGAACCTGAATCATATCAATCTCCGAGTTATAGTTCATACAACCAGAATACATTTACCAATCTCCGAGTTATATTTCAGTCAACCAGAACACATTTACCAATCTCCGAGTTATAGTTCATACAACCAGAACACATTTACCAATCTCCGAGTTATAGTTCATACAACCAGAACACATTTACCAAAATATGTATGTTACTGTTAAAAACTAAACAAAGAAAAAACATTAAAGTAAGAGTTTGTCTCATAATATGAGGCTTCCATACCCCACACCTATTCATGTTCATAGGTAATTAATTCTAGGTCAATTCGATACGTACGCAGTCCTGACAAAAAGCGTGTTGACGGACAAACAGACGGATAGTGAACAGTGCAATTTTTTCTTATGAGGTACGGAACCCTTAAAACATTATTTACGTGTAGCTTATTAAACAGTTAACAAGTATGTACATATATATTAAATTATAAATGCTCTTTCTTTAGAATGATAATTCTAGTAAAATCACTCGCTAAGATAGTTCGTTGGAGGTTATGAAAAAATAGTTATTTATTGTACTAGGCTGGAAAGTTGTATTTTACCGTCGAGTGTCTGACTGTCTTGAACCACGAGCGCAGCGAGTGGTTCTAGTGTAGAATCCTGGATCTCGTGTTTTCTTGAATCGATGGATTCAAGAAGACACGAGATGAAATAACTTTACAGCCGAGTGCAATACAATTTTTTTCATCTTAACGTAGCGAGGAAATTTTAGAGTTCACCTATTTTCTCGAGTAGAAAAATCTGCTTGGCATTTATGCAACTTTACTGGTCCTAAAGTTACATTATAATCACGTGAGTTCACCTATATGTATGTACACATTTCATTACGTTTGAACCACAGAATTCGCCCTATTACATAGGACCCAGAAGGATAATCTCCATACAAACCGCCTTTTAAATTCGGGCCAATTTTATTTTTTCAATTTGACACTTCATTTTTTTATAAATTTATTTAACCGTAGATACACGTCCATTTGCCAAATTTATCTACAAAGTTGCCTTTGAAAAGGATATCTCCCGATTTGATCGGGTAATCATGATTAAAGCCAGAATGGTCCAAAGGAGATTCATACAAATATAACTGAAATAATAGTAACTTTGAAGTCTGTTGTTTCAGTTTTTTAAACTATAAAATTATATTTGTTATTTTGACCGAAATTTAGGTATAAACGTGAAAATTTTGTCGGTTACACGTTTATCACGGTCAAAATATCACATAAAATAACAGCTACTGTTAATACATTGTAATAGTGTTCTTATGACTCTGAAAGAAAATCTGAAATGAAAAATGAAATCAGTAATTTAAATAATTTTATATCTATGGGTGCCGCGTGCGAGCGAAACAGGCAGCGGCGCCACTTTCATCACTATATAAAATATTCTAATGTATTATTATTTTGTAAATAAAAAATACAGTTCATGATGATAGTATTTACTAAATAAGTTTATACATGCAATTTACAAATTGTGACGTTGTTACGATTCATTGCCGTTGTGACATCAGTTATATGACATAACTGATGTCACAACGGCAATGAATCGACTAATACCTCATTCATAAAAAAACTCAGTAGCTCAGTAGAAGTCATTCGCAGTTATTTTTTCCAATAAACTTCATTTCATTTCAATTTGACTCTGATATGTCATATTTTATTTTAGTAAACTATAAGCCGGCCTTAACACGGACTTTGAGTTGCACGATCTGTTGAGAAGAATAAGAGTCAAAGTAATTGTGATTGGGAAGACTATACTTTTATGCTACGGCGAAACATACGTGTGTGTGTGTGTGTGTGTGTGTGCGTGATAAATGTGTACATAATGTAGGTTAAGATCACGAAGGTTCTTTTTGCTTTTGCATCAGTTGACAGTCAGGTAAACATATATTACGTTTTTTTTGTTCGAGTGCAACGGTCCATGCCCAGCTATTTCATTCGGAACTTCATTTTTGAAAATAGGATAAAAAAGCAAATGTTTATTTTACAATAGCAGAGTTCCTACATTGTGGTTAACGTAGTAGTACGTACGTACGTAGTAACCACAATGTAGGACTAACCACTATTTTTTGTCCTCCGTATTCATTAACACATTACTGCCTCTCGAAATCTAATGGATTTATCACAATACTTAGATAACGTATGTCAATGGTTAATTCGTAGCACCAGTAATGGACCAAATTAATTTGATTAAATTCTACTGAATAAATAAATTTTCACACCTATTTATAAACAATATAGTATAGGTAAATACAAATGATACAGGGAAATTGAGAAAACATATACTGGCAATACTGAAATAAATAAAAAAAAACCTAATGACATTAAGCCAGAGATAGACCAAGAGGTATTAAAGTATCGATATCGATAGGTACCAATTTTTTCTTTTGATTTTTTTTTGTAATGTTTCAAGAAACATCGTTTTATTAGGGTTCCGTAGTAACTACGGGGAACCCTTATAATTCCGTCATTAAATAAATATTTAAAATAAATAAATTTAAATAAATACAGTTAGCTACAAAATGCCGTAGTAAAATTTTCAAAAAAATTAAAAATAGAGATTGGGTTTTTCATATATACAATAAAGACTGGATATTTTTTTTATCCCCCACCCTATCGTGTCTCAGATGTGATATGTGCGAGATATAGCTCGCTAAAGTTAAAAAGTTGTGTCCCCCCCCCCTCCCCCACCCCCTACATTTCTCAACTAAGACCTATAAATTCATTATTAACCATAATAGTAGACCATATTAAATACTTTCAATGAAAATTATTTTGAACATTCTGTGATTCCAACTTCTATATGGGACTATAAATTTAAATTTGAATAAATGTTATTAATGTCATGATTTTATAATTCAAAGTAACCTTTGAAGGTATTGTTCAATGATGTAAACGCTGGCGCCCTGTTTTTGTAATGTATTTACATTTATTGTGGAAATTCACTGAACAAATTGTCAAGCGAGAATTCGGTTTCCACCAAGGATCATTTTGACTTCGCCTTACTATATCTGCCCAATGTTCTGCTTGTACAGCATCAACTAGAAAATCTAAACAGAATAGTTAGCATGGTGCTGTGTTAGTTTGAGAATAAATAAAAAAAAGCATTTATCGTAAAATCAAATACCATGTTTCACGTACAAAGGTCACCGACATAGCATAGATTAGCAAGTTGAAGTGGCAGTGAACGTAGAACTGATGGCCAATGGGGCTGAAAAGTTCTCGAGTGGACACCACGCCCCGGCAAGCGTAGCGTAGGAAGACCAGCCACGAAATGGACAGATGAACTTATACAAGTGACAGGAAGATGCTGGATGCAAGCCGCTTCCAATCGGCTTTTATAGAAATCCATGGGGGAGGCCTATGTCCAGCAGTGGACTTCTTATTACTGAGATGATGATGATGATTCACATATCATAATTATTATAGTTTACAAAACTAGAATAACCGACTTCAAAATTCGCAATTTTGTTTTAAAAACCAAACTACTGACCGATTTTGAGATTTGAAAGGAATTTTAAATCAATTTAAATGACGAAATCATGCGGGTAACATATAAGAAAAATATAAGCTTACTGATAATCTCGTTTTTGAAGTCAGTAAAAATAATAATTGTTATCGATAACTTATATTACATCGACCCATCTCTAATTCTTTGCAGTAATTTGTATAAATAATAAAATCAATTTATGAAATGAAATGCATATATGCTTTTTATACTAATATTCGCGAATGTTATTTATTGAAATGAAATAAATTTCAACATTTTCATCGCGTATATTTCACATAATTTAAGACCCGATTTTTCAAACACTGGAGCATCCGTGGTCATAGGTGAGACACGAACATACGCTACAAATACGTAAAAATTTGTTTCATTTCGCATTTTATACTGTTAGAAATATATTTTTGCTACTTAGAGATGGAAGGTGATAATGTTTTCCATAGTTTTTTAAAGAAGTTTGTAATTTTTACAAGATTGTTTAACACAGTTCACCATCTTAGCACCGTAAGAATTGAGAAGTGATTGCGATGAGATGACGTTTATGAATAAATGACGTTTGTGACCTGTCATTAGCAAACACCTGATTTTGGTGTTAAGTTTTTGGAACAATATTTTGTATCGCATTAGGAGTCTTGTAAGTCTTTGGTTTGAACATTATTTACAACAAAATTACGTAGTACAAAGTTTTTTTTCTATTTTTTTTCTTCTATTAAGCTCTTGACACAACTCGCATAGGTCGCATTCTTCTTTACTCATCCAAACCTTTTTCGTGTAAATGGTTCTAAAAATTCAAAACACTGCTAAGAGAAAGTAAATTGTACATTTTTATTTACATTTTACGTAAATATATAAAATGTCTAAGTTATTTTAATATAATATTTAGTGTTTCTCTAAGCTAAGATAGCAACCTCCTTGAATCGAACTATTTTTCTTCATTTTGTGAAGGTATTATACAAAGAGGTTGGAAATATTTTGTATTGAAAATGTAGAGCTCCGTCGTGTTCGAATTTTGAAATAACTTTCCACGCTAGGGAGCAAAATGAACTTTTCCACACCAATATTAGCCTTGGAAACCTAACTTTACGAGCTAGTAAGATGAAAACGTATTTTTCATCCCCCCATCTCGGAAAGAGTATTTTTGCTCTTCGATATCTCAGTGCAAAAGCCGTTTTTATCCAAAGTCAAAGTCAAAGTTATTTATTTATAAACATTTGTTTACAAGTCAATAAGAATATAATAATAATAAAAATATGTCAAAACGTATAACGTTTATACGTATATACATATTTGTATAAAATTTCAATTACAGCTATTATTTATTTGTCATTAATATTAATTTTCAAGAAATCATTATAGTCGTAAAACGTTTGCTCGATGAGCCATCGCTTCAGTCTGCTTTTGTAGCAGTTCATGCTTGGAGCGGCTGTTACTGTATCCGGCAGCCGATTGTACACCTCCGGTCCCATAATATGTGTCAGTTAGCTGGACTTTGCGAGGGAGTGCGTTACACACAGGAGCCTATCACCAGTGCGCAAAGAACAAGTGCGTGCGTCACTGCGTCTTTTATATAATTCTATGTGATTTCTCACGTACACTGCCACCTGGAATATAAGGATAGCAGGGAACGTGAGAATACCAAGCTCTTTAAAAAAGGGCCTTACAGAAGTGCGTCGCGAAATTCCCACTATCGCACGAATCACACGTTTTTGTACTCGGAATTCACGCAACCAATCGGCTGCACGACCGTACAGCTCCGCACCGTACTGTAGTCTTGAATGCACCGTGGCAAAATAACACGAGCGAGACACCTCTGCGGATACCACTCGAGACACGCGCCTGAGGGCAAAACACGCACTCCCTATTCTTCCGCACATTTTGTCGATGTGGTTTTCCCACGTCAAGCTACGATCGATCTCGAATCCCAAGAAAGTCGTCCTGTCTACCTGCTCAACACTTACTCCGTTGACTGTTACTTTTAGTGGCCTCGTGCAGTGCCCCGAAAGACAGAAATGGATAAAATGCGTCTTTTTTAAGACTTTAAGAGCTCGCGGTTAAAAAGCAACTTTGCGCTCTTGTATAACAAATAACTATTATTGTATTTTTGCAAGAGATGTATCATTATTATTACAAAAAAATATAGCCTCAGACACTCTGGAAGCGAACATGAATCTAACAACACCTCGCACATCAAAATCGGTGGCCGTTTGGGCTTTATGCTGTCATATAGAATCATACATACATATCCAGATACATACATACTTACTACATACATACCCTCGAAAAACATAACCCTCCTTCTTACGCAGTCGGGTAAAATCAAGATGCGCACCAAGAGACCCTCATCACCAAGCTTAATTTATTGGAACTGTTAAAACAAGCCAAATGAGCCTAAACTCGAGCGCTTTACAAAAAAATCCATATCCGCCTCCAGAATGCGTCATCGGATCATCGTCGATGATGATGATGAAAACTCACTTCCGAGATTTGTTTACTTAATTACAAGTGAAGCTAATATCTTAACCCGAAATTGTAGTTTTAATTGTGCTGTTCAATTTGTCATAGATTTAGTTGAGTTGAGCAATCGACCATAATGCTATCGTAAACTGCTTATAAAGTTACTTATTATGAATATTGCAGATGGGACTTCCTTCACGGATTCCTCGATGGACGAGCTCTCGGAGGACTCCTCCATCCATTGCATGCAGAGTGAGGTCTGAAAGACTCCTCTCACGACCACTCCTGCAGCTCCTGCTCGTGCGTGCCGAGGGAGTAGGAGCGCCATCGGAACGTGCGACTCTACATATCACCGACGGAGCTACGGGAACTATACGTAATGCATGCTCGATACTTGGAGCCCTCACTCTCTCGAGTTCCACAGTTTCATGAGTTTCAGCGTCAACAAACTCTTCGTAAACGCAATATTCTTGATGCGTAACGCAAACAAGTGGAACCTCCGCATGAGAATAACATTATCTTCTATACGATAAGGTAATGTTATTTCAAAAAGACGTAACCAGCCTCGTCGTCCCTTACCAGGAAACTCGGCGAGCAAACTTAGCTCTAGTGCGACCGCTGCGCCGAGTGTGGCGATGGCGGGAGGAATCAAGCTTTCTTATAGACGCTACAATTAAATACATTTTACAAATGTGAAATAGCAACTTGCTTGATATTCATTTAAAAAGTACGTGTATTTATTGATATTAAAACACCACTTCCAGCAGGTGGCCTTGTGGTTAAAAATTATTTAATTAGTGCATTTTATTGAAACCGAACGAATCAATATTTTTCATTAATATTTTTCTGTTAAAAGCTAATTTCATCTATTTCCATTGTAGCTGGATTTCATGAAAATATATTGAATTATTAGTTCTCCGTTCTTTTTAGGGTTCCGTACCTAAAAAGGAAAAAACGGAACCCATAAAGGATCACTTTGTTGTCCGTCTGTCCGTCCGTCCGGGTGTCAAGACCTGTATCTCGGGAACGCGAGAAGGTATCGTGTTGAAATTAAACTATATACGTAGATTCATAGTCTCTTATTGCAAAAAGAAAAATCAAATTTCTCAGTTTTCGTAAAAAAAAAATACAGCCAAATATGTCGTAAAAAACGCACATTTCGACACTCACAAGGGAATCAAAACCTATGGGGTTCTTCCCGTTGACCTAGAACTATGAAATTTGGCAAGAAGCATTGTGTTAGAGTACACCTATAGGAAAAAAATCCGAAAACTGTTTTTTTTTTATTTAATCACAAAAAATTGTGTCTATGCAAGGATCATTCCTTGCATAGACACCCATGCAAGGCATAATGCAGGGCATTGGGACCCTCATGGGTCCCAATTTTAAAGTTCTTTAACCGTATCATGTGCGGTACCATGTAACAGCTTCATTAGTATAAGCTAAAACAGGGGTTTAAATATTTTTACGATGTATATTTTTCGGTTTTTGAAGGAAAATATGAAAAAATATATGATTTCCCCCTTTTATCTACTAGTTTGTACGGAACCCTAGGTGGGCGAGTCTGAAAAACTTGTCTGGGTTTTAAATTAGTGCTGGTATATAATCTGGACGCTTTCATTAAGTATATTACTTTTTTCGGGATATATACCGTGGTTCAAAGTACAATAAATTATCTGTAAAAAGTATTAAATGTAGCAAATAACCGAGTTATATTAAATAGATTTATTTGCTTTGGAGCTAATTAATATACGAGTATGTGTAAATAGTAATTTAGTTCCACTTACATTCACAACTCATACAGAGAGGTGAGGAAATAAGAGTCGGTGGATCGATTCTGGCTTAATATAATTATGTAAATGTAATGTAATGTAATGTAATGTAATGTAATGTTATCGAAAGACCGTTGTATTCTCTTAATATTTATTGTAAAATATAATATTTATTTATTAATGTCTGTTCTGTGATACGTTTACTTGCTACGAAGTTTCAGCGGCGATAGAAACATACATATTATGTATGTGGTGCCGGGTTCCGTCAGCGATAACGGTCTTGCTTGTTCTGAGCGGAGCAGTGCCAGGACATACCCACCGCGCCACGCACCACTCTGGACTTCTTACTTGTTTTTTTTTTTTCATACAAAATCAATTATTAATATAATGAAAATCAAAATCGTTGCACACACAATGCGTCATCGCTGACAATCCTAGGGACAATTAATAAAAAATATTTTGTAAGTTTCATTTATATTATTACTGTCATTATCAATGTTTATGGGATATTTACCGTGGCTTGGAATTTAGCCGAGTGCCCAATGTACGGCTGACTCGCTGACTTTCGCTGACGCTTGCTCATTCGCAACACTGCGCCGATATAACACAATATTTTAATATTGTTCATTTTCCGAGATATCGGGAAATGAAACTCGCGACATCCCATTAATAATACTTAGTGTACTAATGTAATTATATATTATGATAATGACAACTACGCACATTTAAAAAAAGTATTTTTAAATGTACAGTTTGTTATTTTCATCATCAGATCTGTAAGCAAGTGTCGGTTACGGCCACGAAGTGAGTCACATGTCACACCTCGCCGTATGGTATCTACAGGTATGTAGTCAACGACATTGGTGCGTAGGGCGTACCTTACGGTTGCATCGGGGATGCGTAGGCTATATGATTATTAGATCTGAGTAATTATTGCTAAAATATCATATCATTTTGTAATTGTAAAAGTATCGCTATGTGTGCCTGTAAGGGTAAATAATAAATACATGCACGTTCAATTGTATCGTACGCTTGCATTCGAAACTTAACTCGTTAGCAATGCGTGTTGTACGGGGAGCGATCTGTCGGAATCTCGCTCTACCCTCTACTAGTTGTAATTAATTATTTGATAGAGATGTGGTAGCTCAGGGAGGCGGGTGTGATGCACGATATCGGTCCCTCGTCGGACACCGTCACACACACTACACGCGAGTCGTACGGCTCGCCTTCGTGAGATACGACACGTGTAAAGTTGCGTTTCCAGTGAGGTGCGTGCGGCGGGCGCGGGCGGCGCTGCTACGCGTCCTGCAGAGTGCTCGTGTTCGCACCGGAGCGGTCGCAGTTCGCACGAGCTGAGAGCGCCGCGCCCCCGCCGCCGCGCCGCCGTGCTCGGCGTCGTGCAACGAAACGCGACTGAATACGCAGCTTAATATTTCCCCATTCTCTTGTACATAGTCCGGGGTGACGTATTTAATTATTGTAAATTCATAGTTATCCTATTTATGGGTGATCTGCTAAGGTGAGGACGTGGTAGTGCACCGTGGTAGTGTACGTCCGTAGTACCTCGTCAGTTCGATCGTGTAATATTGTAAGTTCGAGTACTCGCTAGGTACTTACTTCAGTTTTATTTGTAAAAAAAAATAAATAAATATTATGTTGATTAAATTCTTGTTATAATTATCTTGCCTTATTTTTTAACAGACTTCAATAAAGGAGGAGGTTCTCGATCCCTCTTTGGATATGTCGAAATATAATGATTATTTTACCTCAGAAACCCGCTATTGATATATACAAACTGTTTTGTAATTATTATTTGCTTAATTTAAAGCACACTCTTTCAGATTGGTTCCATAGAAATGTCATCACGATCGGTATCTATACTGAAGTAGTTTAGTTATTAAAACAAACTTGCGCATTGGGAAGTCGCTCGTTTCAGGTTTTTAAACTATAATTACATACCTATGATAACTTTTGGATAACTCGGTATGAGTAGTGTAATCATGAGATAACATGTTATGAGATTAAACAGGGAACCGATGGAAACTATACAGAGAACCGATGGAAACACTCGCCATATTAAACAGGGAACCGATGGAAACACTCGCCATACTAAAACACTTTAATGTATCGATTACAATATAAAGTATTAAATTTTCCTATATCTACATATCTTAGTTAATTAAAATCTCTATAAAATTACTCGATGTTTTACATACATATGACTAAATTAAACATACCTACGTGCTCGAAATATATATAAGTAATACACTAATGATCAGATGATGAAAGTTAAACAAAATTATTAAAGTTAAAAAGTAATGTAAGTACACATTGCACGCAAGAACGCGACAGTTTATAGTACATAGAACACTACGAGATGAAGATGAGATAGAGAGACGAACCCGAAACATAACATTCGAGGGAAGTAACGAGGAGGGAGGTAGTGTGTCGCGTCCGAGTCGGGCGGCTACAGCTTGTCCATGGCGCCCAGCAGCAGCTCCATCTCCTGGTGCACGCCACGCAGCAGGTCGCGCATCTGCCGCGGCGAGTCCACGATGTCGATGCTCTGCGTGTACGGGTTGTAGCGCACGGCGAACTCGCGCGGGATCGTCTGCGCGAACTTACTGCAACACACGACGTCGCGCACGCTCTCATCAAACTCGCTCGGTAACCAGCTCACGGCCTACACTGTGCCCGACAAGCCGACGATAGGCAACAATCTACAATTGTAGATACATACTTATAATAAATATCATCGATGAAATGAAATGAAACTCTAGATCGACGAACTCGACGTTTACGATAGGTATACAGTTTCTTAGATTTTATTGTCATCGAGCAGTACGGGGAGTGCTGTCCTCAAAAAGAAGGAAGTTAGCCGTGGTGCCAGTTACTGGCCAATTTTGAAAAATCTTAGAATGTTGGTTCTCGATTCTAAGCAATAATTTGAAATATAAACAAAATCAGTCGAGAGAGAAAAGTTGTGAGTAATCAGTTTATAACAAGTTTGCTACGAGGCCGATTATTGCCCGGTTTTGGTAATCTTTGGAAAATTCATTCAGTGTTTAGTTCTAAGTGAGAATTTCGATTGTGATCAAATCGGTCATGATGTTGCCGAGATTTAGGTTGAAAAGTAGCAGTTTGGGATGAATAATTTTGAATCGGTTCTATGAGTGAAAGCTATGCTTCGACTACCAGGTTCGATTCCGAAATAACTCATGCCTGGATTAGGAGACGACGAGACAAATATGTTCGCGAGATGTACTCGTAATGTTCTTAGATCTGCAGCGTGTACTGACATCATCTTCTCCTTGGCGTCCTCGAAGGTGTTGGCGACGAAGTAGACCGGCTGGTAGGTGGTGATGGGATACTTGGTGACGCCGGTGGCCTCGGGCTCGAACTCGCGCAGCTCCGGCTCCTCCGAGAGGCAGTACTGCAGCTCGCCGAAGGAGGAGAGCAGACCCGCGCCGAACGCCTTCAGCTTGCCTTCTTGACGGCACAGCCCGAACTCGACCGTGAACCAGAAGCACTGAAACAGAGAGCTCCACCACGTCCGATCAACACTGCTTATAATATATTTAAACAGAAACATTACAGAACAAATACTCCCAAATGGAGATTAACTAATGGTGAAAAAAGATGATGACGGTGAGGATAAAATGCAACCTATACCCGTATCCAGGTTCATAATTGTATGGAATTTCATAAAAATAGGTTTATCCGTTCGATCATGAAAATGTAACAAATAGATAAAGAGGGAAATGGAGAGAGGGAGTAACTTTCGCTTTTTATTTGTTATTATTTTTGGTGTTTTGAACGAAGAGGTTTCCGTTTTTGTAGACATCCGAATTGCTATACCTCTACGGTTTGCTATTTTAAATTTAGTTATAACTTCTTAAAATTACTTAAAACTTAAACATTAGAATTTTCAATAATTAAATCTCACAATCAAGACGAGATGGAAAGCGAACACCTGGCAGACATCCAACTCGATGGTCAGATGACATGGACAAGGCAGGAGGAAGGCAGTGCATGAGACTGACACAACACCGGAAAGAATGGCGCGCTAAAGATGAGACCTATACTCAGCAGTGGGTGGACAATGGTTGTTGATGATATTGATGAAATCTAACAATAGACACATAACATAATTTCAACTTTTTTTCAAGCATCTAAGAAGAGAATTATCAAAAAAATTATTTCTCCTGTTGTATAAAGACGCTCAATAAATATACTTGCGAAAATTGACCTTCATAGGGAAGGACATCGTTCAAGTTGACAGTTGTACGAGTAGGTATATAGAATGGTGGGGAAGTGCGCTATGTGAGCGGTTACCGTGGCGAGTTTCTCGATGTAATCGTCTGGCGCGCCGAGCGAAGCGAGTCCGATCTCCTGCGAGAACTGCGCGAAGGCGGGGTCCGCGAACAGTGGCGCGTGGCCGAGCAGCTCGTGGCACACGTCCGGCTCGGGCGTGTAGAGCGGCCTCGAGTGGTGCCGGATGTACTGCGTGCTGTGGAACACGCGGAACGCGAGCCCGGCCAGGAAGTCGCGCGACGAGAGCAGCCCCGCCACCGGGCGCAGCGTGAACCCCGTGCAGTCTGCGCACAACCAACCACATCACTGTTACCTACCGCCTACCGCCTCCTCCTCCTCACGCTCATAGCTAAATAACTCATACTCAACTTCTTATCAGTGGCCGAACAATAGAAACAAACAGTTATACACCAAAACATTATAAGTTTAGAAAAATAGAAACGTTCCCACGTTCCCGCTAAAATAGAAACGTTCCCACGTTCCCGCTAAAATAGAAACGTTCCCACGTTCCCGCTAAAAGTCCCCAGCATAATATTCGTCTTATAACTAATGAAAATTAAACAAACAGGTAACCGATGAAAACTCTAATTCTGGAATTACCCTCGTGCTTCACAGGTCTTCTTCTTCTTTTTTGTATTGGACCCGCATTAAAGCATTTGCCAGTGTCAAGTATTAGGATTTTTTCAAGTTTCTTGAATAAAACAAGTTGTAAATGTTCTAGTCACAATCTAAATCACGTATACTGTCATTTTATAAGTCGAGTCCTGCTTCAGTAAAGTGGTGGCGACTTTACTAGAAGCTTCTATGGAGTTTTGCCGACAACGAAAAATCACACGTTTTACTGCTTTATTTCACTTGCCCACACTCACGCACCTTATCGAACACTTAATGAATAAAACACCACCATTTTTATAGCATTAATGTTCAAAATAACACAAGTTTAAGAAAATAAAACAAAGCAACAACACGTTACTTTGACGTTCCCGCCAAAACTCCGCTTCACAGGTCATCAGTTCGTCATTACCCATTCATTAGAAAACAGGCGTGGTGGCTACACTAATAGGTAAATGACTCTTCTGAAAAAAGTATTGACTTGTTTCAGAATTATGACTTGTTAAAGACCAAAGAAAAAAAAAAGATTATTTAAATAAAACCGGGTAAGTAGTAGTAGTAGTGTAGAATCACTATTAATTTGACTTAAAACAGGGCTTCTCGTTTGATACTATGTATTTAAATAAAATTTGCAAGAGATTTTATCCGCTTCGGGCGCGTACGTAACTACAGTTACATTATTAAGTAGTTTCGTACGAAACATAAGTATTTATTTATTTATACAAGTTACCTACATATAAAGTAAGTAGACTCTATAGCTGTACTGTGATAGTTTTTCTTTTTAGGGTTCCGTACCTCAAAAGGAAAAAAACGGAACCCTTATAGGATCACTTTGTTGTCCGTCTGTCTGTCTGTCTGTCCGTCTGTTCGGGTGTCAAGACCGTAATATCGGGAATGTGTGAAGGTGTCGAGTTGAAATTAAAACCATAAACGCAAATCCATAGTATCTTGCTGGAGAAAGAAAATTAAAATTTCTCAGTTTTCGTAAAAAACATAACCCTCCTTCTTTCGCAGTTGGGTAAAAAAAGTTATAGCCGAATATGTCGTAAAAACGCACATTTCGGCACTCACAAGGGAATCAAATCCTATGGGGTACTTCCCGTTGACCTAGAACTATGAACTATGACCTAGAACTATTTGGCAAGAAGCATTGTGTTATAGTACACCTATAGGAAACAATCCGAATACTGGACATTTTTAATTTAATCACAAAAAAATTGTATCTCTATGCAAGGAATGAAAGCCCAAATTTTAAAGTGAATTAACCGTATCATGTGGGGTATCATATGAAAGAGCTTCATTAGCATAAGCTAAAACACGTTTTTAAATATTCTTACGATGTATATTTTTCGGTTTATGAAGGATAATATAAAAAAAATATGATTCCCCTTTTATTTAGTTTTTACGGAACCCTCGGTGGGCGAGTCTGACTCGCACTTGTCCGGTTATATAATCGTTATATTTGCTATTGCCACGTTTTTTTTCATATTTTCAATACCAACCATTTAGCCGAAAAGGGGTGGCAACACTCAACTCTAGCAAAAAAAAATTCGGCGGGAACGCCATAGAAACATGACTTGGCGCTTGTTTTATTTTTCTAAACTCGTGTTTCTTCGAATGTTGATGATGTAAAAGTGGTGGGCAAGTATGAAGTATGTGAATATGGATTAATGAAAAAAAAGCACTGAATCTTTTCACGTTGTCGACAAAACTCCATAGAAGCTACCTATAAACGAGTATAAAGTCACTACCACGTTACTAAAAGATGAAGAAGACTTGACCGTGACTTATTTTACTTGACTTTAACTATGACTAGGACTCTGTTGACGGAAATAATAGAATAAAAGAAAAAAATATAAGTATTTTTTTCTTTTATTCTATTATTTCCGTTATTATCCTATTACTAGTATCTATACATATAATTGCCGTTGAACGTTATAAAACGACAACAACAACGCAAAATGTATCTAAGAAATTCACGAAAAAATAATAATATACTTAATTATTATTTTTATTGGATTCTACATTCTATTCGAGGTAGGGTGGGAGGCCATTAGTCCGTCACTGCGACCCTTGCGGATCTATTGTAACTAAATGGCCAAAAATCCGTGCTCAGCGATATCGATCCACATTCCTGATGCGTACTGCGCAAGAATGGAATTCTTTGCCGCCATCTCTGTTTCCTGAGACCTACAATCTTGTAATTTTCAAGGCTAGAGTGAATAGATATCTTCTAGATCGATGAGCTCCATCCTCAGCCACACCGTCGCTTAACATCAGGCGAGTTGTTGGTCAATCGTAGATTTATCTTGTATAAAAAAAAACATACAATGCAACGCCACTACTTCCTCCATTTTGAATATATCTAGCCGCACAGCACACCACAACACAACCCGGCACGATGTATAGCGTCAACGCGCCACGAATCTTAGTCCGCTAATGTAGACAAGAACATCGCGTATGCCCGTTTGCACGATGTTTTTAGCGCGCCAACGCGACACGAATCTTTGTCCGCTAATGTAGCCCTAGCATAAGAAGTTCTCCAAGAATAGACCAACATGTATGCGTGTTGAAATAAAATCCTCTTGTATTCGCTATAGTCGAGTAAAAATATAAAAGGTCCGTTGTTTATGTTATATAAAGTAGAGACGGTCGAGGCGCTTACCCTTGAGGAAGTTGGAGACGTCCTCGAGCTGCGGGATGTTGTCCTCCCTGTAGCCGCAGTTCTCGATGAGCAGCGGGAACACATGGTTGTGCTCCTTGCAGGCGTGCGTGGGGTACAGCTCGGTGAGCTTGCGGAACACGGCACCCCAGGTGGCCGTCTCCTCGGCCGTGTACGCGACGTGCGGCAGCGGCTGCCCGTGCTTGTAGTGGAACGCGATGTCCGCGAAGTACTTCCGGCGCGCACGGTACACCGGGTCCGTGAACCCGGGGTGGTCCGAGTCCAGCTCCGCTCCGTACGACAGGATCTGGTTCGCGAACCGGTCGAGGTCGCGGATGCGCCGCGGGAACCACGGGACCGCCGCTGCCAACAAGCGATTCGGAGCGTTCACACTTTACACGCTCGTACATTACTCATGTAACATATGTTCGATGATAATTCCAAATACGATGACGGGAAAGCGATCGTAGTAAAACATCACACAGAAGAATCGTCACATAGTATGTAAAGAGAATTCTGAAAAATCTGCTGGGCTACTTGTAAGTTATGAGAGGGTTAAAAATATAATAATCTAAAACTTTATAATATAATATAATCTATATCTATAATCTAGGTTTTTTTTAACACGAATAATTCCACGTTTGACCACCAACTCGCCTATTGGAAAGCGACGATGTGGTCGGAGATGAAGCACGCAGACTTAGAAGACACCTATTCACTCTGACCTTGAAAAGACCAACGTTGTAACTCTCAGGGAACAAAGAAGCCGGCAATTAATAATAATAATAATAATGTTCTTTTTTATACGTTTATATTTGTATTGTAAAAAAATTAAAATTAAGTACTTAAATAAATAAATGTGAATAATAATAATAATGTAGATCTACTTGCGTCGGTGAACTGGTTACGCTTCGGTGACCTCTTTGGGGAAACTGAAGGGTTTGCCTGTGCAATTGCAGATGAAGTCATCAAGACGAACAACTATCGGAAATATATCATGAAGGACGGTACGGTCGACATCTGTCGGGCATGCCACCGTCCCGGAGAGTCTCTCCGACATATTATTTCCGGTTGATAACATCTTGCTAACGGCGAGTATTTGCACAGGCACAACCAAGTAGCCAGGATCATCCACCAGCAGCTTGCCCTTCAATACGAGCTTGTCGAGTCAGAGGTGTCGTACTATCAGTACGCACCAGCACCAGTTCTTGAAAATAGCCGTGCATTGCTCTACTGGGATCGTTCTATAATCACGGATAGGACTATTGTTGCCAATAAGCCTGATATCGTGATCGTAGATCGGTCTCAGCGCCGGGTAGTGCTCGTCGACATCACCATCCCACATGATGAGAATCTCGTGAAGGCTGAGAAGGACAAGATCAGCAAATACCTTGACTTGTTCAACAGTATCAATTTCTCATGTGAAATTTTTAGCAGAGGTCTGGAATTATAAATTCTGGCGAACAATTCGCATGGTCGAATTGTTTAGAAGTTCCAGATCATCTCCCCCACAGACCCTAAGGACCCTGGATTATGTGGTACCTTTAAAGATAAATAAATGGTGAGCTCATCCAATTTAATAATAACTCTCGTTGGGATAACGAGGAGAACCTGCCTGGAGACTCTTCATCTAGATTTCCACTGGAACAGTATCTAAATTTAGAGACGGCGCGCATTGTCTGGAGATTCCTCGTTTTGCCCTTACCGTCGACAGCTTGAGCCTTGCTGCCGGCCCCGCTGCCGGCGGCACACTAGTTTTAATTTTTTTACAATATTTATGTTATTTTTTTATATGTTTATATTTGTATTGTAAAAAATTAAAAATCTAAATAAATAAATGTGAATAATAAGTTTATTTGAGCGTAAATAATCGAGGAAATACAAAACATGTGAAGGAAATAGTAATTATATGAGTGTTAAGTACATATTAACTTAGGATGTTACTTCACATTCACTAAGGAACCCTGAATCTCGCACTAGGGGAGCCTGTGTTGTGAGGTTCAGTGTCTACTCTCAGAACGTACAACATTTAATAACTACTTAGCATATTTATTACATGCATGTACATTATATAAGACAACTTATTAAGTAAAAAAATGCAACTAAAAATAAATAAAATAAATTCTAGGCGTAGTTGAATATAATTTATCAAACTTATGCAATTGTGTCCGAGTGCGTGTATTTGCTTATCTGTTGTGGGTGAGTGAGTGAATATAGGGAGAAAAAGCTGTTTATGGGGGTGTTCGTTTGTATGTGTGAGTGTGTGTGTCCGTGTGTGCGGGGGAGTGTGTGCGTGGGGGTGTGCGGGAACGTGTAAATAGAATGCAAGTTAGGTACTTGAACAAAGGTGGGTCCATCACATATATAATTAGTCTGGTTCTAGGTAAAGGAATATTCAGGGTTATTATTTCGTTGTTAGGGGGCCTGGTTTTCGACAAACTGACCAGTTGGACTCCCAGTCATCCAAAAACACATAGAGGCCATGTGTCAGTTGGCATGTTGCAGATGGCAGTCCAATGATAGTCCAACCGTCAGCCCAAGAAACAGACCCCGTCAAGTCATTTGTTAATTGACAGTACATTTTCAGTTGTATTGTAGTCTAAGGAAGCTAACTAGTCACTAACTTTGCTTTGTTTCACTCTTTCGCTGTTCCGATAAGAAACGTAGAATTAAGCCGTCTAGTACGAATATTGGTTAAATCCACAATAGGTGTGTACAAATTGCAAGTGAATGGGTTTCTTCTAGACAAGCGCACTCCATTTTAGACCGTAACTGTCGCTGATCACCAGCCGAGTTGGTGGTCAACCGCTTGCCTATTTTCGAATAAAATAAAATACCTCACGATGAAGTGTGTACTGGGTACACTTGTACAGTTCTGCAGCGGACGGCGTTCCTTGTTCGACCCTGCTCCTGACGATGTACTGCGCGACTAAATATCATTATAAGTTCTAATAATGTTTATATGTATCGTTTTACTTTCCGTTGCTTGCACTAGTGGTGTGCTCTAGGGCTTGACGTCCTTGTATGTCTCCCCTCCATGCAGATCAAATATAGAAGTGTTCGAAACGTTCACGTAAACTGCGATTTGTAATTAATTTCTACCGCCAGATGGCGTTAATCTGATTTTCTGCATTTAGAAGTTAATTATCAAAACAACCTGATTTCATATCGAGACGGTGGTGGTCTTACAATACACGGAGCTACTAGGGCACCCTGCCGAGATGGTGGTGGTCTTACAATACACGGAGCTACTAGGGCACCGCCTGTACCCGCTCTGAAGGAGGTTATTCGTACTCGCCATTATAAACAACTAGCTGCACGCCATGTGTCACTCGCCTAGTGATGAAAACCGGTAATGAATGATGGTAATGATAAAATATAGTTTATGTTCTCTAGGTCCCAAAAATATCTGTACTAAATTTGACAATTGGCTTAGCCTTTTAACCGTTAAGAGGCAACAAAGAGACAGAGACAGACAAAGTTACTTTCTCTTGTATAATAATATGATTTTTAGGACGAGTATGAGTCTGCAACGAGGATCTTTCTGTATGCAGCAGTGGATGCGGTGAGTGGGGTCCACAGTGGTGGTCGCGGCGGGCGCTCACCTCTGTTGTCCTTGTAGTTCCTCGAGATGATGTTCAGGTAGCCGACGCTGGTGCGCAGGGCGGCCAACGCGGCGCCGAAGTCGCCCGCGCCGTGCTCGCACTCCACCATGAACTCGTAGCCGGGGCGGCGCGCCGAGGAGCGCGACTCGATGTGCGACAGGTTCACGCCGTGCGACGAGAAGATGCCCAGGTAGCGCGCCAGGGCGCCCGCCTCGTCCTCGGCCCGCGGCGAGAACAGCAGCCACGTCGACTTGCTCGAGTCGCGCCCCTCCTTTATGTAGTTGCCGTCCATCAGCTTGGGCTGCAACAGACGGAGCTCACTCTCGTTAGCTATCCGGGTTTAGAGCAGGTATTGTCCCGACATCACAACCTATTCATTGTAATGGAATCAAATCTACATACACACCTAATTCGTAATTTTTTACCGCGATAAGTTTATTTTGTCGGTTGTTGCACCTCCAGCTCTTTGGATACTTGGTATTTTGTAATTCATAATATCATCATCATCATATCAGCCACAAGAAGGCCACAGCTGGACATACGTCTCCCCGTGGATTTCCAAAAAGACTGGTTGGAAGCAGTTATATATATATATATATATTTATACATATAATCTGAATCTCGGAAACGGCTCCAACAATTTTAATGTACCTAATTTGGTTTGTAGGTAGATTAGGGGACGATAAATCGATTTTGCTAGGTTAAATTTTTAGTGAACCCGGGTTTGCTCGTATTTTCAGTCATAAAAAATCCGAGTGGAGCTCGGTCGCCCAGGTACTATTCATAAAATATAATCATTATAATTATTAGAAAGAAAATGTATCATCGTAAGTGTTGTTGCAAGGACGAACGCGATGGTGCACCGGGGTGATGGTAGTGCAGGAATGTCCTCATCGATGGTGCACCGGGGTGATGGTAGTGCAGGACTGTCCTCATCGATGGTGCACCGGGGTGATGGTAGTGCAGGAATGTCCTCATCGATGGTGCACCGGGGTGATGGTAGTGCAGGAATGTCCTCATCGATGGTGCACCGGGGTGATGGTAGTGCAGGACTATCCTCATCGATGGTGCACCGGGGTGATGGTAGTGCAGGACTGTCCTCATCGATGGTGCACCGGGGTGATGGTAGTGCAGGAATGTCCTCATCGATGGTGCACCGGGGTGATGGTAGTGCAGGAATGTCCTCATCGATGGTGCACCGGGGTGATGGTAGTGCAGGACTGTCCTCATCGATGGTGCACCGGGGTGATGGTAGTGCAGGACTGTCCTCATCGATGGTGCACCGGGGTGATGGTAGTGCAGGACTATCCTCATCTTAGGCCATATTTCAGACGATTGGCAGACGATATAAACAGCGTCACGGATTGCAACTCGACTATGGAACATGCAGTATGTTCTGCAAATTGGCAATGTTCTAGCGGCCGCCGCGCGCCGACCACGATACGTCACTTGTAGCTATTTATGTACTTATAGTTACTTAATGAGGACCGCACGCTTCTCGTGATCGAAACGAATATATTAAATGAATGAGTATTTATATATTTACAAATAAACAATATATAGGTACATATGTATTCTATCAGCCATCTAGTTTCCACAGGACAAGCTTTATATATCTAGTTAAGCTAGATAGTGTTATATGAACTGTCCACTAATAGGTATAAATTACGCACCTGTAGTCTAGTGTAACAACTAAGTCACTACTCTCTATAACATTGAACTTTACATCAGACATACACCATAGTGTGTGTAGTTGCCGTGATCGATGAGTACAGTACAGAGTGAGTCGACCCTGTTCCATTGTTGCCTGCAGCCTGCAGCCTGCAGATCGCAGCAGAGAACAACAACACGCGGTAGCAACGAGACGCGGCGGAGATGGCTCGGTATTCGGCATTTATCATTGTTTTGTAACAATATTTGAGCATGCGGTCGGGTGTGAGGTCGGGGTTCACAGCTATCGTCAGATATCCGATCCTCTTGCATCACAGGGGAATGGGCGCGCGTGCGCACGCGCTTATAGGTTAGAGGAGAGCCAGGCGATAACCTCGGCCACAGAATACTGGTATCACTACAGAACGCTCGATCTGCAAAAATGTTGTTGTAGATAGCGACTATTGATAAACGTAAAGACGCAATTTATTTCGGCGAGCGGTGCCCGAGGAAGGGGCGGCGACGTGGAGACGGACGCTGACCGCTCACTAGAGACCAGCGGTGCCCGAGGAACGGGCGGCGAAGCGGCGACGTGGAGATGGACGCTGACCGCTCACTTGAGACCAGCGGTGCCCGAGGAACGGGCGGCGATGCGGCGACGTGGAGCCAGACGCTGACCGCTCACTTGAGACCAGGCACACGACGCCGGCGAGAATGAGACGAGACACGTCCAGTAGCTAGCTGAAGTACACTACGAAGAGCGGTTCAAGTTGCAACTTCAAGTAAGTTATTGAATAAATAAAAGTAATTTAAATAATGTATATTTTACAAAACTGAAACAACCGACTTCAAAGTCCGCTACTTCGTTACTAGTTATATTAGAAAGGATTAGGATACATACAGTTCATACTCGTATCATCACGCTCAATCGTCGAAGTAACTCTATTTTCACCTCAGGTATACACTTTGGACGAGGAGTAAGAACATTTTACTCTTACTAAACCCTTCACGGTTGTAAACTTTTTAAGGATACTTCTCTTCACGCGCTCGTATTTTTTTTGGCAATAATGAAATTTGTCATTGAATGTCAAATGCTTCGTCTTCGAAGATTGGAAAATGTGCAGATATTTATACGATAATCCTTAACATTTGATACTTTTGCAAAGAAAAACGTGTCGGTGGAACTCTGCGATTCTATAATTTGACGCATTTCACTCAGGAATACAATGAAAATTTTCATTTTTAGATATTATTCAAAAAGTAATAATTATGGGCCCAACTTGGGAACTTTCTCTATATGCAAACTCAAGAAACACAAAAATCACGAATCGTACGTACGTCGGTCAGTCGGAGTACAAACGAACAAATATACAAAAAAAAACATACGAACCGACTTGATAAGCTCCTTCTTTTTAGAAGTCGGTTAAAAAATTTAACCGACTTCAATCTGAAGACTGGGCGTCTACCTAAGTAGGTATGTATTGTATGTAAACCAACTATTTTTGAGGTCGGTGTCTGTATAGGGCTTTATTGATGACAGTTTAGGTCCTGACACCGACCTCAAAAAATAGTTGGTATAGGTACGTACCTACTTCGGTAGACGCCCAGTATTGATTTTATTCGTGTTATTTCTCTCTTTTCAGTTTGAAGTCGGTTTAATTTTATAAAATTACTTTTATTTATTCATTTTTAGGGTTCCGTACCTCAAAAGGAAAAAACGGAACCCTTATAGGATCACTTTATTGTCCGTCTGTCCGTCTGTCCGGGTGTCAAGACCTTTATCTCGGGAACGCGTGAAGGTATCGAGTTGAAATTAAAACCATATACGCAAATCCATAGTATCTTGCTGCAGAAAGAAAAATAAAATTTCTCAGTTTTCGAAAAAAAAAGTTACAGCCGAATATGTCGTAAAAAATGCACATTTCGACACTCACAGAGGAATCAAAACCTATGGTGTACTTCCCGTTGACCTAGAACTCTGAAATTTGGCAAGAAGCATTGTGTTAGAGTACACATATAGGAAAAAATCCGAAAACTGCACAAATCACAAAAATAGTGTCGTTATGCAAGGAATGAGGGTCGAAATTTTTAAGTGAATTAACCCATGTGGGGTATCATATGAAAGAGCTTTAATTAGAATTATTTAAAAATTTATTTTAAAACTGGTTTTTAAATATTTTTACGATGTATATTTTTCGGTATAAAAAGGAAAATAAAAATAAAAATATGATTTCCTCCTTTTATTTACTAGTTTGCGGATCCCTTGGTGGGCGAGCCTGACTCGCACTTGTCCGGTTTTTTTTAACAGTATTT
This sequence comes from Lycia hirtaria, assembly GCA_947563715.1. NCBI lineage: Eukaryota > Metazoa > Arthropoda > Insecta > Lepidoptera > Geometridae > Lycia > Lycia hirtaria. Next base: position 150,836 of record OX387386.1, on the reverse strand, counting down.
ACTCGTTTTGTTTGAAATTAAAAATGGTATTCATAAAACTTCACTGGGTAAGTTCGTTTAATTTTCAAACACACTTCAATAATATTGTAACGCCAAATTTTTGCGTTATAAAGTATGCCAGATCCTTTTACATAGTACGAGTGATAAACCTACCGAATTTTGTTCAAATAATCCCAGAGTTTGTATAGCGTCGTTGAAAATCTCATATTTTAAAATTAAAAAAGTCCATATAAACTACTGAACCGATTTTAATCAAACTTACGGTGAAATCTAAGTTGAAAGCTACTTTATTCAATATAGAAAGATTTTTTGCAATACATCTTCTAGTTTCTGCGTGGACAAACATACATACACTTATGAAATTTGGCACACATGTTTAGAAGCTGGTATAGACTATCATATCCAAAAATTGTGCAGTTCTGACAATATTACACACATACAGGTCGAATTGATAACCTCCTTTTTTGAAGTCGGTTAAAAACCGTATCGTTGCCGTTTAATTATGAATACAGTTACAATTATTATTTTATTATTGTAAGCCTATATGCTGTCCCATTGCAGAGCAACTGCCTGCCTCCAGAGATTGTTACCGTCCAATCCGTCGATGGTAATATAGATAAGTTTGTTCAAATATGATCGATAGGTACACTGCATTGCAGTTCATTGCCAATTAATAAATCTATCGAAGCCTACTGAGAATTAGTAAATCGATCGAAGCGTATACTGTGAATGAGCAAATCGATCGAAGCGTATACTGTGAATGAGCAAATCGATCGAAGCGTATACTGTGAATGAGCAAATCGATCGAAGCGTATACTGTGAATGAGCAAATCGATCGAAGCGTATACTGTGAATGATAATATATATTTTCAGAAAAGGCTGTCATGAATTTCAGCTTTGTGTGTCTACCTACTCGTCTACAGTCATTTTCAGCTTTGTGTGTCTACCTACTCGTCTACAGTCATTTTCAGCTTTGTGTGTCTACCTACTCTTCTACAGTCATTTTCTATTTTGAACGAAACTTAATATTAGTTCTATGATATATTCGATGTTTTATGAACGAGTATAGACTTAAATAAATGTAATGCATAAAAGCAAATTAAAAATCTTTCGAGAAAAAACGTAGTGCTTGTACCTATAGGACTTCAATGATAGACACTTCTGAATGTTCAAATTTAATGTATTTTTATGTAATATATTATGTAGGTACTTCAACTTCCTATATGTTACAGTTCATAATACGCAGCCGTTTCAAACGTAAGGCCGACCCATAGATGGACTAGGCGAGAGTAATGCCCATAAGTACCCATTACCGCTATAATTGGTTTAACCGCGCGACGTAGCTAGTGTACTAAATATATCTCTTCAATTGTGCTGTTTAGAAAGTATCGAGAGGAATCTGTTGAAATCGTAAATGTTCTAATGATATACATATACTCTGCGTTATCAGTCCAACAAACTTTGAACTTCCGATAACGAGAGATCGCTAGTGTTGCTCACTGACGCATGACGCTCGAAATCTACGAGAAGATGCGATTAGTTTCTTTTCCACATATAACTATGACAGTTTCAATTTGTCACTAGATGGCGCTAGCCACGCACTTAACACACGCAAGGATTTCACTCACAAATATCTCATAGGCTTAGATGTTGGTATTGAATAAACGAGTGGCGCGATCAATGGCTAGAACATATTTCTAAAATCAGCCAGTCTGATGAAAGGAACGAACGATATGAATAGTATAGTGCATGCATATAGTAACTTATATGTGAGCATGGTAAAATGAGCTTGTACCAGAGTTATACGTGGGATGGCCGCCTTTACTCAAAATAAAATTACTTGCTTATTACGAAATTTTCGAGGTTACGAAAAAAGGCTGTTTTAGGGTTCCGTACCTCAATAGGAAAAAACGGAACCCTTATAGGATCACTTTGTTGTCCGTCTGTCCGTCTGTCCGTCCGTCCGGGTGTCAAGACCTTTATCTCGGGAACGCGTGAAGGTATCGAGTTGAAATTAAAACCATATACGCAGATCCATAGTATCTTGCTGCAGAAAGAAAAATAAAATTTCTCAGTTTTCGTTAAAAAAAGTTACAGCCGAATATGTCGTAAAAAACGCAAATTTCACAGAGGAATCAAAACCTATGGGGTACTTCCCGTTGACCTAGAACTCTGAAATTTGGCAAGAAGCATTGTGTTACAATGCAAAATGGAAATTGCATTGTGTTGTGTTGTGTATTGGGGTACACATATAGGAAAAAATCCGAAAACTGGACATTTTTAATTTAATCACAAATAAATGTGTCTCTATGCAAGGAATGAGGGCCCAAATTTTAAAGTGAATTAACCGTATCTTGTGGGGTATCATATGAAAGAGCCTCATTAGCATAAGCTAAAACAGGTTTTTAACACATTCTTTGCCCCCTGCAGACCCTTCACTTCAGCTGGAAACCAAAACTTTTAGGCGAATTTTGATTAAGTACAGAGTGGCCGCGCAAAGCAGCAACGTTGACTGCCTCAAACGCCGGCGATTTAATGACTACTACAAAATGAACGGGACGCTCGCTCGGATCCGAGTGGGAGACGCCTCTACTATAGCCCCACTCCACTCGGATCCGAGTGGTGAGCAAGGAATGTGTTAAATATTCTTACGATGTATATTTTTCGGTTTATGAAGGAAAATATAAAAAAATATATATGATTTCCCCCTTTTATTTAGTTTGTACGGAACCCTCGGTGGGCGAGTCTGACTCGCATTTGTCCGGTTTATTTTTATTTTTGCAAGAAATGTATTATTATAATAACAAAAAACTATAACCTTGGACTCAGGAAGAGAAGACGAATCTAATGACACACCTAGCACATCAAAATCGGTTAAGCCGTTTAGGGTGTCATATAGATTAATTTGATATTATTGACTATACATTCTATTGTTTTTGACATTTAATTTTATAATTTGAGATCTCTGTTGACTATTGATTTATTTTTGCATTGTTATTTTATTGTTGTAAACTACCTATTAATTATAGAATTTGTATTGCCTAATATATTCATTTGCTTCAAGTGTAATCACATAACTATGGATTTCGATCTGAAAATAAATAAATTTTGATTTGATTGATTTGATAGAAACATACATTCATACATACACTCGAATAACATCACCCTCCTTCTTACGCAGTCGGGTAAAAAATATCTAAACTACAGTAAGTTAATTGAACTTTATGCATATCGTATGTGAACGCACAGCATCTCAGGGTATTCCTTCCTACTCTATAGAGACTATAGACAATATGTGGATACAAACATTCATAAATGATGTAAAGCACATTTAGTTCGGTAATCAGCAAAATGTGCTTTCATAATATGAATGATTGTAATTACACATATTGTCTATTTGTTATTTGTTAAGTAATTAGCAAGCTTCTTCTCGCGGCGGCTGAGTGTGGCGGGTCGCCCTCTTCCCTCAAACATGGTTGACTCGACTCGGGTCAACTCGTGAACGAGTGCTGCTTGCGGGAGCTGGACTGCTCGGCGTATACACGCATTAGTTAAATGTAAATTAAAATTTTGTCTTCCTCTTGCATAACTTTAAAAAAATGTAAGTAGTTATAAATGCATATATTAGTTCATAAAAGGCACGAACCCTGGAGTGTGCCTGAAACTCGTACTTTAGCGGGTTTATTTCTATTTCAATATCAAAATGCTATGAATATTAGAGGTACCAGAAGACTGTGAAGCCATAGAAGCCAGTCCCTGTATCATTTAGTGGTAATTTAATATGCCACTGCGTGAAGCCTCGCCTGCCTTAGTTTGCTCTACTAAATGTGATGTATGAGATACAATTGAAACGTTATGATCTCGGACACTAGGTAATAGACGCATGATGCAGGACGGGAGAAGTGGCCTAGAACCATGCAACTCAATTACTGTATACCGACCGATCCACGCCAATGTCAGCCAGTCGCATGATGCAGGACGGGAGAAGTGGCCTAGAACCATGCAACTCAATTACTGTCTATCTCTACATATAAATGTCACGTCGAAAGTGTGATAAAATCAACAAAGATATTTCATCACGTTCTCGGGATTTCCTGTAACTAGCAAGCTTATTATGAATAAGATTACGCAGAATACGCAGTATAGTTACATGAAAACATGGAGCGATCTGTCGTCAGAATGTTTGAATGTAAACAAGCACTAGTAGGTACGAGTGTATAGTGCTCGATAACGCGTGATATTAAGTCGTGTGTTAGGTTAAGATAACTTTCACCGACCTCTCGGAGCGGCCGTCGCCGGTTAAACGCAACTAGCTGTCACTCGTGACTTTGCACGTGTCAAATAACATACAACTACAGAACCGAAATCAACAATGATTCTTTACTTTTGAACCATTGCTTACCCACAGCTGTCAAGAATGACAAAACCACGGAAAGTTATAATCCGAGCGAATTCGGTCCCAACGCCTATTTACAGTTTCCATGTTCTTAATAAAAAATATGCGCTACGAATTGTTATCCTTCTCTTTTTCAACCGACTTCATTTAAATACCTAATGCTATCGATTCCGAAAATTAACAAACAATATCTTCTCCGATGTGTACAGTGCTTATTCTTCTTTTGTACTATTTTTAGGGTTCCGTACCTCAAAAGGAAAAAAACGGAACCCTTATAGGATCACTTTGTTGTCCGTCTGTATGTCTGTCCGTCTGTCTGTCTGTCCGTCCGTCTGTCCGGGTGTCAAGACCTTTATCTCGGGAATGCGTGAAGGTATCGAGTTGAAATTAAAACCATATACGCAAATCCATAGTATCATGCTGCAGAAAGAAAAATAAAATTTCTCAGTTTTCGTAAAAAAAAGTTACAGCCGAATATGTCGTAAAAAACGCACATTTCGACACTCCCGTTGACCTAGAACTATGAAATTTGGCAAGAAGCATTGCGCTAGAGTACACATATAGGAAAAAGTCTGAAAACTGGAATTTTTTTATTTAATCACAAAAAAATAGTGTCTCTTTGCAAGGAATGAGGGCCCAAATTTTAAAGTTAATTTACCGTATCATGTGGGGTAACATATGAAAGAGCTTCATTAGCATAAGCTAAAACAGGTTTTGAAATATTTTTACGATGTATATTTTTCGGTTTATGAAGGTAAATATAAAAAATATATGATTTCCCCCTTTTATTTAGTTTGTACGGAACCCTCGGTGGACGAGTCTGACTCGCACTTGTCCGGTTTTATTTTTACGCAAGATAGATCTACGATTGACCACCAAATCGTCTGATGTTAAGCGACGGTATGGCCGAGGATAGAACTCGTCGATCTAGAAGATATCTATTCACTCTAGCCTTGAAAATTCCAAGATTGTAGTAATTTCTTTTATATAAAAAGGTGCAGCAAAAAGGCCGACGGCTCGCCTGATGGTAAGTGATAACCGTCGCCTATGGACAACTGCTACATCAGCGACATTACTATTGCTTAAAATTTTTAACAAATAAAAAATCTAAAACGTGCATTGACAACATTGTAACGAACATAAAAAGATATAACACAGAAATAATTCAAGTTGAGTCTGAATTTTCAGACCATACTGCACAAATGATTACGGTACCGACCAATCTTAGCTTTCGAGAAAAGTTTTGGTTCGTGGAAAAACAGAATATTGACAAATATTTAGACATATTTACCAAGTATATGAATCAAGTAAATTTCTTAGAAATTTATGAACAAAATGACGCAGAAATAGCCTATAAGAAATTCTTTGATGTTTTTTCCATGATTTTTAACCTCTGTATCCCACTGGAAAAAATTAGGGTGACATACAAAAGGAAAGTAAATTGGAAGACTAAAGGTATTAGAATTTCTAGTAAAACCAAACGGCAGATGTACCAAAAAACTATTTCGAACAAAAACAATCACCACTTGACTACCTATAAAAAGTATAGCAAAATATTTAAAAAAGTTATTCTTACTGCGCAAAAAAAGTTGAACATAAAATTTATTAACCAAAGTGAAAATAAAAATAAAGCCACATGGAGAGTCATTAAACAAAACACGTCCCAAACTAACTCAATTCCCACGGCCATTGACAGTCTAAAAGTAAACAACGCTGAGATAAAAGATCATTCAAAAATAGCTCAAATGTTTAACGAATACTTCATTAACTTAAATAATAACCCCAACAAAACCTTTAACCAAAAACTATCGGCTCAAAATAACTACAACAGCATTTTTTTAAGCCCAGTTAGCATTCAAGAAATTAAAAACATAGTAAAACAATTAAAAAACAAAAGAAGTTTCCCCCAGAACTTACATCTCTCCTAAAATATTGGTATGGAAATCAGAGTAACTATGTAAGATGGTCAGGGACGCTATCGGACGTGTACAGACTGGAATGTGATGTGAGGCAAGGAGGACTGTCATCGCCGAGCCTTTTCAATCTGTATATTGACCGTCTGATCTATGAGCTCAGTAGTGCCCGTGTCGGCTGCTCGATTGATGGTGTTTTTATTAACAACATCAGTTATGCTGACGACATGGTTTTGCTGAGCCCATCCATCAGTGCCCTCAGAAAACTTATTGAGATTTGTGAGCGTTATGCGGAGGCACATGGACTCAGGTATAATACCAGCAAAAGTAAACTCATGGTGTTCAAAGCGGGTTCCAAAACGTACTCTAGATTCCCGCCAGTCACTTTGAATGGAAAGATACTATCGAAAGTTACAAAGTTTAAATATCTGGGTCACTGGGTCACCGATAAGCTAGAGGATGACATAGATATAGAGAGGGAGCGTAGAGCCTTGTCAGTTCGAGCCAATATGCTGGCTCGCAGGTTTGCACGGTGCAGTGATCAAGTCAAGACTACGTTATTTAGAGCAAATTGCCAGTCTTTTTACACGTGCAGCCTGTGGGTCAAGTACACAAAAAAGGCCTACAACTCTCTACGCGTTCTTTACAACAATGCTTTCAGGGCGCTGTTGGGGCTGCCACGCTACTGTAGCGCATCAGGTATGTTTGCGGATGCACGAATTGATGGCTTTACTGCAATTCTGCGCAAGCGAATCGAGTCCTTGATGCGTCGAGTGCGGGGCAGCTCCAACAGCTACCTACAGCTGTTCGCCTCACGGATGGATCTTGATTGCCCAATGATGCAACACTGGACTAGTGTGCATATTGGACACTCTGGATCCAAACCGAAATATAGGTTAAGATAAAGATGTTTTATGTTTTTCGTTTTATGTGTTTATTTGGAATTTAATCATTTTTAATTTAATTTAATTTAGTTATGACTTTAATTCAATTGGACTTAATTTTGAAATTTGTAGTTATGGATATTATTTGTTATATATGGATTCTGTAATAATCTGAAATAAATAAATTATTATTATTCACATTTATTTATTTCCATTCTTAATTTTAATTTTTTTACAATACAAATATAAACATATAAAAAATAACATAAATATTGTAAAAAACTTAAAACTAGTGTGCTGCCGGCAGCGGGGCAAGGCTCAAGCTGTCGACGGTAAGGGCTACAAACTGAGGAATCTCCTGACAATGCGCACCGTGTCTAGGATGACTGCCTTTTGTATCCGAACCTTGATCCAACTATCAAGCGAGAGCTTCTTGAGATGTTGGTCGAGGCTCTTCGCAATTACTTAAACCGTTTACCGATACGACTATCGGAACAATGATCGTCGAATCAACATCCCACATGGCGGTTATCTCGTGAGCCAAGTCAAGGTACTTGCTGAGCTTGTCCTTCTCAGCCTTCACGAGATTCTCATCATGTGGGATGGTGACATCGTCACAAGGGAATCAAAACCTATGGGGTACTTCGCGTTGACCTAGAACAATGAAAAAAACAAGAAGCATTGTGTTAGAGTAAAAAATAGGAAAAAATCCGAAAACTTGACATTTTTAATTTAATCACAAAAAATAGTGTCTTTATGCAAGGAATGAAGGTCCAAATTTTAAAGTGAATTAACCGTATCATGTGGGGTATCATAGGTTTTTAAATATTTTTACGATGTATATTCTTCCGTTTATGAAGGAAAATATAAAAAATTATATGATTTCCCCCTTTTATATACTAGTTTGTACGGAACCCTCGGTGGGCGAGTCTGACTCGCACTTGTCCGGTTTTTTTTTAAATTGCTTTGAATCTATAATCCAAAGGACCGTAGATTTATATATTAAAATACCTAGTTTAATTAAGTAAGTCTACTTCCTAGATAACTGGTATGTCGGCTAACAGGGAAGTAAATTTGTGTTTTTTCTGCAATATTATGGTCAGATAATGATAATTATCTACTGAGCGCAGTAGCCACTCGGCGCGGGGCGGGGGCGGGCGGGGGCACTACCTGTACACGCTGCCGCTGCGGACGTTACGACCACTTAGCTTCTGCGAACAGTGCACCCCGCGTGTCTTGTTTTTTTTCGTCTTGTTTTTTTTTTGTTTTCTATATCTTTTCTTATTTAATCGTAGAGATTTCCAAGGAATACGAACTATAGAATATCAATGTTTGTCACAAGCTAAGCATAGCCTATTTATTCAGCCAACAATCGGCTACGATTCATTTATAATCAACTAGATCAAAAACCTGAACAGCAACTTTTATAGAGAATAATCGAGATATAGTGCAAGAGAGTGAGAACACACAAACACGCGATGAATATGAAATTCAAATGGACCCGTCCATTTGAATTGAGCTGCAGGTACTTCGCTCGCTTCCGAAATATACAATTCGCGTGTTGTAAGCTCAACTTGAAGCGGTTAGTTACAATCAATTTAAGCGCTATAATATGGGATCAATGTGTTGATGACACTATAGTGTCCGCCAGACCGGCTAGCGGCTGTTTCCACTTTTATATTTATGAATTTTTCGCTACGCTCGATGTGATCCAACTTCCTTAACATGAACATTGCCTTTAGATAGTAGACGGTATTTTAAACTCTTTGGGTGAAAATTGAAGAGTTTAAAATACCAACCGGTCTCGTTAAAACGAAATAATAAAATAGAGTAATCCATGCGTTATTTTCTTTTTTGAACACAAACATGGTTTAAGATACGGCACTGACCTTGTCTGGCGGCGAAGAAGAGAGCTGGTGTGCGACAGAGGGCGGCGCAGATTCCATCTCGGGGTAGATGTGGAGAGAGAGAGAACGGCAGAGCGGGACGCGGGAGCGAGCGAGGTGCGCTTGTCGAGAGAGATACGCGGTAACAAACGGCCGTCGCCGTGCCGCGCTGCTTATATGCGGCTGCGAGGCGCGCGGCGGCGCCGGCGTCACGTCGAGTCGCAGGCACGGCCGTGCAGCGGGCGCGCAGCGGCCGCGGCTACTCATCTGTGTTCCGGGCCCGGCCTGCGAAGGGTGCCTCTATACAGGCACGGCCCTCCTAAATATTGAGCTCTATATAACTACAATCTTGGAATTTTCAAGGCTAGAGTGAATAGATACTATCTAGATCGACGAGTTCCATCCTCGGCCACACCGTCGCTTAACATCAGACGAGTTGGTGGTCAATCGTAGATCTATATAACATAAAAAAGCTCTCTCGCTATAATATCAACAACATTTTAATTTAAACAGGTAATAATTAAAAAGAAAAAAGTCCCTTTGTTTTGCGAAATGTTTGAATTCTTAATTTATTTTAGCATAATTATTATTGTAATAATAATAATACATTGTGAATTGTGGAAGAATTAAAATAGAAGGCTTTAATAGGTGCTTACAAAAATATATCATCATCATCATCTCAGCCATAAGAAGTCCACTGCTGGACATAGGCCTCCCCCATGGATTTCCAAAAAGACTAATTGGAAGCGGCTTGCATCCAGCGTCTTTCCGCCACTTGTATGAGGTCATCTGTCCATCTTATGGCTGGTCTTCCTACGCTGCGCTTGCCGGTACGTGGTCTCCACTCGAGAACTTTTCGGCCCCATCGGTCATCAGGTCTACGTGCTATGTGCCCTGCCCACTGCCACTTCAACTTGCTAATCCGTTGTGCTATATCAGTGACTTTTGTACGTCTACGTATCTCTTCATTTCTGATTCGATCTCGTAGAGAGACTCCGAGCATAGTCCTCTCCATAGCTCGTTGCGTGAACTTGAGCTTCCTTATAAGACCCATAGTTAGGGAGCACGTTTCAGTGCCGTGTTATCACTGGTAAGACACACTGGTTGTAAACTTTCGACTTGTGGGACTGGGGTCTTGTACTCGGACCGACATGGTGGCGTTGTTGTATAAACACTTCAGCACTTCGACATACCGATAGTCATTACCGGCATCGTTGGAGAGCCTCAAGCACCGCCCAGGTCTCGATCGAATCAAAGACGCTAAGTAAAGGGCAAGATGTCATGGACATAAATCTATGGATGTAAAGGACATCTCAGAAGTGAGATGGGTCCGTAGTTCTTAAGCAAAGTGCTATCCAAGTGTGTCAAAGTGTGTCCTTTTTTGAAGAACAGCACCACCACGCTTTTGTTCCATGCTTCTGGCGTTGTACCTTCAAGCACGACGGAATTGAAGAGCCTCTGAAGGACTCTCAGTACAGTGTTCCACCCACTTTCAGTAGCTCTGATGTAATTCCGTCGTCGCCCGGTGCCTTGTTGTTCTTGAGCTGTGTCGAGGCTATCCTAATATCGTATAGGCTGATGTCCAGGATATCTTCGGTATAATGTCGAGTCAGTTTGGCTCTTGGAACCTTATCCAAACTGCTAACAGGTTTTGTGACCGATGTGTATAACTGTCCATAGAACCTCTCGATCTCCTTCAAGACTTCTGCTTTGGTCGACGCTAGACGGTACGGTGGGGCTTATGAAACTTCGCACCCACCGTACGGACAGTTTCCACAAACCTGTTATTGATCTCATCCACCGATGCGCAGCTCTCCAGGCACTCGAAGCGATTTGAAAGTTCGAGCTGAAATGATAGCTCTCGGGGTCTTGGATATGGGCGCGAGTAGGTCAGAGTGTAGACTTCATCATACGGGACCTCTCAAATTTAACATTAATATTCAAAGTGCCTTGTACCATTCGGTGATCACTTCCGATTTTAAACATGTTGATCACAGAGACATCATTGAATATTTGTTTCTTGGTGGTCAGGATGAAGTCTATCTCATTTCTCGTAGAACCATCGGGACTCAACCGGGTCCATTTCCTATGAGGTGGTGTGAGGTGGCTTCTGGAAGAAAGAGTTCATCACGAAGAGTCCCTCTTTCTCCAGAAAGTCGGCCAACCTCTGTCCTCTGGGGTTCCGTTGACCATAATCCATATTACCCCACTCTCAACTCATTTTCGCATTTCTTGCCCATTGAAGTCCCCCATAACAATATTAAAATAGGTCTCAGAAGTGTGGCCCTACTAATGTCCTTATACATCGATCAATGCGTATACCTGGATGACCTTCAGCGAATACCTCTTGGCTACTCTGAGTATCAGGTACGCAACCCTGCTCGACACACTGTCGATGGCAAGAAAGTTGTTAACGAGGGACCTATAGACGAGAAACCCGATACCACCTTGGGATTGTTGTCCGCCCTCCCGGTAGTAGAGTAGGTTACCGGATTTCAGGGTTATCGTGTCCTCACCTTCTCGTCGGACTTTTTATAGCCCTAGGATATCCCAATGTAACCTACCCATTTCTTCTTCCAGCTCAGCTAGCTTCTCGTCTGTCCTCATCGTGCGAATGTTGTGTGTTACCAGGGCCAGTCGTCGTTTATGCAGGGGGTGGTAGCCGGATCTCTGCCAGAAATTCTTAGCACCCTTTGCTCCGCCGTGACCAGGACCGCTACCATAATAGCCCGGAATAGTGGAGCTGCCGGGGACTGGGGGCCTGGTACTTTTGTTTCCTTTCATAGGGGGTTTTTGCCAGTACTCGCCACGCTTGGCAGGCGGGTTAGCGAGCGCAGAAGGTGGCGTTTTCCGCAGAATGTGCTGCTGCCCACTTCTGGTGATATTTCCCTTAGCCGGTTCTTACGGCACCCACGGGAAGAGAGGGGGAGGTACTATTCTAGGCCGTCACCACACGGCACAAAATATATACAACTGCGATATTATGCAGTCGAGTATTTTTTTCTAATATGTACAGATTCTTGTTTGGAGACTGAATAAACAGATTCGGTAATGGCATAATAATTCGCGGATCGCGTGATAATACTGATCGTGTAATATAACCCAAGAGTTATCTTTTCAGACAGACTAGATACCTGCACTCTAGTTTTGTCAAAATGATTTGTGGTCAGTGAAAACTGCCAACGCATGACATTTGATGTCAATTTGTAACGAGTCGAAAATTGAGAAAAATTTTATGTCATTTTTTTATGTATTTCTATTGAAGAAACATAAAATACCTAAGTATTTGTATCCTGTAGATTGTTAGAAAGTAATCTTCAAGAATGGTGCAGTTGAAGGTGGTCTCTTTGCGTCTCAAGTCCATTAAAAATATACAGAAGATAACCAAAACTATGAAGATGGTCTCCGCTAGCAAGTAGGTACAGTTGAGCTATTTCTTGTTTACTCATGAAGAGGGAACTTCTAGCAAGTAGTAGGTAGTTGAAAGGGAACCTTCATCGTACGACAACTACGAATCGCGCATCTTCGCCTTGTTAGCCGAAAATTCTGCTGTTTTTACCCGACTACGGAAGAAGGAGGGTCACGTTTTTCGAGTGTATGTGTTTGTTTGTATGTATGTATTTATGTGGATATATATGTATGTACGTTTCTATAATGACAGCCTATACCCAAAACGGCTTGACCGATTTTAATGTCCGAGGAGTCATTAGATTTGTCTTCACTTCCAAAGTGTCATAGGCTATACTTTTTTGTAATAATAATAATATATCTTTTAAAACATAAAATAATGCGTTTAACGTAACCTTCAACGAACTATTTCGTAACAAACAAGTGATTTTACTGGAATTATTCTAAAGAATACGCATTTATAATCTTTTACGGCGATTTAAGGCATACTTTCTCACAAAAATCATACACTCAACAGCGTATCGCATGCAGAAACGTGCGGTGCGGTGCGTAGCGCGAGTACCGTGGGACACCCCGGCTCGCCCATATTTCAAAAAGCTTGGAATCTTGACGTTACCTGCCATACTGATCTATCAAGTGGCAGTGTATGCCAGAATAAACATAGACAACTATCTGGAGCGTGGTTCCCAGCATCACTACTCAACTACCCGGAGCGTGGTTCTCAGCATCACTACTCAACTACCCGGAGCGTGGTTCTCAGCATCACTACTCAACTACCCGGAGCGTGGTTCTCAGTATCACTACTCAACTACCCGGAGCGTGGTTCTCAGCATCACTACTCAACTACCCGGAGCGTGGTTCTCAGCATCACTACTCAACTACCCGGAGCGTGGTTCTCAGCATCACTACTCCACTCGAAACAGACACAAACTGATGGCGGTCATGCGTTCCCAAGAGAAGTCCACTAAGCTCACACATGTCATATCATGGCCCCGACCTTAAATAATAATTTACCAAACAACGTCACTAGGGCAAGTACGTTACAATATTTTAAAGTAAAGCTCAAAAAATGTCTCCTCGAGCATTCTTTTTATAATGTTAACGAATTTTTTAACACTAACATGTTACACTAACTGTTGACATTTATTGTTCATTTTAATACATTTTTATTTTTGACATAATTATTATTATTGTTCGTTGCCGCCATCTCTGTTTCCTGAGACCTACAATCTTGGAATTCAATGCTAGAGTGAATAGACATCTTCTAGATCGACGAGCTCCATCCTCGGCCACAGCGTCGAGTAACATCAGTATATAATCAGTGTATAAAAAAAAATATATATGTAATTTGTTGTTTTTATCATTAATGTGACACAGTATTAGTCCGGTCAATTTAGATAAAAAAACCGGACAAGTGCGAGTCAGACTCGCCCACCGAGGGTTCCGTACAAACTAAATAAAAGGAGGAAACCATATATCAAAGGCGTTCGATACAGTATTGTATGGGAAACTTTGGAAGAAACTATTGGCTGCGGGCGTACCAGCCGAAATAACTTCTATGCTGAGGGGTTGGTGCAGTTGTCAGAAGAACCAGGTTCGTTGAGCAGGGGCTCTATCTGATGAGTACGGCATGGAATGCGGTGTCCGGCAAGGTGGTATAACCTCTCCTTTGCTGTTCAATATTTATGTAAATAACCTCATCGTTGAGCCCAGCAGTACCCATGTGGGTTGTATCATTGATGGAGTTTGCGTTAATAACATAAGTTACGCAGACGACATGGTACTGCTGGGGCCGTTGGTGGGGGCAATTCGCAAGCTAGTGTCAATTTGTGAGGCATATGCGGCGGAACATGGACTAGGGTATAACTCCAAAAAGAGTGAAGTACTCGTGTTTAAAAGTGGGAACAGCAAACCGGTACATGTTCACGGTTTGTAAACGAGGACTTAAAAGATGACACATACATTGAGAGAGAGCGTAGAGCGCTGGCAGTCCGGGAAAATATGATCGCACGCAGGTTTGCTCGCTGCTCGAGAGAAGTAAAAATCACGCTTTTTAAGGCTTACTGCCAGTCCTTCTACTCGAGCAGTCTGTGGACAAACCACACTCGCCGGGCTGCCAGTACTTTACGTGTTCAATATAACGACATTTTTAGGATGCTGATGCGACTGCCTAAATTTTGTAGTGCATCTGAGATGGTTGCTGAAGCACGCACGGATGACTTCCATGCGATGATACGTAAGAAACTTGCATCTCTTCAACAGCGAGTGCGAGGCAGTCGTAACAGTATCCTACAAATGAATCAAATTCTGAAATAAACAAATTATTATATTATATTATTATTATATTTTTTTTTTATATTTTCCTTCATAACCGAAAAATATACATCGTAAAAATATTTAACACATTCCTTGCTCACCACTCGGATCCTAGTATAGCAGCGGCGCCTCCCACTCGGATCCGAGCGAGCGTCCCGTCCATTTTGTAGTAGTCAGTAAACCGCCGGCGTTTGAGGCAGTCAACGTTGCTTTGCGCGGCCACCCTGTACTTAATCAAAATTCGCCTAAAAAGTTTTGGTTCCCAGCTGAAGTGAAGGGTCTGCAGGGGGCGAAGAATGTGTTAAAAACCTGTTTTAGCTTATACTAATGAGGCTCTTTCATATGATACCCCACATGATATGGTTAATTCACTTAAAAATTTGGGCCCTCATTCCTTGCATAATGACCCTATTTTTTTGTGATTAAATTAAAAATGTCCAGTTTTCGGATTTTTTCCTATATGTGTACTCTCACAATGCTTCTTGCCAAATTTCATACTTCTAGGTCAACGGGAAGTACCCCATAGGTTTTGATTACCTTGTGCGATTTTTACGACATTTTCGGCTGTATCTTGTTTTTACGAAAACCGATAAATTTTATTTTTCTTTCTGCAGCAAGATATTATAGATATGCGTAAGTATATGGTTTTAATGTCAACATGATACCTTCACACGTTCCCGAGATACAAGTCTTGACACCCCGACGGACGGACAGACGGACAACAAAGTGATTCTATAAGGGTTCCGTTTTTTCCTTATGAGGTACGGAACCCTAAAAAACGCGCTAAGTATACTACCTCATAGGTAGCGTGGAAACGTGTGCATGAATGAATGAATCGTTATAGCTCAGAAACGGTGGCTCGTAGGAAAAAAAGTATCAAAACATTTTTTATAGATAATTTTATGGTCTACATTTTTTGTCTGGGGTACTTTTATGATAAAACTTACCGTTTTGCTGAAAATCACGAAAAAATTTTTTTTACCTTTGACCTTGAATTAAAAAAAATCCATACACGGGAATGAAGGGGAACTTAAAATTTTAATTTATATTCATGTTTTGAACAATTTTAGTGATTTTCAGCTTGTTGGGAATTTATACAACTTCGACTACCTCTCGTACCTCTTTTCGTCTTGATCGGACTAACTCTTTGTTTTTTGTTTGTATGCTTATCAATAGTTGTTATCTTATACATAATATTGTATTATTACTTACTAAAAACTACGACGTGACGTTGACGTGTAAAATAATATTTTATCAATAAATATATGAATATGAATATCAAGCGCAAAGAAGTTACCTACTTACACTGCAAAAACTGCCCTTCTGCAGTTGGGGATTTTGTTTTTAATTTAATATAGAAACTTCTTTATTTTATTCATTTATTGACACCACAAAACATTTGTACTTCCTAATAAAACTTTACTGAAGCAGGACTTGACTTTGAAAATGACTGTTTACGTGACTTACACTGTGACTAGAACATTTACAACTTGTTGTATTCAAGAAACTTGAAAAAAATCTTAATACTTGACACTGGCAAATGCTTTAAGCAGGTCCAATACAAATAATCGGCCAAGTGCGAGTCGGACTCGCGCACGAAGGGTTCCGTAGTATCATCTATAATACTACAAAGTTTAGTTCTATTTATAAAATAACGAGAAATCAACGAAATTTCAAGTAGTAAATTGCAAACTTATAGGTAGGTTTTCGATACACATCCGGGCAGCATGACGACGCTCGCGCGAATACGCGCGGTTATGGCTCGCTCCGTAATGTTACCTCCCCCGCTACCCCGCTAAACCGGCGCTCGCACCGCGTTTAGATGCACGGATTATTTTCATTTTGTGAGTTTTTATGTATTAGATTAGGTATTTATTTTTATAGTTAATATATTTCTAAATATTTACTTACAAATATTCAAGTTTCTACCTGTTAATTAAGATCGAGTAAAAATTGCTTAAAAATTACGTTTGTTGTATGGGAGCCCTCCTTTAATATTTACTTTATTGTTATTTAATTATTTATTTTGAAAGGTAATATACAAGTAGATATTCTGTGAAAATTTGAAGCGTCTACCTGTTACCGTTTTTAATATTGAGCAAAAAAATACGAAAAAAACACGTTTAATGTATGGGGACCCCCTTTAATTTTAACATTTTATTATTTTTTAATATTTGTTGTTATAGCGGCAACGGAAATACATCATTTGTGAAAATTTCAGCTTTCTAGCTATCACGGTTTATGAGATACAGCCTGGAGACAGACAGACAGACAGACAGACAGACAGACAGACAGACAGACAGCGAAGTCTTAGTAATAGGGTCCCGTTTTAACCCTTTGGGTACGGAACCCTAAAAAGAAGAAGAATAAAAAAACTTAAAACACGATACACACTTACCAAAGTTGTGACTCACCTCACGTTATGTAAATTTTCTCTTAATTTATAGAAAGATACATTACTGAAACGATTCGTGTAAGTTTAATAGTAAACGATATCCGCAGCATATGATGGGCAACACGACACTACCTACTTGCAGGTTCACGAGGGCGGAGCGCGAGCTGGCTGCGGCGCGCCCCTTCGGCTACGGCCCTCGCAAGTTCTACGAGTCGTCGCGGCTCGTGGCGGCCGCCGGGGACACGCCGCGAGCCAAGGAGACCGTCCACTCGCTCGAGCACGAGCCGCACGCGGCGCCGCCGCTGCCGCCACCTCTCTCCGAGGAAGAAGCGAAGCTCAAGTGGATCTATGTAGCGATGACGTCAGACAGAGGTAAGCCTGCACCGTGCCACACGCTACACCACTACATTACTATTTTCTCCCATAGAACGGCCACACGAACCGATGATCAGCTCGCCGCTTCTGGCCGACATCTCCGACCGCTTCACGTATATCGCAATAGTATCTTACGATATACGAATCGATGATTTGAGCACGCACGACATGATACACATCGAGAAAATAAAAGAGTTTGTAAATTCTACATTCTGAAAGTGGTGGGTCCTGTAGCCACATAGTTTAGTGTTCGTGATGCGTGATTATATGTAGAATGATAAGTCATCTTTAGGATACGTTAACATAGATAATAAGAGTATGACTGATATAGGGATAGGAGGCCTCTAGCACGTAGTACTTAGTATATAAGGTTGGTTATTTGTTTCAATAAATTAGACCGATACCAACATGTGTCTCATTATCACCAACCCTCCAGCCTCCGGCATATTGGTGACCCCGTGTGCATCAAGACCAACCAATGGGGTTGCGGCAAAGGTCCGAGAACCCCTCGGTTGTGGGCCGGTTTATGCGAAGTGATCGCCGTCCTCATATTGTGAAGGCCGCAGGTCATATTGGGAAGGCGTCGCGTCGTCCGCGGATAGCTGTAAGTAGCGACGAGTGTGCGATATCTCCGCGAGGAGGTTATCGGCGACGAGCGCCCCACTTGCGCCCCACTTGCGCCCCACTTGCGCCCCACTGCCCACTGCCCACTGCCCGGTGCCCGCTCTACTCACCTCTTCCTCAGAATCTACGTCTATGTCCACTGAGGATCAGGTTTGATAATGGTGCCCTCTCTCCTTCGGCGTTTGAGATAAGTAAATACATACATACATAAAATCACGCCCACTTTTCCTAGGTAAGCAGAGTATCAAAGACCACGTAGGCCCTTTGACGCCACATTTAACCATGGTCAGAGAGTTAGATGGAAGTACCAGAATGTAAGAGGAGATTACAGTATAAAATACTACTGTTTTGCTCTCCAACAAAACAGGTATTATATGTTGGAGAAAATACACAGCGTATATGAACTTTACGTTTTATCACGTATTTTATTGTTAATTTTAACGAAAAAATAACTTGTATTTCTGACAAAATATTCAACGCTAATGAAGAAGCGTCAAATCTCATTCTTGACAGATGTTGGCTGGTGACGTTGACAGTGATAAGTATAAAACCATGAACTTATTGGGTGAGTTAACGTAAAACTATGCAATTTAAGACGAATTTTCAACAGCTTTCTTCACCTCAACGCTGTGTGTTTTAGAATGACTTAAAATATAATATTAGCTCTAGGAGTGACGGGGGGTCGGCCCAACGCCTACATAAACGCCAATTTCCTTCAAGCAAATGATGTAAAAATAACTCAATAAATTTTAAATTTAAACACCGAGAATAAGAATGTAATGCATCCGCCTCTATGCAATGCAGTATATCCGTAGCCACTAAATTTTAGTGTGACTTTAAAACATGACTGAGCATGAGATCAAATGATCGATAGCACGACTTGCGCGGAATATTGGGCGCTTAGTAAAGCAAGTTTTATTTCGGAGCTGTCCTCGGTTGCTGCTCCCTCTCGATTGTTACCTGTTCATTTCCTCCTTACTAGGGAAGTGCTACCTCAGCACTGCAGTGTTCCTATACAGTTAGTCCTGCTGGTAGCCAAGTTCTGCGGGGTCGGTGGCAGATATAGGTACCACTCACCGCGTGCTGGCACCAGCACCAGCACCAGCACCAGCACCAGCACCAGCACCAGCACCAGCGCTGGAGCGGTCAAGAAGGCCACAGTACAGTCGTCACTCCCGATACTCGACGTCGCCGAGAGTACCTACGGGTAGTATTGATGGTATTTCGAGTCGCTTACTTGTGTGCTACAACAATCATTGTGATTATGTTTTTGTTTTTACGACAGATGACATTGTACTTATTGTAATTGCCGTGATAAGCATTATCTTGCGTTTATTATATTCCGAGAAATATGAAACGTACTTGTTCTACAAAAAAAATAAAAATAAGTCATCCGTCCGAGCTCCGTTTTATACAGGGCTGGGCCGCTTATCAATCCCATCATTACGAAGGAGTAACGGCATACTCGCCACAGCGCCTGCCGCTGCCGCTGCCGCTGCCGCTGCCGCTGCCGCTGCCGCTGCCGCTGCCGCTGGCGCACTGGTGGCTTTCACACATCTTTAAGAACGCTTATGAAATAATTCCTCTAAACGATACATTTTATCAGCAAATTACCTCAACATCGGGGTTTCCTATCTCCCGCTTTTGTAATGCTCGTCGATGTCGCCATTTTTATTTTTGAAGTGAATACCTACTTCTTTAGCGGAGTTGTGCATTTTTGGGACGGGTAAAAAATGTTAAATTCGCGCCAGGTGTCACGTGAACTGATTCGTAAGACGAAAATTCGTAAGATGGACGGATTATTTTAGTCAGAAACCTATTCTAACGTTCTGCATTTAAAGTTCATTATTGTATGTAAAAGTTTGTCCTTCTTCGAAGATGTTGAGTTTTACAAACAACCCGTACTCATCGCCGTACATGACGCGTTAGCGTGTTATAAGACCATACAGTGCCATCTAGTACGTTGTTCTAGAACTAACTTTATTAAATGAATTGTTGTTTTAGTTCTTTAGGGTTCCTCCAGAGGGGAAAATGGCGCTTTAATGGTTTTGCTTTCTTACTCTATAGTTTTCACTTCTGCCGGCACTCCCGCAGTGCAATCCGTTGTTATTTTTAATATAAAAAGTGTTGGTGTTGAACTAATTTGTAACATAATTACTCACTTTAAACATGAGTCGGTTAGACAATAAAAATCAAATCTGAGGTGATTTGTGGTTTCATTTCTACTATCCCTCAGACCCTCCTACCCCTAGGAATCCGAACATATGGCACGTTGATAAAAAAAAAATCGGCCATGTGCGAGTCGGACTAGCGCACGAAGGGTTCCGTACTATTATCTATAATACTACAAAGTTTAGTTCTGTTTATAAAATAACGAGAAATCAACGAAATTCCAAGTAGTAAATTGCAAACTTATAGGTAGGTTTTCGATACACATCCGGGCAACATTACGACGCTTGCGCGAATACGCGCGGCTATGGCTCGCTCCGTGATGTTACCTCCCCCGCTACCCGCGCGGCCGTTGCTTAGCAACCGCCTCGCACTCGCGCCACCACCACACCGCGGCGCGGCGCTCGCACCGCGTTTAGATGCACGGATTATTTTCATTTTGTGAGTTTTTATGTATTAGATTAGGTATTTATTTTTATAGTTAATATATTTCTAAATATTTACTTACAAACATTCAAGTTTCTACCTGTTAATTAAGATCGAGTAAAAATTGCTTAAAAATTACGTTTGTTGTATGGGAGCCCCCCTTTAATATTTACTTTATTGTTATTTAATTATTTATTTTGAAAGGTAATATACAAGTAAATATTCTGTGAAAATTTGAAGCGTCTACCTGTTACCGTTTTTAATATTGAGCAAAAAGATACGAAAAAAACACGTTTATTGTATGGGGACCCCCCTTAATATATATTTTTATTTTTATTTTTAGTATTTATTGTTATAGCGGCAACGGAAATACATCATTTGTGAAAATTTCAGCTTTCTAGCTATCACGGTTTATGAGATACAGCCTGGAGACAGACAGACAGACAGAGAGACAGACAGACAGCGAAGTCTTAGTAATAGGGTCCCGTTTTTACCCTTTGGGTACGGAACCCTAAAAACTGGCCAAGTGCAAGTCAGACTCGCCCACCGAGGGTTCCGTACAAACTATAATAATAATAACTGTAATATTTTTATTTTTATTTTCCGAAAACCTTTTTTATACCGAAAAATATACATCGTAAAAATATTTAAAAACCTGTTTTAATTAATGCTAATTAAGTTCTTTCATATGATACGGTTAATTCACTTTCGACCCTCATTCCTTACATAACGACACAATTTTTTGTGATTAAATTAAAAATGTCCAGTTTTCGGATTTTTTCCTATATGTGTACTCTAACACAATGCTTCTTGCCAAATTTCAGAGTTCTAGGTCAACGGGAAGTACCCCATAGGTTTTGATTCCTCTGTGAGTGTCGAAATGTGCATTTTTTACGACATATTCGGCTGTAACATTTTTTTTTACGAAAACTGAGAAATTTTATTTTTCTTTCTGCAGCAAGATACTATGAATCTGCGTATATGGTTTTAATTTCAACTCGATACCTTCACGCGTTCCGGAGATAAAGGTCTTGACACCCGGACGGATGGACAGACGGACAGACGGACAGACGGACAGACGGACAGACGGACAACAAAGTGATCCTATAAGGGTTCCGTTTTTTCCTATTGAGGTACGGAACCCTAAAAAGGTGTAAAATGTAGACGTAGAATATGCGGCCGTATAAAGGTGTTTTATGGCTTAGGCGAGCTCATATTCCTCGTTAAACTCGGACTTAAATCCCTCTCTACAGGGGTCATCCTCGCTACGTTCTAGAGTTATCTGGAAACCTTGTTCACGATCCGGTTTCTGTATGTCGCCAGTAACGGTGGCCACCGTTCCGTTTGTGTGTGTCAGGTCTGTGCGGCGGCGTGCACAGCGGCGTGGCGCGGCGCATCCGGCGCGAGTTCAAGTCGCGCGATGCGCAGGGGCCTACGCACAAGATCGTCGCCGTCGGAGACAAGTCGCGCTCCATGCTGTGGCGGCAGTACGCGCCCCATATGCTCCTCAGCGTCAAGGATGTCAGAATATACCTTATCTATATCATACCTATCCCTATAAGTATAACTGTATAACGTCAACGGCACTCGGCTAGAGGAATCGGTGTACAACGCCTACCAGATGAATCATAGCAAACGCTCACACGTCGCGCTATTTATAATTATAATCTAATACTTACGAGTATAATCGGAATCTCGGAAACGGCTCCAACGATTTTAATAAAATTTGGGTTGTGGGTAGATTAAGGGACGATAAATCGATCTAGCTAGGTTTCACTTTTAAAAAGCGTCGTTTTATCTGTGTTTTGAGGCAATGAAAAACTAGTACAATATCATTAGAAAACGAAGGTAAGTTTCGCCACTGTTTAAAGGTTGTAGTAGCTCAGGTGGGAAATCGGGCGATTCGATCAGAAGACCTCGGTTCGATTCCAGATAGATGATATAATTTTTTGAAGTTTCTTCTTTTGTGGGAAAAACTATTATAAAAAAAACCGAGCAAAACTCGGACATCCAGGTACTCATCATCATCATCATCGCAGCCATAAGAAGTCCACTGCTGGACATAGGCCTCCCATGGATTTCCAAAAAGACCGATTGGAAGGGGCTTGCATCCAGCGTCTTCCCGCCACTTGTATGAGGTCATCTGTCCATCTCGTGGCTGGTCTTCCTACGCTGCACTTGCCGGTACGTGGTCTCCACTCGAGAACCTTTCGGCCCCATCCAGGTACTAATTCTTGTGTATTCTTGTATATATAAGTATATACCTATATAATCGGAATCTCGGAAACGGTTCCAACGATTTTAATGAAATTTGGTTTGTAGGTAGATTAGGGGTCGATAAATAATTAATAAGGGACGATGATATTTTCATTCACTCTTAGTTTCTATGCACAATCAGCTTATATTTTTTTTACTGCATCAGTGATAACCTATGTTGGCTCATTTGTACTAGGTATTTACATGACTTACACTTGAACAATAATTACAGTTTAAAAAACATAAAAATTAATTATACATTACTATCTACACATTATGACTATTAAAAAAACAATTTAAATATATATATACAGAAAACAAATAAAATAAAAACTTACTCAAAAAGTCCACTGGTAGTGGGAAAAGTGGCAAGAATACTGGCAGCATTGCCACGTTGGATGGCAATGCTTACTTTTTGAGCAAAGTAGGAGCCAGCATTCTGGTCACTTGTCACCTCTACCAAGCGTTTGGCTATTTCCCTGTATAAACTCTGAGCGGCTGGACCCCATGAACCTAACGACCCCAAACGGCACAAACATGTACATCCGGTCTTTGTTGCGGCAGCGCCAGCTTGTTTGCTAGTCTCTGAAAGATGGGACGGCGCCAGTGTGTCAACACAAGTAGCATCCCAGACTATCGGCTGACCCATCTTCCAAGGGATAGGTGTCATTCCATCGGGCCTCTTGCCGTCGTCTCGCATAAGACCATTGGGCTCTAAGACTGAAGGGACGCCGGCACTGACAAAGGCCCGACGGATGACATCATTCAAACTGGCGTGCCGCGGTATGCGCCCAGCGCTCTTACTGCACGATAGGGCATGGTGGCCCAGCCGATCCGCCATGTCACCACATGAGCAGCGGTGTGGTACTTGGCAAGGAGCGCCTAAACGGAGGGATACGGCTACACGGAAAGTATTGCTGTCCAAAAGATTGCCAATGTCTTTAGATGGTAACGCTTGCAGCCAAAGCCCCGATTCCGATTGAGCAACAGCAAGAAGACGAGCACGCTCTGTGATAGAACTTGATGAATTTAATTGCTTTTGATATTCCAGTTCACAGAGCGGCCCGTCCCACTGCCTCTGAGAAGCGGGTATTTTGGGCAAGGATTGGGCTGGACAAGCTATTTTCCAGCGTTCTACAGCCTCAGCGAGATAACTAATTTTGAAATTCTGAATAGAAGGCGATAGAATAGCACTCACTAATTTTTCAATACTGAAGGCTGATGATATAAAAGCTGGCAATGAAACACTAGAAATTTTACGAATATCGATACCTCCAAACCGCACAGGTAACGTAGCTTCGTTCCAAGAGCAATCTCCAAAAGATATATTTAAAATTGTGGTGAGTGTATCCTTTAGGATGTTATCAAGCTGTTGTAAAGCTGAAGAATGATTCCAAAGCTGACAACATCTAAGAGAATACATAAATTTTGGGACAAAAAGGCAATATCTAATAATATCATAGGCCACATGAGTGTTAATTTTTTGGAGGCGGTCCGAAACAGATTGAAAATTTTGAATTTTCTCATCAACAAAATCTTAAATTTATTCATCTAGAACCGGTGACCTAAAAGGCGAAGAGAACTGTTTCCTAATACTTTAATGTTTGGAGCTATTTTTTCGAAAAGGCCAATTGTCTCATGTTTTGGAATCGAAGAAAAATTTGGAATAAAAACTTCACATTTTGAAAAGTTTAAGGTCAGGCCTATTGGACTAAATTCAGAAATTAAATATTGTAGGTCTTTTAGAACAGTATTAACATCGCCTCCCAGAGTCCCATCATCTAGGTACCATACATTAAATTTTGATTCTAATTTTTTAATGATTGGGTGAATTACTAAGCTGAAAATAGCTGGTCCAAGAGGATCACCTTGCTGGCGGGTGCCAGCAGTAGGGTTACTTCTGAAGATAACACGTTACTTTTGTACATAAATTTTGATGGTTTGCCATAGCATTGCCAAATGAAATTAAATATAGAAGGGATTTTGTCTTTAACTTGAGTCAGAAGAGAATTTCTATCAACAGAATTAAAAGCATTTTTGATATCTACCTTTAGCACCACTTCACCTTCTTGATGCCCTAAAAAAGTACGTAAAGCGTGTACCGCCGCCTCACAACCACCGCGTGAACCAAAACCCAACTGGAATGGTTGAAATTCCTCACGGAGCGGTTCTTTTATGTGGTTGACACAAATCTTAGCTGTGAGACGACGATAAACTGTGCCGACAGCAATTGGCCTTAGTCCACCATCTTTTTTAAGCAAGGCGCACAAATTTGCTCCAATATTTCTGTTATTTGTTCAGTAACTTTACCGGCTAACATTATATTCACTAGAGAAGTAAGCTCTTTAAGTAAGGAGTCACCGATCTCACCACAACCTGCACTTGTTAGATCTTTCAAGTGTTGGGGAGTAAGAGAGTCGAGACCCCCTGCTGAACCACTGCGAAAAGAAGAAATGGCATTAATTATGTCTTGGACAGATGCTGTGAGAACATCTTCTCCAGGAAAACCAGCCGATAAAGGATGAACTAGGTCGGCTGCTGCTGGTGGATGCTTTTCTTTGAGTGCCAGCAAAGTTTCTGGTGTATTTGGCTAATGTATCACTGGAAAATAAAAGCCTAGCTGCACCTTTGATATTCCCTTCACTTAATTTATCTTCCACCAATCGGTAGCAGATAGAAGAAGATGGTGACCGAAATGTAGTACGCATAGTGAAGGAGAAATCAGGGTCAATTTTAGAATTTTGTTCACAATTTCGTTTTATTTTATTGGTAAGAGAAGTTTGGTCAGAACGATTTTTCAAAACATGGAGAATTCTATATGGGAAAGTTAACAAGTGCTCCCAATTTTGAGAAGTGTTGTGTAAAACAACATTTCTAATATCTTCAACGAGGCATTTGTACTTAGTTTTTGTTTACTATTATCATGTACGAAAGCTGTTTGCTGGTATTTTCAGTCATAAAAAATCCGAGTGGAGCTCGGTCACCCAGGTACTTCTAATAATATGATCAGATCAGGCGTCGACCGACAAACATGTCGCCGTAGCGGCAGACCCGCTCCATTCCAGTTCAAGTTCCATTCGACCGCCGACCGATATTGTGTTCAGGCTTGAACAAAACACCCGTTCATAATGATATTTAATAACTTCCATCTCAGAATAACGATCGTAGTGTACCTAACGGTTCCAGGAATTTAAGATTTAACACAGCAGCAAACACGCCCCCTATCTGAGTCAAAATCCCCATAACAATATATATTTTATTCGAAAATATTATATTATTATTCGCTTGATTGAAATCCCCGAAAAAAACGAAATATATTAAATTGTAAAAACTGTATACAGTTTCGTAAACATCGCAACAAACGACCAGATAAACGAAATAAAATACGAACCATGTACATTCTAGTATCAACAAACGACCAGATAAACGAAATATAATACGAACCATGTACGCTCTAGTATCAACAAACGACCAGATAAACGAAATATAATACGAACCATGTACACTCTAGTATCAACAAACGACCAGATAAACGAAATATAATACGAACCATGTACGCTCTAGTATCAACAAACGACCAGATAAACGAAATATAATACGAACCATGTACACTCTAGTATCAACAAACGACCAGATAAACGAAATATAATACGAACCATGTACGCTCTAGTATCAACAAACGACCAGATAAACGAAATATAATACGAACCATGTACGCTCTAGTATCAACAAACGACCAGATAAACGAAATATGATTTGGCGAGTCGATGTGGACAGCTTGCTTGCACTTGCTCGATTCACCGGAGTAACCGTTCACATTCATGTATTTTAATATTACTCGTTAGACATTTTCTTTGTACATGATAAATCTACGATTGACCGCCAACTCACCTTATGTTAAGCGATGGTCTAGCCAACCAAAGATGGATATTGTCGATCTAGAAAATATCTATTCACTCTAGCCTTGAAAATTCCATGATTGTAGTTCTCAGGAAACAGAGATGGCGGCTAATAATTCCATGATTGTAGTTCTCAGAAAACAGAGATGGCGGCTAATAATTCCATGATAGTAGTTCTCAGGAAACAGATATGGCGGCTAATAATTCCACGATTGTAGTTCTCAGGAAATAGAGATGGCGGCTAATAATTCCGTTCCCGTGCAGTACGCATCAAGAACGTGGATCGAAATCGCTGAGTACGGATTTTTGGCATTTCAACGAGAAATGGGTATTTCGCCAACTTTTATGCTATTCTTGAAGTGAAACGGGGAAGGTGGATTGTGCACACTCCCCGAAATGAATCCTGTAGAATAAAGACAGACATGCTACTTTAGGGCGGTGCTCGAGACTAAGTAGCTTTTTATCGAATTTAGATTTATAGATATGTTGTTAAAATACTAAATATGGTATGAGCGTGTGTGCGTGTATGCAGGTGGGGCGAGTATCGCCGGTGTTCATGGACGCGTCGCGCATGGCGGCCGCCATCGCCGACGCCAAGTACGCGTTCGACCGCGGCGAGATACTCTACAACAAGTACTTCTCGCCCGTCAAGTACGAGCTCACCGTGCTGCCAGTGTTCAGTATGAGCCGGATCGAGGTCACTCTCTACCTGCCTCTCTACCCGCCTCTCCTCGCGCCTCCTCCGTCTCGTGGCGTCCTCTGTGAGGAGGCGCTCTCCCAGTGCTCCAACCCACCCGCACGGGTGGGTTGGAGCACTGGGAGAGCGCATCATTCATCGTGTAGATAAGTCTACACACCTACACGCAAACCCCTTTCAGTTCGTTAGGAAACCTCGATAATCTCATCGCAGAGCCGGTCACATGAGAAGAACGTTGTCTTAGTTCCATAAAAAAGGAGAAACAGGTTTTCTACCTATTTTCTAAATAATAGTCGATTTGGATAATTCTTTTTAGGGTTCCGTACCTCAATAGAAAAAACGGAACCCTTATAGGATCACTTTGTTGTCTGTCTATCCGTCTGTCCGTCCGTCGGGTGTCAAGACCTTTATCTCGGGAACGCGTGAAGGTATCGAGTTGAAATTAAAACCATATAGGTACGCAGATCCATAGTATCTTGCTGCAGAAAGAAAAATAAAGTTTCTAAGACATGCTTTTTGACCAAGATTTAAGGCTTACAGAGATAAGTATTGTAGCGTTAGACTTTGTAGAGTTAGCAGCTTGGCTCTTCAGATTCAGTCAGATCTCATCTGATTTCTTTTTGTCAGTGAAAGTGGCATGACAATGCGAGACATGGCAAACAATTTTACATGAAATGTTTTTGGTGGGATTTCATTTCTTTTTGTAAGAGACCCTGCAATTTCTGAAATGTTTTATTTTAACGGAATGTATTTTCCTGTGCATCTGTTATTTTTTTTTGCAGCACACTCTCTGTCATAGCCTCTTTTCTTGTTGGTTTATTACTTAAAATAGGTGATAGCTGCTGTAACCTTCAATTCTGATAAAGCGCCATACTAAGTATAGCGCGTGAAGAGTCGGTAACCAGATATACTTCTCAGTCTTCAGCACAAGTATAAAGTTGCAGTTCGTCCCAATGTTGTACAACAACAAACAATAGCACATCCTAATTTGCAACGCCACACCAAATACGGTCTTCTATAGATTGAGTCAATGAATGGAAAAGGCAGGAACCATTTCCAGACATACTATGAACTGTACGATAGCGTCCTAACCCGTCTCCCAAAGTAATTATTTCGTTACTCATATTGTTCGTCTTATTTCCTTTTTATAGGAATACGTGATTTAAACCAACTTTAGATTATTCTTGTATCCGGACTATTATTCAATAACTTAAATATTTTACCTAATTAGTACCCCTTCTCTAACAAGATCCCCGTCCCGAATCCAAGCTTGTAAATAAGCTCTCGGTTAAGAGTATTATATTTCTCTGTGTAAATAAGTCCCTAAGTACTACCTAAAACAAACCAAATTTTCAACGAAAGTTGAATATGTATTGGTACATGCATTGGACATACATCAGCTATAGGTAGGTAACTAAGTAGATATGGTACATGCATTGGACATACATCAGCTATAGGTAGGTAACGAAGCTTCTCGCGTCATGACCCCAAAGCGGAAGCGGATGGATGTTCGAGGAGAGGTCCGGATGATACGTTTACAGTTAGAGAGGGCTCTCGTCACAGATATGTATGTTGTAGAACGCGCCCAACATGTCCGCGTTCGACGACGTCGACGGCGACCAGCTGGAGATGTACGTCGAGTGGACGATGGCCGCTCTGCTGTACTATGCGCTGAAGCAGGGCGCCGCCTCGGAGCAGTCGGCGCGCATGGCCGCCATGGACAACGCCACCAAGAACGCGGGTGACATGATCAAGAAGCTGACGCTGCTGTACAACCGCACGCGGCAGGCCGTCATCACGCGCGAGCTCACAGAGATCATCTCCGGCGCCGCGGCGCTCAGTTAGCCGGCCAGCCGCGCGCGTGCCGCACTGTGCCGCTCACTGTCCGAGGAGCGACGTACCGTGAACGCACAAACACACAGTACTTCATAAGGGGAGTGTTGCTTGAAGGGCCATGTCCTGTTCTGAAGCGATGAAGGCGGTCACAGTTCCAACGCGTTCCTGTCAACCAGCTTCTCATTTCCAGTTTCTAGTGTATATTGCCATTAAATATTGTATGCCATACAACTTGGAACTAATTTTATTGTGATAATATTCTACTTGTATAGTTACTCCATATGTTTGTAGCACCCTCCACACTCTCAACTCTATTAAAGATAAATGCACTTACCTTTACACGAAACTTAAGTAACTAAGTAATACAAACATTTATAAAAGGAAAATATTGATTGATTCTAATTGAGTGAGTTTTATAGGGTTCCGTAGAAAACAAGAATCTCTTTGATATACTTATATATTGAAATATTTGCCCAAACTAAACCAGAACGCCTATTATTGCGTTAAAATTAAAGACATATTTATTAAAATTCAAATTAATTTATTAATCCTGTGGACATGGGTTACAAAGGTGGTCAAATTTATTGGTTAAAGTCTGATTTTTAATAGCAAAGATATTCTACTTTAAATAGTCGTTTATTAGGAGGATTCCAGATCATAAGAGGAAAAAACGAAACCCGTAGAATCACTGCTTTCCTTCCTTCGGCCTTTCTAGACTCTTGTTCAGAAACACGTGAAGCTATCAATCAGAAATTGCTTTATCTCGAATTATGTCCTAAGAAATAAACCCTCTGCCTTAGTATCTATGAAGGAAAACGTCCGAAAATTGCTAAAGTACGTTGCTAATTGACTTGAATCACATGACAATAATTACATTTTTTTTTTTAATTCATGTGTGTGTGTGTATATATTATATATGTTAGATTCCTGTTTATAAATAAATAATAATATATTAACAGAAAACAAAATACCCAACTTCAAAAGAGCTATTTTCGTGTTGTAAATTACGTTAGCGTTACGTTTGATATGCTGTTAACCGTACGTTTTTGTGAGAAAGTATACTCAAAGCTACTGTGTAATATATGTACATTGCTTAGTTTTGTTTTTTTTTTGTAAAATCGATTATTTTAAATTTGTAGATAATGAAATTGCAGTTTTTTTTGCGAGAGTTTTAATGAATATTATTACAAAATAGTATATCCCAGGAAGCCTAAGCCACTCGAGGAGTGAAGACAAGTCTAACGACACTTCGTACACCATACGCCGCGTTTTCTTAACCTGCAATGTACTTTTTAGGAGAAAATTTGCGATTATAAAAGAAAATAGCGTAAATAGTAATAAGTATGTTCCTGTAATATGCGCACATATTACAGCGACCTTTTACAACAAGTGGGAATTTACCTAAGAGTTTTTCATGCGAAAATAATTTGCTTGGTATTTTTATTGATTTTGTTCTAGCTAGAATATCCTATTTTTTTCCCAGTAGTACTAGTCCCGCAAATGTGGCGTTAGTTTAGTGCTTACTATAGACACACCTGTGCAGCGTACACACACACAGATCCGACGGCTCTACAACACATCAGTGTCTCACGGCGACCCAATATTTATATTAATCTCACAATATTGTGGAATGTACTCAGGATAATATTAATTCGTCAATTTCTTAAATACATTTGATTATTATAATTTTTTATTAATTTTACCCAACTTCTGATATTAGTGTTGCTTCACCTTGTCCCTAGTGTTCGATAGATGGCGCGAAAGAGGCTAATATTATCTATGGTGTATAATCTAACACCGACCGGAGATTTTCATAATGCTTGTTAGTTAGAACATTGACTGGCAGCCGCTAGGTGGCGCTAAATAAATAAAGAAAGTTGCATCTCCCTCACCTCACCACTGGATGGCTTAGGGTGTGAGGTAGGCACACCCTAAGCCATCCACGCGCTTCCGTAGGAAAATAAGTTTGATGGCAGCTCTGTTTACTTTGTGCTCTTCTATAATTAGACTGTTAACATAGCTCTTCTCCGGTCGGGTACTTTGTTTTACCCGACTGCGTAAGGCGGGTTACGTTTACCAATTGTATGTATATTTACATAATGTATGTATGTACTTTATGTATGTTTCTACATGAGAGCCTACAGCCTAAACGGCATGACCGATATTGATGGGCGTGGTGTCGTTAGATTTATCTTCACTCTTTGAGTGTCATAATCTATATTTTTGTATAATAATAACATTTCGCGAAAAAAATAAAAAATCTATTTACGTAACCTCTTAACAAACTTTTTCGTAATAAACGCATTCTTTCTCACAAGAAACATCACACTCAACAGCGTATCAAGTGTAACAAAATCCTAAGCTACTGCAAAATCTCTCTCTTTTCACTCTTTTCTGCAGGCATATATTTTACTTTTCGTTAAATATAGATACTTATTTATTTTATTTTATTTTTACATTCATGGAAAACCAACGGCATACAAATCAAAATAGCAGAAAATAACGATTTCACAAATGCCCAGAACAGTTTTCACCTACGAGAACACACATGTACAAGTGCCTACACCTTCGAGAACACACACACATGTACAAGAGCCTACTTTAAAAAAAAAAACAATAACAACTAGAAAAATAAAGATAAAGTCCCGCGAATAAAATATGAAGTTAAATAAGATTAGTTTTGTTTTGATGTCTTCTCGACAACCCAGCCAGCCTCTTTTTAGTACATTCATATTTCATTTTAGCAGAATCAAAGAAGTCTTTCGAGATAATGTTTTTAAAGGTGTTTTGCCTCATCGTGAATAGATCGACGTGCTTGGAATATTTAGAGTTGAAGATATTTACTGTACAAGTAAAGAACGAGTTTCTCCGGTAGTTTGTTCCATGACACAACAGCAGATGCGAACAGCTGCAGGTAGTTCCCGCGCGGGGTCGCGGCGGCGCCACTACTCCTATTCTGTCTAACAATGAAGGACAATCGATAACATTAGAAACAATGTTAAAGAGGAGCGTGAGATCGGCTGCCTCTCTTCTAACTTTGACTGGAAGCAGATGGTGGTGAAGCAGGATTCCTCGTACTCGAAGTCTGTGTTCCGTATATTTGCATTATAATTTATGTATCGCCGAACGTTTGTTGAGATCTTTCCAGAACACTGATATGTTTCGCACAGCGCGGGCTCCAGACCTGCGGCGTGCTCGAGACGAGTACGCACTAAGGAACAAAAGAGGATCTTCAATATTTTGACCAATTTAAAATCTTTGGTCACCCTAAGAATGAAACCCAGATTTTTCATAGCCTTGACCGATATATTCTCGATATGTTTATCGAAAAGGAGTTTCGAGTCCAGAGTGACGCCGAGGTCGACCGACGAATCCGTTCGTTTTAAGGACCGACCATTGATTTTATAATCACACTCGTGAGTCAAGCTAGATCTGCTAAAGGTGATGCAACAGCATTTAATTGAGATCCAGCCTGTTTCTGGAACAGTAAACGTGAAGTTTTTTTACTTAATAATAGATTCTCGTTTCCTAAACTTCAACATTCCGTCACTCGATACTTAAAAAAAAAAAACGAAAATAAATTTGACTTAAAATTGAATAGGTATGAAAAATTTATTAATTTGCGATCTGCTCCTGTTTCTCTTAGTGCTCCTGTATTTGTAGGTGTTAATTGAAACAAATAGTGATATTAGTATTATAGTGGGTGACGAGGATATCAATGAAACTAACAGTAAGTAGGTATCTCATTCAAAGTTATTTATTTAAAATGTAATAATATGTAGTTCGTACCTACCAACTAATGTTATTTAACGACCCGATAAACTGAATACAATATAAACGTAAAAGGTATCCTATTTAAAATGTAAGCACTAAGTTTATTGAGCTACATTATTACAAAAACAATATTATAAAATTAGACGTCGATCCCTGTGTCTGTCCGTGCATGGGTAGTCGTGTTATTCAACCCTACTACTACTAGGTGGCGGCTGCTTCCTCGCCAGGCGACACACCCGGCGACACCGGTGGCGGCTGCTTCCTCGCCAGGCGACACACCCGGCGACACCGGTGGCGGCTGCTTCCTCGCCAGGCGACACACCCGGTGACACCCGACTGTGTGTCTGCAGTGCTATATGTACATCAAACGTCGCGCGTGATGTCCGACGCGTCCGTGCGCAGGTCGCACCGTGGTCGCGCGCTCGTGCGGTGAACAGGCCGCGACTCACATACAAACACTCGAGTAGGTACTGTGCCGCCGCCGCCGGCGCTCCTGCGCCCGCAGCGGCTCACTCCACTCGACGATGATTACAGGTGGTGACGTGACTCATTAATATTATGGCAAGATTCATTATTCTTAAACTACGAACTTTATTTACGGAAATTATTTATCACGCAATACCCACAGCGACGTAAACGTGGCGAGTGCGAGCCGCGTGTTAGGGCGCGGTCACGCCGCACGCTAACGACGCCGTATTAACCGACCGCCTATCACTAAAGATATTAATTAACTAAAGATACTTACTAATTTTTTGAACTTGATCTTGTTCAAACTTATCAGTAAAGTTACGCCCCTAAGCCGGTGGTTGTGGATAGAAAAAGTACTGTGAGAGTTGAAAGATTAACAGTGTTACGTTTGACGATCTCCTTACGATTCCATGAACCCTACACGATGTCATCGGAGTCGTCGTGAGGGAGTAGCGGCGCCTGCTGAGCGGACCGACCGCGGTCTCGAGCCGCGGCGAGCGCCGACACGGGTGGTCAGCGTTCGCTCACAGATCTCTATCTATCGAATGTTCCGATGCGACGCCGTACAGATTAACTTTTGGCACTTATTTTTTAAATCGCTCGCGAACAACTCACGTGGGAATCTTTAGCTTCCGAACGATATTAACATTATTTTTCGTATAAAGAATTGAAATTGGAGCAGTCGATGGCACTCGTCGTGTCGGCGAGCGA
Organism: Lycia hirtaria; assembly: GCA_947563715.1. Classification (NCBI taxonomy): domain Eukaryota; kingdom Metazoa; phylum Arthropoda; class Insecta; order Lepidoptera; family Geometridae; genus Lycia; species Lycia hirtaria. Next base: position 116,403 of record OX387386.1, on the reverse strand, counting down.
CGTGAGCGTTCGCGAGCGATTCAATAATCGAACTTTCGAGCGCGCAATGCGACACCGATATATGCGGAGCCCGGCCGGCGACAGCGGCCGTACTGTGCGATACCGTGCGGTGTTCCACGCGTCTATGGCTCCGCCGTTCCGGATATATCGGCGATGTTCGTACTTTTGCACGTGCTACGCATTGAAACGGAAGTATGGTAACCGGACCGCAACCGACAGTGTAGCGCGCGGGCGTCGCCATACAACCGGCGGGGTCGTACTCCCTCGGGGCGGACGTCTCCGTCCTCGCGCGACGTCGGCGGTGGTGTCGGCGTGCGTGCGTGCGTGCGTGCGGTCTACCGTAGGTAGCAGGGCGTGGCCTGCGCCGTGCTGAAGATGGCGCTGACGGCGGCATAGGTGGCGGCCAGGCCCCCCACCACCCCGAGCGCGATCACCTCCCAGCACACCATCTTCATCCAGCCTGGCGTCTCGCTGCAACACACACGAAGACACCTTTACGTATACACATTTCATAAGTGTACATTGGTGTACCTATATTTGAGAAATAAATGAACTGAACTACACATCGGAATCAGCGGCGGCCGGCAGCGGTCCAGGGCTACGTTGTGCCGTGGCCGCCCCCCGCCCCGCCCACGGGAACGGTACGGTAGAATGCGCATAGACCCGACCCCGTACCTATATATCACACACACGTGTTCTTTTTAATCGATTTTTAAAAAAGGAGATTAACAGTTTGATATGTATGTATGTAATATTGTTATAATAAAAAAAAAAAAAAAAATTGCACAATTTCCACATATGAGTTTTTTTATTTAAAAATTTGAGCTCCACAGACTCCAGGGTCCGTGTCTTTTATAAGCTAATACATTTAATTATTTTTTGAACTAAGTTAACATTATTTTTTTTACTAGCATACAAGAGGAAGACCGATATAACATTAACACTTAACTAACATGCATGCGTGTGTACGCCGAGCAGTCCAGCTCCCGCAATCAGCACCCGTTCACGAGTTGACGCATGTGCCTGCCATCGCTCTCCTCAACCATATTTGAGGAAAGAGGGCGACCCGCCACAAGACGCCGCCGCAAGAAGAAGCCTTTAAGCGAACGTGAGTGCTCTGGGTGCACACGCTTTCCTAATACTATAGGTATATGGGACAGAAACTAATTTTCCTATTCAGGGCCTCCACTACCGCCGCGTTACGATCTTTGATGGCCATTTTTAGGTTGTATTCAAAAATCGCCTTTGGTGTGGCTGCCATCGCCCGCCGTACAAAACGGCTGATGGCATCCCCTTCGTCATCGGTGTAGTAAGTAAAGGTTCCGGTGTGCCTCGAAATTGCCACGACTGCGTGCGAGACACTGTCATGCAGCTGCAGTTTGCCTTTGGTCCTAATGACGATAACCGACTCGTACGTCAGACCTTGAGCTTCATGGATGGTGAGGATTCGTGACCCTGTACCTCTCCCATAACCCTGGTTACTAAGGGTTAACTTTTCTTCTTGGGTGTGGACCAAGAAAAGTGTTTTAGGGGCGGCTTTGGGTATTTGGGAACCCGTGAACCTTCTCTGCTCTAGTGACTGGATGTGAGGGACTGAGTAATATATTCCTGAATATATTTCTCTCAGCGCATATGCGACGTCCATTGGATTCCGATGCGTGCATAACAACTCCTGGCTGATGTTGGTTACCAGATTTGGGAAATGGTACCTTAACTCGAAGATATTTTCTCTGTCGATGTAAGGCAACTGGTTGATATCTCCAATGAGAACAATCTCGCCAGCACCAGACAGCCGTGAAGCCATTACTATGGCTCCGAGATGGGTACCGGGCCATGCAGGGATTGAGGGGAATGAAATCGCCGACGAACTAGCCAGGGAGGAGACTGAGAGTGTGCAATATGGTCCCGAACCCTTTTTCGGCATCCCCAAAAGCCTTTCCCGTCTAACGCTCGAAACCCACTATGAAAATAAATCCCTCAAGGCATGGTCAATCAAACACGCCAGGGCTTAAACATTCGAAATCACTCATAAAAGCCTATGATCGTAAGACTTATAAGCAAATCATAGGGCTGAGTAGGAACAGTATGCGCACTCTGGTCAGAGCCTGACTGGACATTGTTGTCTTAATAAGCACATGTCCATTATAGGACTGAGCGAGTCAAGGGAGTGTAGGCTTTGTCACGAAGCTGATGAAACGCCTATGCATATCCTCACAGACTGTGGGCCACTGATGCACAAACGTAGCCTTCATCTGGGCAGGCATACATTTCAGCCAGACGAAGTCAAAAGTATCTCTCCCAAGAAAGTACTGAGCTTCCTAATGAGCGCAGGACTAGGGAGAGAACTGTAATACAGCGGCAGTCACAATAGATCTTAATAGGTCGCAGTGACATTTAAGCCGCCTATCACAATAAAAAAATAAAAATAAAAATAATCGGCCAAGTGCGAGTCGGACTCGCGCACGAAGGGTTCCGTACTATCATCTATAATACTACAAAGTTTAGTTCTGTTTATAAAATAACGAGAAATCAACGAAATTCCAAGTAGTAAATTGCAAACTTATAGGTAGGTTTTCGATACACATCCGGGCAGCATGACGACGCTCGCGCGAATACGCGCGGTTATGGCTCGCTCCGTGATGTTACCTCCCCCGCTACCCGCGCGACCGTTGCTTAGCAATCGCCTCGCGCTCGCGCCACCACCACACCTCGGCGCACCCACTGTATATTAGGCACTTCCCAGTTTTCCCACAATGCGTTTACTCCAGAACTCTCCTCAAAAAATTCCGCCATTTTGAGGATTCTGTCGTCTAGCATTATTTTGGCGTGCCGGGTTGTGACTACAATAGGGTCAATCGGTGGTGTCGCATATTTTGGCCTTCCCGTCCGCTCCGTTTCACCCTCGTCTAGGGCCACAAAACCATTCTTAGCACTGTAAGCTGCCATATGTGTACATGACATTTCTCCTCTTATGACCAGAGATGATTCGTTGTCATATATAGCTGCTTCTGCTTCATCTAGTGTCACCTTCAGAAAGCTTTCGGATCCAAGTCTAAATAACTACAATATATTTGCGCATATTTTGAAGTTGACTTGTCTCGTTGCCCTTGTGATGGCTAGAAACTCGATGAATGCTTTTCTGGCATGTGTGCTGGGATATAACGGAGTGGACAGACCTGGCCCATGTCGGCTCTCGTCCGGGCAGCTCGCAGTGGTACTGGTTCCGGAGCCGCTTTTACTACTTCTGGTGGTAATTTTGGTGTCAACCAGAGCAAGCTCTGCCCTGCAGCACTGAAAGCCGTTAGAAAAGCCGAGACATGGCTCCTGCTATTCAAACAACTGCCATGTTTTTGCGACGTGGCTCTCTCATCGGCTGCTTATTGCTGCGTCCGCTCGGAACCACTGAGATTGGTCGATGTCGGGATAGGCTGTCCCCAGCTTTCTGTTGTAGAAGGACCGTCGTATCTCTGGGATTTTAAGTACGACAATTTCTCACCCCTATCTTATTACCACATCTCCCTTTTCGCCCTCGATCACCCTTGCGTCGACGCTTATAACCCGGGGATCGCTGTCCAGATTTTCACCAAGCTTTGTAAGAAACGAACATTCGAGGGCCGCTCATTCGAATAGTACAATCGTTTTATTTTTCGATCGTACTAGTCGACGTCGGTAGCCAAAAACTTCGGATACTGGCATGGCATCGTACGTTTTTCGTTTCATGGTGGTTTTAGTGGTACTCCCGTATAGAAGGCATGCTAACCCAGGTGACAAACGGACACGCTTCCGGTTACGTACCCGACAGAAGCCTACCCCAAGTATTTCTTTGGCATTGTCCATGAAGAAAGCTACGCCACGTATATCGATTCCCGGCACTCCTTTGTCTGCGTTGGCAAACAGTTCTTCAATTGCTACGCTGTTTGGGGAAATTTCCGGCCGAGGTATGGCTATTGAGGCTGGTGTTGTTTCAGTTGTGTTCGGTGTATGTGATGTGATGTTAGAGGGGAGATGTGGTGATTCTTTATTTAGGGTGGAATTTCTATTGGCCGCTATGCGAAAAGACCTCTCAATAAAGGACAAGAAGTATCCTCTATTCTGTGCATCTGATAAGATGTGATGAAGATCAGACTCCACAAGATTTCTGTCCATCTGAATTTCAACATCTTGTCGTGCGGCCAAAAAACGGGGGTTTGGGTCGCACTCACATCCGGGACTGTTTTTGAGCTTACATCTGTACAAGTATTCGGCTATTCCTCCGTGTCCTGTTAGAGCCTGCACATGGAAAGGTGACATTTTTGTAGCTCGTATCAACCGATAAGCCTTAGCTACGTCCGGGAGGAACTTCTTTGTTACTGCAAACATAGTGTATATGGTAAACTCCACATAACTTGTAACTTGTAACTTGGGCGTTATGAATAAATTATTTGTATTTGTATTTGCATATGTTAGTGTATATGGGCTTCTTTCTAAGCACGTGTGCCAAATTTCATAAATGTTTATAGGTATGTATGTTTGACCAGGTATTACGCGGAAATTAGATGTCGGATTGCAATCATTTTTTTTAATAAGATTTCTCCCGGATTATTGTAAGTTTTATCAAAATCGGATCAGTACTTTTAAGATACAGATTTTTAAATTTTAAAATACATACGTTACAACGACGCAATTCTTCTACCGGGCGGATTTAAACGAAATTTGGTAGATTTATTACTCATGAAAGGATCTGGCACAAAGGACGAAACGCCCATACATGTCCTGTGCGAATGCGAGCCTCTGCACCATAGCAGAAGCCGGCACCTTGGAGGCCACATAATCTCACCCGATGAGATAAAAACCTCCTCCCCCAAGGCCATCACTGACTTCATGCTCAGCATTGGACTTGGAGAGGTGCTGTAAGAAACAGGGGATGTTACAATAGATCTGTAAAGGTCGCAGTGACCAGCCGGGGCTACCAAAGCCCATTTGGCCCCCTAATAAAAAAAAAAAAAAAAAAAAAAAGGATCTGGCACACTTAATAACCCATTTAGGTGTCGCAATAGTAGGGAAGTGTGTTCGAAAATTAAACGAACTTTCCCAGTGAAGTTCGTGAATCCAATTTTTAGTTTTAAGCGATACGAGTTAATACCGATAAAAAATTATAAATAAAAGTAATTAAACAAAATTTAATCGACTTCTAAAAGATTCATCTATCTGAAAAGGAATAAATAACTGTTACGTAATACTGGAAAATTAAATCAAACCGGGCGTCTAGTCTACCTAAGTAGGTCCGAACACCAACTATTTTTTGAGATCGGCGCGAGGTCATACACGGTCACTCACTTAGTCCTACACGGATACCGAAATTAAATTACTTTTATTACGCGACGAGATCTATACCCCCGGGCTCGCCTTCTATCGAGCCAGCGTTCCGCGGACATATTGAGAGGAGCCGTTCCGGCACGAGGGAGCGGTGTACGGTCGGTACGGGGGAGCGGGTTCGATTCGAGCCGACGTATTCTTTTTCTACACGTTACGTGGAAGGCTACTACTCCTCGTCCGCTCGTTTTTCGGTAAATAATCTAATAAAACTTAATATTTCGCAAACGAACGTCGGAAGTCGTAGCCCACCGTGAGATCCGTCCGCCCTAGAGACCGACTCCCTCGCGGCTTAAGCGACCCCGCATCGCATGCGTCCGGGATCCGGAGGAGCTCAGTAGTCGGCGGCGCGCACGAGTCGAGTATAACTGGAGCGTTCAGTTCTAACTTTAGCAGTATTCGTTATATATCTGAATGAGCCGTTTTTGTGTGTGTTTTTCGTATGTCGTCGAACGGCACGATAAATGAAGTTGACTGACATGGGCGTCTGTCCCTCGCGCGGCGTCTGTCCCACGAGGCTCAGGTAGCAGTAGGAGGGCAGGATGTAGGTGAGCAGCGCCACGCTGGTGCCGCCCACCAGCGCCAGGATCGTGTAGAACCGCGGCACGCTCTCTCCGATGAACATGACGGCCGCCATGATGGACAGCCGCACCACCAGCCGCCAGCCCATGGACTCTGCAACCGAATACCGGATATCATATCATATCATACGAACGCCGTTCAATTGTGATCATCATCATCGTCGTGGCGTCGACGAGTCCACCGCCGGACGTACTCCGTAGCTGACGCACAAAATAATATGATACGCGAAAAGAAAACAAGACCAACAAAAAGAAATGAGATCCCATCAAAAACATAACATACATGTACAAAAAGCCAAGTCTCGCAACGCAGCTCTTCTATCACAAAAAGTTGCGAGATCTAATGAAAAACCAAGTCGGCTAATTAATTTACTACTATCTATGGGAGCATTTATCCAATTATTAAAGAAAGTGTCCTAATTAGTTAACTAACAACTTTTGTAGTGACCATATCGATATTAGACATCTTAATTTCTTTAATAATTAGAATGACTTGGCAATGAAATCGCACAAGATTATAGAATCTACATGCAACAAAATCCAGCTAATATTATATTCATAAATTTGGCTCCCAAATCCTATGTAAAATTAGGACTATCTCAAACAACAGATCAGTGTATATGTGATTGTGTTGTCGTGCGATGGCCAAGTCATTCTAATTATTAAAGAAATTAAGATGTCTAATATCGATATGGTTACTATAAAAGTTGTTAGTTAACTAATTAGGACACAATTTACTACAAAATAGTTGGATAAATGCTCCCATAGATAGTACTAAATTATTTAACTGACTTGGTTTTTCATTAGATCTCGCAACTTTTTGTGATAGAAGAGCTGCGTTGCGAGACTTGGCTTTTTGTACATGTTATGTTTTTGGGATACTGTAATTTAGTGTCCTAACAGCTGACACAGACACAATCATAATCCAAACGTCACAGAACAACCAACATGGCGGCGCGGCAAACGCATTTATTGTGTTGTGTACTCAGTAGTTACGAGTAGACTAAGTAATTATTCCTTAAACTAACAGATGGCGCTAGGCTATTTCAATGATTTGAAAATAAAAATGATTAAGTGCAAATAGTACAATTTCGACAATCATGTCTCGTCTCGAGTCTCGACCCGAAAGTCCCGGGACCCGAGACAACTAATTTTACAAAAAATCTCGGGATTTCGAGACCCGAGACGTCCCGGGAGCCAAACCCTAAGTGTCACTCACCGCGCGGCACGTTGTAGAGCTCCTCAAGTTCCTGGCAGACGGGGTTGATGAGGATGATGAAGGCGAACACGAGGTGCACCGCCATCAGCACGTTGGCGACCAGCGTGAGCGGGGTGGCGGCGAGGGAGGCGGCCACGTTGGGAGCCACCGCGTCCCCGTACACGGCATACCCGCCTATCGCGATCGGCAGGTACAGCAGCAGGATCGCTGGAACCGACACAAACATACGTACATATAACTCTAACGAACGAAGCGCCCGCACCCGAGTTCACGCCGAGTCAGCTCGAGGTGGAAGGCGCTCAACACACACGTCAACAGGGGTCCAAAGCCGGAGCCCGGAGGTCGCCGCCGGGACTCCAGTCAGACGGCGGGGAGACGCTCGAATTTGGGCTCTTTTCCTTTCGACGCGAGCATCTTTCGTCGCATCGATAAAGAACTCGGGCGTAACAATTTAGATAATCTCATTTATTAGTGGAGCGAGTGAGGTGAGTGGACGGAGGGATCCGCGTCCACTAGTGAGGTGAGCGGACGGAGGGCTCCGCGTCCACTAGTGAGGTGAGCGGACGGAGGGCTCCGCGTCCACTAGTGAGGTGAGCGGACGGAGGGCTCCGCATCCACTAGTGAGGTGAGCGGACGGAGGGCTCCGCGTCCAATAGTGAGGTGAGCGGACGGAGGGCTCCGCGTCCACTAGCGTGATTTCTTGTTACGTCCCGATGTTCGCCGCGTGCTCACTCGCGTTCAGGACGTACTCGTATTTTTCGTATACAATAACTACTTCCTAATAATATGTTTGTAACTTTGGCAATAAACAATATTTTATTTATTTTTTCAGCCGATCTTTACAAAACTCAGTGTAAAGGTGTAAAAAACAAAAAAAAAAGGTTTTAAAACTTTTTTTGTCAATAGAGATTTCGCTTAAGAGCGTATTTCCCGCTAAAGGGGAGCGATTCGCTATGGCGCTATATACTGATATATTTTACCTATATTTAGGCTATATAGTCTTGCCATAAATATTGTCAAAAAGATTTTTTTTTTTTTATTGCAAATAATATTTATTACTTTTACAGTGTGTTAGTTTAATATATAAATATAAAACAATTTAAAATATAAAAGCTTATTCGAAGTGGTCTCCATTGGCTGCAATACAGTCCTTTAAACGTTGAGGCCAGTTATCAATAGAAGCACGCAATCTTTCCATGGGAAAATTCTTCACTGCCAATCGTAATGGATTGTTTTAGGGACTCCAAATTATCATGGCGTTTAGAGCAAGCCATACTCTCTAAAACTGACCATAAATCATAATCCAGCGGATTAAGATCAGGACTAGACGACGGCCAGTCTTCAGCTCTGATGAAGTCCGAAACGTTCACTTCCAACCAAGACTGCGTGGACCGAGCTTTATGACCTGGCGCCGAGTCTTGTTGGAAGGACCATACTTGGTTATTGAACATGGTGTTGTTAAGGGGCTTAACTACCTTCTCAAAAATGGTATTTTGATACACTTGTGCCGATGTTTTGATACCTTTTTCACAAAAATATGGCTCAGTCACTCCTTCATAGCTAACACCCCACCAAACCATCACTGAAGTCGGATAATGCCCACGTTGCACTCTGTCGACTAATTGGGAAGCTTCCTTAGAGCTTTGAGCATAAATACGGTCATTTTGTTTGTTAAAATGTTGCTCAATTGTAAAGATTTTCTCATCCGTAAACAAAATTTTTCTGTGACCTCCCTTTGCGTACCGCTTCAGTAGTTGTTTCGATTTTACCACCCTATTCTTTTTTAAATTATCAGTTCAAAAATGACCAGTGCGTCTCTTATAGGCTGCAAGTCCTAAGTCATCTTTTAAAATACGCGACATGGTTCTGGGTGCTATCTTCATCTCCCGAGATGAAATCTTTTGCTTTCGGACAGGTTTTCTTCGAATTCTTTCCCTTACTGCTTTGACCACCTTTTTCGTACGAACACTACGTGGACGGCCAGATCGGTTTCTGTCACAAACAGAGGAGGTCTCATTGTACCTATTAATAGCCCGGTACACAAACATTTGACTAATACCAAGCGTATGGAGAGTTTTAAAAATTGCATTTGGCTCCATACCAACTTTGTGTAATGCAATCACAGCGATTCGGTTCTCTTTATCACCCCACTCCATTTTAATATCGCAAAATATTGTACAATGTATTGGCGCCAAAATTAGAAAACTCAATGAACAATCGTATAAAAATGACAGATTCCAAATTCAAATGTAATATCTTTCTTATTTTTAACTGTAACAGTATTTATGGCCAGACTAAGTATATAGGTAGGCAATATTTTATCGTCATCATCGCTGTTTTACATGTCAACGCGGGTGAGACCGCGGGGTGCAGGCGCAGCTAGTAGATCATGAACGTGAAATATAATAATGGAGTGTGAGTGCGAGGGTGAGGTGAGTGTTACCGGTGAAGGAGTACTGCAGGCAGGTGCCGAACTTGGTCTTGTCCTGCATGTCGTTCTGTATGGTGGGGAAGGTGGAGGCGCCGCCGAACGCGAACATCATCGTGCCGATCGCGAGGAAGAAGTCCTGCAACACAGCACACACATCATACACACGCATACATCCCGGACACACACACACACACACCGGGCGTCAGTCGGTCACCGTCGCATCTCAGGCACTGGAAGCGGTCGGAAGCGACTCGCAGCCGGCGGATTCCCACCGAACTATATCGGTGAGTTTCGTACATCTACAGATCTCTTCATTTCCAAATCGGCTCCGGCTCTACGGTTGACCTGTCTCTAGGGCTACGTACAAGGTATAGGTTCTATTAGGGAGGAGGACGTTCGCTCCGTTACGTGCAGGGAGAGCGTGTAGAGCCCGCGTTTACCTGGAAGCCGTGTATCCCCCAGCGGAAGACGAAGGGGCGCACCTCGTTCATCATCTCGATGAAGTAGAGGATGCACGCCACCAGCGTGGAGCCGAACGCGATCACACCGGTGAACCTGCCGCCAGAGAACATACACGACTCATCTATACAGATATACACATATACAGCTATACGGCTCGGAGGCGGAGGGCGCGCCTGCTACCCGAGCGAGACGGGAGTCGGCAGGACGCTTACCGTGATTCAACCTCATAGTAGTTCTACGAACTCCTACTATGAACCATTAGTAGAGCTCGCGAGCACGAACTACTTACAACAACACTCGTTACAAAAACGAGCCGATGTCTCTCTCGTGATAACATCTACGTTCTATTATATGTCCATGTCCATGTCCACAAATATTTATTTATTTATTTATTATTTTATTATTTATTCTAGTCGAGTCCGGGCTCGAGCCGCGGCATCGGCCCTATTATTTGCAGTGTGCTATTTCCACGGTTCTAAATAGATAAATACGTGTAAAATATTATACCAATAAATATATGAATATGAATAAGATCCGTTTAAAAGGCCCGGTGCTCGTTACTACCATTCGTCGATTCTTCGTTCACCGTAGAGTACATATCGTGGGGCGAGGGTGACTCACTGGAAGTCCTTGGGCGTTCCGAAGAACATGAGCGGCGTCATGGCACCCGCCACGATGAGGTACCAGCTGCAGATGGTGAGCGTGGGCACGAGCGTCAGCAGCACCTGGCCCAGGATCTGCGCAGCCAGGAGCAGGTAGACCACGGAGGCGCCGAACAGAGTGATCACCACCGCCATCGAGACCACCACGCTGTGAACACACGGACGTACACATTGCGGTCACCGAGGCGGCCTCACCCGAGGGCGCGTCACGGGGCCTCTCCGCGGGGCGTCGCCTACCTCCAGGTGGTGCCGAGCGTGCGGTCCGCGATGATGGAGTAGGGGTTCCGCTTGCGCGTGCGCAACTCGGGCTCGCGCTCCTCCAGCACGGACCAGCAGTCCGCGAGCCGCCGCCCGCTAAACGCGGCCACTAGGCAGAGCAGCACCAGCACTGGGACACCGATCCAACCTGCGCAGAAGCATGCACCGCATCATACACACGTCGGACTCGTCTCCCGAGCGGACATCACATCCGCGTCATCTCCTTATACTGAACAGAGCTATGTTTCACCAACGTCGACGGTGCAGGTGATGCAGGTGATGCAGGTGATGCAGGTCACACCGTCTTCCTCCGCCTTTACTTTCTAAACGACGACATTTTATTAAAATCGCCTGTACCTATACCTTCTACAGTATTGGTGACACCGATACACCTAAGCGTTTTGGATTTTTTTGTCTAAGTAGTTCCATTATTTTCTGATTTTTAGGGTTCCGTACCCAAAGGGTAAAAACGGGACCCTATTATTAAGACTTCGCTGTCTGTCTGTCTGTCTGTCTGTCTGTCTGTCTGTCTCCAGGCTGTATCTCATAAACCGTGATAGCTAGAAAGCTGAAATTTTCACAAATGATGTATTTCCGTTGCCGCTATAACAACAAATACTAAAAATTCAAAATAAATAAATATTAAGGGGGGTCCCCATACAATAAACGTGTTTTTTTCGTATTTTTTTGCTCAATATTAAAAACGGTAACAGGTAGACGCTTCAAATTTTCACAGAATATTTACTTGTATAATAGCTTTCAAAATAAATAATTAAATAACAATAAAGTAAATATTAAAGGGGGGCTCCCATACAACAAACGTAATTTTTAAGCAATTTTTACTCGATCTTAATTAACAGGTAGAAACTTGAATATTTGTAAGTAAATATTTAGAAATATATTAACTATAAAAATAAATACCTAATCTAATACATAAAAACTCACAAAATGAAAATAATCCGTGCATCTAAACGCAGTGCGAGCGCCGCGCCGCGGTGTGGTGGTGGCGCGAGCGCGAGGCGGTTGCTAAGCAACGGCCGCGCGGGTAGCGGGGGAGGTAACATCACGGAGCGAGCCATAGCCGCGCGTATTCGCGCGAGCGTCGTCATACTGCCCGGATGTGTATCGAAAACCTACCTATAAGTTTGCAATTTACTACTTGGAATTTCGTTGATTTCTCGTTATTTTATAAACAGAACTAAACTTTAGTATTATAGATGATAGTACGGAACCCTTCGTGCGTGAGTCCGACTCGCACTTGGCCGATTTTTTAAGGATGAAATCAAAAACTAAATTGATTATTTCGTCATAATTAAGGTTATTGCTGGATATTTTTCATAATCAGTTTTTTTTAAGTCAATATATTCAAAACCCCATCGGTGGTTGAAACTTTTTCGTGTTTAGGGTTCCGTACCTCAATAGGAAAAAACGGAATCCTTATAGGATCACTTTGTTGTCCGTCTGTCCGTCCGTCTATCCGGGCGTCAAAACCTTTATCTCGGGAACGCGTGAAGGTATGGAGTTGAAATTAAAACCATATACGCAGATCCATAGTATCTTGCTGCAGAAAGAAAAATTAAAATTTCTTAGTTTTCGTAAAAAAAAATACAGCCGAATATTTCTTTAAAAAAATCGGCCAAGTGCGAGTCGGACTCGCGCACGAAGGGTTCCGTACTATCATCTATAATAGAAAATCACGTTTGTTGTAGCTATACCAATTTTTTGTCTGTTTTAGATGTTATATAAATCCATGAGAGTTTATTCTTGCTTTTCGGGTAGTTTTGATAAAATCTATTGCTCAATTCGAAATTGTATCCATAAAGGGCTATGGTAACTAAATAGTGCACAGTACGTGCCAGCATTTAAGTCAATATTGCTAAACACGTTATCTATTTGAGTATAATCCGTTGTTTAGTTCTGTTTATAAAATAACGAGAAATCAACGAAATTCCAAGTAGTAAATTGCAAACTTATAGGTAGGTTTTCGATACACATCCGGGCAGCATGACAACGCTCGCGCGAATACGCGCGGCTATGGCTCGCTCCGTGATGTTACCTCCCCCGCTACCCGCGCGGCCGTTGCTTAGCAACCGCCTCGCGCTCGCGCCATCACCACACCGTGCATCTAAACGCGGCGCTCGCACCGCGTTTAGATGCACGGATTATTTTAATTTTGTGAGTTTTTATGTATTAGATTAGGTATTTATTTTTATGGTTAATATATTTCTAAATATTTACTTACAAATATTCAAGTTTCTACCTGTTAATAAAGATCGAGTAAAAATTGCTTAAAAATTACGTTTGTAGTATGGGAGATATAAAGGGGGGCCTTAATATTTACTTTATTGTTATTTAATTATTTATTTTGAAAGGTAATATACAATTAAATATTCTGTGAAAATTTGAAGCGTCTACCTGTTACCGTTTTTAATATTGAGCAAAAATATACGAAAAAAACACGTTTATTGTATGGGGACCCCTCTTAATATATTTTTTTTAATTTTTAGTATTTGTTGTTATAGCGGCAACGGAAATACATCATTTGTGAAAATTTCAGCTTTCTAGCTATAAGAGACGCACTGGTCATTTTTTAACTGATAATTTAAAAAAGAATAGGGTGGTAAAATCGAAACAACTACTGAAGCGGTACGCAAAGGGAGGTCACAGAAAAATTTTGTTTACGGATGAGAAAATCTTTACAATTGAGCAACATTTTAACAAACAAAATGACCGTATTTATGCTCAAAGCTAAGGAAGCTTCCCAATTAGTCGACAGAGTGCAACGTGGGCATTACCCGACTTCAGTGATGGTTTGGTGGGGTGTTAGCTATTAAGGAGTGACTGAGCCATATTTTTGTGAAAGAGGTATCAAAACATCGGCACAAGTGTATCAAAATACCATTCTTGACAAGGTAGTTAAGCCCCTTAACAACACCATGTTCAATAACCAAGTATGGTCCTTCCAACAAGACTCGGCGCCAGGTCATAAAGCTCGGTCCACGCAGTCTTGGTTGGAAGTGAACGTTTCGGACTTCATCAGAGCTGAAGACTGGCCGTCGTCTAGTCCTGATCTTAATCCGCTGGATTATGATTTATGGTCAGTTTTAGAGAGTATGGCTTGCTCTAAACGCCATGATAATTTGGAGTCCCTAAAACAATCCATACGATTGGCAGTGAAGAATTTTCCCATGGAAAGAGTGCGTGCTTCTATTGATAACTGGCCTCAACGTTTAAAGGACTGTATTGCACCCAATGGAGACCACTTCGAATAAGCTTTTATATTTTAAATTGTTTTATATTTATGTATTAAACTAACACACTGTAAAAGTAATAAATATTATTTGCAATAAAAAATAATTTTTTTCTTCGTAACAATATTTATGGCAATTATTTTGATAACATAATTTTTTTTTTTAGATTACTTTTTGCCGCCAAAAATCCTTAATTGTTATTTTAATTTTAATGTACCCAGTGTCACTCGCACGACTAAGACGAATCCATTGACACCACTCACATAAAAATACGACAAGCCGTTTAGGCTCTAGGGCGTGCCAAAGAAATATACATACATACATACACTCGAAAAACATAACCCTCCTTCTTTCGCAGTCGGGTAAAAAGGAAGGACGTTCGCAAAGAGACTTGTATGATATTATTAGTCTTTTAAAGGAGACGGATCCTGATCTCATTCCAATATTCGTGGTCAGGGACTTGCAAGAATTACCGCCAGTCCACTTGGATCATATAGATCCCACTAGACTTTTAAAAGATGTTCTAGTGATCCGGAAAGAGCTCAACATAATCAAATAATCGTATGTGACGGAAGAAAAGTTTAATGAAGTTAAATATGACGTAATAAACCTAAAGCAAGCATCAATACCCTATGACCTAACCCTTCTCACAATGAAAAGATGGCCCGTTCCCAGCAGTGGGACAGTTTGTACAAACAGGGCTGACAAAAAAAAAAAAAAAAAAAGCATCAATAGTCAACAATAATTTTGAGTGTAATGTAAATAGAAAAAGAGGCGGAGGAATAATAACAAATAGTTATTTTATGGATAGTGGCCCGGTTGGACTACCCCCATTTTCACACGATGAGCAAAATATATAGCATCCCAAGCGAGCAACAAATATGTCATCGTCGCCAGATACATGTATAGCAACAGCTGTGTTTCCTCTGAGCGACGCTCAACCCACTACCCCGCTCGTGATACCGCCGCTGCCTGCGCCGGCGCCGGTGCAACAGGCGGATGAGCGCGTGGAGGCCCCTACCGCGGTTTCAACGCTGCATCGCCGTCATCTGCGCGTGCGCAGCGGTGTGTGGAAGATACCGTGAATCGCACGATAGTTTCAATACAACGCCGCCATCTAGACCGTCGTGTTCTACTGAATTACCAGGTGGCCTCAACGTATACGGTAGCTCGTCTTTGCGTCGTCGAGCGACATCTACGCCTGCAGCTATGTGAATAAAACCTTTGCGAATGTTACAAGCCAGGAAAAACAATGGAAAACAGAAAACCAAGATGATCAATGGATTGTAGCGCAACGTAAAATACTAAGGAATCGTTTTAGCACCCTGGAGGGCAAGGTGCGTAATAATATAAATGAGAAGTTTAAAGCGGCGGATGTCAGAATGAGGTTGTTTGTAAATAATGTGGACAGAAATAGTTCGGAAAATGACATTATTGAGTACATATTGAGTACGACGCAAGTGCGCGTTACCTTACAGAAAATTAAACCGAAGGTGCAGCGACAGTATAACGTGTACAAAATATATGTACTTAATATAAAGCTCCCATTATTTTTAGAAGACTGCTTATGAGGGAATAACTGTTAGAAAGTTTATAGAGTTTAAACATAATATTTATGGTTTGCAACACAGAGAAGAGAATTAATAACACTAAGTTCGTTAGTTTTAACTGTCACTCGATTAAGAGCTCCGTTGAGTACATAAGAAAATTGTGTAAAACTGCAGATATTCTCGCGCTACAGGAGACATGACTCCTGCCGGATGATATTCCTTATTTAGGAGAGATTGATCCAGACTTCGCGTATGTCGGGAAATCACCTGTAGATTTATCTTCCGGAATTCTCAGAGGTAGAAGTTATGGTGGAGTATGTCTCATGTGGAGGAAAAGCGTTTTCGGCACGGTATCCGTCCTCGAATGTACGAGTGATCGTATTGTGGCAGTAAAAGTAGTGTTAAATGATCGCGAGTTCTTAGTGATGTCAGTATATATGCCTACAAATAATATTGAAAATTTAGAGACTTTTACAGACTTACTTGGCCAAGTTAGTGCAATTGTAGAAACTAGTAATGTAGATTCAGTGTATATCCTTTGAGACTTTAACGCTCATCCCGGTGCTTTGTTTGGTACGGAGCTTTTGAACTTTTGTGCCGAACAAAAGTGGGCATGCGCAGATATAGAATATCTCGGAATAGACTCAAATTCGTACACATTTCTGAGTGACGCACATGGGACCACATCATGGTTAGACCACGTGATCACAACAGAAGTAGCGAAAAAAACTATTCTACATGTAGACATAAAATACGAGATATCGTGGTCAGATCATTTTGCACTGGAGGTAACATGTGATTTAAATATAGTAGTGCCTAAAATTAAACATAAAAGCTCCGTGCCGGATAGTGCTGTCTGGGGTCAGAGGGACCAGGCACAAACTAAGTATACAATATTGGCAAATTTGTTCGACTAAGTTGCGTGACATAGAATTTCCTTCTGAATTACACAACTGTGCAGATGTATTATGTAATAATTTAGATCATATGCATATTATTGATAGAATGTATACTACTATAGTTGACACTGAAAGCTCAAAAAACAGTAATAGTAAATTTAAGAAAAGGAGAACTGTAACAGGTTGGAACAAGCAGGCGCATAGGAATGCTCGACTAGGGTTTCATGAGTGGGTTCTACATGGTAAGCCTACATCGGGATTAATTTATGACAGAATGAGAGAATCACGGAGTGAGTTTAAAAGGAAACTGAAGTGATGTAAAAACAACCAAACTCAAATAAAAATTGACATTCTTGCGACTCAGCATAGTACATCTAAGAATTTCAGTAAATTTTGGAAATAGACTAACAAACCGAATTCTAGGTCGAGTGTTCCTGTGAGCATTGAGGGTGTTTGTGACACTGACCTTATTGCCAACATGTTTAAGGAGCACTTTCAAGTACATTCACCATTAGATCCAGGGAAAACAGGGGCCGATACTGCTGATGCAGGGATTGGAGAACCAATTGTGAGAATTACGGCGAAACAGATGACATGGGTGGTGAAGGACATGAAGCGAGGGAAATCCCCCAGCCATGACTCTGAGCATCGAACACCTGCAACATGCAGGGGTTCATCTGTCGAGGGTGCTCGCCATGTTCTTTACCTTCTGTGTGGGATATTCATACCTGCCTGAGCCCTTAATGAAAACCCTGGTTGTCCCGATTATTAAAAACAGGACAGGAGATGCATCCAGCCTCGGCAACTACAGGCCCATATCGCTCGCAACAGTCATTGCAAAAGTATTGGATGGCGTGATTGAGATTCAGTTACGGCAACATATAAAGTTACATAATGCCCAGTTTGGTTTTACCTGGACTATCAACTGAGGCCGCTATATTGAATCTCAAGCACACTGTCCAGTATTATACAACTAGAAACACACCTGTCTACGCTTATTTATTAGAATTAACTAGGGCTTTTGATTTAGTAGTATATGATAGGTTGTGGCATAAACTGTCGAGCGATACGGACTGCCCTCTGAGTTTGTGTCTCTCCTAAAGTTTTGGTACGGCAATCAAACAAACACTGTGAAATGGTCAGGGTCTTTATCGGAAGTGAATAGGTTGCAGTGTGGTGTAAGACAGGGTGGCCTGTATTCACCGAGCCTCTTCAACCTGTATACTGACCGCCTGATCCGTAAGCTTAGCAACGCTGGTGTTGGCTGCTCGATAGACGGTGTGCTTGTCAACAATATCAGTTATGCAGACGATATGGTGTTGCTGAGCCCATCGATCAGCGCCCTCAGGAAACTCATAGGCATCTGCGAGCGTTATGCGGAGGCTCACGGACTCAAATACAATGCCCTCAAAAGTGAACTCCTGGTCTTTAAAGCAAGTTCTAAAACGTATGACACTGTCCCACCAGTTACACACATACACAACGTATAATATAAGATAGATTCGATTCTATCATTTTCGTTTTTCAGACAAATACATCGTGTTTGATATCACAAGGGGCTCGATGGACACATTCCAAATATTTTCATTTTCTTCTCTCTTTTCTTCTATTAGTTAATATATATAAATAAAAACTAGTAGTTCTACGAACAGTAAACCTCGCGAGAGAGCTTATTTGTAGCGCACCTTGGGTCATCCTGTACATAATACCTACATAACTCGCCCACCGAGGGTTCCGTACAAACTAGTAGGTACAACCTATTTATCATAGGTCCCGGAAAACCTACGAAACCGGCAACTAAACTAAGAGTGAAGCTAGTCATAGATAAAAGAAACAAATTATATGTTTTACTTTAAAATTATCAATAACCTGTTGATTGTGCTAATGAAGGTTTTTCATATGATACCCACAAGATACGGTTAACTCACTTTAAAATTATCAATAACCCTGTTGCTTGTGCTAATGAAGGTTTTTCATAGATACCCACATGATACGGTTAACTCACTTTAAAATTTGACCCTCATTCCTTGCATAAAAACCCAATTTTTTGTGATTTAATTAAAAATGTCAAATTTTCAGATTTTTCTTCTTATTACCAAATTTCATAGTTCTAGGTCAACGGGAAGTACCCTATAAGTTTTGATTCCCTTGCAAGTGTCGAAAGATGCGGTATTTTCCCACATAAACGGCTGTAATACTTTTTTTAAACCGAGATAACCGACAAGTTTTTAAGCTATTGCATAGCTTCTATCGCGGGCCTTGAGCGTGGAGACCGAATCCAGAAATTCCGTAACGAAAATAACCTAACGCAGTAACGCCGATACAACCAATGCCACCTAGGGGCGATTTGCAGAACTAAAGAGACAAGCGTGATATTTCAAAAAGTCATTAAAAGTTCTGCTATTCATCGATAGATGGCAAAAATAAAAACTAAAAAGTATCACCGCTGTGCCGGTCGGAGTGGGGGGTGTTAGGAATACTGCATAAATAAAATAAATAAATAATTATAATTACATAAGTTGATAAAAAATGCTATGCAATAGCTTTAACGCGGCAGTCTCCGAGTGCCACACGTCTTTTTTTTTCCATAGCTGCAAGAGACTACAGTGCAGACTACCTTTATGGTTTTAATTTAAACTCTATACCTCCACGCATCCCCGAGATACTCTTGACAGACGGACAACAAAGTGATCCTACAAGGGTTCCATTTTTTTCCTTTTGATGTACGGAACCCTAAAACGAGAACAGATATATTGCAATGATGAAACCACGAAACTGTGTTTCGAGTTTGTTGCGTGGAGACGCTGCTGCTCTGTAACCATGCTCTAGTGGCTTTGGCGACTCCTATCTAATCTGTGGCTAGCAATCATTCTCTAAATAATGCTAATGATTTAACTTGAAACGTTACCAAATAAAAACTAAACGAGTTTTTGAAACCGGTCCCGTCGTTAATAATTTAAATATAGTCTGCGGTCGCCCACTTACGAGTACATCTTACAACTTTATTATAACATCACATTAAACATATATTTTCCAGTTATCAACTAGCACTACGAGTATCATGATAAAGTAGGAGTCGGTAGGACCGAGCGGGCCGGAGGAGAAATATACTTAGATAAATGTTTCATAACCTTTTAATATATTTTCGTCATCTTTATTCGTGTATAATTAGTACATATATCTACTATATCATATATATTGTATAATCAGATGTTATCTGTCACTTCCAGTAAGTGTGAGTTGTTTAGTAGTTGACGAGCGCACACAAGTTCACACAACACACATCGCACACGCATATCACTAACCCCGCACTAACATACTATGTATCTAACTGTGTGTTGTGTTGTGTTGGAGCACACCCAGCCCAGACCCACCCCGTACTCGGTGGTACGAGTACGAGTAGGTGCCCACTACGTGCCCACTACCCATCTAACAGAGCGAACCAAAGCTAAGCTAATCTGCTAATCTTACAAGTTGCCGATTGATTATTGTTTAATGTGTTTCTAATGTTTATTCTCGTTTACAGGTCAATAGTCAATAGTCAATAGTTTTATTTGCAACATATGTAGATACATGCAGGTCTTATAAATAATACATGTCATTGGTTCAGAAGTACATATGGCCCTGTAAGGGCATGGCAACATTTGACTCGGAACGTTCTATTTTAGATCGCTAAATTTATCCTTAAAAAAATCATTTAATCATAGGTCGTATGTACGATTATTTGTTATGAACTTATTTTATTTATTTGTTGGTGTTGGGCGGTTTCATTGCAATAATTACATTTTATTTATTTGTTGGTGTTGGCCGGTTTCATTGCAATAATTACATTTTATTTATTTGTTGGTGTTGGGCGGTTTCATTGCAATAATTACATTTTTCCTTGAAAGGAGCGCCATTTATTATCTGATTTAATTATTTATTTTAGAGAAACTGAACACTTAAGTACTCTGTTATATACTTATGTGAGATCCCACCGAGAGAGATGTAAACAAGAGTATGTTTATTAAAAGAAAAACAAAATACCCGACTGCAGAAAAGTAAATTTTGCAGTCTAACTTACGATTTCGTTACGCTGTTGAGTCATCGTTTTTTATGAGAAAGTATGCGTAAAATCGCTGTAATAGAATATAAATGCGCATTCTTTAGAATAATTCTAGTAAAATCACTAGTTTATAACGAAATTGTTGAACGCATTTTTTTAATTTTTGCAACTGATGTATCTTTTTTTTCAGTTAAATCTCGAGTCGCAGCCCGCAGCCCGCTGCCCGCAGCCCGCAGCCCGCTCCTCATGAAATGGTTATGACTTATAAAACTAGTTTATTATTATTATTACAAAAAATATAGCATAATATAACACTCAGAACACTAAGTGAAGACAAATCTATCGACGCCTCGCACATCAAAATCGGTCAAGCCGTTTAGGCTGTAGACTGTCATATAGAAACATACATACATACACTCGAAAAACATAACCCTTCATCTTACGCAGACGGGTAAAAAATAAAAAATAATGTTTAGGTATTTAATTTATAATTTCACAAAATTTTGTGAAGTTTTTACACTTATAGATAAAGGTATTTTTCTGTAATTCACTCATTTTGGTGGGAAACAGATTTGTACTTATATTTTAGTATTTTTATGAGCAGGCACAAATGGTACAACCATTGTGTGAGAAGCGCGTGCGCCAGCTCTGCATTCATTGTCAGGTTTGTAATTGTTGCGCAAGTCGCGCTCGCCCTCCGCGCGCCGGCGCGGGCGCCGTTCTCACGCGCCTCGGTTCATGCGCGAGGTCACTCCGCGCTCTACGAGTAGGTACACGAGGACACACCGACACACCGACAGCCTGACGCTCACCTCACTCACGATAGTTACTGAGACCACTCTACTGACACGTGTTCTGATTCATTACCCGACTGCGTAAGAAGGAGGGTTATGGTTTACGAATGTATGTATGTGGATATGTACGTATGTTTCTATATGACAACCTACAGCCTAAACGGCTTCACCGATTTTGATGTGTGAGATGTGATGAGTTTTGTCTTCACTTCCAGAGTGAGTCATAGGTTATATTATACCTATATAGATCCCATTAAAAACATAACATGTACAAAAAGCCAAGTCTCGCTACGCAGCTCTTCTACCACAAAAAGTGGTGAGGTCTAATGTAAAACCAAGTCGGTTAATTAATTTAGTACTATCTATGGGAGCATTTATCCAACTATTTTGTAGTAAATTGTGTCCTAATTAGTTAACTAACAACTTTTGTAGTAACCATATCGATATTAGACATCTTAATTTCTTTAATAATTAGAATGATTATATAGATTGTCGTATTGTTATCTGTGTGCGATGTCTGAGACTATTTGCGCCTGGACCCGGCGCGGCGAGAGCGAGCTAAACGCTTCCAAACTACATTCCTCTACCAAGTAACCAGTCGTCACGTCAATAACAACCATTTTGAATAATTCATAGTTGATATAATACACAGATCTACAGTACGAAGATTCGATTGAGAGATCTCAGATAGAGACCGGTCCGAAAGGTCGCCGATATAATTAGGTATGTACCGAATACTAGCAGGAAGCCAGTGGAGCAACTCGATACCGCTCCACTTCACTTGACTGCTGAGCGCCAGCGGAATCAATAACGACCGTCGACCGGCGACCGGCGTCTGGCAGCTGCCTCGACTACGGCATGTCTCATACAATGCATCACACATCGCGTAGCCGGACCCACCAATTACTGCTCTCACACACGCTCAATCGAAAATTAATTCAATTTAAACATACGACTTTATAGAATATTACAAACATACGTTTTTATGAGATAGTATGCGCAAAATCGCTATAAAAGAAGACTATAAAAAAAAAGACTATAGATGCGCATTATTTTGTATACCTATGTTAGTTTATACCAGCTTCTAAACATGTGTGCTAAATTTCTTATGTGTATGTATGTCTGTATATTTATGTATTTATTTATTTATTTACAATTTCTCAAAAATTTACTGTTATGAATCAAATAATTTTTGAGACATTTTACAGTACACTTATGGATTATTGCTAAAATAGTCTATACTACATTGGAGCAGAACTCTTAAATTGGAGAAAAACATATCGACATCAGGATAATTTTGAATAAGCTCATTGATTAGAGCGAGTGCGTGGTGCGAGGGCGCGTAGCGTGAGGTGTCTGTCTGCGGGGAGACGAGCGGCGCGAACAGCGGCGGGTGGCGGGCGCGCCGGCCGCGAAGAGCGCGCGCGCGCGCCTCGCGGCTCGGCACGTTCAACGCGCACTGAGACAGCGAACTAGGGTTGTCTATTTTGTTATTTAGTTACTGGTAATAGTGAAGAATGAGTGCACACTTCCGCCGTAGCTCGAGCGTGTTCATCACACACTCGTTCGTGTGTACTCGTTCAAGCAACAACGTAGGTATATTTTTCTTCATGCGGGTCCCAAATAAGCGAGTTAAATTCTAATTTGCTGCGTACTAAAGCGCAGAAAAGAGTCATATACGTATGCTTGTCTTGGAACCTGGCCGATTGTCGCATTACAAATCCCAGAGATATAAGCGCGTTTGCACAACTGTGAATGTGACTGTTGAAGGTCAGTTTCGAATCGATCGTAAGACCCAAATCCCATAAGTCTGAGACGCGCTCCAGCGCAACTCCCGATATATTGTAGTCGTGCGAGAGTGGCGAGTGGGACCTTGTCAGCGTAATCGTTTTGCATTTAGATATGTTAAACTCTAACTGGTTCCGCCCACTCCACTCCACAACACTATCAATGTCGCGCTGCAGCGCCTCACAGTCGGCGGGCGTATCTACACCTAAGAATAACTTCAAACATCAGACACTTAGCCGTTCTGACAGCGCGATTTTGGTGGTCGCATAATCCACAAAGTTAATGAGATTGGTCGTGGTAGACTTTCCAGCGCGAAAACCATGCTGGCTTTCGTTCAGAAGCGGGCGAATTTGCAAGGAGATGTGGCGATATTTATATGTTTGTCCACGTATTACGCAGAAACTAGAAGTCGTATTGCAAAAATTGTTTTTTATGTAGAATAAAGTAACTCTCAACTCTTAACTTAGGAGCCACTGTAAGTTTTATCAAAATCGGTTCAGTAGTTTTCAAGATGTGGACTTTTTTAATTTTAAAATATGAGCGTTTCAACGACGCATTTATAATCTTTTACAGCGATTTTGCGCATGATTTCTCTCAAAAAACGTACAATCCCCAGCGCAGCGTGTCAAGCGTAACGTACAATCCACAGCGCAGTGTGTCAAGCGTAACGTACAATCCACAGCGCAGCGTGTCAAGCGTAACGAAATTGTAAGCTAGACTACAAAAGTCGCTCTATTGCAGTCGGGTATTATGTTTTTCTTTTTATATAGATTAATATAGATATTCTATTAAAAGATACTATAGATAAGAGATTTGAATTCAGAGGAGCATATATTTATCAAACCCTTAATAAGAAGCTCAACATCATAAAACACGCCGGTAACTCCCATTAGTTCTATATAACTGTGACGTCATAGAACTGTTGTTTTTTAGGGTTCCGTACCCAAAGGGTAAAAACGGGACCCTATTACTAAGACTTCGCTGTCTGTCTGTCTGTCTGTCTGTCTGTCTGTCTGTCTGTCTGTCTCCAGGCTGTATCTCATAAACCGTGATAGCTAGAAAGCTGAAATTTTCACAAATGATGTATTTCCGTTGCCGCTATAACAACAAATACTAAAAATTTAAAAAAAAAAAATTAAGGGGGTCCCCATACAATAAACGTGTTTTTTTCGTATTTTTTTGCTCAATATTAAAAACGGCAACAGGTAGACGCTTCAAATTTTCACAGAATATTTACTTGTATATTACCTTTCAAAATAAATAATTAAATAACAATAAAGTAAATATTAAAGGGGGGCTCCCATACAACAAACGTAATTTTTAAGCAATTTTTACTCGATCTTAATTAACAGGTAGAAACTTGAATATTTGTAAGTAAATATTTAGAAATATATTAACTATAAAAATAAATACCTAATCTAATACATAAAAACTCACAAAATGAAAATAATCCGTGCATCTAAACGCGGTGCGAGCGCCGCGCCGCGGTGTGGTGGTGGCGCGAGCGCGAGGCGGTTGCTAAGCAACGGCCGCGCGGGTAGCGGGGGAGGTAACATCACGGAGCGAGCCATAGCCGCGCGTATTCGCGCAAGCGTCGTCATGCTGCCCGGATTTGTATCGAAAACCTACCTATAAGTTTGCAATTTACTACTTGGAATTTCGTTGATTTCTCGTTATTTTATAAACAGAACTAAACTTTGTAGTATTATAGATGATAGTACGGAACCCTTCGTGCGCGAGTCCGACTCGCACTTGGCCGATTATTTTAATTCTTTTAGTTCTATGGTAGAACTATACGACATATTTGTAAACGTAAACTTAGGGAATTTTTGACGAGTCTGGGTTACAAGGAAACTGGGAGCTGACAATATTGCTTAACTTGTTTAACTTTCTTCGAACATTACTCAATATCTTCTATTACTCCCATCAGGACTTGAGGCCATTCTCATTTTACTAAGATTTTGTTAACGATGAATGAATTTGTGAAAATATTGTTTATGGCACTGTAAGAGAAAGCGAAAGTTATGGAATTCACTAAATATTTATACCTCACACGACTCATTCACCACATGCAGACACATTCACACCATTTTAAATTGCACACACCACACATAGCTATCACACACTTCACTCTCCTTGCACTGTATACCTGTAGGGACTGAGATATCTGTAAACCTACTATAATATAAGGCCATTCAACTGATTCCACACGAAAACACAATTTACTCTCACACACTTTTACTCTTTGTGTGGGTACTTTTCCTTTTTCTTTGTAAACATAATGATTACTTGCTATGGATAGTTAGTAAATAAAAGCACTAGATTTCGCGACACAGGGTTACCTAGTGCGAAATCTAGAGTACTTAGAAAATAGTCAACTCTGATTGTACACGTTACGTTACTTTGTACAATAGTGTTTGTTTGGATTTGAGGAATACATTATCCCATCAAAAACATAATATGTACAAAAAAACCAAGTCTCGCAACTCATCTCTTCTACCACAAAAAGATGTGAGATCTAATGTATAACCAATTCGGTTAATTAATATAATACTTCTATATGGGAGTATTTATCCAACTATTTAGTAAGAAATTGTAACCCAATTACTTAACTAGCAACTTTTGTAGTGACCGCATCGAATTAGACATCTTAATTTCTTTACTAATGAGAATGACTTGGCCATCGCACGACAACACAATCACATAAGCATTAATCTGTTGTTTGAAATAGTCATAATAATACATATCACTTGCGAGCCAAATTTATGCATATAATATTAGGTAGATTAATTGTATGTAGAATCATGTGCAATTGCCAAGTAACATACCCAATACATACATACACTCGAAAAACATAATCCTCCTTGTTACGCAGACGGGTAAAAAGAAGAGGAAATAATAAGGAGCGAGCGAAGCGAGCGCGAAACTTTTTATCAAATTTTAGTAATTCATATGTTGGGTTTGATATATGTATTTCATATTCATGGGTTGAACCCCCAAATGCCCCCCTGTCTACGGCCTTGGCGCAGGTATAACAAGATCGCTCACCACGCTGGCTACTGCTACTTGCCAGATTTGAGACGTTAAGCGGACCACAATTTTCCGCCACTAGGTACATTACGCGTTTTTAGGGTTCCGTACCTCAATAGGAAAAAACGGAACCCTTATAGGATCACTTTGTTGTCCGTCTGTCTGTCCGTCTGTTCGTCCGTCCGGGTGTCAAGCTCATTAGCATAAGCTAAACCAGGTTTACTATAGCCCTGCCCCACTCGGATCCGAGTGGTGAGCAAGGAATGTGTTCAATATTTTTACGATGTATATTTTTCGGTTTATGAAGGAAAATATAAAAAATATATGATTTCCCCCTTTTATTTAATTTGTACGGAACCCTCGGTGGGCGAGTCTGACTAGCACTTGTCCGGTTTTTTTATATATATATTTATTTTAATTTTTTAACACTAACATTTGACATTTTTCTATTATAATTTGTACTTCCATTGACATTTAATAATTCAATCTAATATTTTTTACTTTTTGACATGATTATTATTATTGTAATGTGTTATATTTACACAGTATTCTATGTTGTGGTTTTATGCTTACAAATATTTGTAAGCTTATACATAATATTTTATTATTATTTGTAAAAACTTGACGTGTAAAATAACATTTTATCAATTAATATATGAATATGAATATAAATATGAATATATTTATTTATTTATTATGAAATTGACATAATATTTTTTTTTTCTTTTTATAAACATAACTGTCATTTTTAAATAATTAGACATTATTATTATTATTTTCTTTAATTATCAAATTATTTATTATGCTAGGGCTACATTAGCGGGCAAAGATTCGTGTCGCGTTAGCGCGCTAAAAACATCGTGTACGGGCATACGCGATGTTCTTGTCTACATTAGCGGACTAAGATTCGTGTCGCGTTGACGCGATACATCGTTCCGGTTTGTGTTGTGGTGTGCTGTGCGGCTAGACATAATTCAAAATGGAGGAAGTAGTGGCGTTGCATTATATGTTTTTTTTTCAATACAATATAGATCTACGATTGACCACCAACTCGCCTGATGTTAAGCGACGGTATGGCCGAGGATGGACCTCGTCGATCTAGAAGATATCTATTCATTCTAGCCTTGAAAATTCCAAAATTGTAGATCTCAGAAAACAGAGATGGCGGCAAAGAATTCCATTCTTGCGCAGTACGCAACAGGAATGTGGATCGATATCACTGAGTACAGATTTTTGGCATTTCAATGAGAAATGGGTGGTCTGTAAATTAATATTTATAACAACTGTATAAGTATCATTTGCATTTGCTTTTCCGTTACTCTACTCCATGATGTACCAAAAAACTCAAGCACTCCCGTCCCGCATCAATGTCTGGACGACACTGAAGTAACGTAAGTGTAGCCACCCAAGCGAATATTGTCGCGACAAATCTCTTTGATGCGCGCCAGTTTACCGACAATGCCCAAGCCCAGGCATAATGCCTGGGCTTCATTAGCGGGCTACGGCGAACATTCGCCGCAACGCGATGAGTGTGGCTGGGTACATCGTCGCAACGCGTAGTATTCGGGCGCAGACGATGTATTATCGGGGCACTGTCGGTAAACTGGCGCGCATCAAAGGGATTTGTCGCGACAATATTCGCTTGAGTGGCTACACTTACCGCGGCTCTACACTTGTGCTGGTGCGAATTCGCGGCAGAGGCGCACCCTCTACATTCACGGAGGTCACTCATTTGTGCCGTGAAACCTGCCGTGCAACGGACGTCGAAACTGCTGCTGCGATAACTTTGTTTGATGAAATAGTTCGAAAGCGTTGGAGAAAAAGGATTTGATGGATGACTGAAATATATCGTAACCGATCGATATTAAATTGAAAACTAATCCTTCTCCAGGCGTCATAATTTTACTTTTATTATTATGTCCCACGAGTCCCACAGTATACGTTCAGCGTGAAAATATTTCAAAAAGCGAATTTCTAATTCACTATCTCAACTTATATTAATCCGATGCGCTACCATTTAGCTCGCATTACACGTCCGTGCGCATCAATAGTCAGGAGCAAACTGGCACGTTGCCGTGCCAGTTTGCCGTGAATGTGAATGTGCGCGCGTGAACGAGGCGCGAACTGCCGCGAACCCTTTGTCGCGGGACAAAATACCGACTTCGATCGGGGAACAGGCGTGAACGGCCGTGAACGCCGTGAAAACCCTCCACACTTATGTTCACGCCTGTTCGCGGACGTTCACGGCACAAGTGTAGAGCCGCGGTTACGTCACTTCAGTGTCCTCCAGACATTGATGCGGGACGGACGTGCTTGAGTTTTTTGGTACATTTATTTATTTTAGAAACACCAACAGTATACATATTACATTGACTTAGTAGGTAATCTCTAATATATGTACTGATATGCATACCTTTAACAGGCGTCTACATCATTCTTTAACTAAAACTAAAACTATATTAATTTAAAACTAAAACCTATAAAATAATAGGAGAGGAGTAACGGAAAAGAAAATACAAATGATACTCGTACAATTGTAATAAATAATAATTTATCGACCACCCATTTCTCTTTGAAATGCCAAAAATCTGTACTCAGCGATATCGATCTACATTCCTGTTGCGTACTGCGCAAGAATGGAATTCTTTGCCGCCATCTCTGTTTCCTGAGACCTACAATATTGGAATTTTCAAGGCTAGAGTGAATAGATATCTTCTAGATTGACGAGCTCCATCCTCGGCCACACCTTCGCTTAACATCAGGCGAGTTGGTGGTCAATCGTAGAACTATCTTGTATTTTAAAAAAACATCAATGCAACGCCACTACTTCCTCCATTTTGAATTATGTCTCTACTGCACAGCACACCACAACACAACCCGGCACGATGTATCGCGTCAACGCGACACGAATCTTAGTCTGCTAATGTAGACAAGAACATCGCGTATGCCCGTTGCACGATGTTTTTAGCGCGCCAACGAAACACGAATCTTTGTCCGCTAATGTAGCCCTAGCATTAGAAACACCAGAAATTCATGCCATAAAAATAAATTAAATATTAAAATTAAAAGTCCATCAATTAAGAACAGATATTATAACAGGTAGCCCTCCTCTCTGCTATGTTGCTGCGCCCGACAGGGTCCTTAGGATACATTTATTTAATTTACCATTTACCAACATTGTAATACTATGGAATAGCAATAAAATATCTGAATCTATAATGACCAAAAAATATATAAAAACATTATATTTAACAATTTTAATTAGTGGTCCACCTAGGTCCTGGACCCAGCCCAGGGGGGGGGGTCATAGCCCCCATGACCCCCCCCCTGGTTCCGTCCTTGCTCCTACTAACTAAGGAAACTTCTGGATACAGAGCTTTTTGTTGTAGATTTCACTATCGTTTTGTACTATGTACAGCCAAGCAATGAAATGAGCTGTCTTCTGCGCTTCTGCGTTTCCTGACATGTTCTCGGCTCTTTTTCGAGAAGTGAATATTGTTACCATAGTCGGTGTTCAAACGCGGACGTATTTGTGTTAAAGAAAAAAACAACGTTAACATTTATCTCGCTGTGTCCAATGAAATCATCTGATATTAATTCATAGTAAGTCATTCAAGATAATAACTTACGTAAAATAATACCTTTAGATTACAGGGTTATTCATAATGATGATTGGATGACCTTCTTTGTAATGTATGACCTATAGCTGGGAGTCAGAGGCCGGTAGCCGGTAGCCGGTGGCGCTCCACATGACGGAAACTGTATGACCTATAGCTGGGAGTCAGAGGCCGGTAGCCGGTAGCGCTCCACATGACGGAAACTGTATGACCTATAGCTGGGAGTCAGAGGCTGGTAGCCGGTAGCGCTCCACATGACGGAAACTGTATGACCTATAGCTGGGAGTCAGAGGCCGGTAGCCGGTAGCGCTCCACATGACGGAAACTGTATGACCTATAGCTGGGAGTCAGAGACCGGTAGCCGGTAGCGCTCCACATGACGGAAACTGTATGACCTATAGCTGGGAGTCAGAGGCCGGTAGCCGGTAGCCGGTAGCGCTCCACATGACGGAAACTACAACTACGATATACTAATTGTAGAAAGGATTGTGAATGAATTGTATCGATATTTGCAGGATAACTGGACTCGTTATCGATCATCCTGCTATAAATAGATCCACGGAGCGGTCTCTTCGAGTACTTAACTATTAATATAAGAAAACGATCAAATTTCGTGCCTTCCTGAGAAAAGGGGTTATACAGATGATGGCTAAAGAAGTGACCCTATGAGGATTCTATTTGTTCTTTGTGGTAGGAAACCCTAATATTATAATAAAAAGTTAAAGTTTGTTATAAGGATATACGTCATAGGTGTTCTCAGTTCTGTGTAGTACACGCTTCTGGCGAGACGAGTTGGGATGGAGCGGAGGGCGATGCAGCGGCGATACCTCGACTGGAATGCAGCTCGTCGTCAGCACGAACCAGTCGCCTCGCCACTACTGTCGTCGCGTCAGCGGCACGGCCACGGCCGTTCCACCAGTCTTACATTAATATGGAGGTCGGGCCGTGCGATAGCGAGAAGCCGCGTCGGAGGGACAAGGAGTGCGTACCTGTCTTGACGAGCGCCCTGGGCAGCGCCAGCACGCCGCTGCCGGCCATCTCTCCCGCCACCAGCAGCGCGGCCGCCTTCATCGACAGGCCGCCACCCTCGCTGCCGGTCTTCTGCACGTCCTGCGCACGACAGACACGTCATCTCCTTGCATTATACGGATGCACAGGTGTTACTGGAAGGCTGGACTCTGCGGTATCTCTGCTACATAGCTTTTACATGCCAAATATTAATTTCCTAGGGCTTCAGGGACTTCTCTAAACGATTTCGATGATAGCTATCTATATAAGTGAGTCAGTAACGAAATTGACTGTGTTATAAGCATTAATTGTTGTCCATAGGCGACGAATATCACTTACCATCAATTGAAGCGTCTGCCTTTTTGAAAAAAAAAACAAGGTATAAAGTTAGGGAACAGAATATTTCACAAAACTGCTATAACGACATGTTATCATGAAAAAATATTATTAATATTAGCTTTGCGGGTGCAAAAGCCGACAAAACGTTTCTTGCAGAGGTAGCGCTGGCAGTGCCTGTGCCTCATAATCATCATCATCGCTTGTTTTAATTTTTGTAGTATTTTACAAAGTGACATACTGTCTTACAGACTGAAGTCAACCCCCTCCCCCCCTTCTCCGCAGCTACTTAATCATGTTAAAAGTGATGATTATTATCTTGTTTGTCCGACGGCGGCGCCCGCGCCCGCGCCCGCGTCGTGTCGAAACTCGAGACTGGTTTATTCAAATACAATATTATGAATATATAACGTGTTCTCCGCAAGTTTCCACAAACTTCCACTCTTAATATGCTGAGATATTATCAAGGCTAACATATTTGTACGAGTGAAATCTAACTTGAATTTTAAGTTTATTTCCGCCCCAATTTTGTAGGCAATATTAATATTTAAATCGAGAAATATTACAATATCGACATGGATTTCGGCAAAAAACATTTCACCTCACAAGTTCGCAAAAATTCTGTTTGACATTAGAAATTGCAAAAAAAAAGTGCATTTTGGACGCTAGCGTGGAAAGAGTTTTTAAAATTCGAACCTTTCTATTCCATACTTTTCTATACCGCAAGTCCAGTGAAAATGCATTAAATACTTATTTCATGTCAGTGCGCCAACCTCATTTCTTTGAATAATCGCACGGACCAGCCACAGGTGGCAGCACTGGACTAGCGTTTTCCTCGCTGTAGTGAGGTGAAAAATTTTGTGTTTTACTCGGCAGCAAAGTTATTTTGCATCTCCTACTTTTGAAACCCTCGCTACGCTCAGGATTCTATATTTGAACCACTCGCTTCGCTCGTGGTGCAATCCTAGAATCCTTCGCTTGCTCAGGTTTCAATACAAGTACTCGCCCCAAAAACCAACTTTGCAGCCTTGCATAACAAATAACTATTACTCTTTCAAGTAATAATTCATTATACTCGTAGTTAAATTAATTATTTTTTAAATAAATAGTCGATTAAAAACTGAAACAACCTATTTCGAAATTGATGAAATTTCTATAAGAAAATATGGAAAAACATTGCGGGTGCGCAAAAACCATTTTTCAATTTAGGAATAGGGAAGTTACAAATATTAGGAAAATAGTTATTGAAGAAACTATCAGTTTAACGAGTCATATTCGATAACTTACAAAATGTACTTAGAGACAATGATGTATTATACATAAAACCTCATTGCTTAGAGAAGAATGAACAAGTAAGATATGAACATTTTTTACAAATTTAATTCAAACTAACAAGCTAACTCGTGTATAGTATAACATATCGTACATATATACGTGTATAGTATAACATATCGTACATTGTATAAATAGAAGATTCTGTTTTAAGGTCACATAAATAATTATCTGTAATTTATGTTCCATACAAAGATTTTAAAAAAATCTAATGAAATATCATTAGATTTTGTTTAAAAACTTTGTTCTAAGATATTTATGATTAACATACACTAAAAGGTGCTTTGAATTAAATCAGCTTTTCTGTAAAAATAAAACCAGACAAACGCGAGTCAGACTCGCCCACCGAGGGTTCCGTACAAACTAAATAACAGGGGGAAATCATATATTTTAAGGGTTCCGTACCTCAATAGGAAAAACCGGAACCCTTATAAGATCACTTTGTAGTCCGTCTGTCCGTCTG
Source organism: Lycia hirtaria (assembly GCA_947563715.1). Taxonomy (NCBI): domain Eukaryota; kingdom Metazoa; phylum Arthropoda; class Insecta; order Lepidoptera; family Geometridae; genus Lycia; species Lycia hirtaria. Next base: position 83,325 of record OX387386.1, on the reverse strand, counting down.
TCCGGGTGTCAAGACCTTTATCTCGGGAACGCGTGAAGGTATCGAATTGAAATTAAAACCATATACGCAGATCCATAGTATCTTGCTGCAGAAAGAAAAATAAAATTTCTCAGTTTCGTAAAAAATTCGTAAAAAAAAGTTACAGACGAATATGTCGTACAAAACGCACATTTCGACACTCACAGAGGAATCAAACCTATGGGGTACTTCCCATTGACCTAGAACTCTGAAATTTGGCAAGAACCATTGTGTTAGAGTACACATATAGGAAAAAATCCGAAAACTGGACATTTTTAATTTAATCACAAAAAATAGTGTCTCTTTGCAAGGAATGAGGGCCCAAATTTTAAAGTGAATTAACCGTATCATGTGGGGTATCACATGAAAGAGCCTCATTAGCATAAGCTAAAACAGGTTTTTAACACATTCTTCGCCCCCTGCAGACCCTTCACTTCAGCTGGGAACCAAAACTTTTTAGGCGAATTTATATTTGTACTCTAACACAATGCTTCTTGCCAAATTTCAGAGTTCTAGGTCAACGAGAAGTACCCCATAGGTTTGATTCCCTTGTGAGTGTCGAAATGTGCGTTTTTACGACATATTCGGCAGTAACTTTTTTTTTACGAAAACTGGGAAATTTTATTTTTCTTTCTGCAGCAAGATACTATGGATTTGCATATATGGTTTCAATTTCAACTCAATACCTTCACGCATTCCCGAGATTAAGATCTTGACACCCGGACAGACGGACAGACGGACAACAAAGTGATCCTATAAGGGTTCCGTTTTTTTCCTTTTGAAGTAGGGAACCCTAAAAACGTACAGACAATTTTAAAGGTCTGGTTCTAATGTCCATTACTTTTCAAATTATTTTTTAGGGTTCCGTACCTCAATAGGAAAAAACGGAACCCTTATAGGATCACTTTGTTGTCCGTCTGTCTGCCCGTCTATCCGTCTGTTCGTCTGCCAAGACCTTCTATATGTAGAAAGCGTGGAGGAGGTATCGAGTTGAAATTAAAACCATATACGCAGATCCATAGTATCTTGCTGCAGAAAGAAAAATAAAATTTCTCAGTTTTCGTAAAAAAAGTTACAGACGAATATGTCGTAAAAAACGCACATTTCGACACTCACAGAGGAATCAATACCTATGGGATACTTCCCGTTGACCTATAACTCTGAAATTTGGCAAGAAGCATTGTGTTAGAGTACACATATAGGAAAAAATCCGAAAACTGGAGATTTTTAATTTAATCACAAAAAAATAGTGTCTCTATGCAAGGAATGAGGGCCCAAATTTTAAAGTGAATTAACCGTATCATGTGGGGTATCATATGAAAGAGCCTCATTAGCATAAGCTAAACAGTTTTATATCACATTCTTCGCCCCCTTCAGACCCTTCCCTTCAGCTGGGAACCAAAACTTTTTAGGCGAATTTTGATTAAGTACAGAGTGGCCGTGTAAAGCAAAGTTGACTGCCTCAAACGCCAGCGGTTTACTGACTACTACAAAATGAACGGGAAGCTCGGTCGGATCCGAGTGGAAGGAGCCGCTACTATAGCCCCGCCCCACTCGGATCCGAGTGGTTAGCAGGGAATGTGTTAAATATTTTTACGATGTATATTTTTCGGTTTATGAAGGAAAATATAAAAAACATATATATATTTTCCATTTTATTTAGTTTGTACGGAACCCTCGAGTTATTTTTTAGATAACTAATCGCTGTTGGCAACCCAGATGGAGTGTGAGTGTGGGACTGATTGACTATTTGGAGATAATCTAACCGGTCTTCTAGGTGGCAAGGTTGAGGATCCCCCAGGTCTCTCCTGGGGGATCCTCAACCTTGCCAGGCTTGCCTGGGGCTGTCGGATCGGGATCACTCGATCCGACAGCTCCAGGCAACAGGAGACCGCAGCAGCCGTGACTACTGCGATGGGGTCGTCCGGGTCACACCTAAGAAACATCTTGGTCGACGTCGGAGAGGTTTTCAAATTGAAACCGGTGTGTCGCGTTCGCGAGATGTTCGTCTTACAACAGTGTTGAGGTTAGGGAGGCTCACCAGCAGCCCCCCTCCCCCCCCCCCCCTCCCCCTGCCTACCCCCGCGCACCCTTCCTATCACTGTGCCGCGCGCACGCACCACATGGCTCCCTATCATCCGTCCCTCTAACTACACACATTATAATATATTTTCAACGTTTAGTTTACAAGTTTTGCTAAGTTGCGGCTAGGATGCTAGGATGGTGTTGTGTGGTGATGGTGTGTGGAGTTGGCTAGGATGGTGTTGTGTGGTGACGGTGTGTGGAGTTGGCTAGGATGCTAGGATGGTGTTGTGTGGTGATGGTGTGTGGAGTTGGCTAGGATGGTGTTGTGTGAAATGTCTACAAATATTTAAAATAGTTTAGCCCGTAAGCCCGTCATCCCGTCATCCTACGCCTTATATATTACCTAAAACCAATTGAAAACAAAAATAAAAAAATCACCTCGACCGATAGGCGTAAAAAGTACTCGTACGAATCCTACAACAGATTAAAATAATCGTTTCAAACTTTATAAATAAATGAGATGACCTTCTTACAGAGTATAATACTGCTATATCGATACACGTGTTAAAAAATAAAATGCAGTCACACTGAAAACATTCTTCTACTGAAGTGCGGTTTGTAAAACTTAATATGTGGTATATAAATATATTAAAATACATTCGCATCGAGATAGAGTTATCGTCGCGATGAAGCGTCGCACTCTACTTCAATAAGACTCACAGTTTTGGTGACCAGCGGCGTGGTCTCCGTGGCGCTCGAGGCTCGCGTCGCCTCCGCTTCCGCTTCTTTAGACATCGCTACTCGGTCGCACTATTGTCTACTGTGACACTCGGAAGGAGGTAGCACGCGGCCGCACCCCACACGCCTGCTAGAGCTAATAGCGCGACGACTCCGCGACTCCGCGGAGGCTCCCGAGTACGGAACGGTGAGCAGACCGGTTTCCGGCGCGGCCGTCGGCTAGCTTCGGACCGGTCGGCGGTCGGCGGTCAGCGGATTCGGGGGAGCGGCTCGGTTAGACGGCTTTATTCAGAGGCATGGACACAAATTACTAGAGGATACTACCTGTCAGATGGGAATCTTAGAATAACCAACAGCAGCGGTAGAATAGAGTTGACACTTTTTTATTTTTAGGGTTCCGTACCTCAAAAGGAAAAAACGGAACCCTTATAGGAACACTTTGTTGTCCGTCTGTCCCTCCGTCTGTCTGTCAAGACCTGTATCTCGGGAACGAGTGAAGGTATCGAGTTGAAATTAAAACCATATACGAAGATCCATAGTATCTTGCTGCAGAAAGAAAAATCAAACATATCAGTTTTCATAAAAAAAGTTACAGCCGAATATGTCGCAAAAAACGCATATTTCAACACTCGCAAGGAATCAAAACCTATGGGGTACTGCCCGTTGACCTATAACTGTGAAATTTGGCAAGAAGCATTGTCATTTAGTAAGTACACATCCCATCAAAAACATAACATGTACAAAAAGCCAAGTCTCGCTACGCAGCTCTTCTACCATAAAAAGTTGTGAGATCTAATGTAAAACCAAGTCGGTTAATTAATTTAGTACTACCTATGGGAGCATTTATCCAACTATTTGTAGTAAATTGTGACCTAATTAGTTAACTAACAACTTTTGTAGTAACCATATCGATATTAGACATCTTAATTTCTTTAATAATAAGAATGACTTGGCCATCGCACGACAACACAATCACATAAGCATTGATCTGTTGTTTGAAATAGTTCTAATTATACATAGGACTTGCGAGCTCAATGTATGCATTTAACATTAGGTGAACTGTATGCAGATTCTATAATCATGTGCGATTGCCAAGTCATTCTAATTATTAAAGAAATATTTTTTTTTAATATCGTTACGGTTACTACAAAAGTTGTTAGTTAACTAATTACATCACAATTTCTTACAAAATAGTTGGATAAATACTCCCATAGAAAGTACTAAATTACTAATCGACTTGGTTTTACATTATATCTCACAACTTTTTGTGATTATAAGAGCTGAGTTGCGTGACTTGGCTTTTTGTACATATTATGTTTTTGATGGCATCTCATTTCTTTTTGTTGGTATTTTTTTCTTTTCGCGTATCATATTATTTTGTGCGTCAGCTACAGAATTTTTCAAAGCCCACTCCCTGTCTTTGTGGACTTTTCGCAGAGGCTTTGATGTAGGTACTTTCTTATCTTACATATACTTAGTCTGGCCATAAATACTGTTACAGTTAAAAATAAGAAAGATATTACATTTGAATTTGGAATCTGTCATTTTTATACGATTGTTCATTGAGTTTTCTAATTTTGGCGCCAATACATTGTACAATATTTTGCGATATTAAAATGGAGTGGGGTGATAAAGAGAACCGAATCGCTGTGATTGCATTACACAAAGTTGGTATGGAGCCAAATGCAATTTTTAAAACTCTCCATACGCTTGGTATTAGTCAAATGTTTGTGTACCGGGCTATTAATAGGTACAATGAGACCTCCTCTGTTTGTGACAGAAAAAGATCTGGCCGTCCACGTAGTGTTCGTACGAAAAAGGTGGTCAAAGCAGTAAGGGAAAGAATTCGAAGAAATCCTGTCCGAAAGCAAAAGATTTTATCTCGGGAGATGAAGATAGCACCCAGAACCATGTCGCGTATTTTAAAAGATGACTTAGGACTTGCAGCCTATAAGAGACCCACTGGTCATTTTTTAACTGATAATTTAAAAAAGAATAGGGTGGTAAAATCGAAACAACTACTGAAGCGGTACGCAAAGGGAGGTCACAGAAAATTTTTGTTTACGGATGAGAAAATCTTTACAATTGAGCAACATTTTAACAAACAAAATGACCGTATTTATGCTCAAAGCTCTAAGGAAGCTTCCCAATTAGTCGACAGAGTGCAACGTGGGCATTATCCGACTTCAGTGATGGTTTAGTGGGATGTTAGCTATGAAGGAGTGACTGAGCCATATTTTTGTGAAAAAGGTATCAAAACATCGGCACAAGTGTATCAAAATACCATTCTTGAGAAGGTAGTTAAGCCCCTTAACAACACCATGTTCAATAACCAAGTATGGTCCTTCCAACAAGACTCGGCGCCAGGTCATAAAGCTCGGTCCACGCAGTCTTGGTTGGCAACGTTTCGGACTTCATCAGAGCTGAAGACTGGCCGTCGTCTAGTCCTGATCTTAATCCGCTGGATTATGATTTATGGTCAGTTTTAGAGAGTATGGCTTGCTCTAAACGCCATGATAATTTGGAGTCCCTAAAACAATCCATACGATTGGCAGTGAAGAATTTTCCCATGGAAAGAGTGCGTGCTTCTATTGATAACTGGCCTCAACGTTTAAAGGACTGTATTGCAGCCAATGGAGACCACTTCGAATAAGCTTTTATATTTTAAATTGTTTTATATTTATGTATTAAACTAACACACTGTAAAAGTAATAAATATTATTTGCAATAAAAAAATATTTTTTTTCTTTGTGACAATATTTATGGCAAGTCTAGGTATGAACTATTATTATTTTACCTATCTATTTACATAATTTTAGATGGCGTAAGTGATGGGAAAATGTATAAACTGCTGAGTAACTATGTAATGTGTATCTATCTCAGTATGAAATTACGCTGTTTTAGTTTTTAGGGTTCCGTATCCAATGGGTAAAACGGGATCCTATTACTAAGACTCCGCTGTCTGACCGTCTGTCACCAGGCTGTATCTCATGAACCGTGATAGTTACACAGTTAAAATTTACACAGATGATGTATTTCTGTTGCCGCTATAACAACAAATATAAAAACAAGTGTGAGTCGGACTCGCGCACGAAGGGTTCCGTGCTATCATCTATAACAGAAAATCGTATAAAATAACGAAAAATCAACGAAATTCCAAGTAGTAAATTACAAACTTATAGGTAGGTTTTCGATAGACATCCGGGCAGCATGACAACGCTCGCGCGAATACACGCGGCTATGGCTCGCTCCGTGATGTTACCTCCCCCGCTACTCGCGCGGCCGTTGCTTAGCAACCGCCTCGCGCTCGCCACCACCACCACCACCACCACACCGCGGCGCGGCGCTCTCACCGCGTTTAGATGCACGGATTATTTTAATTTTGTGAGTTTTTATGTATTAGATTAGGTATTTATTTTTATAGTTAATATATTTCTAAATATTTACTCATAAATATTCAAGTTTTTACCTGTTAATAAAGATCGAGTAAAAATTGCTTATAAATTACGTTTGTTGTATGGGAGCCCCCCTTTAATATTTACTTTATTGTTATTTAATTATTTATTTTGAAAGGTAATATAAAAGTAAATATTCTGTGAAAATTTGAAGCGTCTACCTGTTACCGTTTTTAATATTGAGCAAAAAAATACGAAAAAAACACGTTTATTGTATGGGGACCCACTTTAATATATTTTTTTTTAAGTTTTAGTATTTGTTGTTATAGCGGCAACGGAAATACATCATTTTTGAAAATTTCAGCTTTCTAGCTATCACGGTTTATGAGATACAGCCTGGAGACAGGCAGACAGACAGACAGACAGACAGCGAAGTCTTAGTAATAGGGTCCCGTTTTTACCCTTTGGGTACGGAACCCTAAAAATACAGTTTTCGGATTTTTTCCTTTATGTGTACTATATGACAATGCTTCTTGCCAAATTTCAAAGTTATAGGTCAACGGGAAGTACTCTATAGGTTTTTAATAATAATAATGAATTTATGTTTTTTTTTTTTTTACATTTATTTTTACATGAATTTATTACTCAAATCCAAACAAACACTATTGTACAAAGTAACGTAACGTGTACAATCAGAGTAGACTATTTTCTAAGTACTCTAGATTTCGCACTAGGTAACCCTGTGTAGCGAAATCTAGTGCTTTTATTTACTAACTATCCATAGCAAGTAATCATTATGTTTACAAGAAAAATATTAGTATAAGTATAGTATAGTAGTAGTCGCGAATATTAGTATAAAAAGCATATACGCATTTCATTTTATAATTGATTTTATTATTTATACAAATTACTGCCAAGAATTAGAGATGGGTCGATGTAATATAAGTTATCGATAACAATTATTAGTTTTACGGACTTCTAAAACGAGATTATCAGTTAGCTTATATTTTTCTTATGTGTTACCCGCATGATTTCGTCACTTAAATTAATTTAAAAATCCTTTCAAATCTCAAAATTAGTCAGTAGTTTGGGTTTTAAAACAAAATTGCGAATTTTGAAGTCGGTTATTCTAGTTTTGTAAACTATGATAACGTGAATCATCATCATAAGAAGAAGTCCACTGCTGGACATAGGCCTCCCCATGGATTTCTATAAAAGCCGATGTGAAGCGGCTTGCATCCAGCATCTTCCTGCCACTTGTATAACTATTCTGTTTAGATTTTCTAGTTGATGCTGTACAAGCAGAACATTAAGCAGATATAGTAAGGCGAAGTCAAAATGATCCTTGGTGGAAACCGAATTCTCGCTTAACAATTTGTTCAGTTCATTTCCACAGTAAATCATGTATTTACTGTGGAAATGCACCTGAGGAGTATTATAATGACTTAAGTGTTATATATATTTATCGCTATATCTCGAGAAGTTGAAATCAGAGAATGTTCAAAATAATTTTCGTTGAAAGTATTTAATATGGTCTACTATTATGGTTAATACTGAATTTAATGTAATTGTTTAGAAATGCACACACAGACACAACTTTTAACTTTAGCGAGCTATAAGTATATCCCACACATATCACATCTGAGAACAAAAATAGATATCGAACCTCAGTCTTATTTATCGTATAAAATAACGAGAAATCAACGAAATTCCAAGTAGTAAATTGCAAACTTATAGGTAGGTTTTCGATATACATCCGGGCAGCATGACGACGCTCACGCGAATACGCGCGGTTATGGCTCGCTCCGTGATGTTACCTCCCCCGCTACCCTCGCGGCCGTTGCTTATCAACCGCCTCGCGCTCGCGCCACCACCACACCGCGGCGCGGCGCTCGCACCGCGTTTAGATGCACGGATTATTTTAATTTTGTGAGTTTTTATGTATTAGATTAGGTATTTATTTTTATAGTTAATATATTTCTAAATATTTACTTACAAATATTCAAGTTTCTACCTGTTAATTAAGATCGAGTAAAAATTGCTTAAAAATTACGTTTGTTGTATGGGAGCCCCCCTTTAATATTTACTTTATTGTTATTTAATTATTTATTTTGAAAGGTAATATACAAGTAAATATTTTGTGAAAATTTGAAGCGTCTACCTGCTACTGTTTTTAATATTGAGCAAAAAAAACGAAAAAAACACGTTTATTGTATGGGGACCCCCTTAATATTTTTTATTTTTTTATTTTTTAGTATTTGTTGTTATAGCGGCAACGGAAATACATCATTTGTGAAAATTTCAGCTTTTTAGCTATCACGGTTTATGAGATACAGCCTGGAGACAGACAGACAGACAGACAGACAGACAGACAGACAGGCGGCACATTTAGATATAAAATATATATTTTTGAGTTCAAATATTATAACAATTACTTTTGATTTCAGATTTTCTGTCAGATTCATAAGAACAGTATTACAATGTATTAACAGTAGCTGTTATTTTTATATGTGATATTTTGACCGTAATAAACGTGTAACTGCCAAAAAAAATTAAAATAACTATAATAGTTCAATAGCTTAGTTCTATAATAGTAATGGCACAATTTTTGTTTTCCATTTGTTAAAAAAAAAAACAGTTTGTATGTCAATTCATAATCTGTAACGTCACTGTCACGTGTGTGCCCGTCTATCTGCAAGCAAGCAAGCAAGCAAGCAAGCAAGCAAGCAAGCAAGCAAGCAAGCAAGCAAGCAAGCAAGCAAGCAAGCAAGCAAGCAAGCAAGCAAGCAAGCAAGCAAGCAAGCAAGCAAGCAAGCAAGCAAGCAAGCAAGCAAGCAAGCAAGCAAGCAAGCAAGCAAGCAAGCAAGCAAGCAAGCAAGCAAGCAAGCAAGCAAGCAAGCAAGCAAGCAAGCAAGCAAGCAAGCAAGCAAGCAAGCAAGCAAGCAAGCAAGCAAGCAAGCAAGCAAGCAAGCAAGCAAGCAAGCAAGCAAGCAAGCAAGCAAGCAAGCAAGCAAGCAAGCAAGCAAGCAAGCAAGCAAGCAAGCAAGCAAGCAAGCAAGCAAGCAAGCAAGCAAGCAAGCAAGCAAGCAAGCAAGCAAGCAAGCAAGCAAGCAAGCAAGCAAGCAAGCAAGCAAGCAAGCAAGCAAGCAAGCAAGCAAGCAAGCAAGCAAGCAAGCAAGCAAGCAAGCAAGCAAGCAAGCAAGCAAGCAAGCAAGCAAGCAAGCAAGCAAGCAAGCAAGCAAGCAAGCAAGCAAGCAAGCAAGCAAGCAAGCAAGCAAGCAAGCAAGCAAGCAAGCAAGCAAGCAAGCAAGCAAGCAAGCAAGCAAGCAAGCAAGCAAGCAAGCAAGCAAGCAAGCAAGCAAGCAAGCAAGCAAGCAAGCAAGCAAGCAAGCAAGCAAGCAAGCAAGCAAGCAAGCAAGCAAGCAAGCAAGCAAGCAAGCAAGCAAGCAAGCAAGCAAGCAAGCAAGCAAGCAAGCAAGCAAGCAAGCAAGCAAGCAAGCAAGCAAGCAAGCAAGCAAGCAAGCAAGCAAGCAAGCAAGCAAGCAAGCAAGCAAGCAAGCAAGCAAGCAAGCAAGCAAGCAAGCAAGCAAGCAAGCAAGCAAGCAAGCAAGCAAGCAAGCAAGCAAGCAAGCAAGCAAGCAAGCAAGCAAGCAAGCAAGCAAGCAAGCAAGCAAGCAAGCAAGCAAGCAAGCAAGCAAGCAAGCAAGCAAGCAAGCAAGCAAGCAAGCAAGCAAGCAAGCAAGCAAGCAAGCAAGCAAGCAAGCAAGCAAGCAAGCAAGCAAGCAAGCAAGCAAGCAAGCAAGCAAGCAAGCAAGCAAGCAAGCAAGCAAGCAAGCAAGCAAGCAAGCAAGCAAGCAAGCAAGCAAGCAAGCAAGCAAGCAAGCAAGCAAGCAAGCAAGCAAGCAAGCAAGCAAGCAAGCAAGCAAGCAAGCAAGCAAGCAAGCAAGCAAGCAAGCAAGCAAGCAAGCAAGCAAGCAAGCAAGCAAGCAAGCAAGCAAGCAAGCAAGCAAGCAAGCAAGCAAGCAAGCAAGCAAGCAAGCAAGCAAGCAAGCAAGCAAGCAAGCAAGCAAGCAAGCAAGCAAGCAAGCAAGCAAGCAAGCAAGCAAGCAAGCAAGCAAGCAAGCAAGCAAGCAAGCAAGCAAGCAAGCAAGCAAGCAAGCAAGCAAGCAAGCAAGCAAGCAAGCTTAGGTTAGGTTAGGTTAGGTTAGGTTAGGTTAGGTTAGGTTAGGTTAGGTTAGGTTAGGTTAGGTTAGGTTAGGTTAGGTTAGGTTAGGTTAGGTTAGGTTAGGTTAGGTTAGGTTAGGTTAGGTTAGGTTAGGTTAGGTTAGGTTAGGTTAGGTTAGGTTAGGTTAGGTTAGGTTAGGTTAGGTTAGGTTAGGTTAGGTTAGGTTAGGTTAGGTTAGGTTAGGTTAGGTTAGGTTAGGTTAGGTTAGGTTAGGTTAGGTTAGGTTAGGTTAGGTTAGGTTAGGTTAGGTTAGGTTAGGTTAGGTTAGGTTAGGTTAGGTTAGGTTAGGTTAGGTTAGGTTAGGTTAGGTTAGGTTAGGTTAGGTTAGGTTAGGTTAGGTTAGGTTAGGTTAGGTTAGGTTAGGTTAGGTTAGGTTAGGTTAGGTTAGGTTAGGTTAGGTTAGGTTAGGTTAGGTTAGGTTAGGTTAGGTTAGGTTAGGTTAGGTTAGGTTAGGTTAGGTTAGGTTAGGTTAGGTTAGGTTAGGTTAGGTTAGGTTAGGTTAGGTTAGGTTAGGTTAGGTTAGGTTAGGTTAGGTTAGGTTAGGTTAGGTTAGGTTAGGTTAGGTTAGGTTAGGTTAGGTTAGGTTAGGTTAGGTTAGGTTAGGTTAGGTTAGGTTAGGTTAGGTTAGGTTAGGTTAGGTTAGGTTAGGTTAGGTTAGGTTAGGTTAGGTTAGGTTAGGTTAGGTTAGGTTAGGTTAGGTTAGGTTAGGTTAGGTTAGGTTAGGTTAGGTTAGGTTAGGTTAGGTTAGGTTAGGTTAGGTTAGGTTAGGTTAGGTTAGGTTAGGTTAGGTTAGGTTAGGTTGGGGTGCGTGGTCAGGTTACCTCCTCGTGGTGCACCCTGGGGGTCAGACAACAACTTCCCTCGGTGGGTTCTTGTTGTCTGACCGCGAAATACCTGACGTGGGAGGGGCTTCTACGTGCGCTTCCCTTGCTACGCGTTCCCTGGGGAGTGCACGTAGAAGCCTGGGATGGAGCTCCCTTCGGGTGAGCGGGTTCGGGCAAGCGATTGCCCGAACGGGAGGGCTCTCCGCGTGTCCCTCTGATTAGCAGAGGGCACAGCGGATGAGCGAAGGAGGGGGCGGTGGGCCAGGCCGGTTACGCAGGAGGTTGCGGTGCGGCTGGGGCCGGAAGGAGGACGGGAGGACTAGCGGGTGTCTTAGCCCCTTGGCATCCGTTGGTCGGATGGTGGAGGCGGAGATCGCCGGAGGAAGGACGGGTTGATGAGGGGTCGGGTTCGCCCGACCCTTCATCGACGAGTAGTGGAGGGTGGTCTCTCGAGCTCGGTGTTCCTTCGCACCCTTAAAGCACCTGAGCTCGGGAGACCGTTTTGGGTTGGCTTGATGGGGGGCCGGGCACTGTTTGCCCGGCCCCTCATCGACCTGAACCGGAAATGGTGGGGCGCGATCACCTGGCTCGGTGTGTTAATTTAGAAAGCACACCGAGTCGGGTGCTCGCGCCGATGAGATGGTGGAAGGGCCCGGTGGGCATTGAATAGAGGTGGTGGTCTCTCGATTCCGGTGTTTACACTTGGAGTCGAGAGACCTTGGGATGTGGCTTGATGGAGAGCCGGAGACTGGTCAGACCGGCTCTTCATCAACCTGGGAAGGGATGTGATCACCGGGCTCAGTGTGCGAATGGTTTGATCACTGAATCGGGTGCTCACATCGAGAAGACGGTGGTTTCAGTCTGTGAACAGATGGGAGTTCACAGACTGAAACCGGAGCTCTGGCGTGGTGGACCGGAGGTGGAGGTTTCCTTCTGTGAACGGATGGGGGTTCACAGAAGGAAAAGAGGTGGTGGCTATCCTCTGTGAACGGATGGGGGTTCACAGAGGGAAGCCGGGGCTTTGGGTGATGGACTCGGGGGAGTTCGTCGCCCAGCTGATAAGCCCAGAGATGGCGCGCGCGGTGTTTCCGCGCGCCTCTCAAGGACGGCGGGTGTTGAGCACCCGCCTGAGGTGGGTCCGAAAGGACAGGCGCCGCCGGGCCCGTGGATGAGTACGAAGAGTGCACCCATAGGCCCGGCACGTAGGCGCGCGGACGAAACACCCCAGGGGTTTTAGTGGGTAACCCGGTATACCAGGCAGTATGCCTGGGCGGGACTCCCACATAACCACGCGGCCTCCCCCGAGGCGCAGTGGTACCCATAAAGGGTTTCCCCTGGGTCAAAAAAAAAAAAAAAAAAAAAAAAGGTTAGGTTAGGTTAGGTTAGGTTAGGTTAGGTTAGGTTAGGTTAGGTTAGGTTAGGTTAGGTTAGGTTAGGTTAGGTTAGGTTAGGTTGGGGTGCTTTAGGGTCGGTCGCCTCCACGTTTGCCTGACTACTACTATTCTCCTCCTTTTTGGGGGGGAAGAGTAGTCGTTGGGCTGGTGCACCCTGGTAACACTGCTAATAACTTCTCTCCTTTTGGGGGGATCTTGTTAGCAGTGGCAAAAGACCGACGGGGGGGGGGACCTTCTTCGAGTGATTCGCACGTCAGTGTGAATCGCGAGTTGAAGGTCCAGTCGAGGGGGGGACTCTCTTCGTGCGATTTATACGCTATTCGTGTAAATTGCGCGCTGAGAGTCCGTACGTGGGCCTTCTTCGCGCTATCTACGCACTTTTTGTGTCGATCGCGCGAGGAAGGTCTAGTGGTGGATCGGCAGGTGGCCGATGAGTTTCGGCTCGTACGGCCGCGTCGGGGGCCCTTTATGCGTTCCCCTTAGGGGGCATGGCGTATGTGGGACTGACGCGGCTTGACGAGTGCGAAACGGGAGTGGTGGTGACTTCTCTGCGCGATCTACACGCTTTTCGTGTAGATCGAGCGGAGAAGTCACAAAAGTGGTAGGCAACCAGGTTGCCAGCGCAGACGGCGCGGTTCGTTGGTAGCTTTACAGCTACAGGATGGTGGTAGCCCCTTTACAGCTACGTGGTGGAAGCGCTTACGCGCATTTGCTCGTGGGACGAGCAACGGCGTGCCCGGTATTCACTTACCCTGATGCCGGGCGTTAAGCGCCACAAATCGTAACCCAGCTCTGCCGCCGCGGTCACGTCTCGTGGCAATAGTGCATCTGGGCCGAGGGCCTTGGCTTAACCGCCCGGGCCGCGAGGAAGACAACCTCTATAAAAAATCACCCCCAATCCCAAGCGGCGACGCACCGCGAGGGGATGAATGGCCAGGGGTTACGGCGTCGTAGGGGGGACAACACCGCGCATTCTTCTTCTTTTTCTTCTTCTCTGTTCTTCTTCCTCTTATCTTCTTCCTTCTCTTTATTTTCTTCTTCTTCTCTTGCGCGCTGCTGTCACCCCTATTACGCCAGGTCGTTAGTGCGCTCCCCGTCGGGGCACCAGCCGACACCTTTGACGGGTCACGCTAGGCTTGCCCGGGTACAGGGGGCTATGCCCGGGTCGACTGCTTACTTCCCCCACACTCGTGGGACCAAATATGGATCTTAATAAAACAAAAAAAAAAACTAAAGATGATGGAGAGAGGCTATTCTATAGCCCAAATGAGGACTCAGACTCCTCTGAAGGAAGTCTGATAACTGTGACTTCTTCACAGTCTTCGAGATCAACGCGCAAGCGTAACAGAACACCAAAAGAGGGAAGTGACGACGGTGGCCAGGGAAACTCCGGCAGCGAGTCGGATGATTCGGCCACCAAAGCAACAACTAAGGAAAATAATGAGGACACCAGAAAGACAAGAGGCCGAGGCCGGCCACCCACTACTGGGCAGTATGTGGGCTTGGCAAAGGCGAAAGAAGAGCTCAACCGAGCAAAGGAAGAGGAGCTGCGACTGGAGGCCGAGAGGGAGTTGGCCGAAGAACAGCGGCACAAAAAGGAAAGATCGCGTGCTCTCTTTGAGAAGACACAGGTAGATCGACGTGACATCAAAGAGCATGACGTAGGACAAATCCAGAGAGTAGTTTCTGACTCTCTGGAAACTATTATGAATGTGGCCACGAAATCAAGAAATCTGAAGGGTACATACGTGGCGGCATTGAAGGAAGCCGCGCGTGTCATGAAGGACTCCTTTGAGATAATGCGTGACCGCACATCGTCTGAAGAAGTGTCTCTTCTTATGGACGCGAACAGGAGGCTCACGGAGGAGCTCAAAGAGATCCGCCGTGAGTTGGAGGAAATGCGGGCTGCTCAGGCAAAGCCGCAACCGCTGGTGACTCAAACGACAGCGCCAGCATTTGAGGAGATGATGCGGACGGTCATGGTGCAAGTGGGCACCATGATCAATGCTCGCATCGAGAATCTTGAAGAGAGACTCCTTCCAGAGAGAAGAGCAAGATCACCTCTGGCGGCCGACAGGCGAAGGGAGGGAGAAGCACTATCCATTGAAAGTGAGTCATTGGAATTGGAGGCGTCTGTCCCGCAAACAGCTTGTGCTCTGGAAGTCGAAGTGAGTAAAAAACCGACGAGGAATAAAAAGAAGAAGGGGAAGAGTACGTCCACTACGACAAAAACAGTGGACCCAACACCTTTCCCAGTGACTCGCCCATCGGTGCCCGACCCATCGACATGGTCGACGGTTGTCAGACGACGCGCTCGAAATAGTGGCAAAACGGCAGTGACGGAACGGACTAGATCTTCGGCTCCTGTGCGTACAGAAGCTCTTAAGTCGGCTCCAAAAACTGCCAAACAAAAGGCGGCAAAACTCCGCCCTCCACGCTCTGCAGCGGTGATCATTACGCTGAAGCCAGGAGCGGTGGAGCAAGGCATCACATATGCCAAAGTCTTGACGGTAGCCAAAAGCCGAATAGACCTAACGGCTCTGGGCGTGCCACCCCTAAGAATGAGAGCTGCGGCCACGGGGGCTCGCGTGCTCGAAATTCATGGAGAGGGGAAAGAAGAAAAAGCTGACTGCCTAGCCAGCAAGTTGAAGGAGGTCTTCGAGAAATCGGAGGGGATACAGGTGTCAAGACCGACCATCACAGCAGACATGCGTGTGAGTGGGTTGGATGACTCTGTAACCCCCGACGAACTGACGAAGGCCCTTTCCAAAACCGGAGGATGCGCTGAACAGGACGTTAAAGTGGGCGATATTAAGAAGGGCCCAGGAGGTATGGGCATTGCTTTCGTGCGCTGTCCAGTGACGTCAGCCAAAAAAATCGTGGCGAGCGGCAGCCGTTTAATGGTAGGATGGGTCGTGGCGCAGGTCCGACTCTTGGATGCTAGGCCACGCCGCTGTTTTAGATGCCTTGCACTGGGACATGTTAGGGCCCAGTGCAAGTCAGAGGTGGACCGCAGCGATGATTGCCATCGCTGTGGTAAAAAAGGCCACAAGGCCAGCGACTGCTCTGCCGCGCCGCACTGCAATCTATGTGCAGATGCGGGCAAACCGGCCGAACACCTCTCCGGGGGCAAAGCATGTGCCAAGCCCCCGTCAAAAAGAGCAGGAAGGAAGAAGCCCGCTTTGACTAACTCCGAGTCAAAGCCGGCTAGCTCTGTAGTAGAGCAAGAAGAAGGGATGGAAGAAAACTAGCATGGTACTGAGATTCCTCCAAGCCAACTTAAACCATTCTGCGGGCGCCCAGGACCTTCTTTTACAATCCATGGCGGAGATGTCCATACATGTAGCGGCGGTCACTGAGCCGTATGTTGTACCACCCAGACCGGACTGGATCGGGGATCTGGACAACGTAGTAGCGGTCACGACTCAATCGCCGGTGGTCTCGCCTATCCTTGAATTAGTAGGAAGAGGAAAGGGATTTGTTGCGGTTCGAGCTGGAGAGAACATTGTTGTGGGAGTGTACTTTTCCCCTAACAGGGTTCTTGCTGAATTCGAGGCTTTCCTCGTAGAGGTAGGAACCCTGTTGGGGCAAAATCACTCGAGATCGCTCATTGTCCTTGGAGACCTCAACGCTAAATCTATGGCGTGGGGGTCTCCGACAACAGATGCAAGAGGAAGAGTTGTCGAACAATGGCTCGCGGAGACGGGGATGTGTATACTAAATCAGGGCAACGAGAACACTTGCATACGACGGGGAGGCGGGTCGGTGATTGACATCACTTTTGCCTCTCCTGGTTTAGCGCGTCGCTCTCGAGACTGGAAAGTGCTAACGGATGAAGAGACTTTATCCGACCATCGATATGTTCAGTTTAACGTCTCTTCATCCTCAGAGGAAAACCAAGAAAGGGTGCCACCTACGTCCGGCCCACGATGGGTATTAAAGCGGATGGATACGGAGCTGCTGAAGGAAGCGGCCATTGTACAGGCATGGAACACTTCTTCTTCGGAACCAGTAGACCTGGATGAGGAGGCAGACGAACTGTGCATGGCAATGACTCGCATATGCGACACTGCCATGCCCCGCGCAAAGACCCTGCCGCCCAAGCGCCAGGTCTACTGGTGGTCGGATGAGATTGCCGAACTCCGACGCCACTGTGTAACGAGGCGTCGCCGCTATCAGAGGTACAGGAGAAGGAGACAACAGGAGATGACCGAACTAGATGCCCTCTATGCCGCCTATAGAGAGGCCTCAAAAGCCCTCCGTGTTGCAATCAAAGAGGCCAAAGCGAATTCGTGGAAGGAGCTGTTGGAGACACTGGAGCAGGATCCGTGGGGACGCCCTTATCTCCTAGCAAGGCGTAAGCTTCGCCCATGGGCGCCCCCAGTCACCAGCACGCTGCAACCATCGACGCTCCGGCGAGTGGTCGAGGGACTGTTCCCTGGCGAGCCGGGAACCGAATTCGTCCCTCCCACTATGATGGCAACACAGCAACCAGATGCGATAGAAGAAGAAGAAGACGAGCAACCCCCTGAGGTCTCAGAGGGAGAGCTAGGTGCAGCAGTCTTGAAAATGAGGGCCAAGAACACGGCACCGGGGCCTGACGGCATTCCCGGCCGTGCCTGGGCACTCGCTCAAGACTCGCTGGGACCTCGCCTGAGGGATTTTCTCAGTCGCTGCATGCGAGAGAGAAAATTCCCCAGGCGTTGGAAGAGCGGAAGGCTTGTCCTTCTTCGAAAGGAGGGACGACCGGCAGACGAACCATCCGGTTATAGACCGATTGTGCTACTCGATGAGGTGGGAAAGTTACTGGAGAGAATCACCGCTGCTCGCATCGCCGATCATCTGGCGACTACTGGCCCTGATTTGTCCGACAATCAATACGGATTCCGGAGGTGTCGCTCCACGATGGATGCAATAAACCACCTCCAGAGTCTGTCCGAGGAGGCGTGCTCCAGGGGCGGAGTGATGGTTGCAGTGTCGTTGGACATATCTAATGCATTCAACACTCTGCCCTGGAGCACAATCAGAGAGGGACTTAAATACCATTGCCTGCCACAATACATCCAGGGGCTTATCGGCCAGGGCTACCTGTCAGATAGAGTAGTTATCTTCCCAACAAAGGAGGGAGAGGAGAGTAGTCCCATGACGCGCGGTGTTCCACAGGGTTCTGCCCTAGGGCCACCCCTGTGGAACATCGGATATGATTGGGTCCTTCGCGGCGCTAACCTTCGTGGCGTCAACGTGATATGCTTTGCTGACGACACGCTCGTTACCGCCCGAGGGAAGGATTTCAGGGAAGCGAAAATTCTCGCTACAGCGGGAGTCGCGGCGGTCGTGGCAAGGATAAGGCGGTTGGGCCTGGATGTGGCGCTCCACAAGTCTGAAGCCATTTGTTTCCATGGCCCTCGAGGAGCGCCACCTTCAGGCTCAAGTATTGTTGTCGGTGGGACCACTATCGCTGTCGGGTCAACACTGAAATACCTCGGTGTTGTACTCGACAGCAGGTGGAGATTTGGCGCACACCTAAGCCGGCTAGCACCAAAACTAACCGGTACTGCTGCAGCGTTAAGTCGGCTTCTTCCAAATCTTGGAGGAGGGAATGGAGCGTGCCGCCGCCTCTATATGGGGGTGGTGCGCTCCATGGCTTTGTATGGAGCCCCAATATGGGCCGGATCACTCGACCGTAAAGAAGTCGCGATGCTGCGTCAAGCACAGCGCACTATGGCCACTAGGGTTTGTAGAGCTTATCGCACGCTCTCGCACGAAGTTGCGTGCGTGCTAGCTGGCTCCCTTCCGTGGGACCTGGAGGCAGAGGTTCTATCCTCGGTCTACTGGCGCAGAGCCCGCGCAAGGGAGCAAGACGACCGACTTGCACCACAAGAAGTGGTTCGCTGGAGGCAAATTGCCAGAGAGGAGGCCATGGAAAAGTGGAAAAATCGGATCCTGGAAGGACCCATCCAGAGAGGGACCGGAGCCCAACGGCTCCTTGAGGCACTACGACCCATACTCACTGAATGGGTCAATCGCAGACATGGCGCACTTACCTTCCGGTTGACACAGGTTCTCACGGGACACGGATGTTTTGGGAGATACCTGTGTCACGTAGCCGGAAGGGAAGAGACGCCGAAGTGCCACAGGTGTGGCTACGCAGAAGATACTGCGCAACACGTGCTGGAGGCATGTCCGGCAGAGGCGGACTCGCGGCAGCTGTTGGTCGCAGTCTTAGGTGCGGACCTCTCCTTGTCGACCATCTTATCAAAGATGGTCGATGATGAGAGGTCATGGGACGAGATGGTCTCCTTCTGTGAAGCAGTCGTTTCGAGGAGGGAGACCGAAGAGCGGGAAAGGGAGAAAGATCCCCTTGCCAACCCGCGTAGGAGGGCGCGGACACGGGGGCGAGCCATCCGGGCTCGCTCACCGTCTCCCCTTGGAGGACCTGGAGTGTTGGATGCGGGGGTGTCCAGCACTCCCAATACATCATAGGTCACCACGAGTAGTAAGTGATGCGCTGTGTGTTCCAGCGCATCGCTGAAGAGGCAGGAGGGGGGCATAGGCCTTCCTGAGGCGAATCCTCCTGGGAGGATACTGCACCGACCGGGTCGAGATGCGTGCGAGAGCGAACCCTCGACCCGGTCCGTATGGTCAGTGCAGGTGGAACACCGTGAGGTTTTAGTCGGTAGGGGCACCACTCTGGTGTCGAGCCCGACATAACCCGCCGCTCCCCCCCCCCGGGCGGTGGTGTATGCGTAACTGCATTTCCTCACGTAAAAAAAAAAAAAAAAAAAAAAAAAAAGGTTAGGTTAGGTTAGGTTAGGTTAGGTTAGGTTAGGTTAGGTTAGGTTAGGTTAGGTTAGGTTAGGTTAGGTTAGGTTAGGTTAGGTTAGGTTGGGGTGCTTTAGGGTCGGTCGCCTCCACGTTTGCCTGACTACTACTATTCTCCTCCTTTTGGGGGGGAAGAGTAGTCGTTGGGCTGGTGCACCCTGGTAACACTGCTAATAACTTCTCTCCTTTTGGGGGGATCTTGTTAGCAGTGGCAAAAGACCGACGGGGAGGGGGACCTTCTTCGAGTGATTCGCACGTCAGTGTGAATCACGAGTTGAAGGTCCAGTTGAGGGGGGGACTCTCTTCGAGCGATTTATACGCTATTCGTGTAAGTCGCTCGCTGAGAGTCCGTATGTGGGCCTTCTTCGCGCTATCTACGCACTTTGTGCGGATCGCGCGAGGAAGGTCTGGTGGTGGGCCAAGCAGTTCTGGCTCGTGTGGCCGCGACGGGGGCCCTTGCCGCTTGTCCCCTAGGGGGCACAGCGGACGTGGGACCGTCGCCACCGGGCGAGCCTAAACTGTTAGGCGGGCCCTCCTTGCGCGATCTACATACCTTGTGTGTGGATCGCGTGACGAGGGCGTGGTGGTGGGCCGAGCAGTTCTGGCTCGTGTGGCCGCGACGGGGGCCCTTGCCGCTTGTCCCCTAGGGGGCACAGCGGACGTGGGACCGTCGCCGCCGGGCGAGCCTAAACTGTTAGGCGGGCCCTCCTTTCGCGATCTACATACTTTGTGTGTGGATCGCGTGACGAGGGCGTGGTGGTGGGCCGAGCAGTTCTGGCTAGTGTGGCCGCGACAGGGGCCCTTGCCGCTTGTCCCCTAGGGGGCACAGCGGACGTGGGACTGTCGCCGCCGGGCGGGCCTGTACTGCTTGGCGGGCCCTCCTTACGCGGTCTACGCACCTTGTGTGTGGATCGAGTGATGAGGGCTTCGTGGTGGCTCGGCAGGTGGCCGAGGAGTTTCGGCCTGCCCGGCCGCGTCGGCGGCCCTTTCCGCTTGTCCCTTAGGGGGCACGGTGGATGTGGGGCCGGCGTGGCCGGATGGGCGCGAAACGGTGTGGTGGGCCTTCCTTGCGCGTTTCACACGCCTTTTGTGTGGACTGCGCGACGAGGGCCTGGTGATGGCTCGGCAGGTGGCCGAGGAGTTTCGGCTTGCCCGGCCGCGTCGGCGGCCCTTTCCGCTTGTCCCTTAGGGGGCACGGTGGATGTGGGGCCGGCGTGGCCGGATGAGCGCGAAACTGATTGGTGGGCGTCTCCTTGCGCTTTCCACATACCCTTTCTGGTGGACTGCGCGACGAGAGCCTAGTGGTGGCTCGGCAGGTGGCCGAGGAGTTTTTGCCTCGTACAACCGTTTCGGGGGCCTTTTCCGCTTGTCCCTTAGGGGGCATGGTGGACGTGGGACCGACGTGGTTGGATGAGCGCAAAACTGCGTGGTGGGCCTTCCTTGCGTGATCTACACGCCTTTTGTGTGGATCAAGCGACGAGGGCCTTATGGTGGAACGGCAGATAGCCGAGGAGTTTTGGCTTGTACGGCCGCGTCGGGGGCCCTCTCTGCCTGTCCCTAAGGGGGCACAGCAGACGCGGGACCGACGCGGCCTGACGAGTGCGAAACACGTACGGTTGTAGCTCTTTACAAGCTACGGAGTGGTGGTAGCTCCTTTACAGCTACGTGGTAGGTGTGCTATTGCACACAGCTCGTGGGACGAGCTATGGCGTGCCCGGTGTGCACTTACCCTGCTGCCGGGCGTTAAGCGCCTCTCGTAATCTGGCTCTGCCGCTGCGGTCATGTCTCGTAGCGTATGGCATCCGGACCGAGGGCCTTGGCTTAACCGCCCGGGCCGCGAGGAAGACAACCTCTCTAAAAAATTACCCCAATCCCAAGTGGCGACGCACCGCGAGGGGATGAATGGCCAAGGGTTACGGCGTTGTAGGGGGAACACCACCGTGCAGATCCTATTGGGTCTTGTGCGCTGCTGTTCATCCTGCGACGCTCGGTCGTTAGTGCGCTCCCCGCCGGAATACCGGCCGACCTTCCAGGCGGGTTACGCTAGGCTTGCTCGGGCATAGGGGGCTCTGCTCGAGTCGACGTGTTACTTCCCCCATACTCGTGGGAACATGTATGGATATTAATACTTTTAAACCCAAACCTGATGTAGAAGGAGGAGAGCGCTTTATGAGCGCGGATGAGGAGTCTGACTCCTCTAGGACGAGTCTGATGACGGTGAGTTCTCTGGCCTCAGAGAAATCACGGAAGCGCACGAGAGTGCGCAAGGAGAAAGGTGAGCTGCATAGCTCAGGGAGTGAGGGCGAGGCTCCGGCCACGAAAGTGGTTGTTGAGCCACGCCGAGGACGAGGCCGACCACCCACAACGGGTGAATATGTCGGCCTAGCTCAGGCCAAAGCTGCCCTAGTGGCAGCGGAACGGGCTGAGATGGAGCTTAGGGCTGAGCAGGAGGTTGCTCAGGTAGCCCAGAAGCTCCGACCGGCTAGGACGACGCAGACGAGTCGACTCTCCGAGTCCTCTGATGCGGATGAGGATCTTACAATGAACCTCAACAAGAAGGCGCTTGACTGCGTGGCCACAATTACCACTGTGGCCACGAAGTCGAGCAACCTTAAGGGTACTTACAAAAAGGCCCTGAAGGATGCTGCAACCACCATACAAGAGGTGGTTGAAACGATGAATAGACGTTCCTCCTCCGAGGAAACGCGGATGCTGCAGGCGGCAAACGCACGCCTTACAGCAGAGGTGGCGGACCTCCGCAAACAACTTGCGGAGCTTCGGTCTGCACTGTTCCAGGCTCGGGATGCTCCTGCACCCCGAGCCTCGACCGTGCACGGTGACGGGCTGCACACAGCAGCGTTCGATCAAGGGCAGTTGGAACAGGCCCTTCTTCGACAAATTGGCGGCATGATGAATGCGCGCTTCGCGGCGATTGAGAAACGCCTCTTGCCCGAAGAGCGTATTCGTCCCCCGCTCGCTGCTGACCGTAGAGGGGCAGCAGCACCGACCTATTCCGCGGTTGTCGGACGTAAGGCGACGTTGCCTGTCCCGGCGACTAAGCCGCCCGAACAGGCAACGTCTGGTTCTGCTCCCTCTGCCTCTTCCTCTAAGGGGAAGGGGCAGGGGAAGAAGACTAAGGCTGCTTCGGGGAGTAGCCAAGGCTCGGCTTCTCTCACGAA
The DNA here is from genome assembly GCA_947563715.1 of Lycia hirtaria. Taxonomy (NCBI): domain Eukaryota; kingdom Metazoa; phylum Arthropoda; class Insecta; order Lepidoptera; family Geometridae; genus Lycia; species Lycia hirtaria. The sequence continues at coordinate 60,705 of OX387386.1, read as the reverse complement.
GAAGCCCGATTTGTCGCCAAAGCCCAAGGAAACTTGGGTGGAGGTGACAAAGAAACGGAGGAAGAGAGGCAAGAAGGCTGCATCCGCTGCATCCCAGCAGCAGCAGCCTCAACCTGCGGCCAGGTCCCAGCGTGCCAAGGCCTCGAAGCCTAAGCTCCGTCTCCCCCGCTCATCGGCTGTGGTCATCACAGTGCAGCCCGGGGCCGGGGAGAGGGGGGTTACATATGAGAAGGCCTTGGCAGAGGCTAGGAAGAGGATTAGCCTCCAGGAGTTAGGGATCCCTTCCCTGAATTTCCGCGCGGCTGCCACTGGTGGCCGCATGCTGGAAATTCCGGGAGGCACCAGCGGGGAGAAGGCGGATCTCCTTGCTGCAAGGATCAAGGCTTTATTTAAGCCTGAGGACATCAGAGTCCAGAGGCCACAAAAATGTGCAGACCTGCGCATCAGTGGCCTCGACGACTCTGTGTCTAAGGAGGAGGTCGCAGAGGCTGTAGCCAAATTAGGAGGCTGCAGTATCCAGGACGTGAGGACGGGCGAAATTCGCCGCAGCGTCATCACCGGCACTGGCACAACATTTGTGCGCTGCCCGGTAGCCGCGGCGAAAAAGGTGACTGGCGACAGTCGCCTACTGATTGGCTGGGTGTCCGCCCAGGTCAAGCTTCTTGAGCAGCGACCGATGCGCTGTTTCCGATGCCTCGAGGTGGGGCACGTCCGGGAACAGTGCAAGGCGGACGCCGACCGTAGCAGTCTGTGCTACCGTTGCGGTCAGATCGGCCATAAAGCCCGAGAATGCTCCGGCAAGCCAAGCTGCTCAGTATGTGCAGCTATAGGCAAGCCGTCTGAGCATAGACTCGGAAGCAAGGACCCGTGTGCCTTGCCTCCGAAACGAAAAGGACGTAGAGGTGCAGCCGTGGCCAAGTCCCAGCTGCAGCCGTCGCTCCCGGTTCGGGATGAGAGGGAGGTTATGGAGGCCTAATTATGGCCCACACCATACTCCAAGCCAATTTGAACCACTCCGCCAGAGCTCAAGACCTATTGGTCCAGAGCATGGCGGAGTGGTTGATACCGGTGGCTATTGTGGCGGAGCCATATCTCATCCCGAACCGGGACAACTGGACGGGCGACAATGACGGCACTGTCGTCATCGTCACTCAAACGGCGTCTGGATTCCCACCCATAGAGAGAGTGCTGAGAGGTCGCGGTTGTGTCGCTGTTGTGGCGGGGGGTGTCGCCTACATAGGCACTTACTTCTCCCCCAACAGAGACCTTGCAGACTTCGAGGCATGGCTCTCCGAGCTGAGCTCGCTGGTGCGGCAATGTCACCCTCACCAAATCCTGGTCGCTGGTGATTTCAATGCCAAATCGGCCATGTGGGGGTCGCCTGTTGCCAATGCACGGGGCGAGCCGCTGGAGGAGTGGGCGTCAGCCCTTGGACTGACACTGCTGAACAGAGGAGCGGTACACACGTGCATACGCCAGCAAGGGGGCTCCATTGTGGACCTCTCGTTCGCCAGCCCCGCTCTGGCGCGCCGTGTCGAAGACTGGGAAGTCCTGGAGGGGGTAGAGACCTTATCGGATCATCGGTATATCCGGTTCGTTCTCTCTCCTCTAGGCGCCCCGAGCGGTCTAAGCCGCTCCCCAGCAGATGAAGCACCACGCTGGGCTCTCAACAGGCTAGACTCTCAACTTTTGAGGGAAGCCGCGATTGTCCAAGCGTGGTTGCCCAAACCGGAAGGAGACGTCGATGTTGACTCAGAAGCGGAGTGGTTTCGTAGGGCCATGACCGCTGTCTGTGACGCTGCGATGCCGAGGGTGAGATCCCTACCGCCGCGGCGGAGTGTCTATTGGTGGACGGCCGAGCTGGCTCACCTCCGTGAGGAGTGTGTGGCCGCCAGGCGTCGGTACACCAGACACCGCCGGAGGCGGCGGTGGGATCCAGACCTGGAGGCCGACCTATACGCTGCGTATAGACAGGCGGTCGTCGCGTTACGAACGGAGATCTCCAAGGCGAAGGACCAGGCTCGAGAGAGCATGCTCGACGATCTCAATCGTGATCCCTGGGGGAGGCCATACAAAATGGTCCGAAACAGGATCCGTGCATGGGCGCCACCTCTGACGCAGACCATGCAGCCGGAATTCTTGTCCAGCGTGGTGGAGACACTGTTTCCGCGCGTTGGTGACCATTTCGTCCCCGTTATGGCCTCACCGACAGATCGCGATTCGAGTGACGAGGAGGAAGACGTGCAGACGGTATCGGAGGGAGAGCTGGCTGCAGCAGTCCAACGACTCAAGGCCAAAAACACGGCGCCTGGGCCGGACGGGATTCCCGGCCGCGCTTGGGTGCTGGCGTTGGAGGCCCTTGAGCCCCGATTCCGAGACCTCCTGACGGAGTGCCTCAAGCAGGGACGCCTTCCGAGCCAATGGAAGACTGGGAAACTGGTCCTCCTGCGCAAGGAGGGCAGACCTGCTGACTCGCCGGGGGCATACCGCCCGATCGTGCTGCTGGATGAGGCGTGCAAGCTCTTTGAGCGTGTGCTCGCTGCGCGCCTCAGACGACACCTCGAGCGGGTGGGGCCCGATTTAGCGGAGAGTCAATACGGCTTCCGCAGGGGCAGGTCCACTATCGATGCCATATCGAGAGTGAGGGCCCTAGCGGACGAAGCCGTGTCCCGGGGGGAGGTGGTCGTGGCGGTATCTTTAGATATCGCCAACGCCTTTAACACCCTCCCCTGGGACTGCATTAAGGAGGCACTGCGCTACCACCGAGTACCCCGTTCCCTTCGCCAACCCCTGGAGGATTACCTCCGGTATAGATTCATTATCTATCCGTCGAGGGAGGGATTGGGCCAATGGGAAATGTCGTGCGGTGTTCCACAGGGCTCGGTTCTAGGACCGGATCTGTGGAACATCGGGTACGACTGGGTGCTTCGTGGTAGCAATCTGCAGGGGGTCAGTCTAGTGTGTTATGCGGATGACACATTAGTGACAGCACGCGGGAGGTCCTTCCGAGAGGCGTCGATCCTCGCCACTGCTGGCACGGCTCACGTGGTGAGCCGCATCAGGCGTCTGGGGCTTACGGTGGCCCTTAACAAGTCCGAGGCACTGTGCTTTCACGGTCCTCGGAACGCGCCACCAGCCGGAGCCGAGATTGTTGTCGGAGGTGCTCGCATCGCTGTCGAGTCGACGATGAAGTACCTTGGACTCGTCCTCGACAGCAGATGGAACTTCGAGGAGCACTTCAGACGACTAGCTCCTCGGCTCACCAGAGCAGCATCCGCGTTGGGGAGCTTGCTTCCGAACGTGGGAGGGCCGAATGTGACCTGTCGCCGCCTATACACGGGTGTAGTGCGATCGATGGCGCTCTATGGTGCCCCTATTTGGGCGGACGCTCTGAGTGCCCGTAATCTAGCTCAATTGCGGAGACCGCAGAGAGCTATGGCACTCAGGGTGATTAGGGCATATCGCACTGTGTCCTGTGAGGCGGCGTGTGTCCTGGCCGGTACCCCACCGTGGGACGTGGATGCGAGGATGCTTGCCAGCATCTACCGCCAGCAGTCAGATGCACGGTCCAGGGGTGAGTTCGCTCCTCCTGAGGTGATACGACGCTGGCGAAGGCAGGGCCGGAATACGGCATTAGAGCAGTGGGAGCGCAGGTTGGAGGAGCCAACTGCGGGTCTCCGAACGGTGGCGGCTCTCCGACCCATCCTTAGGGATTGGGTTGCGAGAGAGCACGGGGCGCTCTCTTTCAGGCTCACTCAGATCCTGACAGGTCACGGCTGTTTTGGCGATTACCTGTTCAGGATAGCCGGAAGAGAGCCCACCCCAGTCTGCCACCAGTGTGGCTGCTCAGAGGATACGGCGCAGCACACGCTTGAGGCGTGTCCAGAATGGGCCGCACAGAGGGCGCGACTTGTCGCGGTGGTCGGAACGGATCTCTCGCTACCGGCCATTACTTCTGCAATGGCAGGAAGCGAGACATCCTGGGAGGCTGTGCGAGACTTCACGGAGGAAGTCATGGCCCAGAAGGAGCTGGCAGAGCGCACGCGGGAGGACGACCCGTCGTCCCAACCAATGCGCCGCAAGCGCGTTGGACGGAGGCGACTGGCGCACGAGCGCCGCTTGCCTCCGTAACTTGGGAACTTCGGGCGGTGGTTTCGGCTCGTGCGGCCGCGTCGGGGGCCCTATCTGCTTGTCCCTTAGGGGGCACAGCGGACGTGGGACTGACGCGGCCGGGCGAGCGTGAAACCATTCCTGGTGGGCCTTCCTTGCGCGATCTACGCACTTTGTGTGTGGACCGCGCGACGAAGGCCTGGTGGTGGCTCGGCAGATGGCCGAGAAGTTTCGGCTTGTGCGGCCGCGTCGGGGGCCCTATCTGCTTGTCCCTTAGGGGGCACAGCGGACGTGGGACCGACGCGGCCGGGCGAGCGTGAAACTGTTTGGAGGACCTTTCCTCGCGCGATCTACGCACTTTGTGTGTGGACCGCGCGACGAAGGCCTGGTGGTGGCTTGACTCGCGCGGCCGCGTCGGGGGCCCGATCTGCTTGTCCCTTAGGGGGCACAGTAGACGCGGGACCGACGCGGCCGAACGAGTACGAGCCGGCACAACCAATGCGCCGCCAGCGTACTAGACGCAGGCGACTGGTGCACGGGCGCCGGTTGCCTCCGTAATTTGGGAACTCTGGGCGGTAGATTCGGGGGAATCTGCCGTCCGACTAGAGGGTTCCCCGAGGATGGACGATGTGCCCGAGTGTTCCGGTACATCGTCATCAGGCGGGTGGAGCTGAAGCTCCCCGTGCAGGGGTCCTAGGGACCGAGCGTGGCCAGACGGTGGAAGAGTCTGGGAGAGTGCCCACAGTCTGGCCGTAAGCGCTAAAGGTGGAACACCGTGAGGTTTTAGTCGGTAGGGGCACCACTCTGGTGTCGAGTCCGACATAATCCGCCGCTCCCCCCCCGGAGTGGATGGGTATGCGTAAATGCATTTCCTCACGTTAAAAAAAAAAAAAAAAAAAAAAAAAAAAAAAAAAAAAAAAAAGGTTAGGTTAGGTTGGGGTGCTTTAGGGTCGGTCGCCTCCACGTTTGCCTGACTACTACTATTCTCCTCCTTTTGGGGGGGAAGAGTAGTCGTTGGGCTGGTGCACCCTGGTAACACTGCTAATAACTTCTCTCCTTTTGGGGGGATCTTGTTAGCAGTGGCAAAAGACCGACGGGGAGGGGGACCTTCTTCGAGTGATTCGCACGTCAGTGTGAATCGCGAGTTGAAGGTCCAGTAGAGGGGGGGACTCTCTTTGTGCGATTTATACGCTATTCGTGTAAATTGCGCGCTGAGAGTCCGTATGTGGGCCTTCTTCGCGCTATCTACGCACTTTTTGTGTCGATCGCGCGAGGAAGGTCTAGTGGTGGATCGGCAGATGGCCGATGAGTTTCGGCTCGTACGGCCGCGTCGGGGGCCCTTTCTGCGTGTCCCTTAGGGGACATAGCGGATGTGGGACCGACGTGGCTTGACGACCGCGAAACGGGAGGTGGTGACTTCTCTGCGCGATCTACACGCTATTCGTCTAGATCGAGTGGAGAAGTCACAAAGGTGGAGCAACCAAGGTTGCTAGCGCAGGTTGCGCGGTACCGGTAGGAGGTAGCTTCTACAGCTACGGGATGGGGGTAGCCTCTATACAGCTACGTGGTGGTCACGCTATTGCGTGTGTATAGCTCGTGTGACGAGCAACGGCGTGCCCGGTATGTACTCACCCTGCTGCCGGGCGCATAGCGCCATATCTCGTTATCCGGTTTGCTGCTGCGGTCAAGTCTCGTAGCGTACAACAGCATCCGGACCGAGGGCCCTGGCTTAACCGCCCGGGCTGCGAGGAAGACAACCTCAATAAAAAATAACCCTGAACCCTAAGCTGCGACGCATGGCGAGAGGGTGCATGGCCAACAGGTTGGTTGGTCACTAATGCGGACCCCGCCGGAGCACCGGCCGACGCTCTGGGCGGGAGACAATTAGGCTTGCTCAGATACAGGGGCTCTGTCTGAGTTGACCACATAGATCCCTTACACTCGTGGGAACAATTATGAAGTCCAAAAATAAAACAAAAACCACAAAAACCAAAACAGACGGAGAAGGCGAAAATAGGCCCTTTATGAGCCTGGATGAAGACTCTGACTCTTCGAGAGTCAGTTTAATAACTGTAGGATCGCAGTCATCTGCGGGATCCAGAAAGCGTAGTAGAACACGCGACGACGGAGACGATGGTAGTCAGGTGAGCTCTGACAGTGAACTAGACGCCCCGGCTACCAAATTAACATCGGATTCACAAAGAGGCCGAGGCAGACCGCCCACAACAGGTCAATATGTGGGCCTCGCCAAGGCTAAAGCGGCTCTAGTAGCTGCTGAACGAGACGAAATGGAACTCAGGGCAGAGCAGGAGGTTGCTCTACTAGCCGAAAAGATTCTATCAGAGAGACAAACTCGGTCTAGGCGACTCTCCGATTCTGCTGATTCGGAGGAAGAACTGGCGTCCGCCTTAAATAAGAAGGCGTTGGACTGCGTGGCCGCAATTAATGCTGTGGCTACAAAGTCAAAAAACTTGAAGGGTGGCTATGTGCGTGCTTTAAAGGCAGCAGCGTCCACTATAAAGGTGGTAGTTGGAGATCTACACCAGAGATCCTCTAACGAGGAAACTAAAAGACTGCAGGCTGCCAATGAACGCCTTCAGTCTGAAGTTACAGACTTGCGCAACCAGATTGCAGAACTTCGAAGGGAGATAACACAGGCTCCATCTGCATCCAATTTGCAAACATCACAGAGGCAGACGATACCATCAGGGACACAAGCTATGGAAGAAATGCAGCAGTCCCTGTTACGCCAATTTGGAGGAATTCTAAACGCGCGCTTGGAGGGATTAGAGGATCGCCTCTTACCTCAAAAGCGCCTGCGTCCTCCACTTGCAGCTGACCGACGTAATGCTGCTGCTGCTGCAGCTTCAATAGCAGGAAGTTCCAAGGAGATCCCGAAACCAGCATGTTCTTTATCAGAACCAGGTGTTTCAGGAACGTCCAATACTCCGGATACGACACGCTCCATGCCTGGTCCATCCAAGGGCAAAGGTAAGGGGCAGGGGAAGAAGACGAAGAAAGACAGTGATAAGGCCGTGGAGAATAGTGTCACGGCAACTAGTAACCAGCAGTCACCACCTACCCAGTCGAGTGAATCCTGGGTGAAGGTGGTTAAAAGAGGCCGGAAAAAGAACCAACCGGCAAAGCAGCAGCAACCGCAATCTGGGCCGGCACGATCAAGAGCTACGCCAAAGCCGAAGCTACGTGTCCCCCGCACCTCAGCTGTTGTACTAACAATACAGCCAGAGGCTGCAAAGAGGGGAATGTCGTATGCTGAAGCCTTGACTGACGCAAAGAAGAAAGTGAACCTAGCAGATCTAGGAATCCAGTCTCTCCATTTCCGCAAGGCGGCTACTGGGGGGCGTGTATTGGAGATTCCGGGCGTAACAAGCGCTGAGAAAGCGGACACGCTCGCCACTAAGTTGAAGGAAATCTTCAATGAGCAGGATATAAAAGTCTCCAGGCCAACCAAATGCGCAGAACTGCGTGTTTCAGGCCTGGACGACTCTGTAACAAAGGAAGAGATTACAATTGCCATTTCTAAAGTTGGAGAGTGCCAGGCGGACCAGGTAAAGGTCAACGACATTCGCCGAAACTCTAATGGCATTGGTACGACTTTCATACGCTGCCCGGTTGCTGCAGCAAAGAAAGTCACCAACAACAACCGCATCTTGGTGGGCTGGGTATCTGCCCAAGTAAAACTGTTAACTCCAAGGCCGATGCGCTGCTTCCGATGTCTTGAAGTTGGACATGTCCGGGGGCAGTGCACGGCAGACACTGATAGGAGTAATCAGTGTTACCGTTGCGGCCAATTAGGTCATAAGGCAAAAGAGTGTTCAAGTGAGAAGCCCTACTGCACAGTCTGTGCAGCAGCAGGCAAACCGACAGAACACCGTATTGGGAACAAAGAACCTTGTTCTTTGCCCCCCAAAAAGAGAAGTCGGAAGAATGCAGCTGGATCTCAGCTGCAGCCATCCCTCCCGAGCCAGGATGAGGAGTCGCAAATGGACGAACAGTGATAATGGCAATCAGAGTCCTACAAGCGAATATAAACCACTCCGCTAGAGCTCAGGACCTTTTGGTGCAGAGCATGGCGGAGTGGTCAATATCTGTGGCAGTTGTTTCTGAGCCATATTTCGTCGCTCAGAGAGATAATTGGATAGGCGACAATAGTGGTACAGTCGCTATAATCACTCAAATGGCGAATGGATTTCCATTAGTCGATAGGGTGATTAAAGGTCGAGGTTGTGTGGCCGTGTTGGCGGGAGAAGTTGCCTATATAGGCGTCTACTTCTCCCCCAACAGGAATCTTGTAGATTTCGAGACTTGGCTTTCCGAGCTTGAAACTCTCGTACGGCAGTGCTATCCCTACCAATTGCTGGTCGCTGGCGATTTTAATGCAAAATCGACCTTGTGGGGATCGCCTGCCACAAACGAGAGAGGCGAACTGGTCGAAGAATGGGCGACAGCCACGGGACTAATGCTGCTGAACCGAGGAGCGGCACACACGTGCGTGCGACAGCAAGGGGGTTCAATAGTGGATCTTTCGTTCGCTAGCCCCGCTCTCGCGCGTCGTGTCGAGGACTGGGAAGTCCTAGAGGGAGTTGAGACCTTAGCAGACCACCGGTACATCCGGTATGTCCTCACTCCCCTAGGCGCCCCGAGCGGTCCAAGCCGTTCCTCAACCAATGAGGCACCACGCTGGGCTCTGAAGAAGCTGGATAGTGAAGCACTTCACGAAGCAGCCATAGTCCAGTCGTGGTTGCCAAAACCTGAAGGCAATACCGACGTAGACAGTGAGGCGAGATGGTTTCGCGATGCGATGACCGCAGTTTGCGATGCCGCAATGCCAAGAGTGCGATTCTTACCGTCACGGCGAAGCGTATACTGGTGGACGGCGGAACTGGCTCAACTCCGTGAGGAGTGCATAGCTGCCAGACGCCAGTACACCAGGCAACGCCGAAGACGGCAGCGGGATCCTGAACAAGAGACGACACTATATGCCGTATATAGACTGGCGGTCACGACCTTACAAAAAGAGATCGCACGTGCCAAAGATAGCGCTCGAGAGAGTATGCTTGCGGATCTAAGTCGTGATCCGTGGGGGAGGCCATATAAAATGGTCAGAAATAAAATCCGTCCATGGGCACCACCGCTGACACAAACCATGGAACCAAGCTTCCTGAACAGCGTGGTGGCAACTTTGTTCCCACAGGTGAGTGACCACATCCCACCACCCATGGCCCCACCCACGGATCGCGACGAGAATGCAGAGGAGAATGCAACAACGGTGTCAGAAGGAGAACTTGCTGCAGCGGTTCTGAGGCTCAAAGCCAAAAATACGGTGCCAGGTCCGGACGGTATTCCCGGCCGAGCCTGGGTGCTCGCGTTGGAGGCTCTTGAGCCTCGATTCAGAGATCTCCTCTCAGAGTGCTTTATACAGGGTCGCCTTCCAAGCCAGTGGAAGACCGGAAAACTGGTTCTGCTGCGCAAGGAAGGCAGACCACTGGACACGCCAGGAGCTTATAGACCGATCGTTCTCTTGAATGAGTCGGGAAAGCTCTTTGAGAGAATAATTGCCGCACGACTTAAACGGCATTTGGACAGAGTCGGACCAAACCTATCGGATCGTCAGTACGGTTTCCGCAGGGGCAGGTCCACTATCGATGCTATATCGACAGTGAGGGCCCTTGCGGAAACGGCAGTCTCCAGGGGAGAGGTCGTCTTGGCGATATCACTCGATATCGCCAACGCCTTTAATACTCTCCCCTGGAATTGCATAAAGGAGGGACTACGGTACCACGGAGTGCCCCATAACGAGCGCCAGATCCTCGAGGACTACCTCAAGGATAGATTTATAATCTATCCTATGAGGAACGGATCTGGCGAGTGGGAAATGTCTTGCGGCGTTCCACAGGGGTCGGTTTTAGGACCGGACCTGTGGAACGTCGGTTACGACTGGGTGCTCCGGGGTGCAAATCTGCCAGGTATCGAAGTGGTGTGCTATGCCGACGATACACTGGTCACAGCACGAGGACGAACATACAGAGAAGCAGCAATTTTGGCCACAGCAGGCACGGCGCAGATCGTGGACAGAATACGGAGACTGGGGCTCAAGGTGGCTCTGAATAAGTCTGAGGCCCTATGCTTTCATGGGCCTCGGAAAGCGCCGCCAGCCGGAGCCGAGATAGTTGTTGGGGGTGTTTCTATCGCTGTCGGGTCGACCATGAAGTACCTAGGATTGGTCCTCGACAGCCGATGGAACTTCCGGGAGCACTTCCGACAACTGTCCCCTCGACTCATCAGAGCGGCTTCTGCGTTAGGTAGCCTTTTGCCAAATGTGGGAGGGCCCAATGCTCTCTGCCGCCGTCTCTACACAGGAGTTGTGCGCTCGATGGCGCTCTACGGGGCCCCCATCTGGGTGGAAGCTCTGAGTGCCCATAACACTATGCTCTTGCGGAGACCGCAGAGGTTTATGGCACTCAGAGCAATAAGAGCATATCGCACAGTCTCGTATGAGGCAGCGTGCGTCTTAGCCGGAACAGTACCATGGGACATAGACGCAGGGATGTTAGCAGACCTTTACCGCCAACAGTCGCATGCACGATCCAGGGGTGAGTTTCCTCCCCCTGAGGTGATCCGACGTTGGCGGAGAATCGGGCGTCAAGAGGCGTTACAAAGGTGGGAGAGAAGACTGGAGCAACCATCTGCGGGCCTCAGAACAATTGAGGCATTCAGACCCATTCTACGAGAATGGATTGAGAGAAGACACGGGGTTCTCTCCTTCAGGCTCGTCCAAATTCTGTCAGGACATGGCTGTTTTGGCGAGTTCCTGCACAGAATAGCCGGGAGAGAACCCACGGCAGTCTGTCACCAGTGTGGATGCGCAGAAGACACGGCGCAACATGTGATTGAAGCATGCCCCGAATGGCACAATCAACGAACTCGGCTGATTGGAACAATAGGAGCGGATCTTTCGCTGCCGGCCATAGCTGCTGCCATGACCGGCAGCGAGACATCGTGGGACGCGGTGCGTGACTTCGCGGAAGAGGTCATAGCACAGAAAGAACTGGCGGAGCGCATACGCGAGGATGATCCATCGTCACAGCCAATGCGCCGCAAGCGCGTCGGACGCAGGCGGCTGGCGCATGAGCGCCGGCTGCCTCCGTAGACCGGGAACTCTGGGCGGTAGGTTCGGGGGGACCTGCCGCCCGACTAGAGAGTTCCCCGAGGATGGACGATGTGCCGTGTGTTCCGGCACATCGTCATCAGGCGGATAGAGCAGAAGCTCTCCGAGAGTGTGGTCGATGGACCAGCGCTGTCGAAGCTGCGGTGAGTTCGGAAGAGTCCCCGTAGCTCCGATGCTAAGGCGCCAAGGTGGAACACCGTGAGGTTTTAGTCGGTAGGGGCACCACTCTGGTGTCGAGCCCGACATAACCCGCCGCTCCCCCCGGGGCGGCGGTGTATGCGTAAATGCATTTCCTCACGTAAAAAAAAAAAAAAAAAAAAAAAAAAAAAAGGTTAGGTTAGGTTAGGTTGGGGTGCTTTAGGGTCGGTCGCCTCCACGTTTGCCTGACTACTACTATTCTCCTCCTTTTGGGGGGGAAGAGTAGTCGTTGGGCTGGTGCACCCTGGTAACACTGCTAATAACTTCTCTCCTTTTGGGGGGATCTTGTTAGCAGTGGCAAAAGACCGACGGGGAGGGGGACCTTCTTCGAGTGATTCGCACGTCAGTGTGAATCGCGAGTTGAAGGTCCAGTTGAGGGGGGGACTCTCTTCGAGCGATTTATACGCTATTCGTGTAAGTCGCTCGCTGAGAGTCCGTAGGTGGGCCTTCTTCGCGCTATCTACGCACTTTGTGCGGATAGCGCGAGGAAGGTCTGGTGGTGGGCCAGGCAGTTCTGGCTCGTGTGGCCGCGACGGGGGCCCTTGCCGCTTGTCCCCTAGGGGGCACAGCGGACGTGGGACCGTCGCGGCCGGGCGAGCCTAGACTGTTAGGCGGGCCCTCCTTGCGCGATCTACATACTTTGTGTGTGGATAGCGTGACGAGGGCGTGGTGGTGGGCCGAGCAGTTCTGGCTCGTGTGGCCGCGACGGGTGCCCTTACCGCTTGTCCCCTAGGGGGCATAGCGGACGTGGGACTGTCGCCGCCGGGCGGGCCTATACTGCTTGGCGGGCCCTCCTTGCGCGGTCTACGCACCTTGTGTGTGGATCGAGTGATGAGGGCCTCGTGGTGGCTCGGCAGGTGGCCGAGGAGTTTCTCGGCTCGCGCGGCCGCGTCGGGGGCCCCTTTCCGCGTGCTCCTTAGGGAGTACGGTGGACGTGGGACTGACGTGGCCGAACGAGCGTGAAACTGTGTGGTGGGCCTTCCTTGCGCGTTACACATGCCTTTTGTGTGGACTGCGCGACGAGGGCCTGGTGGCGGCTCGGCAGGTAGCCGAGGAGTTTCGGCTTGCCCGGCCGCGTCGGCGGCCCTTTCCGCTTGTCCCTTAGGGGGCACGGTGGATGTGGGGCCGGCGTGGCCGAATGAGTGCGAAACTGATTGGTGGGCGTCTCCTTGCGCTTTCCACATACCCTTTCTGGTGGACTGCGCGACGAGAGCCTAGTGGTGGCTCGGCAGGTGGCCGAGGAGTTTTTGCCTCGTACAACCGTTTCGGGGGCCCTTTCCGCTTGTCCCTTAGGGGGCACGGCGGACGTGGGACCGACGTGGTTGGATGAGCGCAAAACTGCGTGGTGGGCCTTCCTTGCGTGATCTACACGCCTTTTGTGTGGATCAAGCGACGAGGGCCTTATGGTGGAACGGCAGATAGCCGAGGAGTTTTGGCTTGTACGGCCGCGTCGGGGGCCCTCTCTGCTTGTCCCTTAGGGGGCACAGCAGACGCGGGACCGACGCGGCCTGACGAGTGCGAAACACGTACGGTTGTAGCTCTTTACAAGCTACGGAGTGGTGGTAGCTCCTTTACAGCTACGTGGTAGGTGTGCTATTGCACACAGCTCGTGGGACGAGCTATGGCGTGCCCGGTGTGCACTTACCCTGCTGCCGGGCGTTAAGCGCCTCTCGTAATCTGGCTCTGCCGCTGCGGTCATGTCTCGTAGCGTATGGCATCCGGACCGAGGGCCTTGGCTTAACCGCCCGGGCCGCGAGGAAGACAACCTCTCTAAAAAATTACCCCAATCCCAAGTGGCGACGCACCGCGAGGGGATGAATGGCCAAGGGTTACGGCGTTGTAGGGGGAACACCACCGTGCAGATCCTATTGGGTCTTGTGCGCTGCTGTTCATCCTGCGACGCTTGGTCGTTAGTGCGCTCCCCGCCGGAATACCGGCCGACCTTCCAGGCGGGTTACGCTAGGCTTGCTCGGGCATAGGGGGCTCTGCTCGAGTCGACGTGTTACTTCCCCCATACTCGTGGGAACATGTATGGATATTCATAAACTTAAACCCAAACTAGATGAAGGAGGAGAGCGCTTTATGAGCGCGGACGAGGAGTCTGACTCCTCACGGACGAGTCTGATGACGGTGAGTTCTCTGGCCTCAGAGAAATCACGGAAGCGCACGAGAGTGCGAAAGGAGAAAGGCGAGCTGTATAGCTCAGGGAGTGAGGGCGAGGCTCCGGCCACGAAAGTGGTTGTTGAGCCACGCCGAGGACGAGGCCGACCACCCACAACGGGTGAATATGTCGGCCTAGCTCAGGCCAAAGCTGCCCTCGTGGCAGCGGAACGGGCTGAGATGGAGCTCAGGGCTGAGCAGGAGGTTGCTCAGGTTGCCCAGAAGCTCCGACCGGCAAGGACGACGCAGATGAGTCGACTCTCCGAGTCCTCTGATGCGAGTGAGGAACTCTCTATGAGTCTCAATAAGAAGGCGCTTGACTGCGTGGCCACAATTACCACTGTGGCCACGAAGTCGAGCAACCTTAAGGGTACTTACAAAAAGGCCCTGAAGGATGCTGCAACCACCATCCAAGAGGTGGTTGAAGCTATGAATGGACGGTCCTCCTCCGAGGAAACGCGGATGCTGCAGGCGGCAAACGCACGCCTTACAGCAGAGGTGGCGGACCTCCGCAAACAACTTGCGGAGCTTCGGTCTGCACTGTTCCAGGCTCGGGATGCTCCTGCACCCCGAGCCTCGACCGTGCACGGTGACGGGCTGCACACAGCAGCGTTCGATCAAGGGCAGTTGGAACAGGCCCTTCTTCGACAAATAGGCGGCATGATGAATGCGCGCTTCGCGGCGATTGAGAAACGCCTCTTGCCCGAAGAGCGTATTCGTCCCCCGCTCGCTGCTGACCGTAGAGGGGCAGCAGCACCGACCTATTCCGCGGTTGTCGGACGCAAGGCGACGTTGCCTGTCCCGGCGACTAAGCCGCCCGAACAGGCAACGTCTGGGTCTGCTCCCTCTGCCTCTTCCTCCAAGGGGAAGGGGCAGGGGAAGAAGACTAAGGCTGCTTCGGGGAGTAGCCAGGGCTCGGCTTCTCTCGCGAAGAAGCCAGATTTGTCGCCAAAGCCCAAGGAAACTTGGGTGGAGGTGACAAAGAAACGGAGGAAGAGAGGCAAGAAGGCTGCATCCGCTGCATCCCAGCAGCAGCAGCCTCAATCTGCGGCCAGGTCCCAGCGTGCCAAGGCCTCGAAGCCTAAGCTCCGTCTCCCCCGCTCATCGGCTGTGGTCATCACGGTGCAGCCCGGGGCCGGGGAGAGGGGGGTTACGTATGAGAAGGCCTTGGCAGAGGCTAGGAAGAGGATTAGCCTCCAGGAGTTAGGGATCCCTTCCCTGAATTTCCGCGCGGCTGCCACTGGTGGCCGCATGCTGGAAATTCCGGGAGGCACCAGCGGGGAGAAGGCGGATCTCCTTGCTGCAAGGATCAAGGCTTTATTTAAGCCTGAGGACATCAGAGTCCAGAGGCCACAAAAATGTGCAGACCTGCGCATTAGTGGCCTCGACGACTCTGTGTCTAAGGAGGAGGTCGCAGAGGCTGTAGCCAAATTAGGAGGCTGCAGTATCCAGGACGTGAGGACGGGCGAAATTCGCCGCAGCGTCATCACCGGCACTGGCACAACATTTGTGCGCTGCCCGGTAGCCGCGGCGAAAAAGGTGACTGGCGACAGTCGCCTACTGATTGGCTGGGTGTCCGCCCAGGTCAAGCTTCTTGAGCAGCGACCGATGCGCTGTTTCCGATGCCTCGAGGTGGGGCACGTCCGGGAACAGTGCAAGGCGGACGCCGACCGTAGCAGTCTGTGCTACCGTTGCGGTCAGATCGGCCACAAAGCCCGGGAATGCTCCGGCAAGCCAAGCTGCTCAGTATGTGCAGCTATAGGCAAGCCGTCTGAGCATAGACTCGGAAGCAAGGACCCGTGTGCCTTGCCACCGAAAAGGAAAGGACGTAGAGGTGCAGCCGTGGCCAAGTCCCAGCTGCAGCCGTCGCTCCCGGTTCGGGATGAGAGGGAGGTTATGGAGGCCTAATTATGGCCCACACCATACTCCAAGCCAATTTGAACCACTCCGCCAGAGCTCAAGACCTATTGGTCCAGAGCATGGCGGAGTGGTTGATACCGGTGGCTATTGTGGCGGAGCCATATCTCATCCCTAACCGGGACAACTGGACGGGTGACAATGACGGCACTGTCGTCATCGTTACTCAAACGGCGTCTGGATTCCCACCCATAGAGAGAGTGCTGAGAGGTCGCGGTTGTGTCGCTGTTGTGGCGGGGGGTGTCGCCTATATAGGCACTTACTTCTCCCCCAACAGAGACCTTGCAGACTTCGAGGCATGGCTCTCCGAGCTGAGCTCGCTGGTGCGGCAATGTCACCCTCACCAAATCCTGGTCGCTGGTGATTTCAATGCCAAATCGGCCATGTGGGGGTCGCCTGTTGCCAATGCACGGGGCGAGCCGCTGGAGGAGTGGGCGTCAGCCCTTGGACTGACACTGCTAAACAGAGGAGCGGTACACACGTGCGTACGCCAGCAAGGGGGCTCCATTGTGGACCTCTCGTTCGCCAGCCCCGCTCTGGCGCGCCGTGTCGAAGACTGGGAAGTCCTGGAGGGGGTAGAGACCTTATCGGATCATCGGTATATCCGGTTCGTTCTCTCTCCTCTAGGCGCCCCGAGCGGTCTAAGCCGCTCCCCAGCAGATGAAGCACCACGCTGGGCTCTCAACAGGCTAGACTCTCAACTTTTGAGGGAAGCCGCGATTGTCCAAGCGTGGTTGCCCAAACCGGAAGGAGACGTCGATGTGGACTCAGAAGCGGAGTGGTTTCGTAGGGCCATGACCGCTGTCTGTGACGCTGCGATGCCGAGGGTGAGATCCCTACCGCCGCGGCGGAGTGTCTATTGGTGGACGGCCGAGCTGGCTCACCTCCGCGAGGAGTGTGTGGCCGCCAGGCGTCGGTACACCAGACACCGCCGGAGGCGG
Source organism: Lycia hirtaria (assembly GCA_947563715.1). Taxonomy (NCBI): domain Eukaryota; kingdom Metazoa; phylum Arthropoda; class Insecta; order Lepidoptera; family Geometridae; genus Lycia; species Lycia hirtaria. The sequence goes on along the minus strand of OX387386.1, from coordinate 44,190 downwards.
CGGTGGGATCCAGACCTGGAGGCCGACCTATACGCTGCGTATAGACAGGCGGTCGTCGCGTTACGAACGGAGATCTCCAAGGCGAAGGACCAGGCTCGAGAGAGCATGCTCGACGATCTCAATCGTGATCCCTGGGGGAGGCCATACAAAATGGTCCGAAACAAGATCCGTGCATGGGCGCCACCTCTGACGCAGACCATGCAGCCGGAATTCTTGTCCAGTGTGGTGGAGACACTGTTTCCGCGCGTTGGTGACCATTTCGTCCCCGTCATGGCCTCACCGACAGATCGTGATTCGAGTGACGAGGAGGAAGACGTGCAGACGGTATCGGAGGGAGAGCTGGCTGCAGCAGTCCAACGACTCAAGGCCAAAAACACGGCGCCTGGGCCGGACGGGATTCCTGGCCGCGCTTGGGTGCTGGCGTTGGAGGCCCTTGAGCCCCGATTCCGAGACCTCCTGACGGAGTGCCTCAAGCAGGGACGCCTTCCGAGCCAGTGGAAGACCGGGAAACTGGTCCTCCTGCGCAAGGAGGGCAGACCTGCTGACTCGCCGGGGGCATACCGCCCAATCGTGCTGCTGGATGAGGCGTGCAAGCTCTTTGAGCGTGTGCTCGCTGCGCGCCTCAGACGACACCTCGAGCGGGTGGGGCCCGATTTAGCGGAGAGTCAATACGGCTTCCGCAGGGGCAGGTCCACTATCGATGCCATATCGAGAGTGAGGGCCCTAGCGGACGAAGCCGTGTCCCGGGGGGAGGTGGTCGTGGCGGTATCGTTAGATATCGCCAACGCCTTCAACACCCTCCCCTGGGACTGCATTAAGGAGGCACTGCGCTACCACCGAGTACCCCGTTCCCTTCGCCGACCCCTGGAGGATTACCTCCGGTATAGATTCATTATCTATCCGTCGAGGGAGGGATTGGGCCAATGGGAAATGTCGTGCGGTGTTCCACAGGGCTCGGTTCTAGGACCGGACCTGTGGAACATCGGGTACGACTGGGTGCTTCGTGGTAGCAATCTGCAGGGGGTCAATCTAGTGTGTTATGCGGATGACACATTAGTGACAGCACGCGGAAGGTCCTTCCGAGAGGCGTCGATCCTCGCCACTGCTGGCACGGCTCACGTGGTGAGCCGCATCAGGCGTCTGGGGCTTACGGTGGCCCTTAACAAGTCCGAGGCACTGTGCTTTCACGGTCCTCGGAACGCGCCACCAGCCGGAGCCGAGATTGTTGTCGGAGGTGCTCGCATCGCTGTCGAGTCGACGATGAAGTACCTTGGACTCGTCCTCGACAGCAGATGGAACTTCGAGGAGCACTTCAGACGACTAGCTCCTCGGCTCACCAGAGCGGCATCCGCGTTGGGGAGCTTGCTTCCGAACGTGGGAGGGCCGAATGTGACCTGTCGCCGCCTATACACGGGTGTAGTGCGATCGATGGCGCTCTATGGTGCCCCTATTTGGGCGGACGCTCTGAGTGCCCGTAATCTAGCTCAATTGCGGAGACCGCAGAGAGCTATGGCACTCAGGGTGATTAGGGCATATCGCACTGTGTCCTGTGAGGCGGCGTGTGTCCTGGCCGGTACCCCACCGTGGGACGTGGATGCGAAGATGCTTGCCAGCATCTACCGCCAGCAGTCAGATGCACGGTCCAGGGGTGAGTTCGCTCCCCCTGAGGTGATACGACGCTGGCGAAGGCAGGGCCGGAATACGGCATTAGAGCAGTGGGAGCGCAGGTTGGAGGAGCCAACTGCGGGTCTCCGAACGGTGGCGGCTCTCCGACCCATCCTTAGGGATTGGGTTGCGAGAGAGCACGGGGCGCTCTCTTTCAGGCTCACTCAGATCCTGACAGGTCACGGCTGTTTTGGCGATTACCTGTTCAGGATAGCCGGAAGAGAGCCCACCCCAGTCTGCCACCAGTGTGGCTGCTCAGAGGATACGGCGCAGCACACGCTTGAGGCGTGTCCAGAATGGGCCGCACAGAGGGCGCGACTTGTCGCGGTGGTCGGAACGGATCTCTCGCTACCGGCCATTACTTCTGCAATGGCAGGAAACGAGACATCCTGGGAGGCTGTGCGAGACTTCACGGAGGAAGTCATGGCCCAGAAGGAGCTGGCGGAGCGCACGCGGGAGGACGACCCGTCGTCCCAACCGATGCGCCGCAAGCGCGTTGGACGGAGGCGACTGGCGCACGAGCGCCGCTTGCCTCCGTAACTTGGGAACTTCGGGCGTTGGTTTCGGCTCGTGCGGCCGCGTCGGGGGCCCTATCTGCTTGTCCCTTAGGGGGCACAGCGGACGTGGGACTGACGCGGCCGTGCGAGCGTGAAACCATTCCTGGTGGGCCTTCCTTGCGCGGTCTACGCACTTTGTGTGTGGACCGCGCGACGAAGGCCTGGTGGTGGCTCGGCAGGTGGCCGAGAAGTTTCGGCTTGTGCGGCCGCGTCGGGGGCCCTTTCCGCTTGTCCCTTAGGGGGCACAGCGGACGTGGGACCGGCGCGGCCGGACGAGCGTGAAACTGTATGGAGGACCTTTCCTTGCGCGATCTACGCACTTTGTGTGTGGACCGCGCGACGAAGGCCTGGTGGTGGCTCGACTCGCGCGGCCGCGTCGGGGGCCCAATCTGCTTGTCCCTTAGGGGGCACAGTAGACGCGGGACCGACGCGGCCGAACGAGTACGAACCGGCACAATCAATGCGCCGCCAGCGTATTAGACGCAGGCGACTGGTGCACGGGCGCCGGTTGCCTCCGTAATTTGGGAACTCTGGGCGGTAGATTCGGGGGAGTCTGCCGTCCGACTAGAGAGTTCCCCGAGGATGGACGATGTGCCCGAGTGTTCCGGTACATCGTCATCAGCCGGGTGGAGCTGAAGCTCCCCGTGCAGGGGTCCTAGGGACCAAGCGTGGCCAGACGGTGGAAGAGTCTGGGAGAGTGCCCACAGTCTGGCCGTAAGCGCTAAGGTGGAACACCGTGAGGTTTTAGTCGGTAGGGGCACCACTCTGGTGTCGAGCCCGACATAATCCGCCGCTCCCCCCCCGGAGTGGATGGGTATGCGTAAATGCATTTCCTCACGATAAAAAAAAAAAAAAAAAAAGGTTAGGTTAGGTTAGGTTAGGTTAGGTTAGGTTAGGTTAGGTTAGGTTAGGTTAGGTTAGGTTAGGTTAGGTTAGGTTAGGTTAGGTTAGGTTAGGTTAGGTTAGGTTAGGTTAGGTTAGGTTAGGTTAGGTTAGGTTAGGTTAGGTTAGGTTAGGTTAGGTTAGGTTAGGTTAGGTTAGGTTAGGTTAGGTTAGGTTAGGTTAGGTTAGGTTAGGTTAGGTTAGGTTAGGTTAGGTTAGGTTAGGTTAGGTTAGGTTAGGTTAGGTTAGGTTAGGTTAGGTTAGGTTAGGTTAGGTTAGGTTAGGTTAGGTTAGGTTAGGTTAGGTTAGGTTGGGGTGCGTGGTCAGGTTACCTCCTCGTGGTGCACCCTGGGGGTCAGACAACAACTTCCCTCGGTGGGATCTTGTTGTCTGACCGCGAAATACCTGACGTGGGAGGGGCTTCTACGTGCGCTTCCCTTGCTACGCGTTCCCTGGGGAGTGCACGTAGAAGCCTGGGATGGAGCTCCCTTCGGGTGAGCGGGTTCGGGCAAGCGATTGCCCGAACGGGAGGGCTCTCCGCGTGTCCCTCTGATTAGCAGAGGGCACAGCGGATGAGCGAAGGAGGGGGCGGTGGGCCAGGCCGGTTACGCAGGAGGTTGCGGTGCGGCTGGGGCCGGAAGGAGGACGGGAGGACTAGCGGGTGTCTTAGCCCCTTGGCACCCGTTGGTCGGATGGTGGAGGCGGAGATCGCCGGAGGAAGGACGGGTTGATGAGGGGTCGGGTTCGCCCGACCCTTCATCGACGAGTAGTGGAGGGTGGTCTCTCGAGTTCGGTGTTCCTTCGCACCCTTAAAGCACCTGAGCTCGGGAGACCGTTTTGGGTTGGCTTGATGGGGGGCCGGGCACTGTTTGCTCGGCCTCTCATCGACCTGAACCGGAAATGGTGGGGTGGGATCACCCGGCTCGGTGTGCTATGGGACGCTCACCGAGTCGTGTGCTCACACCAATGAGATGGTGGAGGAGGCCCGTTGGGCATTGAATAGAGGTGGTGGTCTCTCGATTCCGGTGTTTACACTTGGAGTCGAGAGACCTTGGGATGTGGCTTGATGGAGAGCCGGAGACTGGTCAGACCGGCTCTTCATCAACCTGGGAAGGGATGTGATCACCGGGCTCAGTGTGCGAATGGTTTGATCACTGAGTCGGGTGCTCACATCGAGAAGACGGTGGTTTCAGTCTGTGAACAGATGGGAGTTCACAGACTGAAACCGGAGCTCTGGTGTGGTGGACCGGAGGTGGAGGTTTCCTTCTGTGAACGGATGGGGGTTCACAGAAGGAAAAGAGGTGGTGGCTATCCTCTGTGAACGGATGGGGGTTCACAGAGGGAAGCCGGGGCTTTGGGTGATGGACTCGGGGGAGTTCGTCGCCCAGCTAATAAGCCCAGAGGTGGCGCGCGCGGTGTTTCCGCGCGCCTCTCAAGGACGGCGGGTGTTTGAGCACCCGCCAGAGGAGGGTCCGAAAGGATAGGCGCCGCCGGGCCCGTGGATGAGTGCGAGAGTGCACCCATAGGCCCGGCACATAGGCGCGCGGACGAAACACCCCAGGGGTTTTAGTGGGTAACCCGGTATACCAGGCAGTATGCCTGGGCGGGATTCCCACATAACCACGCGGCCTCCCCCGAGGCGCAGTGGTACCCATAAAGGGTTTCCCCTGGGTCAAAAAAAAAAAAAAAAAAAAAAAAAAAAAAAAAAAAAAAAAAAAAAAAAAAAAAAAAAAAAAAAAAAGGTTAGGTTAGGTTAGGTTAGGTTAGGTTAGGTTAGGTTAGGTTAGGTTAGGTTAGGTTAGGTTAGGTTAGGTTAGGTTAGGTTGGGGTGCTTTAGGGTCGGTCGCCTCCACGTTTGCCTGACTACTACTATTCTCCTCCTTTTGGGGGGGAAGAGTAGTCGTTGGGCTGGTGCACCCTGGTAACACTGCTAATAACTTCTCTCCTTTTGGGGGGATCTTGTTAGCAGTGGCAAAAGACCGACGGGGAGGGGGACCTTCTTCGAGTGATTCGCACGTCAGTGTGAATCGCAAGTTGAAGGTCCAGTTGAGGGGGGGACTCTCTTCGTGCGATTTATGCGCTTTTCGTGTAAACCGCGCGTTGAGAGTCCGTATGTGGGCCTTCTTCGCGTTATCTACGCACTTTTTGTGTCGATCGCGCGAGGAAGGTCTAGTGGTGGATCGGCAGGTGGCCGATGAATTTCGGCTCGTACGGCCGCTTCGGGGGCCCTTTCTGCGTGTCCCTTAGGGGGCATAGCGGATGTGGGACCGACGCGGCTTGACGAGTGCGAAACGGGAGGTGGTGACTTCTCTGCGCGATCTACACGCTATTCGTCTAGATCGAGTGGAGAAGTCACAAAGGTGGAGCAACCAAGGTTGCTAGCGCAGGTTGCGCGGTACCGGTAGGAGGTAGCTTCTACAGCTACGGGATGGGGGTAGCCTCTATACAGCTACGTGGTGGTCGCGCTATTGCGTGTGTTTAGCTCGTGTGACGAGCAACGGCGTGCCCGGTATGTACTCACCCTGCTGCCGGGCGCATAGCGCCATATCTCGTTATCCGGTTTGCTGCTGCGGTCAAGTCTCGTAGCGTACAACAGCATCCGGACCGAGGGCCCTGGCTTAACCGCCCGGGCTGCGAGGAAGACAACCTCAATAAAAAATTACCCTGAACCCTAGTGCTGCGACGCATGGCGAGAGGGTGCATGGCCAACAGGTTGATTGGTCACTAGTGCGGACCCCGCCGGAGCACCGGCCGACGCTCTGGGCGGGAGACAAATAGGCTTGCCCGGGTACAGGGGGCGATGCCCGGGTCGACGATTTATTTCCCCCATTCTCGTGGGAACAGTATGAATAGTTCTTTGAAAAAACCCAAACCCAAACCAAAAAACAAAAAATCTGATGACGATGGTGAAGAAGGCTCTTTTATGAGCCTTAGTGAGGAAACAGACTCGTCTGTTGTAAGCTTGGAGACTGTGACTTCTGTGGCATCTGTGAATTCACAGTCGTCCAGTAGAAAACGTAATAGGTTACGCAGAAAGGATAGTGACGGTGATGGCCATAGGAGCTCCGGAAATGAGTCGGATGGTCCGGCCAGTAAAGTAACTGTGCAGAAGAGAGGCCGTGGGCGACCGCCTACAACAGGCGAGTATGTCGGCCTCGCAAAAGCCAAAGCCGATTTTTTGGCTGCCCAGGAGAAGGAATTGGAGTTAAGAGCTCAGGAAGAGGTAGCTCAAATGACTCTACAGCTGAGATCGGGAATGCCGTCAGGGAGTCGGCTTTCCGAATCATCTTTCGATCAAGATGAAGAGTTGGCATCTGCGCTTAACAAGAAAGCGCTAGAATGTGTGGCTACTATTAAAGCTGTAGCCTCAAAGTCGAAAAATCTGAAAGGCACGTATCAACGTGCTCTCAAAGATTCGGCTTTTGTCATAAAAGAAGTGGTTGAGATGCTTCGTAAGAGGTCCTCAACAGAAGAGACGCAATTATTGCAAGCGTCCAATACGCGTTTGCAAACCGAGGTGGCGGAACTCCGCAATGAAATGGCGGAACTACGCAAAGAAATGACGCAGATTCGAGCTGCTCCTTCTTCCTCTGAGCAGAGTTCGCAGGGCACGAGGCCACAAACAGGACTCACAGCTACAGCAGAATTGGAGCGGTTAGAGCAGTCGTTAATTCGCACGGTTGGAAATATGGTCAACGCAAGGCTAGAGGGAATTAAGGACCGATTACTTCCAGAACAACGGATACGGCCTCCACTAGCTGCTGACCTTAAAAACGCTGCAACTACATCCAAACCAGCAGCAACGGATGAAACAAAGCCCTCTTCTAACACCCAGAAGAGCAAGGGCAAGGGCAGAGGCAAGAAATCAAAAACCCTTGTCACAGCCACAAGTAGTCAAGCCATGGCTACTACGAGACGGGAAGAGCCTTTACCACCTACTAACTCCCAGACCAAGGAAACTTGGGTACAGGTTGTAAGAAAAGGCGGTAAAAAGACAAAAAATGCGCCACAGCAGCAACGAGGTGGGTCACAGAACACAAAAAGTGTACCAAAACCAAAGCTTCGAGTTCCACGTTCTTCGGCTGTCACAATAACAATACAGCCCGAAGCTGTGGCTAAGGGCATATCCTACGCAGATGCTCTGATCAAAGCTAAGAGCAAAGTCAATTTGACGGAGTTAGGCATTACTGCACTTCACTTCCGGAAATCGGTCACTGGCGGTCGCATTTTCGAAGTGCCAGGTGTGACGAGTGGTGCAAAGGCGGAGTCTCTAGCTTCTAAGCTAAGAGAAATATTTAAACCGGAGGACATCAAAGTCTCCACACCGACAAAGTGTGCAGACTTGCGAGTCTCTGGCTTGGATGACTCAGTCACTAAGCAAGAGGTTATTGAAGCCATTACCAGGGTAACAGAATGTCAGGCTGACCTGGTCAAAGTGAATGATATACGGCGAAACCAATCTGGGATTGGTACCACATTTGTACGCTGTCCGGTCGCTGTGGCCAAAAAGCTAACTAGTAGCAACCGCCTTCTAGTTGGCTGGGTTTCAGCGCAGGTAAAGTTACTGGCTCCGAGGCCAATGCGCTGCTTCCGGTGTCTTGAAGTTGGGCACGTCCGGGAGCAGTGCCAAGGAGATACTGACCGTAGCAACCTGTGTTACCACTGCGGTCAGGCTAATCACAGAGCGCGAGACTGTTCTGACAAGCCTCACTGCACAATTTGTGCAGCAGCAGGTCTGCCATCAGAACATCGTATTGGGAAAAAGGATAGATGTGCCTCACCCCCTAAAAAGAGCAGCAGGATGAATGTAACTAAGGCTAAGTTACCGTCGTCCGCCCCGGTCCCGGAGGAGGAGGAAGAAATGGAGCTGCAGTGATCATGGCTCTTATAATTCTGCAAGCAAATATCAATCACTCGGCCAGAGCTCAGGATCTCTTGATTCAGAGCATGGCCGAGTGGTCGATACCAGTAGCGGTAGTGGCGGAACCATACATTGTACCTTCGAGGGACAATTGGTCAGGCGATAATGATGGCACAGTCGTCATCATTACTCAGGCGGCTGCTGGTTTCCCTCCAATAACAAGGGTGATTAAAGGTCGAGGATGTGTGGCTGTATTGGCGGGAGATACTGCCTATATAGGCGTCTATTTCTCTCCCAATAGAAGCCTCGCAGATTTTGAGCACTGGCTCACTGAATTGGAATCCCTCGTACGACAGTGCTATCCTCACCAAGTACTGGTCGCAGGCGACTTCAACGCTAAATCGACCATGTGGGGATCGCCTGTCACAAGCGAGAGAGGAGAACTGGTGGAGGAGTGGGCGACAGCTTCTGGCCTGTTGCTATTAAACAAAGGAGTGACACACACGTGCGTGCGACAGCAAGGGGGTTCAATTGTGGACTTATCGTTCGCTAGCCCCGCTCTCGCACGCCGTGTCGAGGACTGGGAAGTCCTTGAGGGAGTTGAGACCCTGTCAGACCACCGATACATTCGGTTTGCTCTCACTCCCCTAGGCGCCCCGAGCGGTCCAAGCCGCTCCTCAACCGACGAGGCACCACGCTGGGCTCTGAAGAAGCTGGATAGTGAAGCTCTTCACGAAGCAGCCATAGTCCAGTCGTGGTTGCCAAAACCTGAAGGTGACATGGACGTGAACGTTGAGGCGAAGTGGTTTTGCGACGCGATGACCGCGATCTGCGACGCCGCGATGCCGAGGGTGAGATCCCTACCGTCGCGGAGAAGCGTGTACTGGTGGACTGCTGAACTGGCACAACTCCGCGAGGAATGCATAGCTGCTAGGCGCCAGTACACCAGACAACGCAGAAGACGGCGGTGGGATCCAGACCAAGAGACGGCATTATATGACGCGTACAGACTCGCGGTCACCACGTTGCAAAAGGAGATTGCGCGTGCAAAAGACAGAGCTCGTGAAAGCATGCTTGAGGACCTAAGTCGGGATCCGTGGGGGAGACCATATAAGATGGTCAGAAACAAAATTCGCGCATGGGCTCCACCGCTGACAAAAACCATGGAGCCAGAATTCCTGAACAGCGTGGTGTCAACCTTGTTCCCACAGGTGAGTGACCATACCCCTCCATCTATGGCCTCACCCACGGATCACGACGAGAATACAGAAGAGGACGCACCGCCAGCTGTGTCAGAAGGTGAACTTGCCGCGGCGGTAAAGAGGCTCAAAGCCAAAAATACGGCGCCTGGCCCAGATGGGATCCCCGGCCGTGCCTGGGTGCTTGCATTGGAGGTTCTTGAGCCTCGCTTTAGAGAATTAGTATCAGAATGCTACAAAAAAGGCTGCCTTCCAAACCAGTGGAAAACTGGGAAACTGGTTCTACTGCGCAAAGAAGGCAGACCTGTGGACGTACCAGGGGCCTATCGCCCGATTGTTCTGTTGAACGAATCGGCTAAGCTCTTTGAGCGAATTATTGCCGCTCGCCTCAAGCGGCACTTAGAACGAGTAGGACCCAATCTATCGGACGAACAATATGGCTTCCGCAGGGGCAGGTCCACGATCGATGCGATATCGAAAGTGAGGGCCCTTGCGGAAACAGCCATATCTAGGGGAGAGGTCGTCTTGGCGATATCACTTGATATCGCCAATGCCTTTAATACCCTCCCCTGGAATTGCATATTAGAAGGACTACGCTACCACGGAGTACCCCATTCCCAGTGTCAGGTCCTTGAGGACTACCTCAAGGACAGGTTGATTGTATACGCTACGAGGGATGGACCTGGCCAGTGGGAGATGTCTTGCGGTGTTCCGCAGGGGTCGGTCCTTGGACCGGACCTGTGGAACATCGGCTATGACTGGGTACTGCGTGGTAGTAACTTGCCGGGAATAAACGTGGTCTGTTACGCTGACGACACACTGATAACAGCTCGTGGTCGCACATATAGAGAAGCGGCGATTCTCGCTACAGCGGGAGCGGCTCATATCGTGAATAGAATTCGACGACTAGGTCTGACAGTGGCCTTAAACAAGTCCGAGGCCTTGTGCTTTCACGGGCCTCGGAATGCGCCACCAGCCGGAGCCGAGATAGTTGTTGGGGGTGTTTCCATCGCTGTCGGGTCGACCATGAAGTACCTGGGATTGGTCCTCGACAGCCGATGGAATTTCAGGGAACATTTTCGACAACTGTCTCCTCGGCTTACAAAAGCGGCTTCTGCTTTGGGAAGCCTTTTACCAAATATGGGAGGGCCTAATGCTGTCTGCCGACGGCTTTATACTGGAGTGGTACGCTCAATGGCTCTATACGGGGCCCCTGTCTGGGTGGATTCTCTGGGTGCTCATAACATTAAACTCTTGCGGAGACCGCAGAGAATTATGGCACTCAGAGCAATCAGGGGGTATCGCACCATCTCTTATGAGGCGGCGTGCATTTTAGCAGGTACCACGCCGTGGGACATAGACGCGGAAATGCTGGCAAATCTCTACCGCCAACAGTCGCATGCACGAACCAGGGGTGAGTTTCCTCCCCCTGAGGTGATCCGACGTTGGCGGAGACTCGGGCGACAAGAGGCGCTTCAAAGATGGGAGAGTAGACTAGAAGAACCATCTGCAGGCGTACGAACAGTGGAGGCACTCAGACCTGTTCTGAGGGAGTGGATCGAGCGGAGACACGGGGTTCTCTCCTTCAGGCTCGTGCAAATTCTGTCAGGTCATGGCTGTCATGGCGAATACCTGCACAGAATAGCCGGGAGAGAACCCACGCCAGTCTGTCATCAGTGTGGTTGCACTGAAGACACGGCGCAACACACGATCGAAGCGTGTCCGGAGTGGAACAACCAGCGATCCCGACTGGTGGCAATAATAGGAGCTGATCTTTCGCTTCCGACTATAGCAGCAGCCATGGTCGGCAACGAGACGTCGTGGGACGCGGTTCGTGACTTTGCGGAAGAAGTCATGAACCAAAAAGAGTTAGCAGAGCGCATACGGGAGGACGACCCGTCGTCCCTGCCCATGCGCCGGAAAAAGATCGGACGCAGGCGGCTGGCGCACGAGCGACGGCTGCCTCCGTAGACTGGGAATTCTGGGCGGTAGGTTCGGGGGAGCCTACCGTCCGATTAGAGAGCTCCCCGAGGATGGACGATGTGCCCGGTGTTCCGGCACATCGTCATCAGGCGGATAGAGCGGAAGCTCTCCGAGAGTGAGGTCAATGGACCAGCGCTGTCGAAGCTGTGGTGTAGTTCGGAAGAGTTCCCACAGCTCCGATATTAAGGCGCCAAGGTGGAACACCGTGAGGTTTTAGTCGGTAGGGGCACCACTCTGGTGTCGAGCCCGACATAACCCGCTGCTCCCCCCCGGGCGGCGGTGTATGCGTAAATGCATTTCCTCACGTAAAAAAAAAAAAAAAAAAAAAAAAAAAAAAAAAAGGTTAGGTTAGGTTAGGTTAGGTTGGGGTGCTTTAGGGTCGGTCGCCTCCACGTTTGCCTGACTACTACTATTCTCCTCCTTTTGGGGGGGAAGAGTAGTCGTTGGGCTGGTGCACCCTGGTAACACTGCTAATAACTTCTCTCCTTTTGGGGGGATCTTGTTAGCAGTGGCAAAAGACCGACGGGGGGGGGACCTTCTTCGAGTGATTCGCACGTTAGTGTGAATCGCGAGTTGAAGGTCCAGTTGAGGGGGGGACTCTCTTCGTGTGATTTATACGCTTTTCGTGTAAATCGCGCGTTGAGAGTCTGTATGTGGGCCTTCTTCGCGCTATCTACGCACTTTTTGTGTCGATCGCGCGAGGAAGGTCTAGTGGTGGATCGGCAGGTGGCCGATGAGTTTCGGCTCGTACGGCCGCGTCGGGGGCCCTTTCTGCGTGTTCCCTTAGGGGACATTGCGGATGTGGGACTGACGCGGCTTGACGAGTGCGAAACGGGTGTGGTGGTGACTTCTCTGCGCGATCTATACGCTATTCGTCTAGATCGAACGGAGGAGTCACAAAGATGGAGCAGCTAGGGCTGCAATTGTGGAGGCGCTCGGAAGAGCGAAGCTCATTCAATGAGCAACGGCGTGCCCGGTGTTCACTTACCCTGACGCCGGGCGTTAAGCGCCACAAATCGTAATCCAGCTCTGCCGCTGCGGATCACGTCTCGTGGCAAAGTGCATCTGGACCGAGGGCCTTGGCTTAATTGCCTGGGCCGCGAGGAAGACAACCTCTATAAAAAATCACCCCCAATCCCAAGCGGCGACGCACCGTGAGGGGATGCATGGCCAAGGGGTAGATTGGTCGTTAGTGCGGACCCCGCCGGAATACCGGCCGACCTTCTGTGCGGGTTACGTTAGGCTTGCCCGGGTACAGGGGGCTATGCCCGGGTCGACTTTTTATTTCCCCCATACTCGTGGGAACAAATATGGAATGTTCAAAACTTAAAAACAAAAACGATGTTGGAGAAGGCGATCGGCTATTTTATAGCCCGGACGAAGACTCAGATTCTTCGGTTGTGAGTATGGTGACTGTGACCTCACAGTCATCAAACAAATCAACAAGAAAGCGCAGTATATCGCGCGAGGAGGAAGCCAGTGACAACAAAAAGGCTTCAGGTGGAGATTATGACGCACCGGCCAAGAAGGTCTCGGTGCCTATCAGAAGGACCAGAGGGCGTCCACCCACTACTGGTCAGTACGTTGGCCTATTAAAGGCCAAACAAGAGCTCATCAGAGCAAAACAGAGGGAGCTGGAACTCGAGGCCGAGAGACAGCTAGCTGATGAACAGCGTCAAAAGTCGGAGCGATCGCGTGCGATTCTCGGAAAAAGCTCACAGGACAAAGAGGATTCAGGGAACAGCAATGCGGCTGAAATAGAAAGGATGGTGTCCGACTCACTCGACACCATAATGAAAGTAGCAACGAGGTCCAAGAACCTCAAAGGTACCTACGTCGCGGCACTTAAAAATGCCGCGTACGTAATGAGGGATTCCTTCAAGGTAATGAAGGAACGCTCTATGCCAGAGGAAGTAGCCCTCCTAGTGGATGCTAATCGGAAACTAACGGAGGAGCTGAAGGAAATCCGCCGTGAGATGGAGGAGTTGCGAGCTGCTCGTGTGCAACAACCGCCCTCATCCACAGCGTCACCCTCAGCTCCTCCGTTTGAGGAGATGATGCGAATGGTCATGGTGCAGGTGGGCACCATGATCAACGCTCGATTTGAAGGACTGGACGACAGGCTTCTGCCTGAGAAGCGCATTAGGCCATCTCTGGCAGCTGACAGGAGGCAAAATACCACAGAAGTGGTGGATGATGGGGCAGCCACATCAGAAATGGAAGTCTCTGCTTCTCTTCCGGCCCACACGCAGGTTCCTGCTGAGGGCAAATCAAAGAGAGCAAGACGAAAGAATAAGAAGGGGAAGGCAACCCCTTCACCTACAAAGACGGCGGAACCGGAACCCATGCCAACGACGAGTGCAATGTCTGCAGCACCACAGCCACAGTCATGGACCACAGTCGCAAGGCGTGGTTCTCGTAAAAATGGAATGAGATCTGAGAGGACAAGATCAGCAGCTCCTACACGTCCAAAGGCTCAGAAAACCACCGCACCACCTGCAAAGGCAAAGGCTGCCAAACTTCACAAGCCACGCACCGCGGCTGTGGTTATAACGCTGGGATCTGAAGCAGCTGCAAAGGGCATAACATATGCCAAGGTATTAGAAACGGCTAAAAGCCGTATTGATCTAGCGGCTCTGGGGATGCCGCCTATGAAGATGAGGGCTGCGGCCACCGGGGCGAGAGTTCTTGAGATCCCCGGAGCCGAAAAGGACGAAAAGGCGGACTCTCTAGCTAGTAAACTGAGAGAAGTCTTCAAAAACACAGACGAAGTGAAAGTGTCTAGACCAACCACCACCGCAGACTTGCGTGTGAGTGGATTGGACGACACTGTCACGACCAACGAATTGAAGCAGGCCATTGCTAAAGCTGGGGGGTGTGATGCGCTTATCGTCAAGACGGGCGACATCAAACCGGGCCCAGCGGGAATGGGCATTGCCTTCGTGCAGTGCCCAGTAGCCGCCGCAAAGAAGATTGTGGCGAGTGGTGGGCGTCTGTTAGTGGGGTGGGTCGCAGCGCAAGTCCGACTGTTAGACCCGAGACCTCGCCGATGCTACAGGTGCCTTGCACTGGGACACGTTAGGGCCCAGTGCAAGTCGGAAGTGGACCGCAGCGATGAATGCCATCGCTGCGGTAAGAATGGCCATAAGGCCAGTGATTGTTCTGCCGCCCCGCATTGCAGCATATGCGAGCACGCGGGAAAACCAGCGGAACACCTCTACGGGGGCAAGGCCTGTGCCAAGCCCCCGTCGAAAACAAGAGGGAGGAAGAAGCCCGCTGCGACTAAGTCCAAGTCGCAGCCGGCTAGCTCTGTGAGAGAGCAAGTGGAGGTAATGGAGGAAAACTAGTATGGCGCTAGTTTTCCTCCAAACCAACGCGAACCACTCCGCCGGTGCACAGGATCTCCTCCTACAGTGCATGGCGGAGAGGGCAGTCCATGTGGCGGTGGTTGCGGAGCCATACACGGTCCCTAATAGGGCTGACTGGGCTGGCGACTTAGATGGTCTGGTGGCAATCACCACGCAGTCTCCAGTTCCTTCCCCCACCCTCAGTGCAACTACGAGAGGTAGGGGATTCGTGGCGGCCCGGCTCGGCCAGATTTCTGTTGTGGGTATGTACTTCTCCCCCAATAGGGCCCTCGTCGAGTTCGAGGCTTTCCTCGTCGAGATGGGGACCCTGTTGGGGCAGATTCGTCCGAACCCTGTTATTGTTCTTGGAGACCTCAACGCCAAATCTATGGCGTGGGGGTCTCCGACGACAGATGCGCGGGGAAGAGTAGTCGAGGAGTGGCTCGCAGAAGTAGGCCTATGCGTGCTCAACACCGGAAGTGAGCAAACGTGTGTGCGTCGGGCAGGTGGATCAGTGGTCGATGTGACCTTTTCCTCCCCTGAAGTAGCACGACGTGTTCACAACTGGGGGGTGTTGGTGGATGAGGAGACGTTATCTGATCACCGCTACATTCAGTTTAGCGTCTCCTCATCCTCAGTCGAACACCGTGCTGGAGTTCCCCCAGCACTCGGTCCGCGGTGGGTTCTCAAGCGTCTGGACCGTGAACTACTGCAAGAGGCAGCAATAGTTCAGGCATGGAATGCCACGCCCTCGGATCCCATAGATCTCGACGTCGAGGCTGACGAGTTGTGCGAAGCGATGTCGCGCGTGTGTGACGCCGCAATGCCGCGTGCGAAAAGCCTGCCACCCAAACGACAGGTGTATTGGTGGTCGGAGGAGATCGCGGAACTCCGACGCCAAAGTGTTGTGATGCGTCGCCGCTATCAGCGCTGCCGCAGAAGGAGGCATCAAGAACCGGAAGAGCTGGATGCCCTTTATGCCTCTTACAAAGAGGCTCTAAAAGCTCTTCGCAACGCGATTCGAGAATCCAAGACCAATTCCTGGAAGGAACTCTTGGATTCCCTAGAGGAAGACCCGTGGGGTCGACCGTACCTCCTAGCAAGGCGCAAGCTGCGCCCATGGGCACCCCCTGTCACAAGCTTGCTGGAACCACCAACACTTCGGCGCGTGGTTGAGGGCTTGTTCCCTGGTGAGCCAGGGACTGAATTCAGCCCTCCTACGATGGCAGTGACACGGGCGGGAGAAGCCGCGGAGGATGACGAGCCTCCACCGGAAGTCTCGGAAGGAGAATTGGGGGCAGCGGTCTTAAGAATGAGGGCTAAGAACACGGCGCCGGGGCCTGACGGCATACCCGGCCGTGCGTGGGCCCTCGCTCAAGATGCGCTGGGACCTCGCCTGAGAGATCTCCTCAGTCGCTGTATGCGAGAGGGGAGATTTCCCAGGCGATGGAAGAGAGGGAGGCTCGTCCTTCTTCGCAAGGAAGGCAGACCAGTGGATGAACCGTCTGGTTATCGTCCAATAGTATTGCTTGACGAGGCGGGTAAGCTACTGGAGCGGATCGTGGCTGCCCGCATCGTCAACCACCTCGAGACAGTTGGCCCGGACCTGTCCAACAATCAGTACGGGTTCCGGAGATGTCGCTCTACAATAGACGCGATTAACCATCTCCGGAACCTGTCTGACGAGGCGTGCTCCAGCGGTGGGGTTATGGTTGCAGTGTCGCTAGACATAGCGAATGCATTTAACACCCTACCCTGGAGCACAATTAGAGGAGGATTGGAATACCACCGGTTTCCCCAATATCTCCGGTGCATGATAGGTCAGGGGTACCTATCAGAAAGAGTAGTAGCATTCCCTACTAAGGAAGGACAGGATGAGAGCGCCATGTCACGCGGTGTTCCACAGGGGTCTGCTTTAGGGCCACCCCTGTGGAACATTGGATATGACTGGGTCCTCCGTGGCGCTAACCTTCGTGGCGTCGGTGTCATTTGCTTCGCTGACGACACGTTGGTTACCGCCAGGGGAAAGACATACAGGGAGGCGGCGCTGTTAGCAACGGCAGGAGTGGCGGCCGTGGTCGCCAGAATCAGGCGATTGGGTTTGGAGGTGGCGCTCCACAAATCTGAGGCCATATGTTTTCATGGCCCCAGAGGGGCGCCGCCTACAGGATCCAATATAGTGGTTGGAGGGACCTCCATTGCTGTCGGGTCGACACTGAAATATCTCGGTGTCGTACTCGACAGCAGATGGAGATTTGGCGCGCATTTAAAGCAGCTAACGCCGAAACTGACAGGCACTGCTGCAGCGCTGAGCCGGTTACTCCCAAATATAGGAGGAGGGAATGGAGCGTGCCGCCGCCTCTATATGGGGGTAGTGCGCTCCATGGCCCTGTATGGAGCCCCAATATGGGCAGGATCGCTTGATCGCAGAGATATTGCGCTGCTGCGTCGAGCTCAGCGCACCATGGCTGTGAGAGTGTGCAGAGCCTACCGCACACTCTCCCATGAAGTCGCATGTGTACTGGCAGGATCTCCGCCATGGGACTTGGAGGCTGAGGTCCTGTCCACGGTATTCTGGCGCAGGGCACGTGCCAGAGAGTCTGATATGCGTCCGGCGCCCCAAGAGGTGGTGCGGTGGCGTCAAGACGCTAAGAACAGGGCCCTGCATACATGGAGTCAGAGACTTCTCGAGGGCCCTGTTCAGAGAGGAACAGGCGCTCAAAGGTTCATTGAGGCGATACGACCCGTTCTTACTGAATGGGTCCAGCGAGGACATGGTACACTAACCTTCCGGCTGACGCAGGTACTCACGGGACATGGATGTTTCGGGAGATACCTGTGTCACGTAGCCGGAAGGGAGGAGACACCGATATGCCATCAATGCGGCTGTGCTGAGGACACTGCGCGGCACGTATTAGAGTCGTGTCCAGCTGAGGTAGAACCGCGACGATCGTTAGTCGCAGTAGTGGGGGAGGACCTCTCCTTGTCGACCGTCATTCCTAAGATGGTCGATGATGAGAGGTCATGGGACGCAATGGTCTCCTTCTGCGAAACGGTAGTTTCGAAGAGGGAGATCGAAGAGCGGGAAAGGGAACGAGATCCCCTTGCACACCCGCGTAGGAGAGCGCGGACACGGGGGCGAGCCATCCGGGCTCGCTCTCCGTCTCCGCTTGGTGGACCTGGAGTGTCGGATGCGGGGGTGTCCGGTACTCCCGTTACATAGGTCCCAAAGAGTCGGTGATGCGCTGTGTGTTCCAGTGCATCGCCGAAGAGGCAGGAGGGGGGCGTAGGCCCTCATGAGGCGAATCCTCCAGGGAGGATACTGCACCGACCGGGTCGAGATGCGTGCGAGAGCGAACCCTCGACCCGGTCCGTATGGTCAGTGCAGGTGGAACACCGTGAGGTTTTAGTCGGTAGGGGCACCACTCTGGTGTCGAGCCCGACATAACCCGCCGCTCCCCCCCGGGCGGCGGTGTATGCGTAAATGCATTTCCTCACGTAAAAAAAAAAAAAAAAAAAAAAAAAAAAAGGTTAGGTTAGGTTAGGTTAGGTTAGGTTAGGTTAGGTTAGGTTAGGTTAGGTTAGGTTAGGTTAGGTTAGGTTAGGTTAGGTTAGGTTAGGTTAGGTTAGGTTGGGGTGCTTTAGGGTCGGTCGCCTCCACGTTTGCCTGACTACTACTATTCTCCTCCTTTTGGGGGGGAAGAGTAGTCGTTGGGCTGGTGCACCCTGGTAACACTGCTAATAACTTCTCTCCTTTTGGGGGGATCTTGTTAGCAGTGGCAAAAGACCGACGGGGAGGGGACCTTCTTCGAGTGATTCGCACGTCAGTGTGAATCGCGAGTTGAAGGTCCAGTTGTGGGGGGTCTCTCTTCGTGTGATTTATGCGCTTTTCGTGTAATTCGCGCGTTGAGAGTCCGTATGTAGGCCTTCTTCGCGCTATCTACGCACTTTTTGTGTGGATCGCGCGAAGAAGGTCTGGTGGTGGATCGGCAGGTGGCCGATGAGTTTCGGCTCGTACGGCCGCGTCGGGGGCCCTTTCTGCGTGTCCCCTAGGGGGCATAGCGGATGTGGGACCGACGCGGCTTGACGAGTGCGAAACGTGTGTGGTGGTGACTTCTCTGCTCGATCTACACGCTTTTCGTCTAGATCGAGTGGAGGAGTCACGGAGGTGGAGCAGCTAGGGCTGTTGTGTACGGAGGCGCTCGGAAGAGCGAAGCTCATTCAATGAGCAACGGCGTGCCCGGTGTTCACTTACCCTGACGCCGGGCGTTAAGCGCCACAAATCGTAATCCAGCTCTGCCGCTGCGGATCACGTCTCGTGGCATAGTGCATCTGGACCGAGGGCCCTGGCTTAACTGCCCGGGCCGCGAGGAAGACAACCTCTATAAAAAATCACCCCCAATCCCAAGCGGCGACGCACCGTGAGGGGATGCATGGCCAAGGGGTAGATTGGTCGTTAGTGCGGACCCCGCCGGAATACCGGCCGACCTTCTGTGCGGGTTACGTTAGGCTTGCCCGGGTACAGGGGGCTATGCCCGGGTCGACTTTTTATTTCCCCCACACTCGTGGGAACAAATATGGAATGTTCAAAACTTAAAAACAAAAATGATGTTGGAGGAGATAGGCTATTTTATAGCCCGGACGAAGACTCAGATTCTTCGGTTGTGAGTATGGTGACTGTGACCTCACAGTCATCAGACAAATCAACAAGAAAGCGCAGTATATCGCGCGAGGAGGAAGCCAGTGACGACAAAAAGGCTTCAGGTGGAGATTATGACGCACCGGCCAAGAAGGTCTCGGTGCCTATCAGAAGGACCAGAGGGCGTCCGCCCACTACTGGTCAGTATGTTGGCCTATTAAAGGCCAAACAAGAGCTCATCAGAGCAAAACAGAGGGAGCTGGAACTCGAGGCCGAGAAACAGCTAGCTGATGAACAGCGTCAAAAATCGGAGCGGTCGCGTGCGATCCTTGGTAACAGCTCACAGGACAAAGAGGATCCAGGAAACAGCAATGCGGCTGAAATAGAGAGGATGGTGTCTGACTCACTCGACACCATAATGAAAGTTGCAACGAGGTCCAAGAACCTCAAAGGTACTTACGTCGCAGCACTTAAAAATGCCGCGTACGTAATGAGGGATTCCTTCAAGATAATGAAGGAACGCACTATGCCGGAGGAAGTAGCCCTCCTCGTGGAGGCTAATAGAAAACTCACGGAAGAACTCAAGGAGATCCGCCGTGAGATGGAGGAGTTACGTGATGCACGAGTGCAGCCACTTCCATCTGCGTCGACAGCTAGTGTGCCAGCGTATGAGGAAATGATGCAAGCAGTAATGCGTCAGGTGGGCACTATGATCAGTGCCCGGTTTGAAGGCTTAAACGATCGGCTTTTGCCAGAGAAGCGCATAAGGCCTCCTCTGGCAGCCGACAGGAAGAAGGACAGCCCGCAGCTGATTGCTGATGAGACAGAGACATCGGCAATGGATGATTCTCCTGCTTCAACATCCCAACAGCAAACCTCTGCTGAAGGAATCGCCAAGAAAGCAGGAAAGAAAAACCAAAAGAAGAAGAAGGGGAAGGCGACCCCTACCACTGCTGTATCAGCAGCCCCGGAGCCTGCGTCTGCTATTGGCGCAACACCTGAAGTGACGCAGAATTGGACCACGGTAGTTAGACGCGGATCCAGGAAGAACGCTCGAGGACAAGGGACGGAGAGAACAAGATCGCAGGCACCCCAGCGGTCCCAAGCTAAAAGACCTGTCACACAAACTGTGAAGAGAAAGGCTGCCAAGCTCCGCCCCCCTAGGACAGCAGCGGTAGTTATAACGCTGCGACCTGAGGCGGTGGAGAAAGGTATCACTTACGCCACGGTATTGACGACGGCCAAGAGCCGTATAGACCTTGCGGCTCTCGGAATGCCGCCTCTGAAAATGAGAGCTGCGGCCACTGGGGCACGTGTGCTTGAAATACCCGGGGCAGAGAAGGACACAAAAGCGGACTCCCTAGCGGGAAAATTGAAGGAAATTTTTAAGGGTTCCGAATATGTGAAAATCTCAAGACCAACCACTACAGCAGATCTGCGGGTGAGCGGTCTTGACGATTCAGTGAGCCCCAACGAGCTTATTCAAGCTCTTGCTAAAGCCGGTGGTTGCGCAGCGCTTGAAGTCAAAGCGGGTGACATTAAAAAGGGTCCTGCGGGCATGGGCATTGCTTTTGTGCAGTGTCCAACAATGGCCGCAAAAAAGATAATGGCGGGTGGTGGAAGGTTGCTGGTGGGGTGGGTCGCGGCGCAAGTCCGACTACTAGATCCTAGACCTCGCCGCTGTTATAGGTGCCTTGCACTGGGGCATGTCAGGGCCCAGTGTAAGTCGGAGGTGGACCGCAGTGATGAATGTCATCGCTGCGGTAAGAAAGGCCATAAGGCCAGCGATTGTTCTGCCGCCCCGCATTGCAGCATATGCGAGCACGCGGGAAAACCAGCAGAACACCTCTCCGGGGGCAAGGCCTGTGCCAAGCCCCCGTCGAAAACAAGAGGAAGGAAGAAGCCCGCTGCGATTAAGCCCAAGTCGCAGCCGGCTAGCTCTGTGAGAGAGCAAGAGGAGGTCATGGAGGAAAACTAGTATGTCGCTAGTTTTCCTCCAAACCAACGCGAACCACTCCGCCGGTGCACAGGATCTCCTCCTACAGTGCATGGCGGAGAGGGCAGTTCACGTGGCGGTAGTTGCAGAGCCATACACGGTTCCTAATAGGGCTGACTGGGTTGGCGACTTGGATGGTCTGGTGGCAGTCACCACGCAGTCTCCAGTTCCTTCCCCCACCCTCAGTGCAACTAAGAGAGGTAGGGGATTCGTGGCGGTCCGAGTAGGCCAGATTACTGTTGTGGGGATGTACTTCTCCCCCAATAGGGCCCTCGTTGAGTTCGAGGCTTTCCTCGTCGAGATGGGGACCCTGTTGGGGCAGGTTCATCCGAACCCTGTTGTTGTCCTTGGAGACCTCAACGCCAAATCTATGGCGTGGGGGTCTCCGACGACCGATGCGCGGGGAAGAGTAGTCGAGGAGTGGCTCGCAGAAGTAGGCCTATGCGTGCTCAACGTCGGAAGCGAGCACACGTGTGTACGTCGGGCAGGTGGATCAGTGGTCGATGTAACCTTTTCCTCCCCTGAAATAGCACGACGTGTTCACAACTGGAAGGTGTTGGTGGGTGAGGAGACGCTATCTGATCACCGCTACATTCAGTTTAGCGTCTCCTCATCCTCAGTTGGACAAAACGCTGGGACTTCTTCAGCACTCGGCCCGCGATGGGTATTTAAGCGTCTGGACCGTGAACTACTGCAAGAGGCAGCAATAGTTCAGGCATGGAATGCCACGCCCTCGGATCACATAGATCTCGACGTCGAGGCTGACGAGTTGTGCGAAGCAATGTCGCGTGTATGTGACACCGCAATGCCGCGCGCGAAAAGCCTGCCGCCCAAACGACAGGTGTATTGGTGGTCGGAGGAGATCGCGGAACTCCGACGCCAAAGTGTCGCAATGCGTCGCCGCTATCAGCGTTACCGCAGAAGGAGGTACCAAGAATTGGAAGAGCTAGATGCCCTTTATGCCTCTTACAAAGAGGCTCTAAAAGCTCTTCGCTACGCGATTCGAGAAGCCAAGACCAATTCCTGGAGGGAACTCTTGGATTCCCTAGAGGAAGACCCGTGGGGTCGCCCGTACCTGATGGCAAGGCGCAAGCTGCGCCCATGGGCACCCCCCGTCACAAGCTCGCTGGAACCACCAACACTTCGGCGCGTGGTTGAGGGTTTGTTCCCTGGTGAGCCAGGGACTGAATTCAGCCCTCCCACGATGGCAGTGACACGGGCGGGAGAAGTCGAGGAGGACGACGAGCCTCCACCGGAAGTCTCAGAAGGAGAATTGGGGGCGGCGATCTTAAGAATGAGGGCCAAGAACACGGCTCCGGGGCCTGACGGCATACCCGGCCGTGCGTGGGCCCTCGCTCAAGATGCGCTGGGACCTCGCCTGAGAGATCTCCTCAGTCGCTGCATGCGAGAGGGGAGATTTCCCAGGCGATGGAAGAGAGGGAGGCTTGTCCTTCTCCGCAAGGAAGGCAGACCGGTAGACGAACCATCAGGATATCGTCCTATCGTGTTGCTTGACGAGGCGGGTAAGCTACTGGAGCGGATCGTGGCTGCCCGCATCGTCAACCACCTCGAGACAGTTGGCCCAGACCTGTCCAACAATCAGTACGGGTTCCGGAGATGTCGCTCTACAATAGACGCGATTAACCATCTCCGGAACCTGTCTGACGAGGCGTGCTCCAGCGGTGGGGTTATGGTTGCAGTGTCGTTAGACATAGCAAATGCATTTAACACCCTACCCTGGAGTACAATCAGAGAAGGACTGGAATACCACCGGTTTCCTCAGTATATCCGGTGTCTGATAGGTCAGGGGTACCTATCAGAAAGAATTGTAGCCTTTCCTACTAAGGAAGGACAGGATGAGAGCGCCATGTCACGCGGTGTTCCACAGGGGTCTGCTTTAGGGCCACCCCTGTGGAACATTGGATATGACTGGGTCCTCCGTGGCGCTAACCTTCGTGGCGTCGGTGTCATTTGCTTCGCTGACGACACGTTGGTTACCGCCAGGGGAAGGACATACAGGGAGGCGGCGCTGTTAGCAACGGCAGGAGTGGCGGCCGTGGTCGCCAGAATCAGGCGATTGGGTTTGGAGGTGGCGCTCCACAAATCTGAGGCCATATGTTTTCATGGCCCCAGAGGGGCGCCACCTACAGGATCCAATATAGTGGTTGGAGGGACCTCCATTGCTGTCGGGTCGACACTGAAATATCTCGGTGTCGTACTCGACAGCAGATGGAGATTTGGCGCGCATTTAAAGCAGCTTACGCCGAAACTGACAGGCACTGCTGCAGCGCTGAGCCGGTTACTCCCAAATATAGGAGGAGGGAATGGAGCGTGCCGCCGCCTCTATATGGGGGTAGTGCGCTCCATGGCCCTGTATGGAGCCCCAATATGGGCAGGATCTCTTGATCGCAGAGATATTGCGCTGCTGCGTCGAGCTCAGCGCACCATGGCCGTGAGAGTGTGCAGAGCCTACCGCACACTCTCCCATGAAGTCGCGTGTGTACTGGCAGGATCTCTGCCATGGGACTTGGAGGCTGAGGTCCTGTCCACAGTATTCTGGCACAGGGCACGCGCCAGAGAAACTGATATGCGTCCGGCGCCCCAAGAGGTGGTGCGGTGGCGTCAAGACGCTAAGAACAGGGCCCTGCAGAAGTGGAGTCGGAGACTTCTCGAGGACCCTGTTCAGAGAGGAACAGGCGCTCAAAGGCTCATTGAGGCGGTACAACCCGTTCTTATTGAATGGGTCCAGCGAGGACACGGTGCACTAACCTTCCGGCTGACGCAGGTACTCACGGGACACGGATGTTTCGGGAGATACCTGTGTCACGTGGCCGGAAGGGAGGAGACACCGATGTGTCACCAGTGTGGATGTGCCGAGGACACTGCGCGGCACGTATTGGAGTCGTGTCCGGCCGAGGCGGAACAGCGGCGATTATTGATCGCAGTCGTGGGGGCGGACCTCTCCTTGTCGACCGTCATTGCTAAGATGGTCGATGATGAGAGGTCATGGGACGCAATGGTCTCCTTCTGCGAAACGGTAGTTTCGAAGAGGGAGACCGAA